>CM060913.1:965826266-966497933 GCA_030737875.1 Allium sativum
ATATTTTTATCATCTATATGAACTATATAAAATATTCATGTTTTGAAATAAATTATTTTATAATTAAAATTATATTTTTATCATCTATATGAACTATATAAAGTATTCATGTTTTGAAATAAATTGTTTTATAATAAAAATCATATTTTTATCATCTATATGAACTATATAAAATAGTCATGTTTCGAAATAAATTGTTTTACAGTAAAAATCACATTTTTATCACATACATGAAATGTTAAAAATAGTGAAGTGTTGAAATAGAAGTCAGTTGGATAAAAATATCATTTTATCATTTTTATCAAAGGTATGAAAAGAACATGGTTTTGAAATCGAAGAATCGATTATATATATATATATAATTAAAATAAATCGAATAACGAAGCTGCAGTTCGTATTTTGAAACCGTGATTTCAAACGATTAGTGCGGGAGATCCGACCATCAGATTTTCCCGAAACCGAAACCGTTGGGTTCGCTTTGGAAATATCTTTCCAACGACACTAACTTTGTAAAGATCCAACGGTTGGATAGTCTAGAATATTTAATTCAAATTTGAAGAAAAACAGCGCCAGAATCGATTATATTTATATAAATATATATAAATATAATTAAATTAAATCGAATAACGACGCTGCAGTTCGTATTTTGAAATCGAAACTTCAAACGATTGTACCGGGAGATCCGACCGTCGGATTTTCCCAAAACTGGAACCGTTGAATTTTTTTTGAAAAGATCTTTCTAATGATATAAATTTTGTGAAGATCCAACGGTTAGATTTTCAGATATTTGTAAATCAAATCTGAAGAAAAACAGCGCCACGGCCGCGTTATGGCCTGAAGCGTCGTTTGAATGAATTGGCTATTTTAATTAAATAAAAATAGCGATAAATCATTATAAAATATTATAAACGATATGGAATGTGAAATTTAGAAATTAACTGAACGTTAGCTAAGTCGAATGGTTTCTTGGGTTTTGATCTGATGTTGGTTTCGGCCTTCGGGGTTAATATTTGGGGAATCGTTCTCTTACTGATTTACGGTTAGTGACTAATGAATTGGAATAGGGCGTATGTGTGTTTGGGTAGCACTTGTTTTTTATATACGTGAGTTTCTCAGAAAGACCGGGTTTATCCCATTCTGAATAACTGAATCGACGATAAGAAATCGAAGATGAAGACGGTTGTCGAAGACCGGAGATCTTCACCTCGTTTGGATGGTAACTGATGTCCTGATTGGGAGGCATCCCGAAATATGGATAATGAGTGGTGATCGTCCAGACGTACATGGAGATCGATGGGTATGCGAGGTATATAGTACATGCGGTTTCGTTCAGACCCAGAACGGACTTGTGAATGGACTGTGTGTCTGACATTGGAATTCATTCTGTGTAATTGATAGCCATCAGTTGCACGGTGTGAATTGCCTGTGTGGCACGCTAAGATGCAGTGATCAGGGCTTCTGTTGAATAGCAAAGTCTTGTGGATGATGATCAAAGCACCGCCTATGTGGCGTAGCTTTGTGTATAAAGTGAATTCGCGAGCCTCACACCCCGGTATGAACCAGAAACGGGAGAGGACCTCAGGGAGGGCTTGCGTTTCCTTCTAGTTAGTGGTGGTGTCAGTGCTTAAACTGGCTGACATTCATATTATTTTCACCTATGTGGTTGTTGCTGTTGCGAGGCGTCTCGGATATATCGGTGACTATGTGAAACCGATGGAGTCATTCGTTGGCTCATTTACGCCCCAAAGGGCGGGGAAACGTAGTGTTCAGGAATTTTAATCCACATCAGTGGACCGGCCCTGTCGCTCCAAGGGTCGATGCGCTCTGACCCTGAGACATGGACTAGATTGTCTCGAAGTCGGTAAGGACTATCTTTTGCCTTGGTTCATGACGGAAATCCAATTTCCCAATACGACATCGTGCGGTTTTGATTGTATACCTATATATGGCGACATAGTGGTATGGGGGCAATAATGCCGTCTATGATTGATACTTATGATTTGAAATTGTTTTTGAAACATATAAACACTAGTAATAATATCAAATTCTTTTGTTTTACTCGTATCAAGCATATTTTGGCTGTTATAAGGTAAAAACTCTATCCTCCGGTTTGCGTTGCATTGTGTGATGTGAACTGAGTCTTATAATGGCTTCATTTTTATAAAAAGCATTGCAATGTTTAAAAGATTTACTTGTTTTAAAGCACTGGCAATCCAATGGAGTAAACCAGTTCCACGAAAGTGGCGTGGTCCTGTTGTAACACCCCACGCCCGCTACGGTCACTCACTAAGGGAATGCCATAGCATCGGTGGAGTATTTTAAGTGAATATAGAACAGAAAAATTACAACAAGACAGATATAAGAATACTTGAAAATTTAAAACATCATTTCATTACAGCGGAAACTAAAACATGTTTGGTTACATCACAAAACCATAACAAGAGTCAAGTACAAAATATCCATCCTGATAAAATAAAAGTACATAATCCCACTACATAAACTAATAGCCATAATAGAAAAGATAAACTGAGATTTACATCCACGGTCCAAGCTCCAAGAGGTAGATAAAGCAGTTTGATCAAAGCCCATTAGCACTAGGCCCACTCTGATAACCTGAGGGTTGGGAAAAAGATAAAAACAACGGGGTCAAACATAAGTCTGAGCGAGTCCTATAACTTTAACAATACAATCATTAAAGTAACCAGAGTAAGACATAAGCTTGATATACGGTAACGACTGGGGATTAATGGCTACACTAAGCAGCCAACTAGACTTAGGATGAACTAAGATAACCGTAAAGACGCACTTACCCACCCAAGGATAATTACTACACTGCACCACTCCAGATCTACCCACCCAAGGGTAATTCCTACACTGCACCACACCAGTTCTACCCACCCAAGGGTAATTCCTACTTAAGGTTGATCCCACTAAGTGTACTTAGTAATTTTTAATAGTAGTTTCGTGTACTCCTAGCTGACTACATAGGTGCCGTCTGCCCCTATCTCCACTAGGTGTACCCACTACTCCCCAAGCGATCGGCTCCCTAACGTAGATACCCGTGCTGGCCCCACAGTGGGGTGTATCATTCCCCAAAGTGGCAACCTGATAATATCAACGGTGCACGGCTTATACCTACACGATGCAACAACGTCTTACTTACCAGCCCGGGTCCACACACGCATATGAAACCCGTTGGACTTGCGTTGCAACCGCTACCCCGTTTTGGCCTCTTATAGTCAAGCCCAGTACGCGTGTCCCGTCCTCGACATGGGTCGAGCCCAATAAGATACATATGGGTTACTGGTTGAAATGGGCCCCCACAAGCTACTACTTAAGCTTGTCATTTTATCTAGTGCATCCCACTTAACCCCTTTTTATAATCATGCCCACTTACATGTTAAGGTTTGGTTAAGTCATCTAATCATATTTCAATTGCCACTCAAGGCCCCCACAAGCTACTACTTAAGCTTGTCATTTAATCATATTTCAATTGCCACTTAAGGCCCCCACAAGCTACTACTTAAGCTTGTCATTTAATCATATTTCAATTGCCACTTAAGGCCCCCACAAGCTACTACTTAAGCTTGTCATTTAATCATATTTCAATTGCCACTTATGGCACCCACTAGATTTCCACATGCCACCCAAGGCACTTACTTGATTCCCACATGCCACCCAAGGCACTTACTTAACCCTTTAATCATGTTTAATTACATGTTCCACTTTGGTTAAGTATTCTAATCGTATTTTCCATTGCCACCCAAGGCAACCCACTAGTTTCCTCATGCCACCCAAGGCACCCCCACTAGTTACTACATGCCACCCAAGGCACCCACTTAACCCCTCATGCCTCACTACATGCTAATTTGGTTAAGTGTTTCTTAATTAATTAAGATCGTAACCTTTTGTAAAGACCTCTCACATTAGACTGTCTTTTATGGCAGCTGGATATGCCGGTTGGTTCCGGGCAGCCTTACACCATAACAGAGTCTAACCTCGTGTCTTTACACTTGTCACGTATTTAGTTTATGACTAAGACCTCTCACATTGGGCCAATCATTTGTAGCCGCTGGATTTGCCGGTCGGTTCCGGGCAGTCTTATGCTACAAAAGGGTCCAACCTCGTGTCTTAGTCGATTAATTACACCTAATTAATCACCCCCATAATTTGTATTAATTGTCCCTAATTAATTACAAATATTTAAGAATATGGGTAGACCTAACTCAATAGGTAAATTCCCAATTCCATAATATGGGTAGACCTAACTTAATAGGTAAATTCCCAATTATGTCCATCCACTTTATGGTATGTTTAATCATACCCACTTCACACAATTTTATGTGTTCATTAATTTTTACCCCATCGTCCCCACGTAAATACGTTAACATGACATACTTCAAAAGAGAAGATTCATCATACACACAATGGGTTCAACTTAGCATATCATTAGCATTATCATGGGTTTAAAAGGTGTCAACTTGCATATATGACCATAAACCCAACTTGCATAAATAACCAACCCAAACTTGCATGAACCACATATGTCATAAAGATGGTAACTTGCTTAAATGTTCATGTCATAGACCTATCATAAAGGTGTCAACTTGCATACATGTCATAGGTCTAAAAGGGATGAACTTGCACATGTACTTATGTCATACAAAGGGGTAAACTTGCATATGTATGTATGACATACAAAGGTGTAAACTTGCATATGTTATGCATATCACTAATCCAAACAACTTGCATAGATTATGCATATTATAGATCCAAACTCATAGGTTAAACTTGCATGTCATGTCACTTATTTCACACATGATTCTAGCATAAAACCAAGCATTTAACTTGCATAAAACCAAACACTTAGCATGCATAAAACCAAACACTTAGCATGCATAAAACCCACCACTTAACATGCATAAACCCAAACACTTAACTTGCATAAACATAGTGTCATCATGAATAAGTGTTAAACATAGTGATTAGCAAACTAGCATCATAACATATGACCTAAAACCCATTGATCCGCAAGCAAAACCATATGATCTCATCACATCTCATCTACTTAGTTTAGCAATTGGTTATTAAAGTGATAGAAACTCACAAACTCCAAGATTAGCTCCTTAGATAGTTGCTAGAGTTGAAGTAGAGGTGGATTAGTAGTTGATTAGCTTGCAATCCTCTTCTCTAATTAGTGGAGGCTCCTTCTAAGTTGCATTTTGGCGGCATGATGGCATAGATTCTATTTTTAGTATGGATTAGGGTAGTCTTAGGGTGTATTTATAGGATTAGGTTGTGTTTTAGACCCTTAGATTAACCCTAGGTTAGTTTAGGTCCGTCAGATTTCGTCCCAAGCCCTCCAACCCAGCCCAAAACTCAACCAGGTGCACCCAGGCCAGAATCAGCCGACAGGGCAAGTCGACAGCCCTGTCGACTGCCAAGTCGACAGGCATGTCGACAGGCAAGTCGACAGCCAAGTCGACTTGGCTGGGCGGGAGTTTTCCCGCCTGGCCCCCATTTCTGCATGTTTCGAAATTCAAATTTCCCGAAAACTTCTTTGGGCCTTAACCGGGTCATACGGACTCCGATTTACAAAATTTCGGACTCTATTTCGCGTATTTTTCCGAGACGAACACAATGACATAACCCGTTTCCCCTGATTCTCAAATCTGAGATTATTAATTCTGTAATTAGTGAATATCAGTGTTAACTGAAATTCGGGGTGTTACATTCTCCCCTCCTTAAAGGATTTCGTCCCCGAAATCTCCAAGTTAAGGAGAATGCATATCCTACCATCCAAACAACCATCTACTCAATCCATCAAACACGGGCATCCATTGTCCTTAAAAAAATTTCTACTGATGTATGAGCATATGCAAAAAGTGTGTGTATATGTTCCCTATCTAATGTATGAACATATGCAAACCGTGATAGTGCCATGCATCCAATATGTATGCGAAAGAACCCTATCGACACATATTATATCTACATGAGTGCACAATCATTCACCAAAATGCATCATCCATATGATAACACAACCATTATACATCCATAAATATAGCTACCTACACACAATTATATGCAATATGCAATATGAAGTGATTGAGCCGATCTAGTGTCTAGAGTGTGTGTATATGCATCCACGAGCAACCACTAGCAAACACTTGCATCCACATGCATCCATCAATCATAACATGTCTCAAACACATGTTTCAACCATAGGTTTACCCTATCTAAAGGTCAAAGGCACTAACAAGAGGACATACTAAAGATAAGATAAGTACTAGACAAACGATAAAGGAGAAGTTAAAAGACATACCCTCAAAAAGGAATGGGTATAATGAACGCATTTTCGCTTCCGTCTCCCAAGTAGCGTTGCTCTCATCTTCTCCCCATTGCACTTTGACTAGTTGAACCTCCCTGTTTCTCAACCTCTTAATCTCTGACCCAAGGATGCGTGTAGGAGCTCGTCGAATAGTTGCATCACGCTCTATCTCTACTTCTCTAAGCAAGCTCGGCTCTACCACCTCTGCGGTCTCATGTAGGCACTTCCTCAAATGTGACACATGGAATACATCATGTACACCACTAAGTCTGTCGGGCAACTCCACTCTATAGGCCATCTGTCCAACCCTTTCCTTAATAGGAAACGGTCCAACAAACCTTGGTGCTAACTTCCCAACAAATCCAAAGCGAACCACATTCCGTAACGGAGATACTTTGACAAAGACCATGTCCCCAACATCAAACTCAAGCTCTGTTCTCCTCTTGTCCGCATAAGATTTCTGTCTGTCTTGCGCCGCTTTCATCCTTCTTCGAATCAAATCAATCTTTTCCGAAGTCTTCCTAACCATATCGGGCCCAAGCAAGATCTTATCCGTAGATTCCCACCAACATGTAGGTGATCGACAAGGCCTTCCATA
Source organism: Allium sativum (assembly GCA_030737875.1). Lineage (NCBI taxonomy): Eukaryota > Viridiplantae > Streptophyta > Magnoliopsida > Asparagales > Amaryllidaceae > Allium > Allium sativum. Next base: position 965,833,193 of record CM060913.1, read on the forward strand.
AAGAGCTTCGAAAGGAGCCATGCCAATACTAGACTGAAAGCTGTTATTATATGCGAACTCCACCAATGGAAGATGCTCTTCCCATGTACCTCCAAAGTCCAAGATACATAGCCTCAAAAGGTCTTCTAGAATACGATTCACCCTTTCAGTCTGACCGTCAGTCTGAGGATGATATGCGGTACTCAAACATAACTGAGTCCCTACCGCCTCTTTCAAACTCTTCCAAAACTCGCTAGTGAAGATAGGATCTCGATCACTCACTATGTTGGAAGGTACACCATGCAATCTAACAATCTCTCGAATGTAATCTGAAGCTAGCCGTGGAGCAGTTCTCTTACTCTTCACGGGTATAAAATGGGCACTCTTAGTAAGTTTGTCTACCCTAACCCAAATTCCCGTATTACCCTTCCTCGATCTTGGTAATCCATTGACGAAATCCATCGAGACACTATCCCACTTCCATAGCGGAACCTCCAATGGGTGAAGCAACCCACCGGGTTACCTTTGCTCCGCTTTTACTTGTTGGCACACCAAGCATCTAGCGACATACTCGGCCGCGTCTTTCTTCATACCGGCCCAAATGAAAACTCGCTTCATGTCTTGGTACATCTTGTCCCTACCGGGATGAATGGTCATCTTCGAACGATGTGCATCATCAAGTATAGCCTTCCTCAAATCCTCGTCTTGCGGTACACAAAGTCTACCGTCTCTACGCAACCACCCCTTACCATCTAGGGTGTACCTACTCAATTGGCTGGACGACTCCCCCTCCTCATGAGCTTCTCTACTAACTCAACCAACTGTGGGTCGTCTCGCTGCGCTCCGCCAATCTGCCCCAAAAGAGTAGGCCTAACCTCCAAGAAGGCTAGCAAACCGGGTACAAAGTCAACGGAAGGTCTAAAGTCAAACATAGAAATAAACTCTAAGCTCCGTCGTTCAACGAACAATGAACTCGAGGACGACCTTTTTCTACTTAAGGCGTCCGCTACCACGTTACCCTTGCCATGGGTATACGCTATCTCAAACTCATAGGATGCTAAGAATCCCATCCGCTTTTGCTGTCCTAAGACTATGCGCTCGAAGAGTCTCCAACACTTCCCTAAGATGTAGGGCATGCTCTTCTCCACTTTTAGAGAAAACCAGGATATTACCCCATCTAAAATCATCACAACTGTCCATCTCTCACGCAGACCACCCTAATCGAACTCGACATCCCCCAAATGCAAGCCCCAAAGGCCTAAACCAATATCAGACAAACATCCAAGGGATACCTCCTTCGAATTCAGACGACCTACGTGAGATGATACTAGTAAAAACGGCTAAATAATTAAGCCCTTGTCCAACTCTTGATGTCCTCGCCAGTATCGCTCCAAAACCACCGTTTATCCCATAACTGGCTTTGCTCAACCTATTGAGCACATACGAAAACTTATTTCGCTCCTAGAAAAGACCAAGATGTCATTTACAAAGACCATCACGAACTTATTTAGGTACTCCCTGAACACCCTTCTCATCAAATCAATAAAGTATGCGGGGGCGTTCGTCAAACCAAATGGCATCACCAGCCACTCATAAAAAAAACCCATCCGGAGTCCTAAAGGCAGTCTTCTCTATACTATCCTCAGCCACTCTCAACTGACGAAACCCCGTGGCTAAGTCCAACTGCGAAAATACTGAGGCGCCAACTAACTGATCAAAGAGATCATCAATCCTCGGCAATGGGTGTCTATTCTTCTTTGTGAGTTTATTTAGTTTTCTTTAGCCTACACAAAGTCTAAGGGACCCATCCGCCTTCGTGGCAAAAACTACTGGAGCACCCCACTCCGATATACTTCGTCTTATGAACCCCTTCTCAAGCAAATCACCTACTTGCTTATGGAGTTCCCTCCTCTCACGAGGAGCCATGTGGGACACTGGCCAAGATACTGGCTTGGCATTGTCTACCAGATATGTTCGGAAGTCAATCTCCCGCTCCGGAGGTAAGCCCTTCACCCCCTCAAACACATCCGAGTATTCCCGGACCACTCTAACAGATCGCAAACTCTCAACCGACGTGTCAAGCGATTCTAGATAACTTAGCATAACAGATTCCATGGGATTACAAGAGATCTCGAGAGTGTTACCCAAGCGGGTCATAAGCCTAACAACTCTCCCTACAAAATCAAGAACGGCACCCCTACTGGATAACTAGTCCATACCCAAAACTAACCCATAGCCCGTGAAGCCCAAAAAGCATCACATCTAAACTCAACGCTAAGTATAGAAACTTTCAAACCCAAACACATCATGGAGCCCCAATTGGGTTTGAAACAACTAAGGGATCATATACTAAACTGGTGTCTAAGTGCAGTGACTCAACTAACAATGATGAGATAAACGAACTCGATGCGTCAGAATCAAATAAAGTTCGAACCGGATAATAAAGAAATCCAAATCCCAACCTAGACGGTCCTATCCCCATCTGGTACACTAGCCGTGAGGGAATACAACTACCCTCCAGAAGATTCCGTACCTTGCCCTTGCCTCCTTGGACAATCCTAATAAGGTGTCCTATTCCTCCCAAAAGGATAACTACTAACCTTCTTCTTCCCATTCTCCACTCGTAACCTCCCATCAATGAGGTTTCGTCCTTCATTAACCAAACAACTATTTGAGCCTTCCTCCCATCGTCTATCCCATAGGTACCTACAAGTCCTCCTCCTTCTTAAACCAACTTCTAATCCGACAAATGTCTAAGTCCCTTGAAGTGGTTTTCCATTCTTATCTATCTTAGAAAGATCATCTATACACGGAGGGGAAACTCAAAACGAGAGAGGAAGAGATTCAAAACGGAGAATTCGAAAGATAAAGATATGGCTATTGGGGATTATGTTTTTCTTTCAAAAACATTTCTCTTAAAAGACATGTTTTTGAAAATACTTCTTCCAAAAATGTTTTAGAAAAATAGTTTTTCTAAAAAATTTATCTGTTCTGGTAACCTTAAGCTCTGATACCACGTGTAACACCCCACGCCCGCTACGGTCACTCACTAAGGGAATGCCATAGCATCGGTGGATTATTTTAAGTGAATATAGAACAGAAAAATTACAACAAGACAGATATAAGAATACTTGAAAATTTAAAACATCATTTCATTACAGCGGAAACTAAAACATGTTTGGTTACATCACAAAACCATAACAAGAGTCAAGTACAAAATATCCATCCTGATAAAATAAAAGTACATAATCCCACTACATAAACTAATAGCCATAATAGAAAAGATAAACTGAGCTTTACATCCACGGTCCAAGCTCCAAGAGGCAGATAAAGCAGTTTGATCAAAGCCCACTAGCACTAGGCCCACTCTGATAACCTGAGGGTTGGGAAAAAGATAAAAACAACGGGGTCAAACATAAGTCTGAGCGAGTCCTATAACTTTAACAATACAATCATTAAAGTAACCAGAGTAAGACATAAGCTTGATATACGGTAACGACTGGGGATGAATGGCTACACTAAGCAGCCAACTAGACTTAGGATGAACTAAGATAACCGTAAAGACGCATTTACCCACACAAGGATAATTACTACACTGCACCACCCCAGATCTACCCACCCAAGGGTAATTCCTACACTGCACCACACCAGTTCTACCCACCCAAGGGTAATTCCTACTTAAGGTTGATCCCACTAAGTGTACTTAGTAATTTTTAATAGTAGTTTCGTGTACTCCTAGCTGACTACATAGGTGCCGTCTGCCCCTATCTCCACTAGGTGTACCCACTACTCCCCAAGCGATCGGCTCCTAACGTAGATACCCGTACCGGCCCCACAGTGGGGTGTATCATTCCCCAAAGTGGCAACCTGATAATATCAACGGTGCACGGCTTATACCTACACGATGCAACAACGTCTTACTTACCAGCCCGGGTCCACACGCGCATATGAAACCCGTTGGACTTGCGTTGCCACCGCTACCCCGTTTTGGACTCTTATAGTCAAGCCCAGTACGCGTGTCCCGTCCTCGACATGGGTCGAGCCCAATAAGATACATATGGGTTACTGGTTGAAATGGGCCCCCACAAGCTACTACTTAAGCTTGTCATTTTATCTAGTGCATCCCACTTAACCCCTTTTTATAATCATGCCCACTTACATGTTAAGGTTTGGTTAAGTCATCTAATCATATTTCAATTGCCACTCAAGGCCCCCACAAGCTACTACTTAAGCTTGTCATTTAATCATATTTCAATTGCCACTTAAGGCCCCCACAAGCTACTACTTAAGCTTGTCATTTAATCATATTTCAATTGCCACTTAAGGCCCCCACAAGCTACTACTTAAGCTTGTCATTTAATCATATTTCAATTGCCACTTATGGCACCCACTAGATTTCCACATGCCACCCAAGGCACTTACTTGATTCCCACATGCCACCCAAGGCACTTACTTAACCCTTTAATCATGTTTAATTACATGTTCCACTTTGGTTAAGTATTCTAATCGTATTTTCCATTGCCACCCAAGGCAACCCACTAGTTTCCTCATGCCACCAAAGGCACCCCCACTAGTTACTACATGCCACCCAAGGCACCCACTTAACCCCTCATGCCTCACTACATGCTAATTTGGTTAAGTGTTTCTTAATTAATTAAGATCGTAACCTTTTGTAAAGACCTCTCACATTAGACTGTCTTTTATGGCAGCTGGATATGCCGGTTGGTTCCGGGCAGCCTTACACCATAACAGAGTCTAACCTCGTGTCTTTACACTTGTCACGTATTTAGTTTATGACTAAGACCTCTCACATTGGGCCAATCATTTGTAGCCGCTGGATTTGCCGGTCGGTTCCGGGCAGTCTTATGCTACAAAAGGGTCCAACCTCGTGTCTTAGTCGATTAATTACACCTAATTAATCACCCCCATAATTTGTATTAATTGTCCCTAATTAATTACAAATATTTAAGAATATGGGTAGACCTAACTCAATAGGTAAATTCCCAATTCCATAATATGGGTAGACCTAACTTAATAGGTAAATTCCCAATTATGTCCATCCACTTTATGGTATGTTTAATCATACCCACTTCACACAATTTTATGTGTTCATTAATTTTTACCCCATCGTCCCCACGTAAATACGTTAACATGACATACTTCAAAAGAGAAGATTCATCATACACACAATGGGTTCAACTTAGCATATCATTAGCATTATCATGGGTTTAAAAGGTGTCAACTTGCATATATGACCATAAACCCAACTTGCATAAATAACCAACCCAAACTTGCATGAATCACATATGTCATAAAGATGGTAACTTGCTTAAATGTTCATGTCATAGACCTATCATAAAGGTGTCAACTTGCATACATGTCATAGGTCTAAAAGGGATGAACTTGCACATGTACTTATGTCATACAAAGGGGTAAACTTGCATATGTATGTATGACATACAAAGGTGTAAACTTGCATATGTTATGCATATCACTAATCCAAACAACTTGCATAGATTATGCATATTATAGATCCAAACTCATAGGTTAAACTTGCATGTCATGTCACTTATTTCACACATGATTCTAGCATAAAACCAAGCATTTAACTTGCATAAAACCAAACACTTAGCATGCATAAAACCAAACACTTAGCATGCATAAAACCCACCACTTAACATGCATAAACCCAAACACTTAACTTGCATAAACATAGTGTCATCATGAATAAGTGTTAAACATAGTGATTAGCAAACTAGCATCATAACATATGACCTAAAACCCATTGATCCGCAAGCAAAACCATATGATCTCATCACATCTCATCTACTTAGTTTAGCAATTGGTTATTAAAGTGATAGAAACTCACAAACTCCAAGATTAGCTCCTTAGATAGTTGCTAGAGTTGAAGTAGAGGTGGATTAGTAGTTGATTAGCTTGCAATCCTCTTCTCTAATTAGTGGAGGCTCCTTCTAAGTTGCATTTTGGCGGCATGATGGCATAGATTCTATTTTTAGTATGGATTAGGGTAGTCTTAGGGTGTATTTATAGGATTAGGTTGTGTTTTAGACCCTTAGATTAACCCTAGGTTAGTTTAGGTCCGTCAGATTTCGTCCCAAGCCCTCCAACCCAGCCCAAAACTCAACCAGGTGCACCCAGGCCAGAATCAGCCGACAGGGCAAGTCGACAGCCCTGTCGACTGCCAAGTCGACAGGCATGTCGACAGGCAAGTCGACAGCCCTATCGACAGCCAAGTCGACTTGGCTGGGCGGGAGTTTTCCCGCCTGGCCCCCATTTCTGCATGTTTCGAAATTCAAATTTCTGGAAAACTTCTTTGGGCCTTAACCGAGTCATACGGACTCCGATTTACAAAATTTCGGACTCTATTTCGCGTATTTTTCCGAGACGAACACAATGACATAACCCGTTTCCCCTGATTCTCACATCTGAGATTATTAATTCTGTAATTAGTGAATATCAGTGTTAACTGAAATTCGGGGTGTTACACCTGTGATTAGCCATATTATAAATGTGTTAAGTAGATTTCTCATACCAGTCCCATGACTGACTCGTAGTTTGTTTCACTTGCAAACTCGGGTGCCCCTTTTTCTACACGGGCAGCCTTGTCTTCAGGTTTTAGCAGGCTCTTTCTGGATAGCTGGAGCTGAAGATGGATTCTATCATTTATCTCTTTGTATGCTGTTCAGCTCCTATTGTACATATTATGTTTGTTTCCGCTGTTGACATTTATGTATAGCTGAACTGTATTTGTACTAAGTATGATCTTGTATACTGTGTGACTCTGATGATTACATTTATCCAGTATATTCTATTATGCATTATCTGGTGTATTTATTTAATTCTGTTCTTCTATTATCTGTTTATGTGTTATATTCCAAAGATTACCCTTAACACCGTCGTACGGGGTTTTGGGGTCATCTCATTTTGTTTTCTCTTTTACTGTTGCTTTCAAAATTTTTTAATCAACACACTTGATCGTTTACCATTACAACATTTGATGTGATATTTATGTTAAGTCTAATTGACAAGTACTGTGTTGGATCTGATTTTGCGTGCAACGAGTAGGCACGCAATTTGGTTTAGCTTAGGTCGGTAGTAGGGACATCAATGTATATTTACTTATTTATTTTTGAAGTTTATGCCGTATTCATTACGTAGAATTCTATTTATTTGCAGACTGCTATAGACAAAACTAAAAATATCATTGAGACGAGCAATGTGCCACGATCCAAAAAATATAATAATATAGACAAGTTAGCATATTTTGTGAAATCCCAAAATGCTGATATAGAGTGTAAAATACGTCGAACAAAAAGTTGCATATTTTCCAAATAAAAAATTTCGGAAAAATTTATAAATTAAATTATTAATACGTCATAAAAATCTTATCCAAATATAAAACCAATATTTTATTATATTTAATAAATCGTTATGGTTTAAAAACAATTCCATAGTGACTTTCTGAAAATTTGATTTGAACATAATTCAGAATCTATAAGACGAAATTTCCATTATTCACTTCCATTAGATAAATATAGCTTAACAAATTCAAACTTTTCTTGTTTAACGGAATTCCGACTGAAAACGAATCATGTACACTCGGTTGAAGTTCAAAATGCAATATTACGAACTACGGCGACGTTATGGGCTCGTTTATAAATATATTATAATAAATACGTTCAACTGTCATTTAAATAATATATTCGTTATTATCATCAAATCTTGAACTGAATTAAATCTATTAAATTGCCCAATTCTCACAATATTGCCAATTCAGCTAATTATGACTATTTCGGAATTAATTATTATTACACCATTATTTATATTAATTTAAATATTCAAAATATTTTTAATTCAAACCATTTAAATTATCAAACCAATATATTATAATAATTAAATAAATTAGTTATCAAATCGCTAAAAAAATCCGGGACGTTACATCTATATACTCGATTGAAGTTAGAAATGTAAAACTATGAACTACCGCGCCTTGGCAAGCTCGTTTTAATTAAATTTTAATTTATACGTTGAACTTTGTTTATTTATAAATTTCAACTTCGTCCTTTTATATTTTAATATAAATTAAGTCAGTTTTCCAAATCTAACTTAAAATTTCCAATTATCCTAAATCATCGATGATTTCATTCTAAATTCATCAACCAGATATAAATTTATTCACAACTCAATTTTCTATATTAAATTACTATTTCCTTGGAAATAAATTATTTTTTAAAATTCGGCATAATCGAGTTCCAATTATAAATCTCTTTGATATATCTCAATTCAGTTTATATTCTGAATTCCGGAATAAAATCTATCGTTCTCTTTTCAAAATGATTTCCAATTCCTTTTTATTCTAATAACTTCCATTTACAAAAATTCTTTTATGTACAAAATCCTATTATAAGTTCAAATCCTTTTTATGGCCCAACATTAGGGGTGAGCAATATTCGGTTCAAACCGAATTAACCAACCAAACCGTTACGTTTCAGTTGGTTCGATTTTAAAACTAAATCGGTTTGTAAAATATATTTTTTGGTTATCGATTTAACCAAATTAACCAAACCCTTAATTTATTATCTAATTTTATGGTATTGCACTACTTTAAATAATTAGTTTAGTAATAGAGTACAATGGTATGTGTTGCAAATATGGAAAACTTTACTATAAACATAAATATACTATATAAATTTCTCAAGCAGAATTTATGTTTTACTTAGTGAATTCATCATTTAAATAACAACACATCCCTGAAGTTCAGTTAAATCGGTTACCGACCGAATTAACCGAAATTAATTTGGTTCGGTTCAGTTTGGATAATTTTCGGTTTCAATTCGGTTTGGGTTTTTACCTCAAAAACCAACCGAACTAACCGAACGCTCACCCCTACCCAACATCACTTATAATATGGTTTATAATCCCATATCAACTTGAATCTATTTATAAGAAATTAGTCAAAATCAATATAATTCTACTCTTCCTATTTCATTGTATATTTATTTTACTTCTTCACAACTTCCTTTTTAATGCTTCCATTTAAGAAAGTATTTTATTATTATAATCTTATATATATACATATATATATATATATAAACATAGAATCTAATTCAGATTTTTAAATATTTAAAATGCTAACTTCTCACAATATTAAATTTTAAATTATAGTTCTACTAAATAAAATTCAAATATCTTTTCTGGAAATAATTTATTTTTATAAAATCCGGCATGGTCAGATTCTAATTATAAATGCCTACGGATGTATTCCAATTCAATTTACATTACGAATATCTGAATAAATTTCATTATTTCCCTTTAAATTTACACTTGAAATTACATTCTCAAATGGGTCTGTTTGCCACACATCCCTGGAAAGTTTCAAAATTAGGCTCACATCCGGTCCAAAACTTATTATAAATTAGGTCCCTATTTTTCGAAAATTCATCAAAAATATAAAAAAAATCATGTATATTTGTATTTATATAAAACATGAAAACATAAAAAAAATTCAGTTGAAAAAACCACTGAAAAACATGTCAAAAAATAAAAATACAGAAAAACAGCGAAACAACAGTTAGTTCCATAACAGTATGCAAATATTTGAATTTCTTGCACACATCTGTGCAACTATTTCAGTCATGCATCTGCGTTGGCTTTTTTGCATACACGCATGCAAGTAATACATAATTCTTGCATATAAGTGTGTTATAATTCGTAGGCATGCAAATCAATTCAAATTTATTTGCATACATGCGTGCTGGTATTCAGAATAAATGCACACATATATACAACAACCCGCAGACATGCATATCAGTTCATTTTTACTTGCGTACGTGTATGCAAGAAAACAAAATGCTTGCATACATGCATGCAAGTATTCATGCAGATTTTCAGTGTAAACTGTTTGAGGAATACTTGCATACATGTGTTCAACTATTGTGTATACTTGCATACATGTATGCAAGTTTTTTCTTTTCTTTCCGCGGTCTTCTGGGAATATTTGCAGATTTTTTTTTTTTTTTTTTGTATCCAGTGCACAATTTTTCTAAAAAACACATAACTCCAATTCTAGGGACCCGCTTTACATAAAAAATACGGGAGGGAGGCCATTTTAATTTTGAAAGTTTTAAAGGACATGAGCATTATTTTCACTTCACAAATTATCCAATGATGATTATTCCACTTCATTTATAAGCATCGTTCCTAAATTTAACTACTTGTTTTCATTAATTAAAATAAGTTATTATTTTTTCTATCCCATTCGAAATTCAATTTCTATTTTGAAAAAAAAAATTGCTACAAAATGTCAAAATTCCTTCTTACGATATCTTAAATATCAATATTTAGGGTTCGTACTATTCAAACATCCACACACAACAAAATCTATCACAAATCATCTAACACATCATATATCACAGTATATAAAAACAAACAATAATGATTTTGAGCAATCCAGTTGGATCCCTCCAACCTGTTTTTCCTGCATTCACAGATGTTAGACAACATAAATAATACCAATCTCACTTCGAGGCGGTATAGAAGATCATCCGTTGTTATGCGGTGTGCATAGGGTCTCATCCGCTAAAAATTGCAGGAATATCCAACTAACAACCTTAAATATAACTAATATATACATGTATAATAGCCACAATACATAAACAATTTATCAATGCATCCAAACAACCAACAAACAACATATAAAAATTATATACTAAAAAAAATTTCGTTTGTAATAAATTATATACGAACCAGAGATGCTAAGTTTACTCAAGTTGATTTTCATCGTTGAAATAGCAATTTATTTTCGATTAAATCAAACAATCGTTTAATTTAACCGAAAATTCTAACTGCTCCCAAATTGCTCCAAAACAATTCCATAGCGTAGCTTACACCCATACGAATCCAACACACTGATTTCGCTCAAATCTGATTATGCATGAAGAACATATAATTTTTACAAGTTTGAGTGTGTGTGTGTGTATATATATATATATATATATTTAAACATCCTTGATTAATTTAATTAACTAATTTTTTTTACCTTAATACACTGTTAACTCTTCTTCCCATATTTTGAATTCCCGTAGCTGCTCCTAACTGTCGTGCACCTTTCCCACTCCGATTCTCAACTATTTCAACCACTCACCGGATTGAAGAACTCCCCATTAACAACGGAATAAATGCATCACCATACGACCCAACCTAGACCATCCCTTCAAATCGCTATGTCGAGGTGATCTCGACATGAAAATACCCGACCTCAGAATAACAGCGACATCTTTTGATGTTGAATCCCCAGAAAATTTGCGTACCAGTGTTAAATCCTTTGACAAATCCAACTAAAATCTCCAAAATGAAAACCAACCTTCACAAATAAAAAAATGAGGAACCCTAGATGAGCTACTAACAAAACCCAGTGAAGTGAATCGCGACTTCCTTTGAGCATACCGGATTGAAGAGAAAGAAAGGACTAGCACAAATATTCACGTTTTGAAATTTATAGAATTTTATTTGAATTCATTTTTTTATTGAAGAAAGGGGATTCACGGTTTTGATGTTTATTTCATTCAGAAGGAAATGAAAAAAAAAAGAAGGAAAGAATATGAGAGGAGATGGGGGGTATAGGGGTATATTTATGGAGGATTTTGATATTAAAATATTCTCATGGAACTTACGCCCAAAGTAACACGTTTAAACGACCGCATATGAGCTTCAATCACGATGAAACTTGTAATCTTATAATAACTTAATATTTATGACACGATGGAACTGGTTTTTTCGAATTCCGAGAATTGGTTAGTCTTAAGTTTCATATTAAATTGATAAACTATAATTGATTACAAATAACAAACCTATTGATAATAAATTATTATTATCACATATATATATATATTCAAACAAAATTTTATATTGATCATCCAAATTGTTTCGATTCAGTTTTAACTTTGAATTCACTTATTTGTCGTTTTTCATATTACGATAATTCGATACATTCGAAATTAAATCGTATTTCGATTATTAAATCAATAAACTTGATCGACATAAAAATCCATTTATGTTATCAACTCAACATTTAAAACAATATTAAATGTTCAAAATTAATCGATTAAAATCTGGGTCGTTACAACTGGTGATGTTGTTAGGCTAAGGTGGCTTTGTTACCAAGATAGGAGTCTGAATGAAAGTTACAGTTGTAATATTAAAGAGGAATGATGGTAATACTTTTGTAAATTTCTTGACACATAAACTGTTATATAGTTCGGCTATATATAATGATAAAAGCAATACTCTTTCATGTGCAAATTACAGTTATGCCCTCAATGACTTAGTCAACAGAATGATAATACATATTTGTTTGTTTTATATTTTCAATCTACATATTTGATTTCTAATGATACTTTTTATCGCTATAATGTTCCACCTTAGTGCAATTCTAGTTTGTGTACCATTGTGAATGGTCTTAATTAGTTGATATGATGTTCATTCCATCAATTGAAGGTGCGGAGTGCCACCCCGTTTTCTTTAAGGGTACTTCATTATTTCTTTCTTTTTTTTTTTTTTTTTTTTAAAATGAGTTTCTCGTGTTTTTACTAGGAGAGTGTGAGCTTAATATTTTCTTTTCGCAAGAATGTAACCCAATCATAGTTTCATAATTGGACAGTGACTAGAACCATGACAACTCAAAAGGTAAATTTTTAATCATTCAACCAGTCAAACAATTAGAACTATATATACATATGTATATGTATGTATGTATACACAAACACATTCAACCACAAGTACTAGATGCAAAAATATTTAAATAAATATGCTACATAAGAAAAAAGTAGATAGTCTTTTAAGCTCTGCAACTGAGGTTGCGCATTATTTTACTGTACAACTATACTAATCCAACTGTAGTCTAAACAATAACAGCATATAGTAGTAGAAAAGCTTAGTGATTGAAGCTTTGACGAGTTTGCAATAATAAAAAACAAACTGGTAGAGTTGTTTAGATTTTGAAATTATAAATTTTACAACAGGAAAAAATTGTGAAGGACAAAAAAACCAAAAAATTTGCCCAAAAGGACGAAGGGCAAAAAACTTGTCCAAAAGGACAAGTTTTAGTGCAAAGTGGAAAAACATGGGATCCCCCTGAAATTCACCATTTGCACTAAAACTTGTCCTTTCGGAAAAGTTTTTTGGTGGTTGTCCTTTTGGGCAAATAATTTGGTGAGTTTGTCCTTATGGGAAAAATCCTCATTTTACAATATAGGTTCATCTATTTTACAAAACAGGAAAATATTCCTAAGGACAAATGCAGCTCAAATTTTATCCACAAGGACATGCGGCTCAAATTTTATCTAGAAGGACAACCGCATCTTCTTCTTCATTTGTAAGTCGCATTTCTCCTTCCTTTCTTTCTTCAGTTTCTCCAACTCTCCTTTCGTTCTTTCTCCTTCATTTTAATTATTCAAAAAAAAATATTCAATGCTTAAACTCCTAATCTAAATCGATTAATTCAAAAATATTTAACTCTAATCTAAATCTGGAATCGCTCTAATTGATTTCTAGTTCAAAATGGAAATTAACAAATATTAACCCCAAAACATGATAAAGGAATCGAAAATGAAGACAATCGACATGAGAAAGACAATCAAAATCATATCTGAACTAAATATTTTTCATCGCTTCAGTTTCGTGTTATTTTCATGATTTCAGTTTTTAGGTATCAGTTTCATGTCTCGTTAGGTATCAGTTTTAGTTTTATTAATGTTCTCAACATAACACAGTTAATTCTGAAAAACTGATAACTAAAAAAAAAAAAAAAAAAAAAATTGTTACCTAAAAACTGCTGCAATGTGTTACAGAAAAACTAATGCAAAAAAATGTTTACACCACAGTTTAATTGATTAAAATGAAATAAATTCGACTGAGTTACAAAGTTGAAGCAACAATGCAACTACAAAATTAACACAACAACAAAATCACATGAAAAAAAAACATAACACAGTTAAAACAAGAAAACTGATACAATATATATATATATATATATATATATATATATATATATATATATATATAACTGATACCTAAAAACTATAACAAAGTTAATATTGTAAAACTGATACCTAAAAACTACTGCACTATTTTAAAGAAATACGAATGCAAAAAATATTTACACCACAGTTTGATTGATTATAATAAAATAAATTCGACTAGTTACAAAGTTGAAGCAACAATACAACTAAAAAAAATTAACACAGCAACAAAATAACATGAAAAAAAAAATACTACACAGTTACAACAAGAAAACTGGTACCAAAAAAAAACTGATACCTAAAAACTATAACAAAGTTAATACTGTAAAATTGATACCTAAAAAATATAAAACTGATACCTAAAAACTATTGCACCGTTTTAAAGAAAAACTAACACAAAAAATGTTTACACCACAGTTTGATTGATTAAAATGAAATAAGTTTGACTGGGTTACAAAGTTGAAGCAACAATACAACTAAAAAATTAACACAGCAACAAAATCACATAAAAAAAACATTATACAGTTAAAACAGGAAAACTGATACCTAAAAAAATAGCAAACTGATATCAAAAAACTGCTTTAATGTTAAGAAGAAAAAAACATTTGCAACCTAAAAATATAGTTTCAATCCTTTCGTCTTCTTCAACTGTGCTTTCCATTTGCGGTTGAAGATTTTTATTCCATTCAATTAGGGTTTTCAATCGATTTTCGTAGTTCAATTGATTTTTTGGATGTCGATTTTCGCTATTTCGTATGATTTTTGAGTTTGATTGTAGGAGATGATGCGAATTTCGATTGTGATATCATATGATTTCGTGATTTATTATTTCGTGATTTCTTGCTAAAAAATCGAACGAGAATGATAAGCGATGGATTATTTTAAATAGATGTTCTTTTGGATAAAATATTAGACGGCTGTCTTTATGATTAAATTTTATTAGGCGGTTGTTCTTATCGTTAATTGCCCTTTACTAAAAATCATACAAATGATGAAAATAAAAGAGAAATACATGCAAGAAAGTAATTGAGTTATCTATCACGGCTATTTTATCTTGGATCCCAGTTGGGTCTGAAAAACACAGGCTAATAGTTTTTAATTTTCTCAAAGACTTAAATGAGTTGATTGCAAAAGATAAACACCATCATTCACCAACGAAAATTATGTTCAACCAAACTTTATTCTCATACAATATTCCCTGGCACACATCTCATCAAACCACACAATGCATTAAACACCCAAAAAAAAAAGAACCAAAAGCACACATAGGCACACATCTCATCAGGAAATCATCCCTCACACTGAAGTTATACTGGGTTATTTTCCATCAACCAGGATTCTCAGTTTTTCAATCAACTGCTCAAAATCATCCCTTGTCTTGATTAAACTCAAGCGTACATGCCGTGGGCCTCCCCCAAATGCTCTGCCGCCTTCGCTTTTGATTCCTCCCCTGTTAAGTACTCCTCGACAGTACGACTCTTTTTCGTAGTTGCACCTTAGCCATGCAAAAGCTGCCATTTATTTCAAGATGCGTAGTCATTTATATCATTATACGCTGCTTTTAGAATTAAAAGCAAAGATGCATTTTATACCTGGAGTGTTGCGTCTATTTATTTTCATATAATTGCAGTAGTGACTAGGGCGGCTTTGAAGAGAGAAGCGGTCAGATGTCGATATTACAGCTTCGAGTCGATCCCATCTTGACATCATCACAGCATAACCGTGATACGAGATGTCGTTTCCATGGTCAGCTTGCACCATCTCTATATTCTTTACAACATCTCTTAAAAGTACGAAAGCTCGTTGTTGCGCTTCGTGAGAACTCCCCTCGCTGTTCAATGATATGTAGTCGTGTGCTACTGCATGTTGTAACTTGTAATCTCTCACAAACGCCCACCTAAATAACAAAAATATACTATGTGATGCAATGCTGTAGTATATGATTATGTATTATGATGCTGATAACAATAAAGTAAAAACTTACCCCAACCGACTACCAGCATGGCCAGTGAACTTGGACATAGAAAACATCATTACATCTTCATCAAGGGGTTCTGTAATAGGTGTATAATGAGGCCAGTAGTAAACGTTATCAGTGATGGTCCAAGAGCCACTGATTACTGATTTGCTAAAGTGGCCATCTGGATTATTTGGGGATGTCACAAACTCTATGAAGTGTTTCGGTGTTGCTGTGTTTACATAATTCATTGCATTTCCCATCCATTGGTAGAGCTCAGAATCAAAAAGCCTTGTCTGTTTCCTGAACACCTGCACATGTTTAAGGTATTTTAACACTAAGTTAAGTGTTATTTGGCAGTGTTTTATCAAACATAACAATATTTGGAACGTGATACAACTATTCTGTTGAATCAAAAAGGCCTATATATCTATTCAAATCAGTTAGTTTTATTTTAGAATTTGAAACTTCACATCAATTGATCTTAACAATCTTGACTAGAGTAGGTAATCTGTGTGAATTTCACACATTGTACTTGTAATTTGTTTTATTCATGTTAGTTATGGTCATCCTCTACGTGTGACTGTATATTTACCGGATAATAAGGAACTCGAGCAACAACATTTAGCTTCTTGTTATTAGGAGGACGTGAAAGTGCACGAACAAATGAGTTGATAAGCTGTGTAACACCATTGCCAAACACGATGTATTTGTCATCAACTACAGCGTTACCGACAGCCTTATGCAGGCGTCTAATATACTTTTCAAGCTCGATAGACGTATAGTCCTGTCCACTAGTATAATAGCTCATTCTGCTCCATCCTGATATTAGTATTGCACTGTTCACTGTCTGGTTCACCCAGTAGTCTTCCAAAAACATCGCATCTCCACTGTATTTAAAATATTCATCAGATAAAGTTTACATATATCAGAAACATATCTATCTCATGTGTGCAATGTCAGAGTGTGTGTTTATGTGTGTGGGGTTTGGGGGGGGGGGGGGGGGGGGCGTTGGCTTACACAGCTGCATCAGCAGGGCAGTTTAGTAAAAGTTGAGAACAATCAGAACCATTATAACAGGTATTGCACCGGCACTGGATAGCTCCATTTTCGACTATTCCGTCTATAAAAGCTTTTCCATGACCAGAGCAGTTGATGGCAGCTACGCTTTCTGCCTCTTTAGCTGCAACGATGCTCCATGTCAGCCCTGCTTCACTATCACCAGCAGTAGTAATGTCAACTAGCATAGTTGATATGGTTATCATCACTGATAATATTATTAGTACCCATGCTTTATCTTCCCCATATTTGTATATTTCCATGGCTTATTACAACCTTTGCTATTTTATTATACAATGGTTTATAATTTTTTGTTGGTACGTTGTTTATGTTCAAGCACCTGCCTTTATATAGAGGACTAATGAGAAGGTAGTACATAAGATGACATAGGAGGAGGAATAATCCAACTATAATGGTACATCACTCTTTTAAAGTGCCACTCCTAAACCTTTTTTATTTTTATTTTTTTTATTTATTTATTTTTGCTCCATAGTTAAGAAGATCATAGTAAATTACTTTATATTACTCTTTAAGTTATAGCTCATGATTCCGTTGATATTTGATAAATTTTTATACTAGCATACATAAAAGAACTTGTTGTTTATACGTTATGTGTTAATCTTACATATTTGACACAGTAAAATGTAGCTAATCACCGTATTACTCCCTCCAATTTATAATGTAAGAAGTTTTAAGAAGTTTGTTTTGTTTTGAAATATAGGATGTTTAAGCTTGCGCAAACACCATTGTCAAACACGATGTAGCAGTTTTGCTTGACATGATGAACAATATAATGCAGTTTGATCAATGTTAAATATATTCACAACATGATGATAAAAATCATGGGGTGATACTCAGATACATAGAGACACCACTTTCATTTGTCTCCATATTGCTTGTGCGGTTGTTAATGTTATACTTTACGTTTGAAATCAATCAGTGTTAATTAATCAGTTGTTTGTTTTATTTTGAAATAAGTGTTAATCAGTTCTTCAAACGAAATTAAACCAAAATTGCAGACCCTTCACACTTGCAATCCTTGTTTTATTTTGATAAATTGTAGAATATAATAGTGATTTATGACCTAACTATGTAGGGTAGCAGACACTATCACGTACGGAAGGGTGTTTTATTAGTTAGTAACCCTAATGCATCTCCATTTGTGACCACTAGGTAAATAAAGAGCTAGGTTCTCACTTTTATCCTTGTTAACGTGGAAACACAAAGAGCAGAAGACAAATATAAAACTTGATATGCAAACTAAGTAGACTTCTACTTATCTTATGATTATTTGAGCCAAGTTGAAGTCCAGCACATGAGATGACGTTGCAGTAGAAGGCCTATATATAATAATTGGAAATGAACAATAATTGATATAAAATAAAGTTAAATAAATGGTAGATGCACAATCAGATGTCATTAATAATTCAAGTAATATCATTCAATTTCTTGTCCTTGACATTTCAAAAAATGGGTCAGCCACAACATTGTTGGAAAATATAAATAAAATCAGGCACTGAAAATTAATAGTATAATGGTGCATGCATGCGTACGAAAAATGTATTGTAAGTAAGCTGTAACTTTAAAGTTAACTAAATTTCGAGTTTCGATTATAGATCAAACATATCAAATGTAGAAGGAAGTGGAAATTAAAGCAATAGAAAACAAAACTTTAAAACTACAACAAAGTTTTTGTTCTTCATGGCAACCAATATTCGGAAGTTTCGATATTTCAGAGGTTAATATTGATAGGTATAGAAACAATTTCAGTTAGTAAAAGAATTGAGGAAGGCAAAAAACATGCATGTTAAAAAAAATATTAGAAAGAAGGAGAATGTTTTAGAAAATAAAACAGGTGCTGTGTTAGAAGACAGCAA
The DNA here is from genome assembly GCA_030737875.1 of Allium sativum. Lineage (NCBI taxonomy): Eukaryota > Viridiplantae > Streptophyta > Magnoliopsida > Asparagales > Amaryllidaceae > Allium > Allium sativum. The sequence continues at coordinate 965,852,104 of CM060913.1, forward strand.
TGTAAAAAGAGAGAAAATGTTGTATCTTAGGTTGCAGCAGTGATCACTTATGCAAGCTTAGCTGATTGGTAATATGTTTGGTTACTGTTATTGTCACTTATAATAATGAATATTTATACAGCTTAGCTGCTATGCACTGTGGAAGGAGCATGGCATAGGATTATATATAGGTAGCGTTTGATTTCTGAACTGGACAGTTAATGTTCGCGTCTGCGTCCGACGCGTCAGAGGTGGATCCCACACTTTTGCCCCTTCAAGACGAACGGATGAAAAGATAAGTTTCGCGTCCGACGCGTTGGACGCGTCGGACGCACGTCCGACGCGTTGGACGCGTCGGACGCACGTCCGACGCGATAAAATTTCCAGAACAGCCGATTCTTCCATCTCTTCCTATATATTCACTCCATTCCATCTCCATTTTCATCACTAATCAACATCAAATCCGAAAATTTCAGCTCTATTCACCTTCATCTCGTCGATATTTTCAGTTTTTTTTTCCCTTAAATCTGTTTTTTTTTTCTTATTTACTCCTCTTCCTATATAGTTTATTCACAATTTTTTTGTTACTTTTCCAGAATGGCCGCAAGTCAGTCATCGTCCACTCGCTCCATCGCCGAATGGACCAACGACACCACGAACGCGTTCATTGACGTGTGCATGCAACATCTGGGTACGCGTGCACATAATGTTGGCGGATGGTATCAGTTGATCGCCCAGGCGTTCAACAAGCGGACCGGCTTGAACTACAGCGCTGGTCAAATAAAGAATAAATTCGATAACATGAAAAGAGATTGGGCACCTTGGAACAGATTGCTACAGATTGCTGGAGGGGGATGGGACGAGCAATTAGATACCGTCCAAGGATCGGATGAATGGTGGGCGACGGTGCCACCACAGATGCGCAAGTTCAAGAGTGGGTCCCCGGCACGATTCAGGTAGTTGGACTCCATATTTTCAGGATGCATCCGTACAGACAGATGTCAGTACGTGATTCCGGATGCTCCACCAGTTCATTTGCAAGAGACTCAGATATTTGGCGATGTCATCCGTGGTGAGAATGTGGACATCTCGAGTAATCCGACTCGTAGGCCGGTCAGGTCTGGTGCTGGTCCTTCTCGTTCAGCTCCTTCGCGCATGGATCGAGACGAGCTTGTAGAGTTATGTATGTCTGTATGCCGTGAGGAGGATGACTATCAGGATTGGGAGGTGGCGGTTATTCTGTCACAGCAGGACAGATTGGGTCACAACCCATTTTATTCTTTGCTTGAGAAGCCCGCACAGCTTAGGGCTTGTGTTATTCATTTTGTTAGGCAGCTGAGGAGTGGACAGGTGTGATTCTTGTGGGTGTTGTGTCTGATTGTTGGAGTTTAGTTGTGTTGTTTTTTTTTTTTTTGAATGGTGTTGTGGGTTTTTTTTGAATGGTGTTGTGATGGTGTTGTTTTTTTTTAAATCGTAGTTGTTGTTTTTTTAAATTCAGTAATATTTGTATTCTGCGTTTTACTATCTGTTCAACACTAAATACAAACAAACACAAACAATTAAAAATAATATATACAAAAAAATTAAAATAATAATTTTGCCCCTTCCAAAATGCCCCTTTCGTAAAAAGAACACATTCCCCGTTCCCAATTATTACCCTTCAAATGCCCCTTCCCGTTCAAAATCAAACGGACCCACAGTGTCATTTTAAATGTTTGACATAAAAAAATCTCAAGAATATATGAATATTCTTGTAAGTGAGCCAACTGATGGAGGACACATCATTATACTACCTGCGATGTTTTAAGGTTTTTTTTACATTGACCCAAAGTACATGTGCATTAAGCTATTAGTAATACTAAATATATGGTGCACAAAGTTAACATATAATCTGCCTTCGGGTTTTTGAAACCATATATTTGAATAATTTGTCACCCGGTCTTCCAATGGTTGTAGTGAGTAACACTAGTAAATGAATTTTCAAAAGGAAATGCAATATAACAGATCAAAACATATGAGTAAGAACAAAGGTCTACATGAGTGATATTCGAAACGTAATATTACCGAACTACATATAAGAGTAAAAAGATTAATGAAAAACGTATCTAAATAAGAAATCAATTATGATCACATACACATTTGTTTTATATTTCGTAAATTCGAGATCCTTTCAGATCAGTTCATCTTTTTTGAGCAATTGGATGGGAAATACTTTTCTAACCTATAAATATGATTACCACCAAAAGTTTCAGTAATTCATCAAAACAACCCTCTCAACCAACAGCGCATGCAGCATCAACACAACCTACTACATCTACACAAATTCCTTCAAACATCGACACTGATTAGTGAACAGACTCCAACAGTTCATGTACAGCATAACAGCATTAGAACGATCAAAAGAGGCCAACCTTACATCAATTAACAAAACATTTTACAGACAGGACACTTGCATAGCAAACATAATTAACAAAATAATACAAAATGCAAATGACACAACATGTAAGAAGCAAAGAATCAGGCATCATACCCTCTTCTTCTTGTAGCCACCCTTCAAAACAGTTACTGTAAATTAGTTCATGAATTCATGTGAAATAAAAAGTCAAGAAACCAATAAAATTGAATCCCACTAAATGATTCATGATATTAGATACTTACCATAGTCTTGGTAATCGGTAATCACACACACTTACAATTTCTTTCCAATCTAAGAACCTGCCAAAATGGAAACGTGATTAAAAATCAACCAATAATAAGGATTCCATAGTTGGAAAAAAGGTATGTAGATATTTTAGAGAAGAAGAATACAGTTGACTCACAATATACTGTTTTGAATGCAAATACATGAAATGTTGAATTGACGCAAGAAAATTCTGATTTGAAAATGGAAGCTAACACTTTTTACTTTGAAAATGAAAAACTCATTTTATTATTCAAGGGTCTTCGTAGAGAGGGAGAGATGTTAGTTATGTGGAAGAGAAACATAGCATGAGAAGTGTGATGGTTGTCCACTTAGTTATATTAACTACATTAAATGATATGACGATATTGATTACATGTTTGTTTTCCATACGCTTACTTGATATATGGTCTAAAACATCAAATCTAGTTCGCTTGTCTCCTTTAAGTAGGCTAGTTTTATTAAATAGATTTATTTAAACTTCTTTACATTTGCTTGCAATCTTGGGGCCAAAGAGTCCTGAATACTAATATTTTAGTTTAGATTAATTTGTTATGAAGATGAACAGTTTGAAGCAATAGCAGGATAAATGAGTCGTAAAAAAGGGAGCTCGCTAATTTTATTTTTCACACGGTGAAAACTCACAAAATTTCTTCATGTATCGTTTATGTATGGTGAATGTTGTCCAAAAAAAACAAATAATAATAATAATAATAATATCTCCTTTTTGCTCCTTATTAATAATAGACTATCATGACAAAGATGTGGAAAGATAAACATGAGTATTTGTAAATGATAGATATACACATAACTTTTTTTTGGGGGTTCATAATACCTGATATATCTTTCCAGTGGTAATATTGTAAACACTGGTTATTTGATGTCTAAAATCCATGCAGAAATATCGATTATCAACCAAGTTGAGGTGTAGTAAATACCAAGTGATTTTTTTTGTAATTAAATTAAGTAAGAGTCGGGCACTTAGAAAAAAGAACTAAAAGTGTTTGGCTAGAAATAACAAAAGATCTTTCATACTCATTCATGTTCCATAAAAGATCTCAAAAATTAATTCATCATCATCGGTGCATCAATACCATATAGTATTATTACATTGAAGTTTTGCAGACATGGTAAACTAGAAATTTAATGCAAGTTATGACGCACATTTACACTCATAACATAAATTCTTCAGTCATTTTGTCTGCGCCTTTGATGATAAAACAAAGCAATGAATAGAAGGAGAACAAACAGGTAATGATGGAGGTAAATATTCATTACAATAAGTTTCTACACTTCTAAAACCGCATAACCATCAAGCCCAAGTAGAACTGCATAAGTATTTTTCCTACTTTTATATTTTCTGCAAATATCAGTATTTTTAATTAACTGAAAGAAGATTATTTTTTGCAATTTGTATCACAAAATTACATCTTAATGAAATTTGAAACTAAAAAGTGAGTTTGTTACAGTCATGCATATTGGCTGAAATATGCTTTAATTTGAGGTTCTCAACATATAAGTAGTCAAATGAAACTAAATATATACATATACAACATGCATTGAAGAAAAGTAAAAATCATGCATCAGCCTTAATCAAGAACAGTAGGAAAAAAAAAAGGAAGAAGAAGAAGATCGTACCAAACATGATTTATTCCAAATTTTATATATATATATATATATATATATATATATATATATATATATATATATATATATATATATATATATACATATATATATATATATATATATATGTGACTTCTATCAAAATTTATGCAAACAAATTCTGCACACTTGTCTTTTTTTCCTTTTTTGTTCGTGAGAATAATAGTAGACCAATTTATTCTTTCACATAAAATTAATATATCTTCTATAGATAGAAATACTTAATCTACCTAAATTTGATTCGGTCATAATTTATACACGTGTGCGCTTAATATACTATATTATATAATGCTTTGTGTCATTTTCTTCGTAATCTAGATATAGATTTGTCTTCAAAGAGGTGATTCTGCGTATCATAATGACATGATCTGCTATTTGAAGGTTTATTTGTTGGATCTGGGAACTTACTAAAGGTTTTTAGACATCAAATTAACCAATGATAATAATATTACCATTGGAAAGATATATCAGATATTATGAACTGGAAAAAAGTTATTTATGTGTATATGTATCATTTACAAATACTCGTGTTTATCTTTCCACTTCTCTGCCATGATAATCCTTTACTAATAAAGAGCAAAAAGAAGATTATTCTGGGAAAAGAGTCCAGGTTTGGGTTTTGTTTAATACCCATCATTTTTCAGCTATATCATGTGTCTTTGGTTCTAAAGCTTCTGATCCGTCTAACTTTGAGAGGAAATAATGGAAGGAGGATTTATGACAAGTAGATGCAATAAAATTAAATACCGAATCAAAAATTAGAAATTTACCTGGGGCTTTCAGTATCACATTAAAAAGAGTCGATCCCCAATTCCGATACATGTGATTTGGCGATTAAATAGCGCATGAAATAGGAACGATGAACAACATATATATGAAATTATGGAAGGAGGAAAATGAATACGAGGGATGCTACAGAGCTCGGAAATGAGGCCAGCAATATGCGGATTTTACCATAATTCACGGGTAACCCTTTATTTCTTTATTTTTTAAGATGAATTCAATCTGCACAGTTAATTCTTCAAATCTGACAGTTTGCCCGGTTTCCTTCCGGGCTTTCTGGCATTTGCCAATGAATACCATGGAGAAGGAGAAGAAATTATCTAGGGCTTTGAGGAACGAAATCCCCTGTCCCCTCTATACCCAGCCAATCAGGACCACCTGATTTTCATCTTTTTGCAATTAAGTTCTATACCCAGCCAATGAGGACCCTCTGATTTCCACCTTTTTGCAATTAAGTTGGACCACCTGATTTCCACCTTTTTGCAATTAAGTTCTATACCCAGCCAATGAGGACCCTCTGATTTCCACCTTTTTGCAATTAAGTCCGAGGACTTAATTGCAAAAAGATGAAAATCAGGTGGTCCTGATTGGCTGGGTATAGAGGGGACAGGGGTTTAGGGACAGGAGATTTGCTCTCGGCTTTGAGCAGCAAAAATCGACCCTACATCTGGCGATGTTATCCGGTTATTCAATTGCTGCGTACGGTATAGAACCAATGAAGTAATTTTATTCTCCATTATGATGACCGTTAGAGAGGTTTGCTTATTGTGAGTGGCCAAAATCAATTTCTCTGAAGCCAAATCATACTGCGGCTTCATCGACGATGTTTTCTCTTCTCCGTCATCTTTCTTCTCCGCCCTCTTTTCTCTCCGTATGATTATTTCTTCTCCGTATTTAAAATCCAATCTTTCCTTCTAAATACAACTCCATTTCGCCGCTGCTCTGGAAATCCGCTGCCCTAAAAGTCATAGCTTCGCCCCTCAAATTTGCTCGTCGCTGCTCCGTCCCTCAAATCGATAATCGCTGTTCCACCTCTCAAATCGATAGTCACTCCTCTTCCCCTCAAATTGACCTGCGAACATCGTTGGTACCCAGTCTCTCAAATCGTTCGTGAAAATTATTTTGAGTTTCTTAATCTGATTATCCAAACATTTCTATCTATGTTGCTGGAATTTTTAGAACTTAGACATTCGATTGGTGCAAACTTTTTAGCCTTTATCCAGTACTTAGAGTTGGAGTTCTACTAAATGGAGGTTTGCTTCAGTAAGCCAGGTATGAAAGTTAATTTTAATGATAAGTTAACTTTTTGTTCAGTCGATATTTATAATAATGACCATAATTAGTATCATGTCGATTTGATGAATTAGTTGGTAGGATTTGTAAATTAATAAGAATCGGGCGGAGGAAGTCCTGTCAGAGTGGGAGGTTGGTGATATTGCAGGAGAAGAGGCAGAGGTATTTTTGCGAAGCATGGTCTGTTTCGGATTGAATGAAAGTTTTGATGAGGATGACTTGAGGAAGATGGTTTTGGCGAATGCTTCAAAAGAGGGCATGGAATAGGTAGCTGCAGGTTTAATGCTTGGGGAGAAAATTGAAGGTATATCTTCAATTAGTGACTAATTCATAACTCAATCGGCTTGTCTTGATTCATTTTATATATTTTATATTGTATGGGAATTTGAAGTGTAATTATAATATAACCATTGAGCTAATAATACACGTTTAACACTACTTTAAGTATTGACAAACACTTGTTTGGACAACAAATAATCTAGGAATATCCGTTGCCCTTTGGAACATTATGATTAAATAGCTTGATTCCTTAAACTTGAAATGTGTTTTACTGAGCTTCAGATCGTGAACAAACTAGAGACATTAGTTTTAGTGGATGCATTTGTTATGTAAACTCTGATGCCAAATTGTTTTTCTCATGATTGACAGAAAATGTGGTGGTCATAACAAATGTTGAATACTTTCGTAATTTTAATATTACTTATAGGTGCAATTTCCTTCTATGGAAAAGTTGGACACCATTAAGTTGTTTGACACCATTAAGTTGTTTGGCAGTCAAATGTTTCCAAGTCTTTGGACCAGCGTATGTGCTTTGTTTCTAGCTATAAAGGCCCACGGTCTTTGAAATGGAATCATGTTTGGAATGTCAAGCAAGTCCAAACTATTTATAATATAATAATTTTGGTAAGTTCGCATGATACGTTCGATCATCGCTTGTTTATGTTGTGTACTTCTCTACCCAGCATTATCATTACAGCCTTACAGCCCATATCTCAACTGCCATGGGAAGTGCAAATGAAGTAATAAAGTCAGATGATAGTCATATACGTCTCTGATGAATAATGTAACATTGGTAATTTATTCTTTTTCTGTGATGAAACTCGGGATTTATCGGCTAAACAAATTTTATTTCCAGTTCAACTTATTGTTTTGACTTGTCATTGTCCTTAATTATTTGAATAAATAGAGAACAGCTTTAAAAAAAAAAAAATTAGAACAAGTTCCTACCATTTTTGCTTATGTCGTTTTAGAAGCTCTGCGAGTATAGCATGTAGGTCAGTTCCATGAAAATGGAAATCGAGGAAGAAACACTGTTAGATATACGAGTATAAAACACATGTAAGTGCATCTAATAGTTAAAAATATTTTTTCCAAAAATAACTGGATGGATATGTGTTGTAAATGCATTAAGTTTTGGTAGTCATGATATTTTTGTTTCAACTAGTTTTGTTGATGGTATCAATGACAAATCAGTAGTAAAATTCCGTTGATATGTAGTCTGAAAATGGATGATGGTGGACACTGCAAACTTGCACTGAGATTCCGTTGATGAATAGGCGTATTTTTAGAATTTCAAAAGGGCATTGTGGAGATCCAATTCATTGAAATTTGGATAACTAAGATAAATCGTTTGCGACTTTTTTAAACAAAAAACTAGTTCATTTTGACTTTCAAAAAGTCAAAAGGTGACTTATATAAGTCGATCCAAATGAGGCCTTAATTAATAATTGAGATAGAGATGTGAGAGATGGAATGGGCTTACATATGATTTTCTGATGAATTTCAGGATCTGTAGATTGAAAATGGAAGAAAAAATTCTTCTACATGATCTAATAATTATCATTCACACATCTGCGCGTAAATAAGGAATTGAGAACAAGCTCTTAAATCAAACAAAAAGCCAAACATCAGAATTAAATTCTTAGAGCAAAATCTATGACTTCAATACCCAAATTGTCCTTTAACATAAACTAATTGTCCTCCATCAAAACTGGGTCCAGATTTGCATTTCACACCTTGTTTTTTTTTTAAATTCATGCCTACATAAGTTGATAGTAATCAGTAATACATTTTCTTCAGCAGGTATTATTGGTGAGTTGGTAAAACACGGAAAGGGTATCGAGGCTGCATGTTTTGCTTGTGAATGTGGGTTAACTGATAAGTTTCCTCCTGTGCCTCTCATAAAAATCTCCAAATTTCAAAGGAAATTGCTCATTCAATAATGAAGAACGGGAACAATTCAGCTGCTGCTATTGTATGTCAAAATCTTTGTTTGCATTTTTTTTAAAAATTATTGCTCAATCTCTGTCCCTATTTGTACATATGTGCATCCATGTGTGCATATGTGTGTTTGTGCATATATGTGTGCGCATATCCATGTGCATATGTGCACAAGCTTATGTACAGTCATGTATATGTGCATGCTTGTGTACAAAAGTTGAAAGTTCCAGTTGCTAATTTAAGGAAAAAGGTCTAACTTTTCGCCAAGCTGTTGAAATTATAGATAACTTTGTACTTAGTCTATGAATATATTCATTATAGTTCTCTCATCCGTCGTCTCTATAATCCATCACTAAAAGGTGCAAATAAGAAAAAGCCACAGAAGTGTTATATCTGCTAATTGCTTAAGGCTTTGGTAAATTGAAATGCCTTAGGTATATTATGACTGTTACACGTCATCAGCCTCTTTCATGGAATGCTAGGGAACATATCTAAGGCCGCTTATCTACAAACCTATCTTTAATACGTTGAACTGAATGCACATCTCAGTGAGCATGCATATCAGACATGAAAAGTTGGAATAGTCATATTGCAGGTGGCAAATTTTGGTTTAGTGAACAATGAGAGAATAGCGGCGAAGGCGACTGAATTGGAAATCTTCCACTAGAGTAATTGATATTTCATATACTTGACAATAAACTGTAGTTACCTAGATGCTGATACTATAGAATATTAATGTTTAGTATTTTTGTGCATCAATAGTTTATACCTCTATTGATTGTGAATGAGGTTATAGTGTTATTTGACTGACATTTTGTCTTTGCGTTATATGTAACTATATAAAAACATTTCTTTATGCAGGTTCTTTAGTTGAATGATGCTGCATACTACTTTTTGTTCTCAAAATCTCTGTTCTAAGCTCTATTTTTTTTACCAAGTAGTTGAACAGTCTAGTGGTGCTGCAACACTTTACTTAGCATTTGATAGTATTTCCTTTTTGTGGTTGTTATTTTTAGAACATTCTAACTAAGTGCATTTTTGCCACCTATGTAAAGATCTATTTGTTAATGAATGTGTTCATGTTTTACATTTTGATTGGCAAATTTTATTCAAGTGTTACTGTGCGTACCAAATTATTCACTTACTTTTACCCAAAAAGGTTTTCAATTCAGTGAGTGGTAAGTTGCGTACCGTCCTTCTTCACGATCAGCAACTTGCTGCTGATTGCAATGAAGGAAGGTCGACGGTTTGTCGCTGACTGAATTTTATGTACAATCGGTTTACGTTTGGAGTTCATAGTGTATTTGGATTTGTACTTTTTAGGCGATTACATCCATTTTTTCTTAAACCACGCTATGATTTTTTTATTAAAATCTAACTTGAATTAAATTTTAATAAATAATTTTATATTTTATATTAAATACCTTCACGGTCGATATTTCCACCATTGTGCAGTTCGCCCAATATGATCGTACTTCATATATAATAAAATTTATGTATGTGTTTGTGACTGCCTTGAATCAATATCTATTTTGTCTCAAGTTGCTTCACATATAGAATTCAGTTTAATTTGCATTTTTTAAATAATATCTAACTTGAAATATGTTTTAACAAATAATTTTGTATTTTATATTGAACACTTTAACGGTCGGTTTTTCCACCGTTATACGGTAATACTAGTTAGTTTATTTTTGATTTCTTATGTAGTTTGGCATGCGAGAAGGAAATTAGGAGGGGACGGGAAAATCGCAGAAGAGGACAAAGAGTGGAAAATGATCATGGAAGTAGACTTCAAGCTGTCCATGGATACTTTCGGATGCAGATAGTGTCATATCTGTATCCGCATTCGAAATCATTTTTGGATATCGGATATTCACATTCGCGAATACGGACGGATATCGGATAATTATCCGCTTCACTAACGATCGATAAATCAATGAATATTAATTATTATTTTTTAGCTTAATATTAAGCTTTTTCAACCTAATTAATTACTAAAGTGCTAAAAATAAATAAATATAATGATAATATATAATTTTGAGCAATTAACATGCATTTAGTAGACTTTTAATTTTGCAAAACGATAAATTGGTATATATAATTATGCTAAAATACACATAATTTAAGCTGTAATCATGAAAAAAACGGACGGGTAATTTTCGGATGCGGGTATGCCTATATCCGCATTCGCATTCGCTTTTCCGGATATCGTATATTTACCCGCTTTTCGGATGCGGATGCGGTCGAATTTCGGATTTTTGGGGTATTCATTGACAACCCTATTTTACTGGGTTTTGATATTGACACTCCAATTTACGTCAAGGAATGACCAAATTTTAAGAATACTCCTTTTTTTTAATTCTTAAGGAAGGTCAATGTAGCTAGCTAATTTTTTTTTTAACTTCTTACACTTTTACCCTTATTTTTAAAAACTTACGCACTGTAAAGTCATCATCAAACCCCTAAATAAATAAAAATCTAAATCGTTTAACTACAAATAACGTCAGGGAATAGTTGATATCATATGCATACGATTTAATAAATTGAAATTAGATCTTAACCCTAACAACATGTGCATACAATTTAGTAAACTGAAATTAGATCTTACTGTCTCATCACTCTGATCAACTCCAACGTAAGCTCACTCTCCTATGTCAATATCATATTGTTTTCTTTTTCGATCATGTTTTTTGGTTAGGGTTTGATTTCTCCACAACTAATGGTGTTGATTAACCATTAAAAATTGGACTAATGAACAAAAGAGTGAAATTAAGCCTAAATGAGTACAACAACAACCACAAAGCCATATATCCCAAACAAGTTGGGGTTGGCTAGATATGGAACCCAAAATTAAAATAAAATAAAATTAATAATGATGATAATAATATATATATATAAAGGGTTTAAAATAACCAAACAAATAAAAAGTCGTCTGATAAAGGTTTTTTTTACATAATAATAATAATAAGTAAAAAGGTTCAATAAAAGTGAAATAAAATCTAAAATAGTAATAAAAAGTAAAAAGGTTTAGTAAACGTGAAATAAAGTCTAAAAAAAAGAAAAAAAAACCCTAAGGTTCTGGTACATGGATTGCCAATTTCCATGCACTCCTATCAACAACCAGCTCTTCCGATAAACTCCAGTTACTTAAATCTCTCTTTATTATCTCCTCCCATGTCATTTTAGGTCGACCTCTACCTCTCTTTGGGCCTTCGGCGCGGCATAGAATTCCAACGCATACAGGTGCATCGTATGGTCTACGTTGGATATGTCCAAACCATCTCAAGCGGTATTGGACTAACTTCTCTTCAATAGGTGCAACTCCAAGTTTTTCCCGAATATCCTCATTTCTAATTCGATCTCGTCTGGTATGCCCACAGCTCCAACACAGCATCCGCATCTCTAATCGTTTGTTTGATAAAGTGGAACAATTATAGTCAAATTTGTCATATTAAATCTTGTGTGGTGGGCAATTTGTGCTTCAGGTACCACACATACCGCTGACTTTTTTCACCTCATTTTTGGTCGCGTTTAGCTTACAAAGCGAGCCGAAGTCGAATAGTGTTTGCCCGAAGGTACCTTGGTACCATCTAAAACTTTCCGCGGTGTCCATGACACTACACTAAATTTTAACTGTCGTTTGTCTTCTCAGTTAAAACCAATAAAATTTATTATATAGATTCTTTCTCAACATGAAACTACACACCATTTTAGTTTTTCTTTGATAAATATGACAATGGAAGGACAAAACCAATGAATGCAAATGGTATTCAAAACAAAACAAAATAAAATAAATAAATTATTGTTACAATTTATGTAAATTTATAAAAATGAATATTCCGATGTTACAAGGGAGTTACTGTAGTTTTTTCACGTTCTATGACATGCCTATATGTAGATCTCTATCATATTATTTCATCGATGGGTATAAGTAAAATAAATAAATAAATAAATAAATAAATTGTTTCTCTCATGTGATATTTTATCCTCTTTTTGTTTACAACACGTTACCAGCACAATCCCAAAATAAAAACGGAAAAAATGTAGATTTAAAACCGTTATGACCTAGAAGATCAAATTATTGTTTTTCAGACCTGATTATAGATCTCAAAAGGTAAGTTAATTTTCTGATCTTATTAATGTATTTTTTCAAATTTCATTTACCAACTTATCTTTTTAGATCTTATTCTTTCATAGATATAACTAGTGTATAACCCGTGCATCGCACACGGCAATACTATTAAAAATACCATTTATTATTTTAATGTTAAAATGAGAACTTTATTATGCAATATATGGTAAATTTTGATATGATATGCATAAACTATTAATTAAAATTATTATTATTGTTTGTGTAATTTATGTTCTATAGCTTACACAAACAATATGTATGGGTGTATATTTGACTAATTATTTTATTAATATAAATATACATGTTGAAATTGATGTATGTTGGTAATTTATTCGATGAATTAGTAAACATTATTTAATAGAATTTGTTTAAATAAGTTAAATGTCAAATTACAATGTTAGTTTAACTGTATAACATAACATGAAGAATTAAAAAGAAATTTGCAAAAAAAGTATAAATTTTTTGTGGAGTTATTTAAACTTTTTTTTATAAAAAAGTTATGATATATTATATGGTAATTTCTTGATATAAATGAATCATTAATAATTTACAAAATAACTTTGTCATTATTGCTGATATGCAAAGTTCAAATTATGTGATTTATACATCTTTATAGTTGCATTAAAAATTACATATTTTTAATATGATCAATAGGTATAGTAAAATCAGCGTATATTTTTAAGAGCTATTAGAAAAATGGACTAAATGCTCTCTAAGGTTATTTAAATAATTAGAATTCAAAATTTTACGAGTAGTTTAAATGTATGGATTGAGATATAAAATATTATGAAAGAATTAAGGAGGTTCAACAAATAATTATAGAAATATTAAAATACCGGTATTTAAAGCTGAATTGTTTTTTTTTTCTTACAGTTTATTATAAATTTATTGAGATAAGTGTATAGTATATTAAATTTTACATTACTACTTACATTTATTATTCAAATTATGTGACTTATTTAACTTCATCTTTGGAAGAAAAACTAATTTTTTTCCATTTATTTAATTTGAACATGGTATGCATTTTAAAACATCACACTTAGTGTAGAAAATAAGTGTTAAATATAGATATGTTTAATATTACGCATGATGAATTAGGTTCGGCTCCTCCTCCTGAATTATTTTAAGAGGCTACTTCCTTTTGGAAGGACCATTTAGTCGGTTTCTTCTTAGACTCAGAGACACCTATGGTGGATATGAATGAAGCGTGTCGTACGTTGTGGAGGTTACGAGGTGGTATGCGCTTCACGTTCGTGGATGGTTTTTACTATTTCAAGTTCTCTAATCCGGAGGAAAAGCATCGAGTTTTAGAGTCCCCGCCAGCTATTATAGATGGTAAACCATTCATAGTTACAACATGGACACCTAAAATTGACAGAGTAAAAGAGCAAGTCCTTTCCATCCCCGTATGGACACAATTCACGTATGTTCCATCTGTACTACAACCACTCCTAGGCCTTAACTGGTTAGCTTGTCATATTGATAAACTAAAATGCTTTGATACTAACACTGAAGCAAGGAAGAACTTAGTTTATGTCAGGGCTCTTATTGAAGTCACTCCGGACAAGCCATTACCTACTCAGATCAAGATAAGAATTGAAAACCGTGAATTTTTAGTTGATGTTAAATATAGATGGAAACCTGATACATGCACATCGTGCAAAGCATTTGGTCATACTATTGAATCGTGTACTGAAACTTATACTGCTGTACCTTTGCCAAAAAATCCTCTTCCCCGTCCATCTGTTCGTGTTTGGGCTCCTAAGGCCAAACAAGTACCTGTGGTGGTTGTGCCTCCAACTTTGCCTGAAGCACCACCAGATCCTGACATCTCTTGGGACGGTCAGGAGAATGCTTGGGTGCACAGCTCTTTTGGGATGCATTGCGATACCAACAACATATTCTTCATTTTCATGAGTGGGGTTGGAGAAGACCGCAATCGTCTTTTCTACAGGCCAGATGGTAAGAAATTGATCTTAAGGAACGATGGTGAAATTGGAGAAAACAATGAGGTGATAATGAATGATCTTTCATGGGATAGAAACCGTATACTGGCTCCTACCAATATGAATGATTTGGCTCTACGCTTTTGGCATTTTAAGCGTTACATGTCTCCCTACACGGACTTTTTCTATGATGGTGCTGCTGATTGTGAAGGTCTTTAGGTTCCATCATGTTTGATTTATGCACTCTGTTATGTTGTAATCTCCACTATTTTGATGTATTAACAGTGACTCGACACTTCAAACCAGAATGTTACTCTGTGCATGTCCAGAGTAGCCGTTCTTAAGTTCTTAATAAATGGTGTTTCTAGTCACCTTAAAAACCAGTCGGCCTTGCCCAAAAAAAAAAACATCACACTTAGCATTATTAGATGAATTAACATTAATTTATTGATTGAATTCATTTGTTAAATTCAATATCACATAATTAATTTAAACATATTAACTTAAATGTACAATGTTAAGTGATGCTGTGCAGTGTTTTGTAAATAACTAAATAAATTTTAAAATCTATTAATATTACAATGCAATACACAGTAAGTATGTTGATGTAAATGAGTTAAATTTTGAACTTGTAATTGTTATTTATGTGTGTAATTTATGTTATGTGATTAATATGTTTATATATTTGATTTTTTTTATTAATATGAACATAGTTAATTTTAAATGATTTATTATGAGAATCAATAAATAATAGTTTGCTAAAATTAATTAAATAGTTTTAATATTATGTAATCAATTGTGTAAAATACTATGCTAAATATAAAATATTAGTAAGAAACGATTATAGAAAATTTGAAGTGTACTTATTTTTGGTATTTAAAAGAAATTTAATTAAATTACTTAAATTTTGGATTTTGCTGTTAATTTAGATATATGGAACTTAAATAAAATGTTAGGATCTACTTGTTAATAAATAATTGTTTAAACTTTAAACATATGAAAATGTAAAATGACAAAATAGGTAAAATAATGTAAAAGAAATAGTAAATAAGTGTAATGTAATAAACTAATTTAAAAATAAAAAATCTGAAGAGATTAAAGGAGAATAACAAAAACTCATAAAATTTAGAACAGTGCTTTGAAAGATTATGTTTTACTATTATTTAATAGAGTTTTCATATCAAATTTTGTTGTAGGTCTTAATTAGTTCTTATTTTCAGACTTCTTTTAGATTATAAGACATACAAATGTTATAATTCTGTTGATCTTGTCTTTTAGATATGATTCTAAGATTAGTTTTCATAGATTTATTTAATTGTAATCAATTTGGTTTTTTGTTTAAAAATAACTAATTGATCAACATCATCCAAATCTCTAACAAAGTGGTATTTTATCACCTGTCTTTGATTTCATTTTGTGTTTTTTAATTTTTTTATATGTAAATTTGAGTATGTTTTGAATTGGCTTCCTTTATAAGTTATTAAATTCTTACCTTACTCAAATTTTAGATCTACTTGATCTATTTATGAAAGATTATGTTTGTGATAATTTTGAAAATGGTCTCTGCCACAATTATTATTCCTAGACCAGAATGTAATTTTTGATGTAGAAATCAAGATCTAATGATCCGTGTATGGCTTGTGTAGTGAAGTAAAATCATAAAATGCTTTTATTTTAAAGAGATAATCATAATTTCCTAAATGTAAAAAATAATTTGTATTATTTCGAAATTTTTGTTTTTGTTTTGATAGATTTGTAAGGAATCGTGGAGTTAATTTCATGTGAAAGAAATAATTTGGACTTGAGACATATAGTTGTTTATGCTTATGATTATATCAAAGATCTACATAATTTTGAATCATTCATGTGAAATAATATAAAATCTTAGTTCTATAATTAAAATATTTTACACAATTTTTGATTGTGCCTTGTGTGTATGGTATCATAGATATTTTAATCATAAAAAATTATAGTATTTCTTTGAGTTGTTCATTTCATCAATCAATATTTTAACCAATCTGATGTAAAGTTTTATAACTTCAAGTTGAATTTTTTTAATTAATCCGTACGTTTGTAAAGATATAAATATTTTTGATGAAGTGATTTCAAATTTAGACCACGTAATGGTTGTCAATACGTTTTTTGGTAAAGCTGTCAAGCATTAATATTTTTGTTAGTGATGTGCTCAAGAGTTGAGAACATCATCAGAAAACACAAAGCAATTTGATCAAAGTCGTGACGTGTTCGGAAAAGGATCGGAAATGACGTCGATTTGTAAAATCATCGTCGATGGACCCGAGAAAAACCGACGTAGTAGAAATACATGATCGACTTGGTCCGATCAACTCAAAATGCTTGAGCGTTTCGGTCCGATCATATGGAAAAACTCATCATGGAAAAATATATAGATTTCGGTAAAAAAAATAGTCACGCACTCAAAAACAGCTGATCGACAAGTGTCGATCACGAAAAATGGCTTGCGCAACTCACGACATTGAAATTTTGTAAAATTAGTAAAAAATAATAATCTGGCACATCAAAATTGTTTGATCCACGTATGCCAAACGGTCCGATCATTTAGGCAAATTTGGTAAACATGGGTTTGGCACATTCAAAAACCGAGGATCAACACGGTAAAACAGCTTGGGTCCGCGTGTTGCACCCCTCCCCGACACGTTTAGAAATTGGCAAGGCTCTATAGGGATTTCGCATCCAAAAGAGATGCGGAAAAAAATGCTTGATCACATTAGGGGGATTCAGAGTTTTCCCGATGCGCACATAGGATCCAAAGGATGTAGATCCTGGCTAAGAGGGGATGCAGATTTTTGGCAACGCGATTTCCACTGATCGCATCGGTGGGATGATATATTTTCATGGATGCGGCTTAGGGTTCTTTGGATGTGGATTTCTGGATTTTTGCAATGGAGGCGGATCCGGTTTTGGTGATGCGATTTTCATGTGAATGCATTGAGGGATGTAGGTTTTTTCCTGGATGCGATATGAGAAAACGAATACGGTTTTTTGGAGTGTGCTTTGGATAGATACGAGAATTTGGCAAGTACCAAACTTTCTAGCACGAGGAATATACCATGCAGATCACTACCTATTGATGAATATGCACATGTTTTTTGGCAATTTTTTGGATGTGATATTTTCTTGGTCTAGGATGTGATTTTTTTCAACTCGGCTTAGTTCTTTACATTGATTTTTTGGGATGTGAATTTCACATCCCTCTGGGATACGAAATTCCTGCACCTACCCCCAAAACTCACTTATAAATAACACCTTGCTTGTCATTCAAAAACGGGGATTCTAGTTTGGTATTTTGACCTTCTTGGAACTATCAAGCATCATTAATGGTTGCCACCTTCTTCTCCATGACTATTGGATATAGCTTGACCCTCTAAAACATTGCATGCACGTTTTCCTTCAACTCTTGGATGTTTACACTTTTTTCGACTTTTTTGGATATTCCTAGATTTCTTGGACATTGGAGCTACTTTTTGGACATACTTGACAACACTTCTTTCACTCAACGAAGAAAAGGAAGGGCATTTTGGTCAAAGTTTAGAACTAACAATTATTTTGTTGTTCTATTTTGATGCTTTGCACACGAATATTGTCTGAACTTGTACAACAATTGTAATAAGCTATTATATAATGAATGATTACTATGAAATAGACGTAGACGTTAGTCCCGAACCATTATAAAAAGTTGTGTTCTCCTGATACTTCATAACTTTGGATTCATATTACTGTGTTTCTGCTAAACATACATTCAGGCGTTGGCATGCATGAATAAAGTGACAATTTCCACATCAACACTTTGTCGCGCCAGGGAGGGGAGTGCACAACTTTGACTTCTGCTTGGATTGGATTCTCAGATAAGTCTTTAGATTTCCTTCGAATTTGGTTTTGGTTCCCGATTTCAGTTTTCGACTTCGACTTTATTACTCGCTTTTCATCATAATTAAACGTAGAAGGTTCGATGCTACTTTGAGGCATAGAGTACAAGTAGCGAAGTAAGTTAAGAATTCCACGACCGAGGAACTCTCGGACTTGGTCACTCGAGAGGACTTAGCGGAATTGGTTAGAGGCTTGATTGCTTGTCTGGATCGACAAGCTGAGTTTATGAATGCTTTTCTCGCTTGGATTGACAGTAGATTGGATGTTTTTGGAAGGTCTACAGACCAAATAGACATCACTGGAACAAGTGCTTATGTTCCACCGTCTGTAACTTGGGACTTGAGGGAAACCTCACAAACTTTACAGCAAGACGACGTCGATGCTTGGATCAACGCCGCTCTCGCAACACTCGGGGGCACCTCCAATCCCGACGGAAGCACAATTCTAGAAGTATTGTGTAGTCAAGCTATGGTTTCTAATAAATGCAAGTCCTCCTCTTCTAGAAATAATCAGTCAGTGGCTAAGAATAGACTCAAGCTCCCGCCTTCCCTGGAGCTTACCCGTATCCTGAAAGAGAACATTTTAGAGGCTCGATCCATCGCTTCATTCAAACAGCCTCCTATGCATGAGCCTACTCAGAAACAAAAATATTTTGGTTGGCATTGTATATTCCATTGTAACAACCCGGGGGAATTCGACGCCCAAATTCCAACAATAATAAATAAATCCATATACCTTGCCAGAACTCAAGTATTGGAAACACCTGATAGTTAATAGAAAGAAATTAGAGGGTGGGATAAGAAAGAAAAAAATATTAGAATAAAAGAAAAAGAACAACAACAACACCACAACATCAGAGTCTCACATCACAGCGGAATAAAATATAATATAGAAATACAACTTTATTGAGAGCTTTGAAATAAAATTTTCAATCATCAGAGTACATCAATACATCTGGACAGTTACAATATCTGTCCTCATATACAATACACAGTGGAATACACACTAGATATATATCCTACGTTTGAACTCCTCTAACAGGTCTTCTGAGATCCATAGCATCTTAACCTGAACCTATAAAATCCGGTCTAACCCAAGCATTTCAAACGCCGGATTAGTCTGGTGAACCAAAGTGAGAAACCCACTAAGCTTATAAGCAACATCCAACTTGATTTTTAAAGTCAAAACATTTCTTTTCGAAAGAAAAGGATAATCGTAAGACCAATCCACATATAAACAAAGATGGTTTTTACCTTATGATAACCCAAACAGTTTTTGAAATCATATCTTGATCTGATATTATAATAGTGTCTAAATCAAATAAATAACCATCTAGCAGAACGCTTGCATCTCACGCTCTACATATACAGTATAAAATCAAAAACCGCAAGCTCTTATTGAAGATTGGATTCCCACTATGACAAGATATGGAACCACCTGCCGATAGTGTATTTCTAGAGGGAAATACACAGAGTTTAACAAGAACATCTTGCAACCCGGCCACACATGACCGTCCACTCATTTCGCTTGAGTGTATTGAATGTATGTCACCAACGGTGGGGCCCAAACCACAGTTTCCCAAGGGAAAGCATCGATAGATTAAAGGAGGAAATGAAATTTCTCTAAATAGGTGATAATACGTCCTAATTGGGAGCGACCCACTTAGCCATGTCGCCTGGTCGATTTTTTGTCATTTCCCGGTTGAAGAAGCTTGAGGTTAACGTTACTTTGAGAACAACACATCACCATTCACTTTATATACCACATTGTCAGATCCGCCAAACCACCAATTGACATCCACAAAAATATTTTTCTCGTTAAGCTAAGCGAAGTGCCCCTCTCCGCCACTAACAGAAATACATTTGTAAAATCAACGTACGTGATTCTTAAGAAATATTCTGTCAGACATTCGTCCATACAAGTCATCCAGGAAAAGGATGAAATGAAGGCACCTTCCTACCACATCCCAGGTATCACCTTATAGATCAGTAGCGAGTAGTCCTTGCAATCTGTAGATTTCAACAACAACAAAACGATAGTATATCTCTGGCCATGAATCAAAGATTTAAGTAGTTCCTCCGATTTATAAAGATCTACGGTCTTCAATTTCTCCGTATTAATTAGCATCTTACATCTATCATATTTTTGTATTTGCTGGTCGGGATAGTATTCGAATATAAATTCAATCCTGGTCTTTCCATATCAACAATCGTATAGGCCAGATTCGATAGTCGGTTATTTAACTATATCAAATAAAACAACCATTAAATCATAAAATAAAAATAGAATTACTGGTTTAGTACTCAGCATCATTTGGCTTATTTAATAAAAATAATTAACAGTGGTTAATTTAAATATTCCTATATTTGGAAAACAACATTTCACTTCTAACTTTAGTATACTAATATTCGCAAAAACACTTCATTTCAATACTTAGAAAAATATATTATAACCATATCAAATTTTCCATTTGTCCATCATTTACAAAACATTCATTACAGTATTACTCATTATCCTTAACTAGGAAATCGGTTTAACTTATCAATCATAAAATAATCATTATGAAAATCTCTTTTGTTCCATTACTTGAAAACAAAATCCAACACAAATCCTATTGGAATAAACTTATTGAACACACATTTCTTACCTTCCTTTTAATCTTGAAAATATCATTATATTTTGACAAACTTCCTTTTATTTCCGTTATCCTGGAAATCTCATTATATACTCTCAAGTTATTTTTATATTTGAAAACATTCCTATTCACAAACTTCCTTCTATTTCCGTTATCCTGGAAATCTCATTATATACTCTCAAATTATTTTTATAGTTGATAACATTCCTATTTCTTATTCACGCATTTCTATACTTCAACATCCATTAGTCCCTGACCTTAAATTGGTAAAAGGGTAATCCCTTAAGTATCAACCCTGAAGACCGAAATCAGCATTAGATTAACACTCAGAAAATCACTCTACTCAACCAATCTCCAGTTAGGTTCTAATTCTTATCTTGACTCCTTATCAACCGATGTTATTCCATTTCACATCCCTTCAACCACTTTACCCTTTGAAAATTTCGTTTTAATTCCATTCATTCACTTAATTTTATTATTAAGTATGACTAATCCAAAATCAATGCTTTGACTTCTCATTGCTTTTATAAACCTTATTTATAACTCAGATTTAATACAAATCCCATTTTATCTTGTTTCCTTTTACTTGATTCAAATATTAAGTAACTCTTTATTAAAGCTATCGTATTCGCTTAAAATCTCTTTTTAACTTAATTCATAAAACTCGGGTTTTAATATAAACCTGATCATACCCTCTTTTCAAACTCAACTATATTCTATTACAAAATCGATTACCTACTTAAATGGATTTCACTTAAGAAGCAATTACTTAAATTAAAATAATATTTTACTTCATCATTAACTATTGCAAAAGTAGTTAACTGCTTTATTAACTAAAATAAATAATAAATTTCCTTTTAAAGTCTTATTAAAATTAAACAACTATTCGTTATACTATTCCATTAGATTTATTAACAATAAACTAATTTAATTTATAGTCCCAATTAAATGGTTGACTTAACCAACCCAAACACCATTATCTCGTCAACCAATTCCAATTAATTCTTCCTTTAAATTAATTAATAATATAATTAATTTAAATAACCTTATTCTTGTCTCTTGAAAACGATTATACAACCGTTAACCCTTAGGTTAATTTCTACCCACTTGCCTATAAATCTTATTATCATAAAAATTTACTTTATAAAACCATTTAATAATTACTTATAAACTTAATTAATAATAATAAATATTAATTTCCTTTTAAATAAACTTCCATTCAAAATAATAGATTTAAAAAATTTATCTTAAGTTATAAAATAATGTTTTATAACTTCATATCTATCTATTCACCTGACGGTAAATCAACATTTATAAAACGGTGGATTTTTAAGCGATCTGCTGCTAGTTCCTCAACCAATATTGCCCATTGGTTAATATCATAACAAACGTTGAATTACGATTCAAAATCAATAAACACATCAATCATTTAATCAGGTTGGTCAAATAGTTCATATAATTGTAATATGAAAAGAAACAATAAACTTGAGGAATCCAATTGGATCCCGCCAACCTGTTTTTCCTTACATCCAAATAGGCTACATTAAATAATATTATTTAGTTTAGTAAACAGATGTAACATTCAATAATAAATAAATAACAATAATCCAAGCATACATATTTTAATTTAATACATTTATATTTTTTTAAAACATAACCAACAAGGTAAGTTACCTCGTTTGGAAATTGTAACACCCCACCTCCGCCAGTGCCACTCTTGCAAGGACACTAGCTTTGGAGGGGCGTTTAAACAAGGTAAACATGCATGCAAATATCACAAGACAGAACATATAAGTAAAACAGAGTAGTAAAGCAGCGGATAAAACTTGCATTTCCAAAACCACAGTTAAGTTACAATAAAGTACTTAGTCATTATTTTCCAACAAACAAAGTCTAGATAAAAGCATAAACTGAAAAACTGAAATACATAAAGTACTATCCCCAAAGTGAAGTGATAAACCATAGCTAGCTCAATGTCCAAACCCGTACATGAGCAAATCCAGTAAGCAAGCTAGAAAGATCCAAGCTAAGCTCCAATGTTCCCACCCTGAGAACCTGAGGGGGGGGGGGAACGGAAGAAAAGAGGCGAAAGAAAACAGGTCAGTCAAAAAGACTGGTAAGCCCTACTACTATCTGTCTATGAACTAGTAAAGTTAACTGGCATGAGAAGCTGAGATGAACATAAGGATAACAACATACTGGCATGATGATTAACTAACAAGATAGATAAAGGTGTCATCGCATAATTAAGGTTAAGTTTTGCACCACGGGTGTACTAGCATTCTAACATGTCAAGTAAAAACAAGAATTGATCCCTTGGCCCAAGCTTGGCCCATCATCATGAGGTGACCTAAATCAAGGTCCAACTACTCGGTCTAGTCGATCAGCTCCCTATAAGCCTAACTCGTCAAGTGTCGGTGTCATGCGGCTTAATCATGTAATGTAGTTGGCTGTGCAGGGTCCACCCTAGGGTGTATCTGGCCCTACGGTGTAACCTTCTGACACCATACCATGATGCACAGTCCAAACCTACCGTTGCCCGTGTTCAACTCCGGACTTGATGTGCACGACCATGGTCCGCCTGAACAACCGGGGCATCATTCAGCCGTCTCTTTTGGTCTCTTACAATCAGCCCAGTAATCGTGCCCCACCCTAGCCTAGTCCTAGGGTCTTATGATACATCTAGAAGGTAACTGCTGAAAAGGACCACGCAACTAGGGTTTCTTAACGGGTTAAATGTGGTTAACCCGATCCAAACGTGGATTAAATCGGTAAAGAGTACCCAAGGCTCCTGACTTAACCTCGATTAATCCATCAAGCCCAAATTGGTTAAGTATTAAGTGGACCATGACTTAACCCTAATCAGGAGGCATTAATTAACTTAATGCGCTTTAACCTCTCACATTAGACTTTGTTGTGGTTACTAGTTAAGCCGGGCGGGTCCGGGTAGCTTTACACCACAACTAGGTCTAACCTCGGGTTCGAGCACAACATGACCAACTTCTCACATTGGGTCCTATTGTTTGTAGCCACTAGTTAAGCCGGGCGGGTCCGGGTAGATTTATGCTACAAACTCAACCCAACCTCGAGTTGGCCACACTCATATTTTCTAAGTGTCATGTCAATTATGTTTCCAAAACATAATTACAAGTTAACATATCACGTCATGTTAGAAAAATCATGTTCATGTCATTATGTTACCCAACCCCAACGTAATCCCATCGTTTACATAATCGCAACAACGCATAAAGGATAAAATAGGGAACTTGGCATAACCATGACATAAAGGTGTTGAAGCCACAAGTTTAACATGGTGGCATATGAAATGTACATAAGTTCACATACTTGCATATTGCATTATTAGGCTTCAAAAGCATGCATAAAACCAAACTTAGCATATGAGTGATACATGGTGATAAATGACATGTAGAAGTTGCTAGAAGTTCACATTTTGCCTAACATGCAAGTTATCATAAGGGATATGATAACTTTCATGTTGCCAAAATGCAACCTTTAATATAAAGCTTGGAGTTTTATGCTCAAAACCTCAAGTTTAACTTGCATAACATGATAACATGATCAACCCAAACTTGCATAACATAGCAACATGTGTCATACATAATGATTAAACCAACTTGCATAATGATCATCCAAACTTGCATATAATGACCAACCAAACTTGCATATAATGACCAACCAAACTTGCATATAATGATCAACCAAACTTGCATATAATGATCAACCCCAAACTTGCATCATTCATTTAACTTTAGAGTTCAAAGAAAGAAAGTAGAAAAGGGCTTACAATGCTATGAAGACACAAATAAATATTTATTATAAAGATTGAGACGAAGCCCTTATGCAAGCACCAAAAACCCAAATATGCAAGCTCCAAATGAAAACCCTTGAGCCAATTCAATAAAAACCCTTGCTTTGAAATAGAAATGTTGCAACTTGACTTGAATGCAAGCTAAGAACACTCATACAAGTTTGAAAACACTTGTATGAACTCAAAATCTCTCATAGAAATTAACTTAGAAATTTTAGCATGAGAGTGGAGGTCATGAGAGGAACAAATTTGGCATAGTTTAGTTGTAGGATTGAATAATGGTGATTTAGGCTAGGTTCAGGGGTCTTTTTATAGAGTTTTAGGATAGTATTTGCCATAGGATTAACCCTAGATTCAATCCAAGCCATTAAAGCATGTCTTGGGGAAGAAGTCAAGTGTAGGAACCATCTAGGGCCTTTAGATTAAAGCTGATCCATGAGAACCATTCAAATGCAAAATCTGTATTTGAGCGAATCGGCCCACGGGTTGACAGCAAAACACCCTGGATTAACCCCTAGTCGACCCAACGGGCTTGGGTCGACCTCAAAAATCGGCCGGTTCGGTTATTCCCCTCTCCCAATTCGCTGTTTTGAACATTTTTGCATATTTATTTATTTAATTTTCAATTATATATATATATATATATCAATATATATATTTCTCTGCGCAACCCATTTCACTTAATTAAGTATACTTTAATTTGTGAATTTTTCGTGAAACTTCGCGAGGCCATATCTTGGTCATACGGACTCCGATTTTCGAAAACACGGACTCTATTTCGCGTATTTTTCCGAGACGAACGCAATGGCACAGCCCGTTTCCCTTGATTCAGATTTTACAGTTTAATTCTGCCTCCATTTATGTTATAACATGTTATTCAAAAATACGGGTTGTTACATTCTCCCCTCCTTAAAGGATTTCGTCCCCGAAATCTCCAAGTTAGGAAGAACGTATCCTACCATCCATCATCCATCTACTCAAAACATCATCCACGAGCAATCGTTGTCCTTAAAAGGTTCTAAATGTTGTATGATCATATGCAAAGGTGTGTGTATATGTACTTATCTAATGCGAAAATCAGGAGGTTACTGATTCAGTAAACCCCCTTAATGCAAAATATGTTAGTGAAATGAGTCCATATGTATGCAAATTCCTAACATAATTTATAATCTCTACATGAGTGCACATAACATTCATCCATATGCAACATCCACGTGATAGCATAACAAGTTTTCATCCATGAATAAGCATAAACACTCATGCATATGCGGTGTGAAAGTGTGTGAGCCGATCTTAGTGCCTAACGTGTATTATGCATCCACGAGTATCCACTTGCAAACACTTGCAAACATCAAACATAACATGTTTCAAATACATGTTTCAACCAAGGGTTTCTACCTAAGGTTCTCATGACAAGATTTACGAAACAAGATAAACTAGATAAGCATGGATAGCAAAGGGAAGATATACCAATCTAGGAAAAGAGATTGAAAATGTATCCTCCAAGAGAAATGGATAAAGCACGCGCCTCTTCTCCTTGGTTTCCCAAGTTGCGTCTCCCTCTGTTTCACTCCATTGCGCCTTAACAAGCTTAACTTCTTTGCTTCTTAGGTTCTTTGTCTTCATTTCCATGATACGAATCGGAGCTCGTCTCAGGGTTGCTTCATCCTCTACCTCCATGTCTTCAAGAATACTTGGTTCAACCACTTTGGCGGGTCTGTGCAAACACTTCCGGAGATGCGAGACATGAAAGACATTATGCACTCCGGCCAGCTTCTCGGCAATTCCACCTTATAAGTCATCTTCCCGACTCTTTCTATAGTAGGGAAGGGTCCTACGATCCTTGGTGTCAGCGAACCATATTTCGCAAAGGAGAAATCTTCACAAAGACCATATCTCCAATTTTAAATTCCAAGTCTTTCCTTCGCTTGTCTGCATAGGATTTCTGTCTGTCTTGGTCCGTTCTTATCCGTCTTCGAATCAATTCAACCCTCTCGGATGTGTCCCTTATCACGTCGGGCTCAATTATAAGCTTATCCGTCGTCTTCCCACCAACATGTTGGTGGCTTGCACGGCCTCCCATACGAAGCTTCAAATGGTGCCATCCTATGCTGGCTTGATAGTTATTATTATAAGCAAACTCTACAAGAGGAAGGTGGTCTTCCCAAGTACCACCGAAGTCGAGAACACAAAACCTCAAAAGATCTTCTAGCACTCTATTCACCCTTTCGGTTTGGCCATCCGTCCGGGGGTGATAGGCTGTACTCAGATTCAATCGCGTACCCATTGCTTCTTGCAAACTGTTCCAGAACTGGCTAGTGAAAATTGGGTCACGATCACTAACTGTGCTAGAAGGAACTCCATGCAGCCGCACTATCTTTTGAAGATAAACAGATGCTAGCCGTGATACGGTCCTCTTGCTTTTCACCGGAATAAAATGGGCTCTCTTTGTAAATCTATCAATTATTACCCATATCCCATAAAGCCCAATTAGTTTGGTGGCGAACTTCTTCACCCCAACCATATATCACAAATAGGCTAGCCATACTCCTTAGGGGGTTTGTAACAGAACTAAGATTGAGGATAGGACTGAGAGGATATACTTAAAAGGTAATGCGAGTAAGCTCTACGGAACAATAGGGATCAAGGATATACTCTTAGAAAGAGATTAAATGCGCGTATCTAGACTTCAATCTTCTAAGCCGCATTTTCTTGTGCTTAATCCCATCGTGTCCTGACCGTCTTTTATCTTCGCAATTCCGTAGTTCTTAATTCTTGTTCCCAAAATATGAGTTAGAACTCATTTCACCGTTGCTTCTCGTTCCACTTCCACTTATTCTTTGCCTAAAATACTTGGCTTAAACATAACTACGTGCTCATGGTTCATGCAAGCTTTCCAAGATTCGTTAGTGAATCTTGCATCTCATTTACATACTATACGGTATCCCACGCAGAAAACTATCTCTTGAAAACAGTGCCAATCCACGTTGCCAAACAGGAGCTGAGGTAAGGGCTCTCTTGAGCCTTTGAAAAGCAAGCTCACACTCCAAGTCCCATGCACAGACTAAGTTCTTCTTCGTCAACTTAGTAAGAGGGGCTGAAATCTTAGCGAAGTCCCTGATGAACTTCCTATAGTAGCCCGCCAAACCGAGAAAGCTTCTTTCTTCGGTTGCACTCCTAGGAGTCTTCCACAACCACTTTCGCGGGATCCACCGCTATGCCTTGCTTAGAAACTATATGTCCAAGAACCCGAACTTCCCTTCTCCAGAAATGACATTTGGAGAACTTGGCTTTCAACTGATGCGCTCTAAGCGTATTCATCACTTCCTTGAGATGCCTAGCATGCTCTTCCTCATCCTTTGAGAAGATCAGAATATCATCCACGAAGACAACAACAAACTTGTTAAGGAACTCCCTGAACACCCTACTCATCAAATCTACGAAGTAGGCGGGTGCATTAGTCAAACCAAATGGCATGACAAGCCATTCAAAGAATCCATCTGGAGTCCTAAACGCAGTTTTATCAATGCTATCCTCAGCCACTCTAAGCTGATGGAATCCGGTGGCTAGATCGAGCTGAGAGAAAACAGAAGCACCTACAAGCTGGTCAAAGAGATCATCAATTCTCGGTAACGGGTGCCTATTCTTCTTTATCAGCTTGTTCAACTCTCGATAATCAACACATAGACGAAGCAAACCATTCGCCTTAGTAGCGAATACCACCGGAGCACCCCATTCAAGAATGCTTCGCCTAATAAAATTCTTCTCAAGCAACTCCTTGATTTGCTTACTGAGCTCCCTTCTTTCACGAGGGGCCATGTGCCTAACGGGCAATGATACTGGCTTGGCATTATCAACTAGATAAATGCGGAAATCTATCTCTCGTTTAGGGGGTAACCCCTTAACTTCTTCAAAGACATCGGGATAGTCTCGGACCACCCTTACAGATTGCAGATCATCGATGGACGAGTCGAGAGATTCAAGATAACATAACATAACGGGACCTCTAGGGTTACAAGAAATTTCTAGGGTGTTACCGAGGCGAGTCATGAGCCTCTCCACCCTATGCTCACAATCGAGGATGGCTCCATAACTGGACAACCAATCCATGCCCAAGACCAACCCATATCCCGTGACCCCGAGAACATAAGCACTACACGTGAATTCTACGGCCAAGATAGAAATTTTCAAATCCACACAAATTATAGACAGATTGGCGGAACCCCCAATTGGATTTGAAACACAAACGGGATCCTCAACTAAGCTAGTACTTAGGTGCAAACTTTCAACAATATCAGAAGAGATAAAACTATGCGATGCGCCAGAATCAAATAAGGTGCGAACAGGAAAATCAGAAATGTAAACATGAATTTCTATAAAAACTCTACCTCGATCAAAAGCTGGAAGAGCGAGGAGAGCCTGCAATTGCCCTCCAGAGGGTCCTACTTGCTGAGTTTGTCCTTGCCCTTGTCCATGCTTCTTGGGACAATCCTTGCTAAGATGTCCAGATTCTCCGCAATGAAAATACTTGCCTAACTTCCTCTTCTTCTTCCTGCAATCCTTGGCTATGTGCCCAGTGATCCTACAGAAGTTGCACTTTCTTGTCTTTCTTGCCTTGTTGTCGTTCTTATCTCTTTTCTCGGTATCTTCCTTCTTGCCTTGGGACTCATTTGCCTTGACCTCCTTCTTGCCACTCTTATCTTCCTCTTGAAGTAGGGTCATATTCACCAAACTCTCGAAGGTCGCCCCCAGGGGTATATGAGATATGGCCAAACCGCGCAAGGGCTCATTTAATCCTAGAGCAAAGCGTAGGGCCTTCTTCCGAGCGGTGTTAACCCATTCTAGATCGAACTGAGCAAGTTGATTAAACTTATCCACGTATTCTCTAACGGTCATGTCCCCTTGCTTTAGTGATAGGAACCTCTCTAGCTGAAGGTTCTCTTCTGTCGATGATAGAAACTTTAGTCCAAACCTTCTCCTAAAGTCATCCCAAGTCTCAATGGGTCTAGTAGTGGTGGTGACTACCCACCAATAAGCAGCTTCCCCTTTCAATAGCCATACCGCCAACAGAACTTTCCTACGATCTTCTACATCAAAGATAGCAAAGAGGTCTTCAGTTTCCTTTAACCAGTTTCTTGCCTCCATGGGAGTCTCCGTTCCGACAAAATTCTTGCAACTCATCGCCTTAAAGTCTTTGCAAAGCTTTGCGAAATCCTCTAGCGGATGCGGAGGGGGAGGAGGAACCTCAGCTACGGGAGGAGGAGAGATGTTAGCGAAGGGGGAAGGAGGAGGAATGTTCGCGGGGCCGGCTTCATTCACCCTTGCCTCCATAAATCTCCAGAACCAGACGGGTACTTGTACGCCTTCCGGGATGTTAAAGCGATCGGCCATACTAAAACGAAGAAAAAGATAGATTCAGAACGAAGAAACGAAGGATAGTGCTATGGCTTTTGGGGAATAGCCTTTTTAAAATAACTAGACTTTTCTTGGGAAATACTTAATTGGTTTTGAAAATAGTTTTTCAAAAGGTAAGTTTCAAAAACACTTTTGCTCAAATCTTGTAAACCTGGATTTGATACCAAATGTAACACCCCACCTCCGCCAGTGCCACTCTTGCAAGGACACTAGCTTTGGAGGGGCGTTTAAACAAGGTAAACATGCATGCAGATATCACAAGACAGAACATATAAGTAAAACAGAGTAGTAAAGCAGCGGATAAAACTTGCATTTCCAAAACCACAGTTAAGTTACAATAAAGTACTTAGTCATTATTTTCCAACAAACAAAGTCTAGATAAAAGCATAAACTGAAAAACTGAAATACATAAAGTACTATCCCCAAAGTGAAGTGATAAACCATAGCTAGCTCAATGTCCAAACCCGTACATGAGCAAATCCAGTAAGCAAGCTAGAAAGATCCAAGCTAAGCTCCAATGTCCCACCCTGAGAACCTGAGGGGGGGGGAACGGAAGAAAAGAGGCAAAAGAAAACAGGTCAGTCAAAAAGACTGGTAAGCCCTACTACTATCTGTCTATGAACTAGTAAAGTTAACTGGCATGAGAAGCTGAGATGAACATAAGGATAACAACATACTGGCATGATGATTAACTAACAAGATAGATAAAGGTATCATCGCATAATTAAGGTTAAGTTTTGCACCACGGGTGTACTAGCATTCTAACATGTCAAGTAAAAACAAGAATTGATCCCTTGGCCCAAGCTTGGCCCATCATCATGAGGTGACCTAAATCAAGGTCCAACTACTCGGTCTAGTCGATCGGCTCCCTATAAGCCTAACTCGTCAAGTGTCGGTGTCATGCGGCTTAATCATGTAATGTAGTTGACTGTGCAGGGTCCACCCTAGGGTGTATCTGGCCCTACGGTGTAACCTTCTGACACCATACCATGATGCACAGTCCAAACCTACCGTTGCCCGTGTTCAACTCCGGACTTGATGTGCACGACCATGGTCCGCCTGAACAACCGGGGCATCATTCAGCCGTCTCTTTTGGTCTCTTACAATCAGCCCAATAATCGTGCCCCACTCTAGCCTAGTCCTAGGGTCTTATGATACATCTAGAAGGTTACTGCTGAAAAAGACCACGCAACTAGGGTTTCTTAACGGGTTAAATGTGGTTAACCCGATCCAAACGTGGATTAAATCGGTTAAGAGTACCCAAGGCTCTTGACTTAACCTCGATTAATCCATCAAGCCCAAATTGGTT
This sequence comes from Allium sativum, assembly GCA_030737875.1. Classification (NCBI taxonomy): domain Eukaryota; kingdom Viridiplantae; phylum Streptophyta; class Magnoliopsida; order Asparagales; family Amaryllidaceae; genus Allium; species Allium sativum. The sequence continues at coordinate 965,883,896 of CM060913.1, forward strand.
AAGTATTAAGTGGACCATGACTTAACCCTAATCAGGAGGCATTAATTAACTTAATGTGCTTTAACCTCTCACATTAGACTTTGTTGTGGTTACTAGTTAAGCCGGGCGGGTCCGGGTAGCTTTACACCACAACTAGGTCTAACCTCGGGTTCGAGCACAACATGACAAACTTCTCACATTGGGTCCTATTGTTTGTAGCCACTAGTTAAGCCGGGCGGGTCCGGGTAGATTTATGCTACAAACTCAACCCAACCTCGAGTTGGCCACACTCATATTTTCTAAGTGCCATGTCCATTATGTTTCCAAAACATAATTACAAGTTAACATATCACGTCATGTTACAAAAATCATGTTCATGTCATTATGTTACCCAACCCCAACGTAATCCCATCGTTTACATAATCGCAACAACGCATAAATGATAAAATAGGGAACTTGGCATAACCATGACATAAAGGTGTTGAAGCCACAAGTTTAACATGGTGGCATATGAAATGTACATATGTTCATATATTTGCATATTGCATTATTAGGCTTCAAAAGCATGCATAAAACCAAACTTAGCATATGAGTGATACATGGTGATAAATGACATGTAGAAGTTGCTAGAAGTTCGCATTTTGCCTCACATGCAAGTTATCATAAGGGATATGATAACTTTCATGTTGCCAAAATGCAACCTTTAATATAAAGCTTGGAGCTTTATGCTCAAAACCTCAAGTTTAACTTGCATAACATGATAACATGATCAACCCAAACTTGCATAACATAGCAACATGTTTCATACATAATGATTAAACCAACTTGCATAATGATCATCCAAACTTGCATATAATGATCAACCAAACTTGCATATAATGATCAACCAAACTTGCATATAATGACCAACCAAACTTGCATATAATGACCAACCAAACTTGCATATAATGATCAACCAAACTTGCATATAATGATCAACCCCAAACTTGCATCATTCATTTAACTTTAGAGTTCAAAGAAAGAAAGTAGAAAAGGGCTTACAATGCTATGAAGACACAAATAAATATTTATTATAAAGATTGAGACGAAGCCCTTATGCAAGCACCAAAAACCCAAATATGCAAGCTCCAAATGAAAATCCTTGAGCCAATTCAATAAAAACCCTTGCTTTGAAATAGAAATGTTGCAACTTGACTTGAATGCAAGCTAAGAACATTCATACAAGTTTGAAAACACTTGTATGAACTCAACATCTCTCATAGAAATTAACTTAGAAATTTTAGCATGAGAGTGGAGGCCATGAGAGGAACAAATTTGGCATAGTTTAGTTGTAGGATTGAATAATGGTGATTTAGGCTAGGTTTAGGGGTCTTTTTATAGAGTTTTAGGATAGTATTAGCCATAGGATTAACTCTAGATTCAATCCAAGCCATCAAAGCATGTCTTGGGGAAGAAGTCAAGTGTAGGAACCATCTAGGGCCTTTAGATTAAAGCTGATCCATGAGAACCATTCAAATGCAAAATCTGCATTTGAGCGAATCGGCCCACGGGTTGACAGCCAAACACCCTGGATTAACCCCTAGTCGACCCAGCGGGCTCGGGTCGACCTCAAAAATCGGCCGGTTCGGTTATTCCCCTCTCCCAATTCGCTGTTTTGAACATTTTTGCATATTTATTTATTTAATTTTCAATTATATATATATATATATATATATATATATATCAATATATATATATTTCTCTGCGCAACCCATTTCACTTAATTAAGTATACTTTAATTTGTGAATTTTTCATGAAACTTTGCGAGGCCATATCTTGGTCATACGGACTCCGATTTTCGAAAACTCGGACTCTATTTCGCGTATTTTTCCGAGACGAACGCAATGGCACAGCCCGTTTCCCTTGATTCAGATTTTACAGTTTAATTCTGCCTCCATTTATGTTATAACATGTTATTCAAAAATACGGGTTGTTACAGAAATATTCGTTAGTTAAAATAACGATTAGATTCGTTTAAAATAAAAGAATGTTTAAATCAACCAATCCATCCAATATATATAAACATTCAGCACACCACAAACAATTATCAACCATAGCACACAAATTAAATACCGACTTATATACAATATAAGTGGGTAAAAACTGAGTGATTTATACTCACATTGCTTTGATTCATTGTTGAAATAGTTTGGTTATAGTTAAATTAAACAGCCGTTTAATTTAACCCTAAATTTCTATTGCCTCCTGCACTGTCCAAATCAATTCCATAATATTCTGCTTGTTAACACGATTCTGGTATAGCTTGTTTGGATAAATTTTGATAATATATGTATAAATTATAAATATTGTAAGCCCACGATTTAAATAACATAATTAAATCCTTAATTATATTTAGTTAATTACTCGTTTAAAGATATAATTGCGCCGACTAATTACCTTGCAAATTTCAAAACCCCTAGACCACTTTTATTTTTCTTCACTATTGAAATAAAAACCTGCTTGATATTATACTTCAGTTATGCTTCCCTCTCGTTATTTTCTTCAACGAATACTACTGCTTCGTATTTCTTCAACCTCAACTACTATGCTTCGTTCCCAGTCCCGACATTCCCTTTGTTTTCACTTAAACTACTCTGTTCAAAGTGATTTCATGTTGAAAAATTATCACAACACATAACTCATTCCATCCACGTTTGTTGTTCCCAGATCACGTTTTGCCCCCATTTTATTATATATATTTTTTCTCTTTTTTTCAGAAAGGCCCAAAGCCCGATGCCTTCTCAGCCTACGTCAATTTTTCCTATAATGCAATATGTTCTTTTGGGTTTCCTTCTCTTTTGTTCTTCCATCTCTTCTTTCACGCAACTGCATCATTTTTTCTTTCACTAAACATTTTTTTTTCATTTTTGCTTCCTTTTTTCTCTGACTTGCTGCTACCTTCTTTTCTCCCGTCCACCGAAGATTAGCATTAGCACTGTGTCTACCCCCTCCCTAACCTCCAGTCTCTTACCTGAAGCCGCAAGCTCCAACACTAATTTCCCTTGCCATTAGAAATGAGACAAATCAACAACATCTTCAACCTACCTCCGAACTGCGCCACGCCCAACTACCAGATCTGACCAATCTACACTGCTTCCAGGCTCCAAAAACGCTTGCAACCTCTACGACTTCGTCAATAACTGGCCGACTTCGTGGATGCGAATCCGCTTACCCCAGGTCACTATGCACTGTTCAACCATATGCCGCCATCTCCTACACCTGCTGTGTCGCCGCTCTAACTGCCTACGCAGCTCCCAGACGCCACACTCCTCCCAAAAGGCCCCGCGTCTGTCAGTGATGACTCCCATTCAAATGAGTACACATGTGCTTTCTTGGACCTCCATTTGCGGATTTGTATTTATCTTACACTTTTTTTTGTTCTGTAGAGACGAATGAAGTAAAAAAACAAAGGAGTAATGTGTATATATAGAGAAGGAGATAGGATAGGACCGTTGTCGCATTCATTAGTACATATAGCAAAACGTAGACATGTGATGGGGGAAAGGTTTAGGCAGCGTTGGTTTTGACATAAGCTAGCTCTGCAGTTTTCATTTCTTAGGCCAGCTTGCCTAAATATAGGTTTGCATGCAATTGTCGGGGAGAAAGGGACGTGTAGGTTAGTCTGAAAAGAAAATAGGGTAAGCTTGCATGGTTTTATTTTACTTGAGGAGGAAGTAATATATATTATGAATATACAGTTAATTTTATTTTACCATTATCTACCGCTTTTACGTTGGGCGTTTAATATTCGTACCAACATCCATGAACCCCAACTATACTAAAAATAGACGTACCGCTACGTCTTAACGTTCCAGTCTTAATAAAATTTGTTTGGTTGAAAACCGACTCCGTTTGCACAACGACATTATTTTAATTTCAATTTAATATTCGGTTCACCTTTAAATTGCACATACAGAAAAAACAATTCGGGTTGGCTCCAAACTGGAAATTTAGAAAAAAATTAGCTATAAGTATTCCAATAAATTCGTTTCATCAAAAATGAAGATTGTTAATAAAATACCTATTTCTAAGGCCTATATAACATCGATAAAATATAATTAAATTCAAACAATTCTATTTAAATAATAATAAATTATAATTATCGTATATCTCCAAATAAAATCTTATACAACTTCAAGGTACACTAATATATATTTTAAACTAAACATTTAAAATTTCGGGTTAAATGATATTCAAATTATATAAAAATCCCCTATAATTTATTAAATAAATCATCATAATTTATAAACGATTCCATATCGACTATTTGGAAATTTCAATTAGACATAACTCATAATTTATAGCATGAAATCTCCATTTTTCTCTTTCATTAGAAAATTATAATCAATTAGATTCAGACGATTCTGTTTCAAAGAATTCAAACTTATATTGGATCATGTACATTCAATTGAAGTTCAAAACGTAAATTACGAACTACTGCACCGTTTCAAGCTCGTTTTATAATTATATACAAAATTAACATTAAATCTTTATTCTATAAATGAGTTATCAATTATAATCCAATTATAATTCCAAATCAACATTTAAAATAGTAAAATAAATTAAATATTTAACTATCGAAGATACAGGACGTTACATTCCTTCCCCCTTAAAGGAATTTCATCCCCGAAATTACTAACGTAGAAGAAATGTTATAAACCCATTAACTTTCCAAAATCCAATTTATTTTAAATCGAAAACTAATTCATTATTGTAAATAAAAATTTCAAAATAGCGAAAAAATTCTAACACATTAAATTCTCAGAAAAATTCAGTAGAGTCTCCCTTGTACGGAGGGACTTCTAGGATATCACAAGCACAATAAATATATATACATCGACCCACACGGTCGGAAAACAAATTTCAAAAATCAAAGTTTATATTTTCGTGTAGGCGCACCTTATATAAGCGCTATTGAGCATACTTGCTTAATTTACATGCAATTTATTCAACCACAACTAATTCTCATATTCTTCTAGTACCTGTACTTAACTCAATTCAACATGTAAGTAACAAATACATGACATTCTAAATAACATTAATTTAATCAACCAGAATAATTAAACAAATCCCCACAATCAAATATATAGCATCATTCATATGCAAATACAGGGTTAAATTATTAGTTTCAATCCATATGCAATTCTATTCCAATTTATAATCACTACAAGAAAAACTGCATACAGCAGCGGCAGTATCCGCTTCTAATCTGTCGCTATTGGTCTTAGCGACGGATTTCCTGCATAACACTGTGGTTGGTAAAAACCATGACGATAATTGTGTCAGATTTTGCGACGGAATTTAGAAAGAGTTTTCCGTCTTTTTACTAATTATATAATAAAATAAAATTTTATACATTAATTTAATTTTAATTTATATACCGACTATTTACCGACAGATAGATAATTTATAATTAAATATTATTTATAAAAGGCGTTGGTAAACCCTTACTAATTGCCAAGGGATTAGCAACGGATTTTAATTTATGTAAATATTTAATCTAGCATCATTTGTTAGTAATCTGTCGTTATTCCCCTTCTAATCTGCAAATATATTATACACACACACACACACACACACACACACACAAACACACACACACACACACACATAAATACATACATGTATATTTATCGAACTAATATCAATCAACTATGAATACTAAAATAAATAGCATATCCAAAAATACATAGATAAATTTGCAGTTATAATTTATTTCATCGTTCGGTACATACAACTTTGACGACTGCGTATGTCTTGAACTTTCTAATGCGTCCAAGCATACACTAGTAATATACATTTAAACAAAAGCAGTTTGATCGATAACCACCTAATATTACACCTAAAATTACAAGAGACTGCTCTATTACCATCCAAAGAAGTTGCTTTTTGATTCAGGATCTTGCTTCTAAAAGAACAACAAATACAGTAGCTCTTTCATTTTGTGCTTTCATACCTCCAACATGTAAAACTGTCTGTCTCCCTTTTTCAGTCCCAAGTTCTTGAAGCATTTGCTCTACATAACATAGAGATAAGCAGTACCATGTCAACTAAAGCTAAATTCATAGTGAATTCACAAAGCTAAATTTACAGTGCTGTAAATACAAAATAAATCAAATGAATTAAAAGACAGCTGATGCAAGTTAATAATCATTCAATAGTGGGTTTTGAAATTGAAAGTCATATATACCTTCAATATTTCGGTCCAGCATTTGTAAAGGTAGCAACTCCAGAAAATGTCCTAATACTTTCTATGTTTCCACATCACCAAACCAAACCGAACCGACGATGCTCCATTTGAGAATCGTACTCAGAACTTGCTAATTCATATAAATACCTAAAAGATATTAATTACCATTCATATGTGTGCTTAGCATCATCATAGATTCATAATATTTATTTTGAATACAGTTATATGAGAAATGGTATTTGAGTACGAAGTTCAATCGTAACCCGAGGAAATGGGCTTTTCTTCATATCAATAAGAAAATAATGATTAAGTAAGAAATAACGAAGTGTTGTGTAAAAAGATAAACATACATGTATTCTTAACGCGTCTGTTTATTCCATGTCCTTCCACCAAAACATCCATGAAGCATTTGACGATGTACTTTATACATTTATGTGGGTTCTTCCCCTTCTTAATACTCATCCTATAACACTGATATAAAGGACATGATATGTGTTTAGACTAAATTTAAAATCAAATACTGATAAAAAGGGAAACTGACCCAAATCAAATAATCAATCAAATATGGATCTGGATATCACATATAGATCTGAATAGCAAATAATCAATCAAGAAAAAAAAAAAAAAAAATCTTAAAACAATCTGTAGTAAAAGGAAAAAAAACAAAATGTGATATAGTTGACATAATAAAATGGTATTATAATATATAGATGATGTTGCTTCTTGCAGTCAGTTGTACGCTCACAAAAACCGGGTAACGCCATTGATAATAATTATAGTCATATCATTCATATATTAGCAATGTAGTAACATTGATCAAAGTTGAAAATTTTCGAGCTTTCAAGCTAGCACAAAATATGAATGATTTTGTTTGTTGTTGTCAGAATAAAAAGGGAGAGAGTTTTTACGTTACGATGTATGCAAGTAAAAAAAAAAGGTGTTAAATTTAAATGATTAACTCTTCCTTAAAGAGATATGGGGTTTAAAATGTATATAGAGTAAAGAGTGTACACAGTTGCCTTTCAAGTAGACAATCATTTGATGCTTTACAGATTAAAGTTTTCGATGATGTGTACATATTTTGAATCTAACATTCTTTACAATCCCATGCTCTTTCACATTAAAGTTCAAATTTCAAAACAAAAAATTCAGGGTTCATCTACTGAAAACACCATATAACATTGAACCCAATGAACTGCTAAAATAAATAAATAAAAGCTATAGATCCTGTAATCGTCTTAGCAAATATAAGTTTAAACATCTAAAGAATAAATGGAAAAGATTAGCAAGGAGGACTCTAGGAGGACAGGGTTCATACCCATGCCCACCGCAATATATGTGAAAGAAAATATAAGGTGCATGGGTAAGATCTGCTTGCATGGACCATAAGACAGGCTAATTTATGACACTCAAAAGATAAATTTTGGATGTGATAATTTAACCTAACTTCCAGTGTCCATGTAGTTGAGATTAATGAAATGTGTACCAGTTGTAGTGCTCCAAAACAGAATACATCCATCTGCAGTTCCAACTTCAGAAGCCAGAAGTCCTAGATGTGTGGGGACCATGCAATTGCCTGCTGCTGTACGATCGTAATACTTCAATATTGGCTAAGTTGAATGTTTGTTCCAATCATATAGCTAAAAAAATGTAGCCTAATTTATAAGCAACAAAGAATTGTTTGATATTTTGCAAAAAGCATATACTGTGAGCATACCAAATTATCTTTTCCACCTACCTATATATTTATTGGCGTCAAAATTCTTAATCCAAAATATGTTTACACATGGTAAAACAACATACTTAAAAAACACATGTTGGCCATGTGTGGAGAACATACATATAGCGGCTCTCTTCTCAAAAAGGCATTTGTTTTGGGAAAATATTTACATGCTAACGAAAGCAGCAAGGATCAAATAATGAAACATAGATATCAAGAAGCAGGTCCTTTACGCACATGCACATACTGGATTATAAAAGACATTCTAGAGCCCTTTTTTCGTTCATATTTTACCCTGAAATTTCATAATAATATTTATGAAGAGCTGAGTATTATTTGAAGGAAAATAATGTAACAAAATAAAGATAGTTCATTAATGCATAATATTCGAATAGCTTATAAATTATACGATTAGGAAAAAAAGCTATGTGGTTTGAAGGTCAACCATCAATTCAAGATTTCACAGTGGTCAAATTTGAAGAATGGAAAGTCATTAACACTGAAAATAACATGAGTTGGCATAATAAATGCATGCAATCTACTCATTAAAATTGCTTAGGTAATGTATTGCCAAACAAATTTAAGCCATGGATGGATGAATATCAATGTAGTTGTCAAGATTATTTCTACCTTGCACATTCCTATAACGAAAAGTTTGTTGCTGTTGTGCACGTTCCTTTTGCATTATTTCTCAAATTCGCTTTTCCAAAATACAAGAGGGATTGATGCCTGTAATAAGAAATTTTGTTATTGGTTCAACGTTTTACTGATTGACTGCTCTCATATGGGTTTTCTTTAATCTTGTCATCCGCTTTTTCAAATATACTTATATTGCTACTATATGAAATAAGTTTCAGTTTTAAATTCTATAATAAATGAAAACCTTTAACCATGTTTTAGACCAAAAAAAAAAAGGTTATTATACTGCCACAATTTAAATAGCTCAACCAAGTTCTTTTTCACTGGTGCTGTTGTTGGTATAACTATTTTTTCACAAACTACTGCGAAGTGATAACATACTGATAAAAGATCATTTCATAAACAAAAAACATAGCTAAGATTAATAACCGCTAAAGTTATCTTGGTTTACTATGAGCATGGTTATTGAAAATATAAGCATCAGACAGTCAACTGAGAAAATCACAGTCCGCTCCTTGCACATAAATGGCGCATAGTTTCAAATTGTTTGATACAATTGTCTTAGAATGGGAAAAATGATGATACCTAGCACAAAGAATGATGAACAACGAAACCTTAGATGTGATGAAAGTGTTAAGAATAAGGGGCTGTTCTATGTAATAACTTGTGCAAATGAGATCTGTTTGAGACGCGGTTTTTTGCGTTGCGATCGTACCGAAGTGCTCTATGTAATGAAGTTGGTTTGAATTGAATTGGAATAATTTATAATTTTTCTGTTCTATTAAACACCCGTTAACATTCTCCGTTCAAATTGTCCGCTTAACGCACCAAACGCATTCTCCGCTAACTCTAATTCTCCACTATAATACTCCGCTGAAATTCTCCGTTTCCGCTTGCGCCAAACCCTACCTAAGTAGATATACGCTAGCAACAGGATAAGAAGAGATAAAAAGTAATAGTACATATCTTCCACCAATTCAGATCTGGATTCCAGTCAAGTCACAAATCTCCAAAAGCTCAACTCCAATCAGGTCGTGATTCCAGGTAGCAGCAGTTCTTCACCATACGCGTCAATCACCTCGGGTCACCAATCTCCATGCGAACAAATCAACCATCAGTGGATGGAAAAGTGAAATTGAATTGTAGTTCGGTGAAAATTTAATTTGAGAGATTGGGAGAGAAATGGATACGGGTGAAAAGAATGAAATCTGCGGTTTTCTAATTGGTCGATAGGTGGTGATGAAGATTATAGATGGGAATGACTTTCAAGCGTTAGCACGGAATAATCACAAAGGGCAGCTAATTAACGACATCTTTGTGATGCTAGTGTGAAAACGTCAATAACAATCATGGGTCCAACAATCATATACCACTAAAGAGCAGCCAACTAACAATGTCATTTGTGATGACTGGTGATAGAATTAAATATAGTGACACCACTTTGTTGCCATGTCATTCTGGCATCGCTGATCGACGTCGGAAATCAGGTACTTCTCTTGTAGCTAAGACTTAAATAAATGTTGCCCAAACATGAATCGTGTTAACCCTATGTTAATGATGTAAAACGAAGGATAAATAAAACTTACATTAATTATTTGTTGTTATTTAATTTTGAGTTTGTAGTATATCGTTGAAAACTATAAATCTACAATGTTTAAAAATGTCATTTTTTGTGTGTTTCAATAACATGACAAATTTGTTAAGAAAAAAACAAACATAATACAACGTAAAAAAGACGTCGTTAAAAATTACTTTCTATAACAGTTTAAACCAACGATGTGGAAATTTTTATTTTCAACTTTTATACATATAATATTTTCTAGAAAAAAATATATATTACAATGTTTACCTTTACAAATGTTGTGAAAGATCTATTTTTTTTTTATAACACTTCGGTGAACTGTCACATAATAAGTATTGTAAAATAGTATTTTTGTTGTAGTGATGCTTAGTTGTATCAAGGCTGAGATTCATATGTTGCAATTAAAGAATTGAGGTTTTACATCTATGTTTCCCTAGGGTAGGCAGTATGAAATAGGGTTGTCAATGGATATCCGAAAAATCCGAAATCCGTCCGCATCCATATCCGAAAAGCGGATAAATATCCGATATCCGGGAAAGCGGATGCGGATATAGGCATATCCGCATCCGAAAATTATCCGTTCATTTTTTTTTCGATTATACCTTAAATTATATGTATTTTAACATAATTAAATATACTAATTTTTTAATTTGCAAAATTAAAAGTCTATTAAATGCATGTTAATTGCTCAAAATTATATATTATCGTCATATTTATTTATTTTTAGCACTTTAGTAATCAATTAGGTTAAAAAAGCTTAATATTAAGCTAAAATAATTCATTTATGTTCATTGATTTATCGATCATTGGCAGAGCGGATAATTATCCGATATCCGTCCGTATCCGCGGATGCGGATATCCGATATCCGAAAATGGTTTCGGATGCGGATGCGGATACGGATATGACACTATCCATATCCGAAAGCATCCGTTGACAGCCCTAATATGAAATCAATAATTAATTAGATATTCTCTTAGGGTAGAAGGTTTTCAATGATAGATTAATAGCATATTTTATTCCTCTGTTAACATTGTAGTTAAAACAAATGCCAAAAAGGCACCAACCAACCAGGTGAGTGTTCTCAAATTCATGGTTCATCATTTCACTAAACTAAGGGTAATGCTCAAGTGTGTGTGTGTGTGTGTGTGTATATATATATATATATATATATATATATATATACACACACACCGAATGCGTTTAAACAGATTTAACCATTGATAGGATTAAACACTGGCTTAAATACTGGAACCATGGCAAATGCTTAGGAAATACGCAACGAGATCCAAATGCAGGGTCAAATGTCAAGCATACCACATGAATGAAATGGGTAAGACCCAAAATAGCTAAGTGTTCAATCCTATAAATATAGGTAAATATACTAGTTTTAATTCCTGCATGTTAACATTCGAATGCAACTGCTAGCCCAAGTAAAACCAGTCATTTATTCAGGTAGTTGATACCAGATTTGAGTGTAGATATAAATATACAAACAAATGAGATATTGCAGGACAATAACAAAACCTAAGACCAGGCAGTTTTGACGAGGCACTATGGGTATAACGGTTCAAATGTGGCAAGTTCTTTTCCATGTTAAAAAACTAAGGTGGGTTAATCGAATACATGTATATACATATTGTATACATATATTCATGCCTACTCTTTAAAATATACGGGTGCACCAGCTTACATGAATTTGCAAGGCCACAAACAAGCGCAGGTGTTTAAAAGCACACAACAATTGATAACAGGTAGTGAAACGACTCAACCCCAAATAGACAATACAAGATTTAACTTATTATATTCCAATTTAAAATCGAATTGAAATTTACTTGAACTTACGATAAATCGTGAGTGATTACTCACCTGTAGAAGCAATTGCGATTGTCAAAGGTGGCAGCCGCAACCAAACGAGACAACGCAGGCGGTGCCGAAGTCAACTGTCGAGATGGACTTTGCTCTTTGATGACAGCAACAACGAGGGCTTCGATTCGATTTCGGGTTGAGGTAAAAGCGGTGGCGATTTAGGGTTTCGAGGGCGACTGCGACGGCGAAGGCGAAGTGGTGGGTGGAGATGAAAGGTAGTGGCTGGCTTCAATGAGTAGCGGGCGGCTTTGATTCCTAGAGGCGCTGGCTTCGACTAAACGGAGGGAGGAAGAAGCAAGCGATTTGGAGAAAATGAAAATGGGGTCCGGCCATTTTTGTGAAATTTGATTTAGAGGAAAAGAATTGATTTTTCCATGAAGAATTTGGGAAAACCAGTGTGACTTTATAGGAGCAGAACCCGTGGGTACCAAGTTTTCGTGGAAGCCAAGGAATCAATAGTGTGTATGAGAAGGAACCTAATGCTTTATTTTATTTATTTATTTATGGTACCTTAAAAAAAATTTACCGCAAATTATGTTGACATTTTATTTCTGAACCGCTACAACTAACTCCGATTGTGATGAAATTTTACGTATCGTTACGCCTCGACATTCTGAATCCAGTAAAATTATTTTGATCGTACTGTGACTCCATTTGTATAACAAAATATTTTATTCTTTATAATTATTTATCGGTACACAAATTTTACTCTGTTTGCTCAACAACTGTTCCGTTCGTTTCCAAATTTGATTGTTGAATTCAATTTTTGTACACACAAACACACACCAATCCAAATCAATTTCTCCATATACTTAACAAATAAAAACTCCAATTTATTTAATGTTAATAACGTTTATTTTTAATTTCAACTATTTATATTTCTCAATCAAATTTCATGTCCAATTCAAATATCCGACCAAGTATAATTCAAATATCCAACAATAAATATTTGATTCACAACCAACCATTCTGGATTAAATATCGAACAACATGTTAAATTTAAAATTTCAAATTTCAAATCTCATTATCTATATAAAATTAATTTTAATAATTTAATCGTCAATTAATCTCACATTTCAGTTGTTGAAATTTCTGGGACGTTACAATCCAGTTCAACACAACTCTGGGTTGATGAAGAATACTTTTCAGTAATAATCTTTAGTTACAATCCTCGTTTTCAATGGCCACAAGGTCCACCACCACCTGCTTCCAAGCACAAGACACTCTCTTGATTTAACCAGGACACAAGATCACCTAACTGATTTATGGGCTTCAATCATGCCCAATTGATTTGAATAGGCTACAAACACCCTTTTCAGTATCTGGTAGATAAAATTTATAGGAGTTGATCTTGCGATCTTTGATTACAAACAGCTTATAACCCTAGAGTAACACTTGAATCTTTTAGAGAGTGTGGTAGAGAATCAGAATAGAAGAGGTTTGATGTGATTCTCTTTGAAATTTAGCAGAGTATAAGTATAGAAATTAAAATTTTAAGAAGTTTAAAGGTGGGAAAATAAAGGAGGAAGAAGATAATGAAAAGTTATGTTTAAATTCATTTCCAGAAGCCCATTTATAGTCTTCCAACAATCAGATCATTTCAGAATAGTTTTGAAATTAAAAGACACAAGTTTTCCAAATTTGAATTTGAAAACAAACGGTCACTATGTCAACATGGGGGGTTACCTTATGCTGTGCAGTTAAAGCGCTCAGCGCTTCTATAGCGATGGAGGTGCAAAAAGCGGTAGTAGGGATAAAGCGATGAAATAGCGAGGATATAACAGGTGTGTAAAATGTTCATTGTTGTAAGACCAGATATTTAAAATTAATTAATTACCATTTACACAACTATTTTGTAGAAACAAATGTTAATTAATATTATATTATAAAATCAAAGAATGTCAAGCTTTTGCACATTAGATTTGATGATTATTATTGATTTTTACTTTATATAGTGCACTTTTGGCTTAAATTAGATCATTACACTAACTTTTTTAGTTTTTTTCAAAAGAGAACAGGTCATCCTCTGTATATTAATATTACTAAAGTGGTTTCTAAATAGCCTTGATTTAGTGGGTGCTTCGGAAAATAGCGGGGCAAAAAGCGGATCTATTGTTCATCGGTGCTAAATAGAAATAACGTAGTGGTTGGAGAGTTCTATGGGCTATAGCGAGGATTTTGTGGGGCCATTAATCACATAGATCTTATGTCGACATACCTTTGAAAATTATGAAAAATGATTTTTCAAATTAAGGCATATCTTATTAAAACAAATTCTAGTGAATCTCTAGTAAAAACAAACTATTTTCTTATATATTAGAATAGAGTATTTGAAGTAAAAATTTCTTAAAAATGATTTAAAAACATATATAAGAATGACTTTAAAAACTATATAAGAATGATATAAATTTACAAATATAAGTAATACTTTGAAACTTAAGATATAAATATAAGTAAAGGAATTTTAAAATTTAAATGATTAAATAAAACTTAGTACGAACTTAATATTAGTTATATAAATAAGTAAGTATAAAATATTTCAATTTGAAGTTAAACAATATTTAAAAGATATATTTGAAAACAAGAGTTAAAATAATTTTAAAAACTAAGAAATATAGATTTGAATTAAGGAAGTAATTTTGAAATCAATTTGAAAATAAAATAAGAAATTTAAAATAGTGAGAAGATGGAAATAAGGATTCAGTGCTATTTTGGAGTTTTAACAAGAAATCAAGACTCTATCAATTTTTATTTCTTGGACTCTTGAATTCTTGAGCTCCTGTTACTCATGTGTTTTCCATCTTGGACTCTTGATTCTTTAAATCTTGAAATCTTGATTCTCTAAACTATACATCTTCAATAATCAATACCTGCATATATTTCCTGTATACACACACACACATATATATATACACATATATATACACACATATTCTAGTGAATAATAATAGCATATATTTTATAATAATAATAGTTAAACAAGGTTGTTGTCATCAAAATCATCATTATCAAAAGGAGAATGGAAGTTTCTAATCAAAAAGACGAATCAGAGTCTGGATCAGATTGGTCAGTTTACCAATTCTACTTGGAAGAAAAGTTTTGTATTCGAACAACGATCAAATTTGATACGTGCACGAATGGTATATCATTTAAATAATATTTTTCTTACTATATTTATTTTAGTAATAACTCCGAAATTTTAGGAACGATAAATTTAATGGTTTAATGAATAAATTTTATAGTGAATGTGTCTTGTAAAATTAATATCAATATACGAATGATAAATGAGGCGTTTCACTAATGAATTCAATATTAAATGAAAACATGAATTATGAATTGAAACCAACTTAAAAGGAATAAAATGAAATCAATCTATGCTGACATAAAATGAACTTAAGTTGTAAAACGAATATTAATAATTCAACATTAGAAAATTTGATTTTAGTGATTGTGAATCCATTAAGAAAATGAACATTAATAACTAAATAAGAAATAAATGGATTGAATATAAATCAATTTAATGAAAGTAAATTTAATCTAAATAACTTACATAACAAAACAAAAATTGAATGTTAATAAAAAAATGGAAAGATTATGTATTTAAAGGTTAACATTAGATTTTGTAATTGGATTTGGTTTCATATACATTGTAGTTGATATGCCATACTTGCTTATGTCCTATACTGCTTATGACATGTTTACTAATTTTACTTCATATATACACACGATTCCCATTTATTATTGAGTGTATTGTTGGTTTCAATGATGTATTCTTCGCTTGTGGAGCTTGCTTTTGCGCTACATTGCTAAAATATAAGCTAACTTGCTTATAACGCTAATAAAAGGTATGTATCTTGGAATACATATTTTACTTTGGTCATATACATTGTTTCCTAATGGTTTCAGATGCCTCATCATAGAGATAGATATATATTAACACACACACACACACATATATATGTATTGTAAAAAAAAATCCGATGGAACTTCACAAAGGAGATGCTACCGAAATTTTCCATAATTTAGGGTATTAGAAATATTTGGGTCGTTAAAAGTCCTACATCTTATATCTTTCTAATAAGTTTAAAAAGTATGTAAAAGACTCTATAAGTCATAGTATTTAATTTAACCTATATCAAAGTAGATTTGATACGTCATTCCTTTTCAGGAACGAAAATTTTTGAGTGGGAGGGAGTGCAATGACTCAAAAATTTTACGAATTAAATTAATATACTAAATGAAATTTAAATTGAAATATGAATTGGCGATTAGATATTAATTAAAAAATAATTCAGTAATCTCAATTTACTCTGTTTAGTTAACTAATACTGATTCTAAATCTATGTTGCAAATTTATATGCAATAGTAAATAGTTTGGATTTGAATATATTACTGAATTGAATTATAAATTAATATTTTAATATTGGAAACATCATTTTTTTTAGATAATACCGGAATTCCAAGAAACCAATTTTATTGGATTCGAAGTGGTAAATTATTGTAAAAATTTTAATTTCATAGCAATCAGACGATTTGGGTGATCGTACGAACTTGAAATGCTCGACAAGAATTGTAAGCGAATAAAATAGTAAACTTTGTCTGCTAATGAACCTTTATCCCTTACTTAACACTTCTATCCATCTTCTTTTCATTCAGTTGCGAATGAAAATTTAAAGGATTTTTTTCAATTTAGCCTTATTTTTACATTTTATTACATAGTTTGCCTAGTTTTTCGTAATATTACTACTTCTAGCCAATTTCGCACTGAGTTGGCCAGAATGAAATAGCGTAATCTCAGATTGCGCCAGTAAACGTGTACACTGGTGCAATCGGAGATTGCTCCAGTTCATTTTAAACAAAAAAGAAAGAAAGAACTTACGGGGAGCAATCTTAGATTGGCCAGTGGGGCACAATCCTAGATTGTGCCACGTAGCTTTACAAAGCAAGCCACTTCCTCTTTTCCTTTTCATTCTTCAACTCCCCCAATAAAACTTAAAACCTTAGATAAAAAAATTTCACATCAAACATTGTAATTCATTAAAACAAGCATCATTTTTTACAGATCTACTTGCAGACTAACGGATTCAGCTTGTGTTAGATTGTTGATTGACGCTTTCTAAGTAATTAGAAAAGACCGAATTTTAAAATAATAACTGCAAGCGCACAAATCGTGTAGTATGCAGGTCGAACACAGGGAGGAATACTAAATTTTATTATTTATATATTTCTTAGACGAGTTAGAGAAATCTTGGAGATGGGATAAAATTGAAATTACAATTTAGTTCAGAACAAATCTAATTGAATCGAAAAATAAAATTGTAATTATCAATAAAAACAAGTAACACTGCAATTGGATTAACTATAGATTTGAATCTAATCGAATGTATAATCAATTCAATGATTAAAAATAAAACAGAGTGCTGAAAATAAATTTGCAGCATGGAAATAAACTAACAGAAATGTTAAATTAGGATTACCGTTGAATCTAGTCAAACGGTCAATCACTAATGAGAATAGTTGCAATGACAATGGTGTTCTAGCAAATCTAATTGACTAGACAACACAAATTGCCATGAAAATAAAAGATTAAAGAAAAATAAAAAAAAGAACTTTTATTAATGGAGAAAAGAAGTACAGAACATATAATAATGGAATGGGATTTACAATGATACAATGGGTATTTGTAAAGATGTAGTCTCCTTCCTACGAGAATAATTGGGATAAGAATGGATCTCTTGAAATAAAATATTTACAAATAAAAGAGATTTGACGATAGACTTTAGATATTCCATGCAGGTTTCCTCTTTTTGATTAGTGATATATGGTAGATTGATTTGCTTTTCCTTGGCAATAATTTAATGAAATCTTATTTTCTATGGCACATAATTATGAAAGATTCCATTTGATTTCTCTATGAAGAATATGCCCAATTCGATATATTACTAATCCATAAATTCTTCAGAACAAAGGAGGCAGTGTGAATGGTAATTTCTTCAGCAAAAAGAGGGCTTGACAGGGATCGAACTCTGGTCTCTTTGTCCATATTATTGTGCCTTTACCAGTGAGCTACAGCTTCTTTTGTGATTGAAAACTTGTTGACATGGGAAAGTAGCTTTCTTTCCTTATAAGTGGTCTTTAATTGAATGAAGGAGACAATTATTAAACCTGTGAAAACACATGAAAATAATACCCAAAGTAATACTTATTTATTTACAAAAGATAAGATATAAGAGCTTAAAATAAACACATTTCTTTGCTAATCAAATACCCCCACACTTATCTTTTACTCGTCCTCGAGTAAAAGAAATGAAAAACTAAACTAGATAGGGCACACTTTCGTAGGAAACACGATTGCATTGAGCGTATGCAACAAGCCATTAAACCTCTAGGTGTCCCTAGTAGGACGAGTGGTGTCTCATGAGGGTTTTCAGCGGATACAGCCCACAAAATCCAAATGCAGTATGTTATTATTCTAATGTAACTACATGAATGAAACAGACATATGCAAATGAAAAAATAAAATGAAAACACGACTTATTTCAGGGAAGTGGTACAACAAAATAAGTTAACAATTTCTAATCAGTTGATTTTATTTTAGATACCTTAACCTGTCACAAATTTTCAACATAATTCAAGTTTTCAACGTTAAGCTCTAGTCTAGCTAGTTGGTTCGGTTGATAACATAGTGCAGCCATGAAATAAATTCTTAGTTTGTTTGTCACAATTCGCAAAGTGGCATTTTAATTTCCTTGTGTATGACTAGTCAAATCAATAAGGTCAAGAAGTGTTTGGGCATCATCACTTATTCTCTGTCTCTATAAAATTTAAAATTTACGATTAATTTCATACACCTAACTTAAAAGACTAAGATATACCACCCATGCACTGCCTCGCGGAGTAACAGAGAGTTGGGAAAGAGCTTGGCGGAATGTGCGGACCGACGCTGACTTTGTCAACAACATTTCGGTTAATCCTTAGGTGTCCAATCTCATAAAATGAGACCAAGATATACCGACTCTGACTTTGTCAACAACATGCCGGATAGAGCTTAGTGGGTTTGCACACCAACGCTAGATTTACAAGTAATGTTGGATACCCTTGGATTGTTATTATTATTATTATTGAAAATATAAGAACAAGAGATAAAGTGCATTCAGCTTAACACAACTTAGTTTTAAAGACTCAAAAAGCCAACATATGTATTTTAAGTCTTCCACTTATTAAACAAAGACTACAATTTAGAATAAACTTCATGGCCGTCACCTAAGAATCTTCCTATGTACCAATTACTATTATCCCACAAAATTCAACTTTTCATTATATTTCTTATTCAATCTTAGTTGAGAGAAAAAAAATACTATCAACTGATTAGCAATTGTTAACTTATTTTGTTGTATCAATCTAAAATGAGTCATGAGTCGTATTTTCAAAAAAAAAAAAAATTTGGCATGTCACTATGACCTAAAATGCATGATGGTCCTATATGAAAAGAATGAATTTGTTTTTAAAAAAATGCAATGCATACTCCCCCATACTAGAACTAAACAGTGTCCTCACAGTAACGTTTCCTAAATTTGAAAGATCGTACCCAACGGTGAATGTGTTGCAAAATTATTTGTAAAATGAAATGAAGTTTAGCTACTATATGCGAATGAAAATCATATGCAAAATGAAATCTACGTTGATGATGAGTATTATGTGAAAAATGAGACTTCTTCCCCCTCCCCCCACTTGCCTCTATCGAAAACAATGCACAATGATTTCTTATTCGATTTGTGAGGTGCAACAGGCATGTTGGTGAATTCTGAAATGAAAATCCTTCCTATGGAAATTTGGTTGTGAGAATGATTTATACAATTCATATGCAGAATATCCCGTAAAATTTTCACAGGCTTTTCTTCTTGGTCCTCGGTAGAATCAGAGGCCAAGATTACGGGAAAATTTTATATAGAGTCCAACTAAGCATACTCATGATCTTGTGGCAGGGGTTTGAGATCCAACTTAGGACGTTCTTGTATGATAGTATTTGTCAACATTCCATGGTTTGATTCAAACAACAAGGATTTTGAGTCAAGTAGTTCATTTAATTCTAAAATGCATTCAAGCTCATCAAAATCGGAGTTGAAATGGTCTAAACACATTTTCATGGTTTCAGAAGTGTCATTAAAGGTTTCATCAACTATGATTTGGATCATGTCAATTTTATCAATCTCAAAATCCCTAGAAGAAATATGGTGGTTAAAACTTTTCTCACTCATCGTCAAGGTTTTAAATCTCGGATATCGGTCGCGTTTCGTCTCGGGGATTTTATAGACTCGGTCTCGTATCGGGGGATATCTTGGATGATATGAGTCTAACTCGGGAGCTCGTCTCGGATTTTCATCTCGGGTCTGAAAGTTCATATCAAAACAATCTCTAGGTACATGATATGTTAAAAATGATATTTTAACAAAATGATTTTTATGAATGCTATTAAAAACACAGTAACTTAAACTTAAAAAGCAAAATAATTTTATTATTCTTTATTTTGCAAAAGATCATTCATATCGTAGTATGCTTAAAACAGAAATATTGTTGGATAGGAAACATTAAAAGGATCCAAAACAATAAAAATTCAGCTAAATAAACCATAAAATACATAATTCTATAAGTAACATGTATGTAAAAAGACGAATATGAAAATCATAAGCATTGTAAAACATATACGAACATACAATATAGTCATTTAACATGCAAAATGTAAAATAACAAAAGATTGATATGGCTAGATTTGAGTTTTTTAATTATAGTTCTAGTTTAGGCACAAAATTAAATTTTAACCAAAAATACTAAGATCTCGGACGATATTCCAGTATTTCGTCTCGGTTGATATATCGTTCGATATTGCAATATCTTGGGCGATATATTCAAAAGGAGATTTAGAGTGATATTTGATGTTTCGTTTCGGAAGGAGCCCAAAACGAGATCTCGGAGGAGATCTCGGGCGATATTTGCGAGATTGGAAATAGTGCTCATCGTTATCAAATTTGGAAAATCCAAAACTTAAATTTGATACAAGTAGCTGTTATTACAAAATAAATAACGTACTCAAATATATTTTATTAGTTGATAATCTCAATTTGAAGGGGAAAGAGGGTCTTATAGCCGTTCAGGTATAGTACAAATACTAAGGGATACAACCAATGTTTTACGGGTAGTATGCAACCTCTTTTGCTAGAAGTTCAATAAATTAAACTAATATATATCCGCTATCAAATCCTTGAGAGAATCAATTTCATAAAATACACCCTTGTAATTAAATATTTTGCAATGTATAATCAAGTTATATTATTGAAAACGTGAGAATGATGACTTCAGGTATGTAAATTTCAACCAAACACAACAATCAGATAATAATAACTGCAGAAATTAAAATTTTACAAGCAAGCCGCTGCCTCTGTAGAAATTTTTTTACAAGCAATTTCTATTTTTATTCTTTGCAGCAGATAACCTGTAGAGTTTAGAAAATTTTACAGTGGGTACGGCTTACCGTCCAAAAAATTTGGGTAGTGCTCACGTTTCAGATTCCACTGTATGCAAGCTGGTTGATCTCTGAATTTCCTGTTTGTTGAAAAACTTGTACTCTTTCTTTGCCTTGATCTTTTGATTTGATTTTCCTCCACTTTTTTTCAGATGAAAGAAAACAAATGAAACAAAAACAGACACTGAAAAGGAAAAAATAAAAGCAAACAAACTAAAGAAACAGACCAGACTACAAAAAGAATGACCAAAACTAAGCTAAAAGAATATAGGGGGAAAGAAAAAAAATAAAACAAGACAGAAGTAAAAAAAAAAGAACTAGGTTCAACTAGACAATCCCACACCCAAATATCAATCCATAAGAAGTCACGAACTCAAAGCATGAACCATTCAAACAAACAGTCCCCTTTTTTTTCTTGTTCCCCAAACCAAAAAATAAATAAATACAGAAGCCCTTAATTTATCACTCTTCAAATCAAACCTACCTCTCTTTTTTAACTTGTTTAACTTGTTTAACTTTGAAAAATCCTTGTTGAAAGAAAAGGATAATAGTAAGACCAGCCCACACATAAATACAGATAGTTTTTACCTTACTATAACCCAAAACATTTTTGAAATCAATATCTTTTCTGATATTATAATAATGTCTATCAAACCACAAATAAATAATAATCTAGCAGAACGCTTGCATCTCACGCTCTACATAAATAGTATAAAAACAAAACCGCGGGCTCTTATTGGAGAATGGATTTCCTGGCATGGTATGGGACCACCTTCCGACAATGTACCTCCGGAGATGAATACATTGGGGTTCTACAAGAATGTCTTGCAACCCGGCTACACATGACCGACCCTTCATTTCGCTTGAGAGTACCGAATATATCATCACCACGGTTGGGGGCCAGCCAACCGAACCGATAACATATAAATAAAATAAAGGGATAACCGAAGGCATTTGATTTCTCTAGATCAGGTAATGATATACCCAGTGGGTGCGACCCACATAGCCATGCTGCCTACCCGATTTTGTGCCATTTCCCGATTGATGAGGCTTGAGGTTACGTTTTATTTTAGACATCTCCATTCACCTTGAATGCCACATCGTCAGATCCGCCAAATCACTACTTGACATCCACAAATACACTCTGGGTGTTGAGCAAGAGAATTTCTCCACCACCAAAATTGGTATATATGTAAAAATCAACGTACATGATTCTTAAGAAAATACTCTGTCAGACATTCGTCCATACAAGTCATCCAGGAAGAGGATGAACCGAAGGGACCCTCCTACCGCATCCTAGGAATCACCTTATAGATCAGTAGCGAGTAGTCCTTACAATCCATAGATTCCAATTACGACAAAACCACAGTTTATCTCGGGACGCGAACCGAGATTATAAGTAGTTCTTCCATTTCATGTATATCTACGGTCTTCAATGCTCCATCTTCATTTGCTGCACGTTCGTTTTGCACGCGACGTTGATTCGAAGTGGTTTTGGGTCTAGTTCCCATCCCGGTCTCTTCGAATCAACACGACAAAAGGTTCGATAATATATTCTATTGATAGTTGGGTTTTTACTATCAATATCAAACAGTATGTTAAGTATATTGGCAGCTAGGACCCTTATATTTAAACCATTTAAAATCTCTTTACCGAATTATTTAAAATCACTTCAACGATTTAGAATTTGATTCCATTTATTTATCTCGATGAAACTCTTTACTTTCGTTACTTGGAATCGACAACTATATTAACCAAACTCCGCTATACTAATATCACATATTTGTATAAAATCCTTTTTATTTCCCTTTCTTGGAAATATCATATTTCAAAAATCCCTTTAGTCTTCCTTTACTTTGGAAATAACAATATGTATATATATTCTATATTCTATTCAATATTTAATTACCCTTTCTAATACGACCCAAAATAATGTTGAACGCTATGTTATATCATTATATAAATTCAATCAAATGTTAAATTTGAAGATTCTATTCAGTACGGGTAGTATATAATTAAATATCCATTATTTACTTCTACAACCAACTTGGTATAACTCATTTACATTTCCTCGGATAAACCTTGTTATTTTACTTATCACTTAGAATAAGAGAATTTCAAACCAAACTATTATCATTTTCTAGGGAATAGTGCTATATATAAAAATCACGCTTAAGTTTGGTCAACAACGTTAATTTATCGTTATAGTTCAAAAACTTGCAATACGCTGCAATATTCCCCTTTATAACAAATCTCGGCTTCTCTTTCGGTTACAAACTAATACCATCCTTCGATAATAGTGAAGTCGTTCAAGTTGGGGTATTTTATTTACCTCTTAGACCTTGAATGACAACGTTCTTATCTTAGAATAGATATAAGTCTGTAACTCTAATCCTTTATTCCTTATAATATCCATTAAACCGTATTTCTTGTTTTATTTGAAATATGGTTTTATGACACCAGAACTTTACTTTAAAAACTCGGTTGTTTGTAATCATTTATATTAAGCATTAACGCTTCACTTCATCTTCCTTATACAATTCCCTTTGTAACTTCTTTTATTAAAAATCATTCACTTTCGTCGTCTTTTGACATTTTACATTCCATTTGAATTATCATACCCAATTCAAGTAGACCTCTCATTAGAAACTCAATATCACCTTAAATTAATTTCATTTAAGAAACAATTACTTTGATTCAATAGTAATTAACTTTATTGCTGAAGTAAAACCGTTTACTTCATTATTAAATTAAAATAGATTTGTTTCTTACAATACTAATTATCTAGTTCAATTATCAATTAAACTTCATTAATTAAAAAGGTAATTAATGAGAAATCTTATAAATTTTGATCAATTTATTTCTAAGCTATTATCATTAGATTAATTGAAGAACGATTAATCTAAAAATCAATTTCCAACAAAACAATTGATTTAATCAACTTCAAACAAAACAGTTGATTTAATCAACTTCAAACCATCAGTTAATTCACTAGCTGATCTTAATTACTCCTCTTCATTAAATTAATATAATTAATCTAAAAATATTACTTAACCGTTTGTCTTAAAATAATTATCCAAACACTTACTCGCAGGTAATTACAGCTTTATAAACTTATTTAAATGTTAAACAATCGTTTATATTTACTTTATGAAAATGAACTATAAAATGCCAGTTTACAATATAACTTCCATTATAATTTAAAACTTTGTTTTAATTATAAAAATATAATTTTCATAATTTGACTTCATTGATTTGCCTAACGTCCAATCAACTTCTTAAAAAAATGGATTTATGGTCCTTTCCTGCCAATCCTCTGATCAATAACGTTTATTGATTAAAATCACACCAACGTTGAATTTCCATTCAACATCACAATCCAAATAGGTTTCAAATGTAATTTGGGTTCAAACAGTACATATATATCAATAATATAATAACACATAGTATATATAATATTTGAGGAATCTGGTTGGATTCCTCCAACCAGTTCTTCCCTGCATCACAGTTATTATCACATTTGATAATAATACACGAAATAGAAATTTCATCTAATGCATGTAAATAACGTAAATAAAATTAACGTCAACCAATAGCAATCAAATAACATCCATGGCACCCAAATCAATCAATTTATAATATCAGTGATAGATTTTAATTATATGAATTTGATCACATCATGGAATCCAGAAATCGTGACAGCTAACTCACCTTTATTTGTTTCCGATTCGTTGGTTTAGGTCGCTGCATTTAATGTTAAACATATGTTTAAAATTAAATGAAATTCCAGTTGTTTCCAGGTCCTTCCGAAATGGCTCAGCAGTAAAATACTTTTCATCGTGACTCCAACGCCCTCTGTTCTGTTCGTTTCAATAATCTCGTATTTCGGCTAACACACGAAGTCCATTGCGGTCTTTGTTTCAGCAATTCAGACCCAAGCAAAGATCATAGGATCCGGTAAATTGGTTATCCATTTGTTCTCCTCCCATGGTACAATGCTCAAAGATGCCGTCATTCTATTTTCTGGGTTCACCTTCCAAACTGGGCATACCTCTTTCTTATTATATTTTATAAATAAAGACCTGAGCCCAAATCCACATTCTAAGCCCACATGGTTCATTCTTCTCAATACTCTTCTTCCACTTCAGGAATACACACCAGTATACCATAATAGCAAATAAGAAACCTCCCATTCCCCTCCACAATGCACGATCTGCCCCACAATATGACTGCATAACAAGCTATTGCCATTGACCTAAGCTGATTACCCCATTATTCCTACAATAAAACAGTCGCCACATCTCACCCAATACCCACTACAGGACACAACCAACATTTTCCGCCCCAGTCATCACTCTCCCACCATGCAGCCTGTCACTCCACCGTGAAACACTCCATACCATGAAAACTGAAGCGACAGTCTCCATCTCCAATTCTCTCTTCGGCAAATCCGAACAGCGAATTCCCGCTTCTTTCTTCCACTACTGACGTTCCCCATTCCCATATTACTTCCAGCTCCTACACAAAACGCAACTGAGTCATCCCATGCATATTCGCCTCCACCAAATGTCACGCAGTCTTCTTTTTACACTAGCAGATAAACCGACATCTCCCACGCTCCAACTCTTCATGTGATTGCCTGTAACCACCCATCAGACAACCGTAAGCCTCCCTTCAGACACCAAATATAGTTGAATACGTCCCATTAAGTAAGTGTATTTTGAAATATATGCCTCTGTCATTAAGTACCCATATGTCTTTTACTATAACATCAACCCTTCCAACACTAGTTCACCACTACATCAACCTTCGATCACCCATCAACAGACTTGGCTCCCCACCCTTGTTAAACAACATGCCCCCCATGTTTGCCACCCGGATTTCAACGTTATGCTTCTCTGTCTCACGTTCCTCTGCCTCCCCATCTGTTCATCCATCAGCATCACGATGCCAAACCACGAATACCTATTTTACAGACCACCCCTTTCCCAAATCTCCCATCACAACCTCTATTGACCCTCCGTCTCGCGTCGATTGGCATCGAGCTACCATCAGCTCACGATTTGGACTTGGCGTATTTATATTTTCATTTTTAGATTGGAAATGATTTTCTGAGCTTGAGAGAAAATAAGAAATGGGCACGGTTTATATAGGGAAGGGATTTTGTGGATAATAACAAAGTCGTTTCAATAGGGGATGGGTACAGTGTAGAGTAGAGTGATTTTTTTCTCTTCTTTATGTTATATCAGCACACGTTCTAGCATTGGTAAAGAAAAGATGAGGTATGGGTAGAAGGTTGCTTCGTAGATTTTCACATGATAGATAGGGTTAGAATATCTAAAAATTTAGACTAGGACTCTGAATATGTATATTTTTCTATTCCAAGTCAACAATGTCAGACGGTTTTCGTTCAGGGTAGACCGCAATATAAAAAGGAACAGTGTATCTTGTGTAGAAGACACGTGAATATTATTTTCCATGATTTTTAACTAAAGACCTTATCATTTTGATTTTAAAAGTGACTAGTCACCTTTGCCTATGCTGAAAATCTTGTGTACAATCATACAGATTTGTAAAAGGGACTTTGCAAGGTTTGGCCAATTTTTCAAAGATTTGCAGAGTTCTCGAAAACGATATGTTTAGATTTAGATTTCATATAAATTTCTTTAGCTTATTGGCCAAAGCTGCATTGTTGAATGGGAAGTCGCATCCTCTAGAATTTGGATACACAACGAGATTTTATTTCAGACTTTGTCTGAAACCAATATTTTTGACAAGTACATTCAAATCTTATTCGAATATATATTGTGATTACGAAAAGATTTTCTTCCCCAGATTTAAAAAGATACATATGTATTTACTAAATACTTTTGCCAGATCCTTGTGGAGATTTTCGAAGTGATGTTGTGAATTCTAGAACAACGCTTGCATAATAAATTCACATGTTCTAATATCGTTTAATAAACGAATATGCTAATGTATTTCAATTCTAACTCAATTAAATATTTCCATATTGGCTAATTCATAGAATATTACAAATTCAACCAATTTTGATTATTTCGGAATTATAGCATTATCATGCTATTATTTATTAATAACTATTCAAGATCTTTAAATTTAACTATTTAAATTCCAAAACAGTATTTAAAACCATATTTAAATATTAAATAAAACTATTTAAAATTCTAGGCCATTACATTCCTTCCCCCTTGAAAGAATTTCGTCCACGAAATTACCAAGGCAGAAATAATGTTATAACCCATATTTTTTTACAAAACATTTTGTTAAAACTCGGTTTTATTTCAAAACTAATCTAATTGGTTTTAAACCAATTAATTTCTGATAAAATTTTTTCCAAAAGACTTCAAAATTTACTAACACTTTAAATTTTCAAAAATTTTTGGCAGGGTCTCCCCTATATGGAATGACTTTTGCAATATTGCAGGAATAAAAATCAATCCATCGACCAACATGGTCCGAAAAATCCAATTCAAAACAAAAATTAAAAACCAAAATTTTATATTTTGCATAGACATACCTTTTTGCGAGCGTTAATAAGCGATTAACAATATATTATTTTTGATTCTGCTCAATTATAGTGCAGCTCTAACCAAACTGGATTCAATTAGCTCCAGATTTCAACCAATATAGGAAAAATTGGTCTTGCGCCTGTTCTTAATTCCAACGAGCTTCATCAGTTTCAAAACAATGTCAGTGAGGTTCAATATCCATATCATCCATTCCAAACAGTTTCCCATATAACTCAATCATTTATATATGATCCAATTCTCATAGATTTCATTTATAATCACCTCTTAACAATCCATTTTATATATCCATATAGGTTCATAAGATCTGGTCGGTTCTCAATCAAGTTTTAAATCTATACCCATGCAACTAATCATCCAATCCAAACATTTTACATAATTGTTCACTGCATATGAATTTTCTTCATAACCATTTCTTTTCAATCCCTTTGGATACATCAATTAACTCAGTATATCTTCTTCAAATTCATTTCCTTGAATTCATCGAATTCCATTCAAATTTATTAACTTAGATTCATTTTAATGGATTCAATTCATTTATTTAAGATTTGCTTTCAAAACTAGTTTATCCTATAATCATGCAACCAATTCCAACCATACAATTCACCTGGTTTTTCAAACACTCCACCTGGTTTATTTGCATTTATTTCAATTTTCCAAACCCAAATCAAATTTTTCATTGACTTATGTCAAATTTTAATACTCGAGTCAAATTCCTTTACTTACCTGATTCATTTAACTCAACATAAGTCATATTAAATATTAAACTTAAATTCATACATTTTATATTGGGAATTCTAATTTCACTCAGATTATATTTAAATTCATCCCAACATGTCCAACTCATTCATTCCATATTTGTTTCATTCAAGTTTAAATTTAAATTCATGTAATCAATTTCAACCATTTCACTTGTATTTACTAATTTCAATTGACTTACGTCCAATTTTATTTCAATATTCAAATTTCAACTTATATATTTCATTTTTACTTAACATAAGTTAAATTCATGTTTGGAATTCCTTCTTGGTTAAATCTTTCCAATTCTACAATCAAGTCTATATAAATCAACCAATTGGCTAATACGAGTTTAAACAAGCAATCAATAATTTGAGTGAAATATTTTTCTTTTTTCTATACAAAAATATGTTTTGGGTAAAATTATTTCATTTACCTTTTTTTTAAATAATTTAATATTTAAATTACAGATACGCGCACTATAATACCCCGTGTTTTCTTTTAACTTTAAACTAACGAATTAAAGAATACTTAATTTTAAATGAAAGAATCAAGGGAAACGGATTATTCCATTGTGTTCATTTCGGAATTCTGGTTGAAATAGAGTCCGAGTTTGCATAAATTGGACTTCGTATGAAGAAGTTATGGCTATCGGAAGTTTCTAGAAATTCGAATTTAAATTCAAAAACGAATTCAGACTCAGAACCGAGTAGGGCGGGAAATTTCCTACCCAAGGCCAGGTCGACCTTAGTGTCGACCTCCCCTATACAGGTCGATCTTAGTGTCGACCTGCCCCCCCCTCGGGGTAGATCTGAAAGATGACGATTTTGTGACTTAGTGTTGAGTCATTAGGGCTGAGGTGTCACCCTATCTTGGCTGGATGGTCTTGATTGATTCTAGGTTGATCGGATGGCCTAAATTAATCCTAAATTCTATATAAACACATGTAGACTCAAACGATAAAACCTAATCAAAATTAGAACCATGGCCGTCATGCTATCACCTTGCAACCTAGAATAGCTGTCATCAACTAGAGGAAAAGTAAAGCTAATCAACTCAAGTCAATAACAACTACAACAACAAATTTGTCTACTTCAAAGGCGAGCTAAATCAATTTCAGAACTCAGATCCCAGAACTCAAGACCTTCTTTGAGTTGTGAGTTCGATTTCTTTAATAAGATAATTAACAAGTTAATTAGGTTGAGTTATAATTTGGGTTATATGGTTATGTTTGTAAAACATTGGGAAAATGCGATATTTTGTGAATGTATGCTAGTAATTCATAATGTTAGTTTTTGTTGTGAATCCCTTTGTATTTACCCAATCATCTATGTTCAACCTGATTCATGTTTGACATCATTGTATATGCAAGTTTGGGTGTAGATTATATGCTAGTTTCTATATGAATTGTATACAAGATTTCATGTGAATCAAACAAAGTGACTATATGCAAGCTTAGGTAGAAATTGGATTCACATATATGCAAGTTTACCCCTTTAGATTTAGATCTATGACATACATAGTTTTATGCAAGTTTGTGACTATGGCTTATGCAAGTTTTGGGTGAAAACTATATTCGTATATGCAAGTTTTGGGTGAAAACTATATTCGTATATGCAAGTTTTGGGTGAAAACTATATTCGTATATGCAAGTTCACACCTTTAGGCTTATGTTTAGATTCATGACAATACCAAGTTTATGTTGTAATCCTTATTTGTAAGTTAGATCCAATTTGTGTGATATACAAATTTGCGATGTTTCTTCCCTTTTACGTCATTAGGCTAATTGCTAGTCTAATATATATATGTCATGATAAGTGAACGAACAACGTAGGGACGATGGGGGTAATATTGAATATTCACATATTTAGAGTTGGCATAAGTGGCCTTAAAAAGGCATATAATTAATTTAAGACATTAATTGAAAAAATTGGTATTTATGGACATAATTTAGGTGACAATTATGGACA
Organism: Allium sativum; assembly: GCA_030737875.1. Taxonomy (NCBI): domain Eukaryota; kingdom Viridiplantae; phylum Streptophyta; class Magnoliopsida; order Asparagales; family Amaryllidaceae; genus Allium; species Allium sativum. Next base: position 965,914,688 of record CM060913.1, read on the forward strand.
TAAGTATATTTGGAATTTATTTACAAATTTGAATAGGGATATTAATCCAATTTGGGGTTAAATAAAGATGTGTAATAATAAACCGCCTAAGACACGAGGTTAGACTCTTTTGTGGTGTAAGACTGCCCGGCCCCGCCTGGCAGATCCAGCAGCCACAAATGCCAGTCTAATGTGAGAGGTCAAAGGCATGAATTAAATACGTAACAGTTGTAAAGACACGAGGTTAGGCTCGTTTGTGGTGTAAGACTGCCCGGACCCGCCCGACAAATCCAGCAGCCACAAATGCCAGTCTAATGTGGGGGGTCGTTACAAGGTTACGGTGTTACTGAACTAAGAAACACTTAACCAGATAAACATGTGGTGGGACAAGGGGGGTTAAGTGGCCATGGGAGGCATGTGAAGTTAAGAGGGTGCCTTGGATGGCATGAGAAATACGATTAGATGCACTTAACCAAGATTGAAACATGTAAGAAGACATGAATAAGAATGGGGTTAAGTGGGGAAAACCTTAGAGGGGACCAAGCATAGGTGGAAAGCTTGTGTCATACATGGGGGTCCTTTTCAGACCAGTAACCCATTAAGTATCTTTGTGTACTCGACCCAAGTCGAGGGCGGGACACGCGTATTGGGTTTGATTGTAAGAGGTCATAACGGGTTAGCGGTGGCAACGCAAGTCCAACGGGGTCATGTGCGTGTGTGGCCCCGGGCTGGTAGGTAAGACGTTGTTGCATCGTGTAGATATAAGCCATGCATTTTTGGTGGTATCGGGTTGCCATTTTGGGGAGTGATACACCCCCACTGTGGGGCCAGCGCGGGTATCTACGAGTTAGGGAGCCGATCGAATGGGGGTAGTGGGTACACCTAGTGGAGATAGGGGCAGGCGACACCTATGAAGGCAGCTAGGGGTACACGAAACTACCATTATCATTATTAAGTTTGGAAGGAGGGATCAACTTTTAGGGTGTTTGGTGTGGTGCAATGTAGTAATTATCTTATAATGATTAGGTGCGCCTTTAACATTATCTTTGTTCATCTTATTCCTTTGTTTGCTCTGACATGCCCGTTGGTTCACAGTCATTTCCTTATTTTCCACCTTAAGCCTTATCCTAGTTACTTAATGATTATATTGTTAAAGTTATTGCACTCGCCAGACTTTATGTCTGACCCCATTTGCTTCCACCTCTTTTCTCCCTTTTCCCCTTAGGTGCTCAAGGTGTGACTAGCACTAGTGGAGCTTGATTTGGACAGCTTTATCTCTCTCTTTTTGGAAGTTGCTTGGATCGCTGAAGTAAAGTTCAGCCTATCTTATTTATGGCTATTTTATGTTGGGGTTATGTCTTTTATTTTATGTACTCAGAACTTATTTGTCAGGATGGATAATAAGTGTATTTGGTTTTGTAGTTGATTTTTGATGTGATGTAACCAAACTATTTCTCCGCTGCAATAAAAGTGGTTTTTGTTTTCCAAGTACCAATATATCTATCTGTCTTGTTTACTTTTCTGTTCTATACACAATAAACGCTCCACCAAAATTAAGGCATTCCTTTTGTGAGTGACCTTAACGGAGGTGGGGTGTCACACATGGTATCAGAGCTGAAGGTTACCAGACCAGATATGAATTTTGAAATACTATTTTTCAAAAAGCATTTCATAAAGAAATACTTTCAAAAGTATGTTTTAAGGAAAGTATTTTCAAGAGAAAAGTTTGTTTTAAAAACATAACCCCCAAGAGCCATATATCTTTCTTTCGAATTCTCCGTTTGAATCTCTTCATTTTCTTTTCAGCATGTCTGGAATTCCCGAGATACCCGAAGGGATACCGATACCAGGAAGGTTTAGAAGGTATTTGGAAGCTAGGGCCAATGTCGCAGGCCCAGCAAATGCTCCTCCTCCTCCTCCCCGTATTGATACTTTCGCCAAGATATGCAAGGACTTTCAGGCAATGGGAGGAAAACCTTTTCACGGGTCGGAGACGTTTGTTGAAGCTCGAAATTGGCTAAAGGAGGTGGAAGAATTGTTTGGAATCTTTGAGGTAGAAGATGGAAGAAAGGTCCAGTTAGCTGCTTGGTTAATGAAGGATGAGGCCTCGTTTTGGTGGGAGGTCACTAATGGAGAGCGTCCAGTTGATACATGGCCGGATTTTAGGCGAAGGTTTGAGGCAAAGTTTCTCTCATGGGCCGAAGAGAATTTATACATGGAAAGTTTTTGGCATTGAGGCAGGGAAATCTATCAGTGAAAGAGTACGTCAACAAGTTCAATCAGTTGACGAGATTTGGCTTGGACTTGGTGAATACACCCGAAAAGAAGGCCCTGAGATTTGTTAAGGGTTTGAACAAGCCGCTACATGGGTTAGCTATGACCCACATCCCTATGGGGGCCACCTTTGAGAGACTAGTTGACATGGCGCTTATGCATGAAGAGGAAAAAGGCGCCAATGCTAATAAGGCAACTGAAAATAAAGGGGATCAAAAGAAACTGCAACAGCAGAATAAGAAGAGTGGTAAAGACAATAATGGCAAGGGAAAGAAAAGATGCTTTAACTGTGGGACACCAGGCCATCTGAGCAAAGACTGTAGGAAGAAGAAGACTGGTTGTTTCCACTGTGGCGAGGCAGGACATCTGATTAGGGACTACCCAAAGAAAGGGCAGAGGGCAGGGACTACCTCTGGAGGGCAGATTCAGGCTCTCATGGCACCGAGGCAGGCAAGGGGGCAGGTCCAGGCTCTCGTGGCCCCACCGCTGCAAGAACGAGGTAGAACGATTTCCGTTGAAAGTTTAGTTTATCTTTTTGATCATCCTGTTTGCACACTCTTTGATTCTGGCACATCACACTCTTTTATATCTACTGCTTTAGTTGAGTCACTATACCTAAACACCAGTATAGTAGAGGATCCCTTAGTTGTTTTAAATCCAATTGGGGGCTCAGCCTATTTGTCGATGATTTGTTTGGATTTGGAAATTTCTATACTTAGCGTTGGGTTTAGATGTGATGCTTATGTTTTGGGCTTCACGGGCTATGGGTTAATTTTGGGCATGGATTGGTTATCCAATAATGGAGCCGTCCTAGATTGTGAAAAGAGAGAGGTTAGGCTTATGACTCGCTTGGGCAAAACTCTCGAAATCTCTTGTAATCCCATGAATTATGTTATGCTAAGTTATCTAGAATCGCTTGACGCGTCTGTTGAGAATTTGCAGTCTATTAGAGTGGTCCGTGAATACTCGGATGTCTTTGAGGAAGTAGAGGGCTTGCCTCCGAAGCGGGAAATAGACTTCCGCATATATCTAGTTGATAATGCAAAACCCGTTGCTTTACCCGTTAGGCATATGGCTCCAAGGGAGAGAAAGGAGCTTAGTAAGCAAGTTAAGGAGCTGCTAGAAAAAGGGTTTATAAGGCAAAGTATTTCTGAATGGGGAGCTCCAGTGGTGTTCGCAACCAAAGCGGACAGTTCACTTCGCCTATGCATTGATTATAGGGAGCTAAACAAGCTGACCAAGAAGAATAGGCACCCACTGCCAAGAATAGACGATTTGTTCGATCAGCTTGTAGGTGCAACAGTTTTATCCCAATTAGATCTGGCTATCGGATTTCATCAGCTGAGAGTGGCTGAAGATAGCATTGATAAGACTGCGTTCAGAACCCCAGACGGTTTCTTCGAATGGCTCGTCATGCCTTTCGGCTTGACAAACGCACCCGCTTATTTAGTCGATTTGATGAATAGAGTGTTCCGGGAATTTCTCAATAAATTCATGGTGGTCTTCGTAGATGATATTCTGGTTTTATCGAAGAATGAGGAAGAGCATGCTTTGCATTTGAGGGAAGTCATGGATACTCTCTGTGCACATCAGTTAAAAGAAAATTCTCCAAGTGCCACTTCTGGAGGGAAGAAGTAAGATTTCTTGGGCATGTGGTGTCCAAAGAAGGGTTAGCTATAGACCCCGCAAAAGTAGTTGCGGTCCAGGATTGGAAGGTTCCAAAGAATCAACCGAAGTCCGAAGTTTTCTTGGACTAGCAGGCTTTTATCGCAAGTTCATTAATGACTTTGCGAAAATCTCAGCTCCACTTACAAGGTTAACGAAGAAGAACCCGACTTTCACTTGGGATTTGGATTTCGAAGTCGCTTTCCAACGATTGAAGAGGGCTCTGACAACAGCCCCAGTTTTGACATTACCAAATGGGAGCAAGATGTTTACGGTATACACAGATGCATGCGGTACGGGACTGGGCGCTGTTTTGATGCAAGCGGGGTAGGTAGTAGCGTATGGTGGAAGGCAATTAAAAGTGCATGAAAAAAACTACCCAACCCATGATCTAGAGTTAGCAGCCATCGTTTTTGCTCTTAAGTCTTGGCGCCACTATCTCTTGGGTGAGAAATTTGAGTTGTATACTGACCATAAATCGTTGAGCTACCTTTTCTTGCAAAAGGACCTCAATCTAAGGCAGTAAAGATGGATGGAGTTTCTCGCCTCATACGACTTTGAGATCTCCTATACTCCTGGCAAGGGCAACGTAGTAGCAGACGCCCTAAGTAGAAAGAAGCTGACCTTAAGTCCTCTCTTTGTAGAAAGGCAAAGTTTGGAGTACATAGCAAATTTTGATTTTATACCCTCTGTTGATTATGTAACTGGCTTGATGGCAATGCTAGAGGTGCGGCCTACTTTGTTGGACTCAATAGGAACCGCGCAACGTGAAGACCCTCAGCTAGTTGATGTGATAGATAAGCTGATTAGGGGAGAGACTTCTAGTCACCTCAACATATACTCCATCGATGATAAGGGTTGGTTGAGACGGGATGGAAGACTATGCGTCCCGCAAGCAAGAGATTTGGTGTAGATGGTTCTGGAAGAAGCACACCATTCCAAGATGACCATACACCCCGGTGGAGACAAGATGTATAAGGATATCAAAAGAGTTTTCTTTTGGAATGACATGAAGAGGGATGTAGCTGAATTTGTTTCGAAATGCATGATATGCCAGCAAGTCAAGGCGGAGCAGAAGAAGCCTGGCGGTTTGCTTCATCCTCTAGAGGTTCCGCAATGGAAATGGGAAAGCATCTCAATGGACTTTGTTGATGGGTTGCCTAGGTTAAGAAGGGGCAATACCAGTATTTGGGTAATAGTGGACAGGCTCACGAAAAGCGCTCATTTTATACCTGTCAAGAGTAGGAGGACCGCCTCGTCTTTAGCCTCCATTTATCTTAAGGAGATAGTCCGACTCCATGGGATACCCTCCATCATAGTGAGTGACCGAGACCCTATCTTTACAAGCGAGTTTTGGAGGAGTTTGCAAGAGGCTTTAGGCACACAGCTATGTTTAAGCATAGCCTATCACCCTCAAACCGATGGTCAGACGGAAAGGGTGAACAAAGTACTGGAAGATCTTTTGAGACCGTGCATTCTTGATTTTGGAGGATCTTGGGAGGAACATATCCCTTTGGTGGAATTCGCTTATAACAATAGCTACCAAGCCACTATAGGCATGGCACCCTTCGACGCTTTATATGGAAGGCCATGTCGATCACCAACTTGTTGGTGGGAGTCCACAGATAAACTTATACTTGGGCCGGACATGATTAGAGAGACTTCAGAGAAGGTGAACTTGATACGAAGGAGAATGAAGACTGCCCAAGATAGACAGAAATCCTACGCAGACAAGAGAAGGACCGACCTTGAGTTTGAAGTTGGGGATAAGGTGTTCCTTAAAGTATCTCCTTTGAGGAATGTCATCCGCTTTGGGTCCATAGGAAAGTTGGCACCATGATTCGTAGGGCCATTTCCTATCATCGAAAGGATTGGAACGATGGCCTGTAGAGTAGAGCTACCTGAAAGACTGGCTGGAGTTCATAATGTTTTTCATGTCTCTCAGCTATGAAAGTGCTTACATGAGTCGGCAGAAGTTGTGGAGCCAAGTATACTAAAGGAAGTCGAAGTGGAACGAGAAGCGACTGTGAGGAGAGTTCCAACTCGTATCTTAGGGATGGAAGTCAAAAAGCTACGCAACCGTGAAGTTAAGCTTGTCAAAGTTCAATGGAGCGACGTCGAGGAAGACGCGACTTGGGAGACTGAGGCCAAGATACGTGCAACCTACCCTTTTCTTTTTTAGGGTACATCTTTGATCTCTTTTTCCTTAAGTTTATTCAAGCTTGTATCTACCTTATTAGTGTATCTCCTCGGTCATATTCTTTATCCTCAGGTAGAGGCCAATGGATGTAAACATGTATTTGAAACATGTTATGATTGATGGATGCTAGCGGATGCAAGTGTTTGCTAGTGGTTGCTCGTGGATGCATATACACACACATTAGGTACTAGATCGGCTCAATCACTTTCATACTACATATAAAGGTGTGTTTATTTAGATTAATGGATGTATAATGGTTGTGTTATCATATGGATGTTGCATTCGGATGAATGGGTGCACATGCATGTAGAAATAATATGTATAATTAGGGATCTTTTCCATACATAATGGACGCATGGCACTATCATAATCTGCATTAAGGAGGTCAACTGAATCAGTAGACCACCTGATTTTGCATTAGATACGGACATGTACACACACTGTGAATATAAACATGAAAGCATTAGAAGTCTTTTAAGGACAATGGATGCCTGTGTTTGGTGGTTGAGTAGATTGACGATTTGATGGTAGGATATGTATTCTTCGTAACTTGAAGATTTCGAGGTCGAAATCCTTTAAGGAGGGCAGAATGTAATACCCCGTGTTTTCTGTTAACTTTAAACTAATGAATTAAAGAATAATTAATTTTAAATGCGAGAATCAAGGAAAACGGGTTATGCCATTGTGTTTGTCTTGGAATTATGGTTGAAATAGAGTCCGAGTTTGCGTAAATTGGACTTCGTATGAAGAAGTTATGGCTGTTGGAAGTTTCTTGAAATTCGAATTTAAATTCAAAAACGAATTCAGACTCAGAACTGGGAAGGGCGGGAAATTTCCCGCCCAAGGCCAGGTCGACCAGGGGGTCGACCTTAGTGTCGACCTCCACTATACAGGTCGACCTTAGTGTCGACCTCCACTATACAGGTCGACCTTAGTGTCGACCTAGGGGTTGACCTAGGGGTCGACCTGCCCCCCCTGTTCAGATCTGAACGATGACGATTTTGTGACTCAATGCTGAGTCATTATGGATGAGGTGTCACCCTATCTTGACTGGATGGTCTTGATTGATTCTAGGTTGATCGGATGGCCTAAATTAATCCTAAATTATATATAAACACATGTAGACTCAAACCCTAAAACCTAATCAAAATTTGAACCATGGCCGTCATGCTATCACCTTGCAACCTAGAATAGTCGTCATCAACTAGAAGAAAAGTAAAGCTAATCAACTCAATTCAACTCAAGTCTATAACAACTAAAACAACAAATTTGTCTACTTCAAAGGCGAGCTAAATCAATTTCAGAACTCAGATCCCAGAACTCAAGACCTTCTTTGAGTTGTGAGTTCGATTTCTTTAATAAGATTATTAACAAGTAAATTAGGTTGAGTTATAATTTGGGTTATATGGTTTTGTTTGTAAAACATTAGGAAAAATGCGATATTTTGTGAATGTATGCTAGTTGTTCATAATGTTAGTTTTTGTTGTGAATCCCTTTGTATATACCCAATCATCTATGTTCAAACTGATTCATGTTTGACATCATTGTATATGCAAGTTTGGGTGTAGATTATATGCTAGTTTCTATATGAATTGTATACAAGATTTCATGTGAATCAAGCACAGTGACTATATGCAAGTTTAGGTAGAAATTGGATTCACATATATGCAAGTTTACCCCTTTAGATTTAGATCTATGACATACATAGTTTTATGCAAGTTTGTGACTATGGCTTATGCAAGTTTTGGGTGAAAACTATATTCGTATATGCAAGTTTTGGGTGAAAACTATATTCATATATGTAAGTTTTGGGTGAAAACTATATTCGTATATGCAAGTTCACACCTTTAGGCTTATGTTTAGATTCATGACAATACCATGTTTATGTTGTAATCCTTATTTGTAAGTTGGATCCAATTTGTGTGATATACAAATTTGCGATGTTTCTTCCCTTTTACGTCATTAGGCTAATTGCTAATCTAATATATATATGTCATGATAAGCGAACGAACAATGTGAGGACGATGGGCGTAATATTGAATATTCACATATTTAGAGTTGGCATAAGTGGCCTTAAAAAGGCATATAATTAATTTAAGACATTAATTGGAAAATTTGATATTTATGGACATAATTTGGTGACAATTATGGATATAAGTATATTTGGAATTTATTTACAAATTTGAATAGGGATATTAATCCAATTCGGGGTTAAATAAAGATGTGTAATAATAAACCTCCTAAGACACGAGGTTAGACTCTTTTGTGGTGTAAGACTGCCGGACCCGCCCGGCAAATCCAGCAGCCACAAATGCCAGTCTAATGTGAGAGGTCAAAGGCATGAATTAAATACATAACAGTTGTAAAGACACGAGGTTAGGCTCGTTTGTGGTGTAAGACTGCCCAGACCCGCCTGGCAAATCCAGAAGCCACAAATGTCAGTCTAATGTGGGGGGTCTTTACAAGGTTACGGTGTTAATGAACTAAGAAACACTTAACCAGATAAACATGTGGTGGGACATGAGGGGTTAACTGGGTGCCTTGGGTGGCATGTGAAGTTAAGAGGGTGCCTTGGGTGGCATGAGAAATACGATTAGATGCACTTAACCAAGATTGAAACATGTAAGAAGACATGAATAAGAATGGGGTTAAGTGGGGAAAACCTTAGAGGGGACCAAGCATAGGTGGAAAGCTTGAGTCATACATGGGGGCCCTTTTCAGACCAATAACCCATTAAGTATCTTTGTGGGCTCGACCCAAGTCGAGGATGGGACACGCGTACTGGGTTTGATTGTAAGAGGTCAAAACGGGTTAGCGGTGGCAACGCAAGTCCAACGGGGTCATGTGTGTGTGTGGCCCCGGGCTAGTAGGTAAGACGTTGTTGCATCGTGTAGATATAAGCCGTGCATTTTTGGTGGTATCGGGTTGCCACTTTAGGGAGTGATACACCCCCACTGTGGGGCCAGCGCGGGTATCTACGAGTTAGGGAGCCGATCGAATGGGGGTAGTGGGTACACCTAGTGAAGATAGGGGCAGGCGACACCTATGAAGGCAGCTAGGGGTACACGAAACTACCATTATCATTATTAAGTTTGGAAGGCGGGATCAACTTTTAGGGTGTTTGGTGTGGTGCAATGTAGTAATTATCTTATAATGATTAGGTGTGCCTTTAACGTTATCTTTGTTCATCTTATTCCTTTGTTTGCTCTGACATGCCCGTTGGTTCACAGTCATTTCCTTATTTTCTAGCTTATGCCTTATCCTAGTTACTTAATGATTATATTGTTAAAGTTATTGCACTCGCCAGACTTTATGTCTGACCCCCTTTGCTTCCACCTCTTTTCTCCCTTTTCCCCCCAGGTTCTCAGGGTGGGACTAGCACTAGTGGAGCTTGATTTGGACAACTTTATCTCTCTCTTTTTGGATGTTGCTTGGATCGCTGAAGTAAATTTCAGCCTATCTTATTTATGGCTATTTTATGTTGGGGTTATGTCTTTTATTTTATGTACTCAGAAGTTATTTGTCAAGATGGATAATACGTGTATTTGGTTTTGTAGTTGGTTTTTGATGTGATGTAACCAAACTATTTCTCCACTGCAATAAAAGTGTTTTTTGTTTTCCAAGTACCAATATATTTATCTGTCTTGTTTACTTTTCTGTTCTATACACAATAAATGCTCCACCAAAATTAAGGCATTCCCTTTGTGGGTGACCTTAACGGAGGTGGGATGTCACACGCACTCATATATATATATATATATATATATACACACACACACACACACACACACACTCAAACTCAGTCTAAGGTATTAAACCTCATCTCTATTGAGTTACGCCACAGAGCCAAGGTTATTTCTAAACCATATGCTCTAATACCAACTGTAATGACCCAGGGATTTTCGATCCCAAAAATCGACATAAAATCACCATGTCGACTATTCAAGCATTAAAAACACTGGAACGTTAATATAAAGAAATTAGAGGATAAGAAAAGAAAGAAATATTAGAATAGAAGAAAGAAGAAGAACACATCAGAATCTCACAGCGGAACAAATAAAATATGATATATCAAATTTATTTACACAAAAGAAAACTGTATATACATATCAATCATAAGAGTACATCATATATATCTGTCACGACAGAAATACACTTTATATAACTAATGGTGAAGCCTCCTACTTCTAGCTCCTGGGACTCCAAGCGAAACCTAACCTGACAATATACTCGGTCTGACCCGAGAATATTTGAAGCAAAGCAAAATTCACCCGGATCAGTCTGGAATACTTTCAGTGATAAATTCATAGCACAAACAACTTATTTAACTTCGAAAAATCCTTGTTGAAAGAAAAGGATACTAGTTAGACCAGCCCACACATAAACACAGACGGTTTTTACCTTACTATAACCCAAAACATTTTTGAAATCGATATCTTTTATGATAATATAATAATGTCTATCAAACCACAAATAAATAATAATCTAGTAGAACGCTTGCATCTCACGCTCTACATAAATAGTATACAAACAAAACCACGAGCACTTATTAGAGAATGGATTTCTTGGCAAGGTATGGGACCACCTTCCAACAATGTACCTCCGGAGATGAATACATTGGGGTTCTACAAGAACGTCTTACAACCCGGCTACATGTGATCGGCCCCTCATTTCGCTTGAGAGTACTGAATATATCATCACCACGATTAGGGGCCAGCCAACCGAACTGATAGCATATAAATAAAATAAAGGGACAACCGAAGGCATTTGATTTCTCCAGATCAGGTAATGATATACCCTTTTAATGGGTGCGACCCACATAGCCATGCTGCCTACCCGGTTTTGTGCCATTTCCCGGTTGATGAGGCTTGAGGTTACGTTTTCTTTTAGCACATCTCCATTCACCTTGAATGCCACATCGTCAGATCCGCCAAATCACTAATTGACGTCCACAAATACACTCTGGGTGTTAAGCAAGAGAATCTCTGCCACCAAAATTGGTATATTTGTAAAAATCAATGTACATGATTCTTAAGAAAATACTCTATCAGACATTCGTCCATACAAGTCATCCAGGAACAAGATGAACCGATGACACCCTCCTACCGCATCCTAGGAATCACCCTATAGATCAGTAGCGAGTAGTCCTTGCAATCCATATATTCCAATTACGACAAAACCATAGTTTATCTTGGGGCGCGAACCGAAATTATAAGTAGTTCTTCTGTTTCATGGATATCTACGGTCTTCAATGCTGCATCTTCATTTGCTGCACGTTCGTTTTGCACACGACGTTGATTCGAAGTGGTTTTGGGTCTAGTTTCCATCCCGGTCTCATCGAATCAACACGACAAAAGGTTCGATAATATATTCTACTGATAGTTGGGTTTTTACTATCAATATCAAACAATATGTTAAGTATATTGGCAGCTAAGACCCTTATATTTAAACCATTTAAAATATCTTTACCGAATTATTTAAAATCACTTCAACGATTTAGAATTTGATTCCATTTATTTATCTCGACAAAACTCTTTACTTTCGTTAGTTGGAATCGACAACTATATTAACCAAACTTCGCTTTACTAATATCACATATTTGTATTTTTATTTTCCTTTCTTGGACATGTCATAATTCAAAAACACCTTTAGTCTTCCTTTACTTTGGAAATAACGATATGTATATATATTCTATATTCTATTCAATATTTAATTACCCTTTCTAATACGACCAAAAATAATGTTGAATGCCATGTTATATCATTATATAAACTCAATCAAATGTTAAATTTGAAGCTTCTATTCAGTACGTGTAGTATATAATTAAATCACCATTATTTATTTCTACCACCAACTTGGTATAACTCATTTACATTTCCTCGGATAAACCTCGTTATTTTACTTATCACTTAGAATAAGTGAATTTCAAACCAAATTATTTTCATTGTCTAGGGAATAGTGCTATATATAAAAATCACGCTTAAGTTTGGTCAACAACGTTAATTTATCATTATAGTTCAAAAACTTGCAATATGTTGCAATATTCCTTTTTATAACAAATCTCGACATCTCTTTCGGTTATAAACTAATACCATCCTTCGATAATAGTGAAGTCGTTCAAGTTGGGGTATTTTATTTACCTCTCAGACCTTGATCGACAGCGTTCTTATCTTAGAATAGATATAAGTTTATAACTCTAATCATTTATTCCTTATAATATCTATTAAACTGTATTTCTTGTTTTATTTGAAATATGGTTTTATGACACCATATTATTACTTTAAAAACACGGTTGTTTGTAATCATTTATATTAAGAATTGACGCTTCGCTTCATCTTCCTTATACAATTCCCTTTATAACTTCTTTTATTAAAAATCATTCACTTTCTTCGTCTTTTGACATTTTAGTTTCCATTCGAATTATCATACCCAATTCAAGTAAACCTCTCATTAGAAACCCAATATCACCTTAAATTAATTTCATTTAAGAAACAATTACTTTAATTTAATAGTAATTAACTTTATTGCTAAAGTAAAACTGTTTACTTCATTATTAATTTAAAATTGATTTGTTGCTTACAATACTAATTATACTAGTTCAATTATTATTTAAACTTCATTAATTAAAAAGGTAATTAATGAGAAATCTTATAAATTTTGATCAATTTATTTCTAAGCTATTATCATTAGATTAATTGAAGAATGATTAATCTAAATATCAATTTCCAATAAAACACTTGATTTAATCAACTTCAAACAAAACAATTGATTTAATCAACTTCAAACCATTAGTTAATTCATTAACTGATCTTAATTAATCCTCTTCATTAAATTAATATAATTAATCTCTAAATATTACTTAACCTTTTGTCTTAAAATAATTATCCAAATACTTACTCACAGGTAATTACAGCTTTATAAACTTATTTAAATGTCAAACAATCATTTATATTTACTTTATGAAAACGAACTATAAAATACCAGTTTATAATATAACTTCCATTATAATTTAAAACTTTGTTTTAATTATAAAAATATAATTTTCATAATTTGACTTCACTGATTTTCCTAACGTCTAATCAACTTCTTAAAAAAATGGATTTATGGTCCTTTACTGCCAATCCTTTAATCAATATCGTTTATTGATTAAAAATCACACCAACGTTGAATTTCCATTCAACATCACAATCCAAACAGGTTCCAATTGTAATTTTAGTTCAAACAGTACATTTATATCAATTACATAAAAACAAATAGTATATATAATATTTGAGGAATCCGGTTGGAATCCTCCAACCTGTTCTTCCCTGCATCACAGTTATTATCGCATTTGATAATAATACACGAAACAGAAATTTCATCCAATGCATGTAAATAACGTAAATAAAATTAATGTCAACCAATAGCAATCAAATAACATCCATGGCACCCAAATCAATCAATTTATAATATCAGTGATAGATTTTAATTATATGAATTTGATCACATCATGGAATCTAGAAATCGTGAGAGTTAACTCACCTTTATTTGTTTCCGATTCGCTGGTACAGATCGCTTCATTTAATTTTAAACATATGTTTAAAATTAAATGAAATTCCAGTTGTTTCTAGGTCCTTCCGAAATAGCTCGGCAGTATAATACTTTTCATCGTGACTCCAACGCCCTCTGTTCTGTTCGTTTCGATAATCTCGTATTATGACTAACAAACGAAGTCCATTGCGATCTTTGTTTCAGCAATTCAGACCCAAGCAAAGATCATAGGATCCGATAAATTGGTTATCCATTTGTTCTCCTCCCATGGTACAATCCTCAAAACTGCCGTCATTCTATTTTCCAGGTTCACCTTCCAAACTAGGTACACCTCTTTCTTATTTTATTTTATAAATAAAGACTCGAGCCCAAATCCACATTCTAAGCCCATGTGGTCCATTCTTCTCAATGCTCTTCTTCAACTTCAGGAATACACTCCAGTATACCATAACCGCAAATAAGAAACCTTCCATTCCCCTCCACAATGCACGATCTGCCCCACAGTATCACTGCACAACAAGTTATGGCCATTGACCAAAGCTGATTACCCCATTCTTCCTATAGTAAAACAGTCGCCAAATCTCACCCAATACCCACTACAGGATGCAACCAACATTTGCCGCATCAGTCATCACTCCACCCACCATGTTGCATGTCACTCCACCGTGGAACTCTTCATACCATGAAAACTGACGCGACAGTTTTCATCTCTAATTATCTCTTCGGCAAATCCTAACGGCGAACTCCCACTACTGAAGTTCCCCATTCCCATATTACTTCCATCTCCTACACGAAACGTTCTGAGCCTTCCCACGCATATTCGCCTCCACCAAAGGCCACACAGTCTTCTTTTTACACTAGCAGATAAACCGACATCTCCCACGCTCCAACTCTTCACGTGATTTCCTGTAACCACCCATCAGACAACCGTAAGCCTCCCTTCAGACACCAAATAAATCTGAATACATCCCATTAAGTAAGTGCTTTTGAAATATATACCTCAATCATTAAGTACCCATATGTCTTTAACTATAACATCAATCCTTCCAACACTAGTTCACCACTACATCAACCTTCGATCACCCATCAACAGACTTGGCTCCCCACCCTTGTTAAACAACACGCACCCCCTGTTTGCCACCCGAATTTCAACGTCATGCTTCTCTGTCTCACGTTCGTCCGCCTCCCCATCTATTCATCCACCAGCATCACGATGCCAAACCGCAAATACCTCTTTTACAGACCACCCTCTTTCCCTGATCTCCCATCGCAACCTCTACTGACCGTCCATCTCGCGTCGATTGCCATCGAGCTGCCATAAGCTCACGGTTTGGACGTGGCGTATTTATATTTTCATTTTTGGATCGGAAATGATTATCTAAGCTTGAGAGAAAATGAGAAATGGGCATGATTTATATAGGGAAGGGATTTTGAGGATAATAAAAAAATTGTTTCAATAGGGAATGGGTACAACGTAGAGTAGGGTGATGTTTTTCTCTTCTTTATGTTATATCAGCACACTTTCTAGCATCGGTAAAGAAAAAATGAGGTATGGGTCGAAGGTTGTTTCGCTGATTTTCATATGCTTAATAGGGTTAGACTATCTAAAAATTTAGACTAGGACTCTGAAGATATATATATTTTTCTGTTCCTAGTCAACAATATCAGACTGGTTTTCGTTCAGGGTAGACCGCAATATAAAAAGGAACAATGTATCTTGTGTATAAGACACGTGAATATTTTGTTCCATGATTTTTAACTGAAGACCTTATCGTTTTGATTTTAAAAGTGACTAGTCACCTTTGCCCATGCTGAAAATCTTGTGTACAATCATACAGATTTGTAAAAGGGACTTTGCAAGGTTTGGCCAATTTTTCAAAGATTTGTAGAGTTCTTCAAAACGATCTGTTTAGATTTAGATTTCGTACAAATTTCTTTAGCTTATTAGCCAAAGCTGCATTGTTGAATGGGAAGTCGCATCCTCTAGAATTTGGATACACAACGAGATTTTATTTCAGACTTTGTCTTAAACCAATATTTTTGACAAGTACATTCAAATCTTATTCGAATATATATTGTGATTACGGAAATATTTTCTTCCCTAGATTTAAAAAGATACGTATGTATTTACTAAATACTTTTGCCAGATCCTTGTGGAGATTTCCGAAGTGATGTTGCGAATTTTAAAACAACACTTGCATATTAAATTCACACGTTCTAATATAATTTGATAAATGAATATGCTAATGTATTTCAATTCTAACTCAATTAAATATTTCCATATTGGCTAATTCATATAATATTACAAATTCAACCAGTTTTGACTTTTTTCGGAATTATAGCATTATCATGCTATTATTTATTAATAATTATTCAAGATCTTTAAATTTAACTATTTAAATTCCAAAACAATGTTTTAAACCATTTTAAATATTAAATAAAACTGTTTAAAATTCTAGGCCATTACAAAATGCAAAAGGAGGAAAATGTTGAAAAGGGTAAAAATTAAATTGAAAAAAAAAGAAATCAATGAAAACAATTGAAAAGAAATTGGAAAATTGGCAAGTATTTTATTCTCTTACTTAGTTCATGAGAGTACCAATATAATTGATACACCACATTACTAATGAAGATATATATATATATACAAGAAAACAAAAGCAAATATAAAATAAATACTAACACGACTCAGAAATTAAATAAATAATAAAATTCAATGTTTACCTCCCCGGGAACGACGCCAAAAACTTAATCGATACTTTCTAACTAAATAGAAAAGCGTGAATTTTAAAATAATAACTGCAAGCGTATAGATCGTGTAGTATGCAGGTCGAACACAGGGAGGAATATTAAATTTTATTATTTATATATTTCTTAAGTGAGTTAGACAAATCTTGGAGATGGGATAAAATTGAAATTACAATTTAGTTCAGAACAAATCTAATTGAACCAATAACTAAAATTGTAATTATCAATAAAAACAAGTAACACTACAATTGGATTAACTATAGATTTGAATCCAATCGAAATGTATAATCAATTCAATGACTAAAAATAAAACAGAGTGCTGAAAATAAAATTGCATCACGGAAATAAACTAACAGAAATGTTAAATTAGGATTACCGTTGAATCTAATCAAATTGGTTAATCACTAATGAGAATAGTTGCAATGACAATTGTGTTCTAGCAAATCTAATTGACTAGACAACACAAATTTCCATGAAAATAAAAGAATACAGAAAAATAAAAAAAATTACTTTTGTTAATGGAGAAAAGAAGTACAGAATATAGAATAATGGAATGGGATTTACAATGATACAATGGGTATTTATAGAAGATTTAGTCTCCTTCCTATGACAAAAATTGGTATAAGAATGAATCTCTTGAAATAAAATATTTACAAATAAAAGAGATTTAAAGATAGACTTCAGATATTCCAATGCAGGTTTCCTCTTTTTGATTAGTGATATATGGTAGATTGATTTGCTTTTCCTTGGCAATAATTTAATGAAATCTTCTTTTCTATGATACGTAATTATGAAAGATTCCCTTTGATTTCTCTATGAAGAATATTCCCAATTCAGTATATTACTAATCCATAAATTCTTCAGAGCAAAGGAGGTAGTGTGGACGTTCCTTTCTTTAGCAAAAAGAGGGCTTGACAGGGATCGAATTTTGGTCTCTTTGTCCAGATTCCCATTCCTTTACCAGTGAGCTATAGCTTCTTTTGTGATTGAAAACTTGTTGACATGGGAAAGTAGCTTTTTTCCCCCTTATAAGTGGTCTTTAATTGAATGAAGTAGACAATTATCAAACCTGTGAAAACAAAATACCCAAAGTAATATTTATGTATTTACAAAAGATAAGATATAAGAGCATAAAATAAACACATTTCTGTGCTAATCAATTGTCAAAGATGTGTTTTTTCCATTTCGCAATCAAATTACTTTTTATTTTTTGCTCAACGTAGAATGGCTCCAAATTACATTGCTACTATATGTTACTATGATGAAGATTTGGTTATTAATGGACATAAATGTGGAATATATGACGGTGGATCTATCAAACCTGCAAACGTTCTAAATGCATCAAACTTCACAAATTAATAGGAGATGTTTATAAAGCTACTAGGATCGAACCAGATGAGTTTGACTTTAAATTGGTTTGCAATTGGCCAACCGATTTCGGATCTAAGGCTATAAAAATTGTAGATAACGATGACATTGAACTAATGTTTTCTTTCGTGTCAAAATCTATATAACTATTTGTTTTGAAAGAAAGAAGATTATTGCCAGAACAACATAATTACTTCCACAGCGGATTCTGCGGCCAACCATCCATATCCTCCTATGAACATACCAAATTATGGGAAACAACAAATGTTTTTTTTGGGTATAATCCATTTATGAATTTTCAACAAACATCACAACCCGTCTATCCATATCCGAAGCAAAATACCATTGCAAATATTAGTCAAGGGTAACTCGAACTTCAAACTTCTCCTATTGAACAATATTGCCATTGTCTTGTGTTTGATAGTAAAAATATATATTTTTTAGTTTTGTTCCGCATTACTTCGCTACCCAAAATACTGCTGGACCGTCAACAAGATACTGGCCTTCCCCATGCAGCCAACGCTACCTGAATTGTATCACATGAGCCAACAGTAAGTTACGTCCATCATAAATATAGAACTATGTTGCATAAAAAAGTTTACTCAAAATTTTCCAATATCTTACTGCAGTTATCTGGCATATGCTACCGAAACAGAATCGGTCATGGACCCAAATCAATCCGATGTCGGTATGGATATAGAAGAACTTGACATTAGAGAGTTAAATCACGTTCCTTCTCTTGTTAACATGACAATGGTTAGTATTCCCGAGAATAATATTACGTGGATTGATGTAATGCAAGTAAATAATGCTTCTTTAAATTATGATTTTGAGGGTGAAGATAATGCTTCCGAAGATAGTGAAAATTAGGAGCCAAACATGGAGATACCGATAAATGATGATTTATGTACTGCACAAATGTTGGCTAGATTCGTTGTCTCTTATTTGCAATTCAATAATGAAATTTTCTCATCGTTCTGTGTTCAAAATGGTTTCAAAGTCGGTATGATGTTCGAGAGCAAAAGTAAATTCATTCAACAACTAAGTGAATGGTTAATTTTACATGCAGTTTCATTTAAGCCGATTCAGTCTAATAACAAATACACTATTATCTTCAACATCGATCCCAACTGCCCATGGAGAATACATTCCACTGATTCCAAAAAAATTCCCAAATAAGTTGGTGTGTTATTAAAAAATATCCAGATGAACGTAGTTGCGTAAATCCAACAGCTAACTCCAATCACAAGCAAACAACATCTACATTTTTGGTTTTGAAGATCATGCCTTTTGTGAAAGTGGATTTAAGCACTACTACTGGGACAGTGTAGGTCCTAATGGAGAAACAACTATTTATAAAAATTGGTTACATTAAAAGCCTAGAGGGCATTAAGTAAAGCAATTGAACGTATATATGGTGATTGGACGGAGTCGTACTCCACCCTACGATGGTATTTTAACGAAATGGCCAAAACTAATCCGGGAAGTATTGGGCACGTAATAACTGATGAGTGTAGTGTATTTGAAAAAGCATTTTAGGTATTTGGACATTGAATTGAAGGATTTGTACATTGTCGACTTTTTCTTTGCATCGATAACACACATTTATACGGTAAATACAAAGGTACCTTACTAGTTGTAATTGCAGTAGATGCGAATGATCAACTATACCCGTTGGCTTATGGGATTGTTGAGTTTGAATAATGCGATAGTTGGGGTTGGGTTTTTGCTTGTATGAGAAGATTCATTCACCGTGTTAACAATCAGCATATCACATTCATTTCGGATAGAATGATAGGAATACCTACAATGTTGGAGATCCATTGGAGATCTCCTCACAAGCATAGAATTTGAGCAAGGCATTTAAAGGAAAATTTTCAAGGTGTTGGATTTAAAGATAAAAGGTTGATGAGTTTATTTTATGTAGCAACATGTGCTTTAAAGGTGGTTTAGTATCAAAAAGATTTGAGAGGAAATTAAAAGAACCAATATTCAAGCTCACAATTGGATTGAACGTAGTTTGCAGGGGAAAGAGAAGAGCTGAGATTTGTATAAGGATGACGTTGGAAGATTTCATGTCATGAAGACAAATGCTTCTGAAAGATTTAATGGTGTACTTTGGGGTGCAAGTTCATTGCACGTCAAAGCTTTAGTTGTTCGCATGTTCTTTCGCTTGGTAGATTATTTTTGTAAATGTAGAGAGTTTGGTATATCATCGACGACTCGATTTACCCGGCCGACGACGATTATGTGATACTTGAGCTTGTAGTACCGGATCAACATGTATCATGTTCTCCTATGATCCAATCTCTAAACTATCCCAATACTTAATTAAAGTCTCATCGTCAATTTCCCATTGATTCATTCTACCTAATATTGAAATAAAATTTAGGGGAAAAACGGCCAAAAATTGTATATCAATTCAATGTAGGAGAAAAGGGAAAACATGATAGGTATAATAAAAATTCTTTTGGTTTATATGTAAATCCAGCTAAATAGCACAATTACAAGAGCCTATGGTAAAAAAATTTTGAGTTGAAGTGAACATATTAGAGTTTATGCCCTAAAGGTAATCCATTTGATGTGATTAATAACATTGTTGATGTTTTATGTTATTTGGAATAAAATATTCTGTTATGTTATATTTACTATGAAATATAAATATTAACGTAATAGAAGTCCTTAGAATAATAATACGGAATTATATAGTTCAAGTATGACTTGAACTTGAGATTATATAATATACAGAGTATTATAATTCTTAAATGTCACTAGTCAAGTTTTATTGTTTATATAGGACAACAGTAAAACATTGAGACTAGTATGTTGATTGATTGATGATCACATCTCATTCACTGATCATTAATATATGAGATATTAATGTCAAGACATAAATACGTATTAGAGAATAGCATATTGGGCTGACCTACCGTGAGATAACTACATGGAATATAATTAATATTATCATAAGTTATTCTCATAGTGACAGTGATGTAATGGTCCATAGACCTGAAATCATTATAATTTTATTCGAGGATATTTGTGTTTTGATTTCATCTACAGTTACTTGTAACAGAGTATACAATAACGGTGATTATTGGAAACATATCGAAACGAATGAAAAATTATGAATGATCTAGATGGAATTTAACCCCATAATTTATTTATGGTGATATCCATGGGCCTCTTGATTGAGTGAGACTGTGAAATGCATGGCCATGATCAAATATTGATTTGTTTTAAATAGTCTACTCATCGATCAAGATAAACGGATTAAATTAAAAAAAGGTGATATGTTCCATGCCTCGAGTTTAATCCTGGGTATATTGGTTCAAAGGATTATATTACATTGATACACTAGTCACGTAAAGGTTGTATCGAATCATTGATCTTATTATAACTTGGGTAGCAGCGACGTATTGCAAGATGCCAATCACTATTTATGATTTTAAATATGATTTTTAAAATCATTGCCAATGTTATAATAACCTGTAGGGTCACACACTTGGAACATTGTAAGGGGAAGACTGTTTTGTTTTGGGGTAAAATAAAATATCAATAGTTGATATTTTGTTTGAAAAGGTACAATGAATTTTTCCATAATTATGGTACACGTGTATATTTTAAAGGGGGGTATTTACTTCTTTTATAAGAGATCACACGGGTACTCTATCATTGTCCGTCCTTAAGAAAACCCTAGAAATGAAATAAGAAATGGCAGCTAGCACCACTTACTTCTTGAAATGACCCGGAATCCCCCAATCCCCAAGGAGACGGAGAAGCCCGGATTGCTTTGAGAACACGACGCCTTAGAACACAAACATGAGAACGTTGCAATGCTATTACAACAATTTACATCAGAGTACAAATAAATATTACGTAGCGGAAAAATAATATCAGATATTTAAATTACATAGCAGCGGAAATAAAAATGTATAAATACAGTGCACAACGGAAATACATCAACTACCACAACTGAAAGAAATACACGGATGCAAAGCTTTCCGAATATAGCACCAGCTGTAAACCAGGATCTTGTTAAATAGAAATCTGTAAAATCAAAACTAATGACTGCCCGTGTGGAAAATATGGGTACCCAGAGTTTAGGCGAAAACAATAAACTCCAGGTCAGTCATGAGATTGGTGCGAGAACTAAAAAAGTTATTAATATTTTACTTTAAAATAGGGTAAATCACGGCACCACGCCGTATATCATGGAACAAGTTCACTCTCATGAATACCAAAACTTGAAACAAAACAATTTATAAACAATGCAATGCTTTAGAAAAATGAAGCTATTATAAGACTCAGGTCCCATCACACAATGCAGCGCAAGCTGGAGGATAGAGTTTACCTTATAATAGCCAAACATGCTTGGTACATTTTAAAACAAATCATTTTGATATTACTATAAGTGCATAGTGTCTAAATCAACTTCCAATATAAATGTATCAATCATAGATGGCATAGGTACAATATATTATGTCGCCATACATAGGTTTACAATCAAAATCGAAAGTCATGTTTTGGAAACTGGATTTCCATCATGAACCAAGACAAGGGATCTTCCTTCCGATTCGAGATACTCTAGCCCATGCCTTAAGGACAGTATGCATTGACCCTTGGATCTTCAGGGCCGGTCCATACTTACTTTAGTGGATTGGTTATTCCTGAATAATACGTTTCCCCGCCCTATGGAGCATAAAATCCGATCAGTATGTCGACCATATCAAGAGCCACTAGGGACTCAAATCCGAGGTACCTTGCTTTCTAACATCCACAAAAGTAAAATGTCTGGGCTCCATACCATGACATCAATCCTAGCTCGAAAGAAATGCATGTCCTCCCTATAGTCCTTCATCCCATTTTTGGTTCATACAGGGGTGTGAAGCTCGCGAATTAACGCTATACACAAAGCTATGCTAATTAAAGTCGTGCTTTGATCATCAACCACAAGACTCTGCTTTTCAACAATAAGCCCTGATCATTGCATGTCAATATGCCACATTGTCAATCCATACCATACCATTGATGTCTACCGATATATAACCTCTGACCTCATACGACTCAGAGAAGGGTGTTAAGCATGAGAATAAATTCTCCGCAACCAAACAGGTATATATTTAGTAGAGATCAATGAATACAACACACAATACAATGTCAAACATACAATCCAATTACAAGTCCGTTTTGGGTCTGAACGAAACCAAAGGCACCTTATTCCTCGTCCCATATGTCCAATACAGGAGAGAGTCCCTTGCAAATCCGGTCGATATCCAAGTACGTTTGGACAAGCACCATTTATTACCTTATCTTGGGATGCCTCTCAATGAAGACATCAGTAATCATCCATCTGATGTGAAGATCTATGGTCTTCAACCACCGTCTTCATCATAGACTTTTAATCGTCGTAACAGCTATTCAGAATGGGTTAAACCCGGTCTTTCAAAATAACTCGCGTATTTTATAATCAAGTGATAAATAAACACATCATACGCCTCATTCCAATCCATAATATTCTTTATTTCAAATACTCTTATGTTTAAGGAAAGGTTCCCATTAAGTTTATCAAAGATAAATTACTTTAAACTTATTGTTTAATCTTCCTTTAAAACCATTGCAAAAGATTTTATATTATCCTTTAACAATTCTAAACCAAATTAAGGTTTACAAAACTAGTCGGGATTATCGAGCCTTACCGAAGTAATCATTTTTTATGATTCCCAATCCCAACCAATTCATCCCATGGAGCAAAAATGGGAGTACTCCATATTTAAGGCCCATCATTTTGCCGGTAAATTTAATTATCCTTTCACGTTCAAATCTAATGATTTAACTATCGCATGGAGTAAAACTGGTAGTACTCCATCTCGAAGCATTTATTGAATTTGGTAAATTTAATTGCCACATTCACATTTCAATCTAATTAAAGATTCATTAAAACTCTGTTTTAGTTTTAATCTTCCAAAAATCATTATTTGATGATTATTCAACTCTGGGAAATCAATTCTGACTTTAGCTGGGTTAAAGAACTAATGTCACTCAAAACACAGTTCACGATAAACCTAAAATCATATTCCATTAAAATGAAATCTTCACGAAAATCAGATCAGTTGTAACCAATATGAATTTTCATATCAGACTAATAATATAAATGGAATAACGGCAAAGCCTTTTAAATTTCATATATAGTAACGGTCTTCCTTCACAGAAGCTCATCTCGATTATTTCAAAATCGAATTCCATTCAATTCCAATTTAATATATTAAATTGGAAATCCTTACTTTGGAAATTTTCCATTAAATCTTAATTGAAAGATTTATTAATTCTAGATTATAGCTTAACTGTTAATCGGGTTTAAAGAACAAATGTTATTTAAAACACAGTTCATGACAAACCCAAAATCCAATTTAATATTTAATACAAGGCTCTGAATAGAAATCATATCGGCTTATATTTAATATCAAATTCTGAAACCAACAGATATCGTATTGGGAATAACGATATTTATATCTTCCAAATTCCTCAACAATATCCGTATACACGGAATCCGATATCGAAATGTTCCGAAGATTATTTCCATTCAAAATCCATTCCAATTCATATGTTGGAAAATTCTGGTTATATCAAAAACCATTTAAAAATCCAGTTTATTTATTTAAAAACTTTGGATTACTATTCTAGTTAATAACTAGTTCATTCAGATAAAAATATATTTTATCTTTTCAAAACTTGGAATTTTTCATCCGTAATCTTTCCAAATCATTTATTATGATTTTACACAATTTTTCCATATTTTTAGTAATTTTATTTGGACATAATTTAAAATCCAACCATTCAAATTCAAATATCTTATATTCATTGGAAAGAACTTTTCGATATGAATCCAATGGTTTTGGTTTTAGGAGAATCCAATGGTCAGATCTCCCGCTATGCCAACTCGAAGTTAATGGTCGAATTCGTAAACAGTCGTTGCGGCGCGTTCGATTCAAGCCATTTAAATATATATATATATATGTAATATATATCTTCGATTTCCATTTAAAAAGTATTTTATAAATCGTTTATAAATCCATTTTAAAACGATTTCAACTTCATTTTCAATTTTAAATCAAAATTGAATATTTCATATCATTATAATATTAAAATGATAATATTTTCAACATATCAGATGTTAAAATCAAATCTCTTCGATATTCATTAAAAAATGAATAAAATCAATAGAAAAGTCCGTTCGAGTTAAAATGGCGTTCATATACTTAACTCAACTTTTTTTATATATTCTCGTGTCAATCCAAAACCAGACATAAAAATCATATTTTGATTTTCCACTGAATAATATTTTAAAATATTCGTCTATATTCTGAATTGGAATCAGACTCAATCAATTACCATATAATTTTATTTATATGGATTCCATACATCGCATGTATTCAAAAATTATGGAAAACAATTATTAAACAATCAATTCACATCCAGAGTGCAATTTACAGTTGTATGAGCGTTAAATAATTATATAACGCTGATAACAGTCTGTCAATCAATCGGTTGACATACAATTAAATCCAAGGGAGATGTGAGTTAATTATTATCCCCAGACCCGTGTGGGGTTTCAGCCAACAGCAATGAATTCAAATTAATCACTAGTTAATAAATTTAACCAATTCTAATTTGATTCGAATTATTTTTCTAATTAACCAATTTTCACTTTTTAAATTATCAATGGATATTTATAATTTAATTTCAACTACCACATTAATGTTAACATTACTTTTAATATGCTAAACATCACAATCACAACACAATACAATCAATTAAATCATCCATGGTTTTCAAACAACAGTGAATGTGAGCTAACAGCACCGCACAACATTTTTGTGATAATTAAATAAATAAAAATAAACACCGATAGTCTATATAATTTCACTTATAAAATAAATATATGTACAAATATTTTAGTGAGAGAATTCTCACTGTGGTTTCCACTCTTCCAGTCTTTAATTGGCGATGGCTTTTAACTAAATTAAACCAAACGTTTAATTTAGTCAAAAATTCTAACTGCTTCCAAATTCCTCTCGGTCAGTTCTGAAATGTAGAGTTTGTTGTCACGATCCCAATGCAACTGAACTTGTCGAATTTGGATCTTATATGAAAAAGATATGGCAATATATATGTTAATTACATTTTTAAAATAATTAATATAATTAATTAAATTTCTTCTTTCCTAAATTACCCTCTTCCCTCTCCTTCGTGTTTTGCTCCAGACCGACAAAACCCAATTTGCAACTGCTAGGGCTCCAAATTAACCGTTGCCTCCTCGATCAACCATACCACCATCTGTCAACTCCACGTCGATCGCCTTGGTCGGAGCTCCCCCCGCCATCCAATGACCGCTAGCTCGGTTGCCTTTCCACGCCTCAAATGGCGTTCGAGCTGATCGGCGTTGAGCCCCAAAATCTCGCAAGTTACCAAATAAAAACCGATCTCAGCCGTTAATATTGTAGAACTTGGTCTTGTCTTTGATTTTGCAGTTGAAATAACTCAAAAATATTTAGTGGATTGAGAGAATGGATGGAAGAAAATTCGAATGATGTGGTCCGCCAATTAAAGAATAGCAACGCTGAGTAATGAGGATTAGTTTTTAGGGTTTGCAATTTAGTTTTTATATATACGTGTATATTTTATATTATTTAATTCATTTTTACTTGTTTGATGTCACGAACTCCAAATCAAACCCAACAACTGTCGTTCCTAACCAAATACCCCCATTCCGGACACAATGGAATATGTTTCGTAAGCCAATTCGAATTTTTTGATTAGTTTTTAATAAAATTAAAATACAAATTAATATAACAGTCAATATTGAATTTCAACGTACATTTTAATTTACCAAGGCCACATACTGACTCCAAAAATTACTAAAACTGAAATCTAGCTATGTTTTGATTATACGGCCCTAACAAATTTAATTTCGTCCAATTTGGAGACCATTTGAAAAATGGCCTTTTATTAGCTTGTTTAAATTCAAACTGAAATTGAAAACGCATTCAAATTTACTGCCCTTACAAACTAATTTCAAAAATTATGAAATTTTATACCTGACTATAATTTGACATTCCGGATCCAACAAAAGTGGTTTCATTAAAAACAGAGGTCGTTTGCAAAATGGCTATTTTTAAGGGCTATATATATAATTAAAATATATATAAATTCTATAGCGACTATTTTAAATTTTAAACTGGACATAACTTATAATTTATAAAGTGAAATCTCAGTTTCTTGCATTCGTTAGAAAATTACAGTTCAAAATATTCCAACGTTTCTTGTTTTACTAAAATTTGATTTATATTGAATTTTGTAGATTCAATTGAAATTAGAAATCGAATTTTCAAACTACTACGCCATTTCGTGTTCGTTTTAATTAAATTTTAAATTTATACATTCTAACTTCGATTTAAATAAATTTTAAATCATTAATTCTCAAAATAAATCATTTTAAATATTCAAAACCCATTAAAATAACTAAAATTAAAATTTTAAATTGTTCAGAAATTCTGGGTTGTTACAATCTCCCCCACTTAAAATCTTTTTGTCCTTGAAAAGGAATGGAGCTGAAAGTTGTTTAAGTAACCAACTCAACTTTCATTTTGGCTTGAGTTCTTCAACTTTTCAGTTTCTAATAACTTTCTAGTTTCTCAAAAATTTGGCTAACACCCTAAATTTTCGAAATTTTTTGCCATAACCTCCTTTGTACGGGAAGGATTTGAAATTTTTTTTGGGACATATTAGGCACCCAATTAATCAATAAAAAAGCATACACAATTGTTGTGACTAACTATGCCCAAGGGAGACGGTAAAAATTTGAAATCTCATGCCTTGCCCTAGTGTTGGAAATAAAATAATCCACGTGCCTTAATTAAAAACAAGAGAGACTTGAATTTTTGTCATCTCCAGACCTGTGTAGGGTTTTTATTAAATCCTGCCCCGAGTACCTTTATATGTATTTTAATAAGTCCTTGATCAGTCCTCTATTCAACCTGTAATTCAGTCATCGCCATACAAGCATCTCGCCCGTATGGAAATCCAAACCTCGTCATATAAGCGCCAAATGCTTATATGGGATATGATATGATATGTTATCATCATGGAGTATGTCAAGCGGTGTAGTTCATAATTTATTTGTTGCTATCCTTTGGCGTATGTTTAAATTTCACAAAGAACAACCATCACAACGCATCCAAAAACACTCACAGTAGTTGATATAATAATAAATTTTCACAACCAACTCAGTAAGGTGCATCTATTTGTCGGGCACGCAATTTAATTCTTTGCTCAACAGTAAATCCATAACCTGCTTAGCATGTATATATATGTACATATCAATCTAATATATAAATCCAATTCTAACTAAACTTGTAATTCAGTTTAACCTACGTCAATTAAATTAAATAACAAGGGTTTTCGTATATTCAATTTCGAAAATGGCCAAAGATAACGTCTAATTTATTTAAATCAGGCGTCATAAGTAATCAAAAAAAATAAACAAACAAACAATCAGTCAAAAAATTAATTGATTATTTATCCTTCTAAAAATATAAATTTTATATACTCAAAATATAATTTCTAAGATTGGATTGTATAATAATCACAAATACGTTACATATAAATGTATCACTCTCAACTCATTCTAGGGCATTACTAACCCCATCTCTAACGAGTTTCTCATTCTAGGATGTTATTGATCCTATCTCTGATAGATATTCTTAAATAGAATGTTAATAATTCTATCTCTGAAGAATCCTCTCGTTCGGCTCTAATGTGTCTTGTTCTCGAGCTTTACAAACCAAAAAAACTGATACCAAAATGAAATGACCCGGAATTCCCCGATCTCCGTGGAGATGGAGGAGACCGGATTGCTTTGAGAACACAACGCCTCAGAACACAAACACAAGAACATTTCAATGCTATTACAACAATTTACATCAGAGTATAAAAATATCAGAGTACAAATAAATATTGCACAGCGCAAAAATAATATCAAAGATTTAAATTACATAGCAGCAGAAATAAAAATGTATAAATACAATGCACATCGGAAATACATTAACTACCACAACTGAAAGAAATAAACGGATGCAAAGCTTTCCGAATATAGCTCCAGCTGTAAACCAGGATCCTGTTAAATAGAAATTTGTAAAACCAAATCTACTGACTGCCCGTGTGGAAAATATGGGCACCCGGAGTTTAGGCGAAAACAATAAACTCCAGGTCAGTCATGAGATAGGTGCGAGAACTAAAAAAGTTATTAAAATTTTACTTTAAAATAGGGTAAATCACGGGACCACGCCGTATAACACGGAACGAGTTCACTCCCATGAATACCAAAACTTGAAACAAAACAATTTATAAACAACGCAATGCTTTTGAAAAAATGAAGCTATTATGAGACTCAGGTCCCATCACACAATGCAATGCAAGCCAAAGGATAGAGTTTTACCTTATAATAGCCAAACATACTTGGTACGTTTTAAAACAAATCATTTTGATATTACTATAAGTGCATAGCGTCAAAATCAACTTCAAATATAAATGTATTAATCCTAGACGACATAAAAACCATATATTATGTCGCTACACATAGGTTTACAATTAAAATTGAAAGTCACGTGTTGGAAATTGGATTTCCATCATGAACCAAAGCAAGGGATCTTCCTTCTAATTCGAGACACTCTAGCATGTGCCTCAGGGACAGAACGCATCAATCCTTGGATCTTCTGGACCGGTCCGCACTTACTTTAGTGGATTGGTTATTCCTGAAAAATACGTTTCCACGCCCTAAGGGGCGTAAAATATGGTCAGTATGTCGACCATATCAAGAGCCACTAGGGACTCAAATCTGAGGTACCTCTCTTTCCAACGTTCACATAAGTAAAATGTCTGGGCTCCATACCATGACATCACTCCTAGCTAGAAAGAAACGTGTGTCCTCCCTATAGTCCTCCATCTCGTTTTTGGTTCATACCGCGGTGTGAAGCTCGCGAATTAACGCTATACACAAAGATATGCTAATTAAAGCTGTGCTTTGATCATCAACCACAAGACTCTGCTTTTCAACAATAAGCCTTGATCATTGCATCTCAGTATGTCGCATTGTCAATTCATACCATACCATTGATGTCTACCGATATATAACCTCTGAGCTCGTACGTCTCAGAGAAAGGTGTTAAGCAAGAGAATAAATTCTCCGCCACCAAACAGATATATATTTAGTAGAGATCAATGAATATAGCACACAATACAATGTCAGACATACAATCCATTTACAAGTCCATTTTGGTTCTGAACGAAACCGGAGGCACCTTATTCCTCGTCCCATATGTCCAATACAGGATAGAGGCCCTCACAAATCCGATTGATCTCCAAGTACGTTTGGACAATCACCACTTATTACCTTGTCTTGGGATGGCTCCCAATCGAGACAGCAGTAATCATTCATCCGATGTGAAGATCTTCAGTCTTCAACCGCCGTCTTCATTGTCGACTTTTAATCGTCGTAGCAATTATTCAGAATGGGTTAAACCCGGTTTTTCAGAATAACTCGCGTATTTTATAATCATGTGATAAATAAACACATCATATGCCTCATTCCGATCCATAATATTCTTATCTTTGGAGAAAGGTTCCCATTAATTTTATAAAATATAAATTCCTTTAAACTTACTGTTTAATATTCCTTTAAAAACCATTGCAAAAGATTTTATATTATCCTTTAACAATTCTAAACCAAATTAAGGTTTATAAAACTAGTTAGGATTATCGAGCCTTACTGAAGTAATCATTTATTATTATTCCCAATCCCAACCTATTCAACCCATAGAGTAAAAATGGGAGTACTCCATATTTAACGCCCATCGTTTTATCGGTAAATTTAATTACCCTTTAACGTTCAAATCTAATTAAAGATTTAACTATCGCATGGAGTAAAACTAGTAGTACTCTATCTCGAAACATTTCTTGAATTTGGTAAGTTTAATTACTGCATTCACATTTCAATCTAATTAAAGATACATTAAAACTCTGTTTTGGTTTTAATGATCATTATGGGGAGCGGCCTTTCCTTTTCCTTTACCAGAATTGGATGATCCTTCACCCTAAACCAAATTAGCCACGAGAACTTTCTTGTTGGTTCTCGTATCCTCTTCCCTAAGAAAACAATCTGCCTTAAAATAGAATTCACCAAGATTCCTTATTAGATCCCATTGAAGTGAGATCATGAATTTTGTCCTATCCAGAACACCAAAAACCACAGCCATTAAAACCCTAGAAGGGTCCAGTCGATCGACCAAAGGCACAAAAACATTAGAACTTTCCAAAAATTTATGCAAAGTCTTGCTTGTCCTTCTCCTTATTGTTGTCAGAGTCATCACATTCTTGGGTCGGGCGATGTGAATCCTGAATTGTTCGATGAATTTACTAACCAATACACTCCACGAATTAACCAATTCATTTTTTAACTGCCGATAACACATAGCAGCAATTTCCGTGAGACAGAGTGGAAAGCACTTCGCCATAACATTCTCCAGAGTTGTGAGTACTTCCATATGGCGTATATAGCGAATTAAGTGAACTGTAGGATCCTTCCTGCCATCAAAATCCTCTAATATCGGTAATTTGAAGTCCGATGGGCTCCGAGAATTATGAATATCCTGAGTGAATAGAATACGAGTAATGCAATCCAAATTGAAGAAAGAGGCCCCAACTCGAGTATATCATTGAATAATATCAGCAATTTGAGTGCCATTACTATTACCAAGCCAACGATTCCAATCATTCAAATCCACACCAGTGCCCCCGGTGTTAAGTACAATGTTAGCCAATTGTTGAGCCCCAACAGGAGTATCTGGCTCAATCCTAACCTAAAGTGCCTCGATTGGCACAAATCCAATATTCGAAACTACGGGAGTTCTGGTATCCAAAACTGCACGCATTGGCGCTTGAGCGACGTTACCAACACTAGAGCCTGAAACCTGATTAACAAAAACCTGAGACGAACCTTGAACGGGATTGGGGGTAGTGCCCACGAGCCTAGCTGATTTGATACGGTATGCAGATTGATATGGATGTGGGATTGTTCTTCCGGAATTTCTCCCAAGTCCCGAGCTAAACCTTGAGGAACACTAGCACATGTTCCAACAATATTACCTTGGCTCGAAGCCCTTCCAAAACCTTCAATCCAAGTGAGAAGAGTGTTCATTGTAGCCTCTTGTTTTTCTAAATGCTCTTCTTGCTATTCCAACTGAGAATTTAGGTCCTTAGTTAAATCCTTGACGACTTCTTCCATATCCTCACGAGTAACGTAATTCGACGGATGTCTTGTAGAGGATACTTTGTGACTTTCCTCTATCCCTGCTCCTTTCGAACGAGCTAATGATATCAATTTCCTTTTAATCATTACGTTCCTTAATAATCCAAAATCTAAAGGCAATCTAACGCCCTTTCCTAGCGTGCCAAAATGTTGACGTGGGGAATTGGTCACCTAAACACGCCAATACCTGATGGATTATTATTAAGCTAATTATCTGAATTAACCAAACAATCCAAACACAAAGACGCTGAAAAGTAAAGGACACTGAGTTTATAGTGATTCGACACTAACGCCTACGTCCACTTCATGATAACTATTCATCATCATCATTGTTACATTTACAAGAATTATCCAAGTTTCAACATTTAGAGTTTACAACGTTTTATTAGAGAATAACAAAGTCCTTGTTAGTTCCCAATTAGGCCGTGACCATTTGCCTCCAACCAAAACACGCGAAAGATGTTTACAAGTCCAAATG
Organism: Allium sativum; assembly: GCA_030737875.1. Lineage (NCBI taxonomy): Eukaryota > Viridiplantae > Streptophyta > Magnoliopsida > Asparagales > Amaryllidaceae > Allium > Allium sativum. The sequence goes on from CM060913.1 coordinate 965,947,295, forward strand.
TGTCCTAAAGCAAGCCAAGTGTCAATCCAAATGCAAAAATGTTGAGAGTAAACTTCTATGTGAAGTTTATAAGTCGAAAAGATGATCTAAATCCATTAAAACCACCATGGAAGCCATTAATGATATCCAATGAGAGCTTTCGCGTATGCGATACAACAGTCAAAAGTACAAATAGCCAATCCCTACTCAAGCCAAGAGAGGGGGGTATTTATTGTTGGAGTTGGTGGGCAGCAGCCCAAAATTTCATATCCCAGGAGTCAGCCAAAATTCACGCGTTTGCCTTAAAGTGAAACCAAGCCGAAAACCAGTGATCAGTACGTGTAGATCCTTCAATTTGCAGTGATCAAGCCGTGCCTAGCATGATGCCAAAGTCGTCAAATCCAACCCAAATTATTTCGTATCGTATCCCTATGGGTGACATGAAATCTTGGATATGAAATCATATTTCTTATCCCTTAGAGTTAGCTAATTACCAAAGCCGAAGACCAGAAACGAAATATGATTTTTGTATTTCCAACATTAAGCAAATCCAAAGCGAGTCAAGCCATTTCGTATCCTTGAGTGGAATGCGAATCTACCAAGAATCCATTATATGAAACGATTCTTTGTATAACCGAACCAGATATAAGCCATTCCTTATAATCGTATCACCAAGGGGATATGAAATCCCGGAATTCGTATCCCGAAGCGTGATACAAACTAATGATGATTTCGTATCAGGAGCCATGCCATAGCTTTATATCCAAGAGTAGGATACGAAATTCAGAGGATACCCATCATATGAAAACAGCCTTTGTATCCTTAACCTTTAGCCAAACTCTCGCATTGTTCTATGCTTTCGTATCCACATGGGGGATATCAAATCCCAGTGAAGAAACCGAGATATGAAATATGATTTCGTATCCCTCTACATGATGCTTTTGTTGAGTGCTCCTTCATACCACAAGAAGGAACGAATTCCTAGAATTGAAGTGACAGGATACGACTAGCCCTAAGTGCCTTGTCATATTTTCATATCCTAAAGTGGGGTACGAAATTCCATGAATCGGAAGTGTCGATCCAGTGTTAACCATATTTCCAAGTTTTCGAACACTTCGCGACTGCAAACGAATTGCTTTATGTTTCCATGAGCCCATACTCGAGTCCCGAGTACTTAGAAATTCGTAAATCTGTCGTGTGACTGCTTTGCCAAAAAGTGGGTCAATACTTCTTCAACAACTCTACTACTACTTGGATGAAATATGGGAATAACTTCCTTCACCTTTGATTCTCCATGACCAAATCTGGAAAACCCGATAAATCATTCTCCTTGAATAAAACCGACACATCAAAAGTAACATGACGACATTCAGATTCCAAATCGGACATCCTTTTACATCACCATGTAACCAAACAAAATCCCCTTAAAATCTCAAGCCTTAAGCTTATAATTTCTCGGATCATGCACATAAACTGGACAACCAAACACATAAAGGTATCTCAAGTCAATAATCTTCCCTTTCCACACTTCCTTTGGAATTTTGTTACCAATAGCGTAGAATGGAATTCAATTCATGTAACTACCCACTCGGAATGGACCTGAATTCCGACTCAGAAAAGGCCCATTGAAATTTAGAACTATTCTTAACAAATCAGTGGTTACTATAAGATTTACATTCACAGAGAAAAACTAATAATGACATCAAAATATCACAATAGAAGGGATAAAGTATAATAGTAGAAGGTAGATGTACCATTAATTAAAACGCATAAAATGTTGATTAGAAAAAATCTCTACTATCAACAAATGTACATCTATAATAATAATAATATCCCAAAGGTACACCAATACTGCCAGACAAGATAATAATAATAATAACTATAGGTCCTCCTTCATCAAGATCTAACATGCATGACTGCATCAATCAAGCGTTCCCACCTACCAACATGTTTATTTGTTAAGAGGAGGGATGTCAGAAGAAATGTTCTGGTGAATGAAAATCACATAAATTTAAGGAATGTCTATTTCTTATATATGGTAGTACAAATTCATCAAATTATGTCTATGCAAGTTCAACACACGAATTCATGTATGAATTAGGCGGACTATTCTAAAGTCACTTAAGGCCAACATGCATATTTATAAGGGAAGATTATATTACTTAATACCCTATGAAGAGGACTACCATTTGTAACACCCCACATCCGTTAGTGTCACTCACAAAGGGAATGCACTAAGTTCTGTGGAGCATTTAAGGTAAAAGATGAAGATAAATTACAAGACAGACAAAATTAAAACAGCGGAAAATAAAACTTTACTTTATTAATAAAACAGTTTGTACAACAATTGCTTTCCAATACCAGAGTATCATCTGTCTTACAAAATAAAGAAGCATAAAATAACATTTATATTCCACAATGTAGCATTAGCCAGCCATAGCGGTGGAAAAGAGAGTCCAAAGCAGCACATCAAAGAGTCTTCAAGCTTGGAAAGAGTAACAGTCCATACTAATCTGAGCTATTCCCTCCCTGACTACCTAGGGGGAGGGGGAAACGGAAGAAAAGAAGACGAAAGAAAGTGGGCCAGACAATAAGTCTGGTAAGTCCAGTTATTACTAGCATTTAAACAGGAAGCAAAGATCATGACATGAATAACTGAAAGTAGGACAATGCTATAGTGTCAGGATATCATGAGTCAGGCCAAGGCGAGATATACAACAACACTCATTTCTATTCCTCTGCTTCGCTACTATTCTGTTATTCTGATTTCTACGTCTCTGCACCGCCTAACTAGTGTCCCAATTAGTAATATGTATATAATGATCATATGATAACGTGATCCCAATCCCCGTAATTGTGGTAGCCTTCAGGTGTACTTCGATTATGAGGATTCCACCTCAATCAGTCCAATTGCCATGAATATGTTCGATGTACCCTTACTACCCTATCGATCGGCTCCCTACTTGCACGCATGTGTCACGTGTGTCATACGACCCTCGTTTGATTGTAGATACCTATGCTGGTCCCACCATGGGGTGTATCAAGTCCCATGGTGGCGGCCCGACACAATTCTAGAAATGCATAGGGTATACTACTGATGCCCAGTGCCATGTTTGTCTGCTCCGGAGTGTGTGCACGCCCGCACTCCGTTAGAACCCACACTGCTGCACCAACCGCCGTCGCATTGACCGCTTACAATCAGCCCAGTAATCGTGCCCCACCCTGCCTAGTTTCAGGGTACCATGATACATAATTGGGTTACTGCTGAAATGGGTCCCCTTTACTAGGGTTTTCTACTGGTTAAGTTTGTGGGCCTATATATGCAGATATTACCCACCTGCCCGTGATGTACTTAACCCTCCCACCGATTCAAGCATGTTTATTAATGGTTAAGTCAGTGGGCCTATATTTACTGATATTACCCACCAACCCGATATGTACTTAACCCTCTTACTGATTCAAGTATGTTTATTAATGGTTAAGTTTGTGGGCCTATATTTACTGATATTACCCACCAACCCGATATGTACTTAACCCTCCTACTCGTCATGTCATGTTGGTTAAGTGTTTCCTATTAACTTAACCTTTCTCACTTATCATGTTGGATAGGTTAAGTGTGATTTATTAACTTAACCCTATTCATTCACCATGTTATGTGGTTAAGTGTTCATATTAACTTAACCCCACTCGTTTACCATGTTATATTGGCTAAGTGTCATTAGTCAATTCAAGTTAACTTAACCCATCTACTTGTCATGTTACTATGGTTAAGTGTTGCCCTCTTGTATTAACTTAACCCTACCACAAATCATGTTATATATATATATATATATATATATATATATAGATTAAGTGTTACCTTAGTTAACTTTAACCCTACCATCTGTTTCACTAGCATGTTATAACGGTTAAGTGTTCTAAACTTACTTAACCTCACCCACTTGTCTAATTAACATGTTATAATAATTAAGTATTCTAATTTTACTTAACCCCACCTTCTAGTCTAGTTAACATGTTAAATTTGGTTAAGTGTATTAAGTTTACTTAACCCCACCTTCTAGTCTAGTTAACATGTTAAATTTGGTTAAGTATTTATTTAATTGACTTAACCCTACCAATTCTAGCTTATCTTTAATTGTCTTATTAAAGCACCAACCACTCACATTAGATAGGTACTGTTGTGGCTGCCTGTATGCCGGGCGGTTCCGGGCAGTCTTACGCCACAACTCAGTCTAACCTCGGGTCTTTATTGGGCTCAATGCCTTAACCTCCCACATTGGATAGGTATTGTTGTGATTACTGGACAGCCGGGCGGGTCCGGGCAGGTTTACATCACAACTCAATCCAACCTCGGGTTAAGCATATTCGTATTGTCTAAATTCACATTTTATTTATGTAAATTATTTCATGCCACATGTTTTATTTTCAAAACTAATGGTGTATTAATTTACACCATTCATGGCCATAACCAATTCCATGGTTTTGGGCCCACCTACATATTAACATGTCTTAATTTAATAATTATCCCCAACGTTACCCCCGTTTGTTCGTTCATATTAATCGTATAAAGACATTGGGCCCACTAGTAGGCCCAATCCATAAACGAGAGGTAAAGGAGGAAACATGTATGACATAAATTCCACCAACATAAATCATGTAAATTGTCATAAAGGTAGTTATAGGCTAGCATGTGTCATAATCATGGCACGTCAAATTTCAACACATGTATGATTCTAATATTTACAAATAGGTGTAAACTAGATTAATAAGGTGGACTTGCATAATTTCATGTCACAAACTTGTATGTAAATATTTAATCTAGTTTCAGTACCTAACATGTAAACTTGCATTGAAATGTGGATCTAGTTAAATAGGTGTCACATGAATTATTTAATTTAGACTGCATAAGCCTAAGCATGTTTAGATCTAGGCATAACATCGAACATAACTAGCATGTGACAAGAATATGACATGTCCATAAAGTATGTATAATTTTATCACATGTGTGAACTAGATCAAATCATATGTCCAATTATAACATGAAACATGTATTAAAGTGGATCTTGGCATTGATCCAATTATGAACTTGCAACTTTTGTGTGAACATGTGAACATGTATATAAACTTAATCATGTAGGCATAGAGTTTTTAGCATAAAATATATACATGAGATCTTAACTTGGACATAACACATACAACCTATATTAATCACATAAACATATAGGTGTAGATTATAACATGAACTATACAACTTGCATGTGATGTTGTTTTCATTTGAATAGATCCAACATCAACTAAATTAATCCACAAACATTCTAATGAAATCACCGCAACATATATAAATTTACATTGTTAACATTATACAACATAGTGTGGTTCCAATTTTCAATCCACATCAAATCACGTTCTATTTTTATTCACATCTCAAACGTAACTAAACTTACGAATAACCATCAAATTATACCATCAAGTTAGCATACACTAGAATGAGTTCATTACCCATTTCAAGATAAGTTTTACCATTAAAAGTATACAATAGTACGTTCATTGCCAATAAATAAATGTGAACATAAATCAAGTTTAGCATGTTCATCACCCACAAACTAATATAAACATAAATTAATTTCACATATAGACATCGTTCTACATTCAAATTATACAAGCCATGATATAAAAAGAATTATGTTTAAATCTACGTATTAACCGCACTTACAACAACAGAGAAGTCTTGAGTTCTGAAGTTTGAATTCTGTAATTGATTAGTGTTCCCTTGATGTAGGCAAATTAGTTGTTAAGATTTGATTTGAGTTGTATTGAATTGTTGTAAAGCTTTCCCCTAGTTGGTGGCGGCTACTCCAGGTTGCAGACTGACAGCATGACGGCCATTGTTTTTAATTTTGATTTGGTTTTTAGGTTTGAGTCTACAAGTGTTTTTATAGAGTTTAGGATTAATTTAAGCCGTCCGATCAACACAAGAGCAACCAGAACAATCCAAGGAGCCACCTTAGCCATAGTGAGTCAGCAGCAGGTCGGCAATGACTCAGCATTGACTCAGCATTTGTATTAAAAACTTCCTATTTTAATGTTAATGTATATCTTTTCTTTTTATTATTTGTTGTCAATCAATTCAAACATAAATACATATTTAATATATACATTTTCCCTTTACCGTATACATTAATTACCCATATATAAATATCAATTAACGTGAATGACAATATTAATGTATCCTCTTCATTGTAAATTAGCATGAATGACTAATATATACCAGCCTTGATGCCAAGTTATTCTTTTTTTTTCAACATATTTCTCAAATTAACATGTACAGATTAATGTTAATTGCATGTTTTCAAATCAATGCCCTATTGACATATCTTCAAATTAAATGTCAGATAAATGTTCGTCATATTAATATGCTTACAAATTAATGTCAATTTTGCGTTCACTAAATTCATGCCATATTAATATGCTTGCATGTTATGTTCACAAAACAATGTCACATACCATATTCTTCTTATTCTGTGCCACATTGATGTCAATTGCAGGTTTATAAATGACATTCCTATTAATAGAAAATTAAGTTTAACCTATTCATATTCTTCCTCTTTAAAAAAATCCCCATTTACTGTATACAAATATCTATGCATAAATCTTTCTTTTCACTGCATGCATCCACACATTTTTATTAAATTTGTATGTTTATGGCATAAATGCACATATGTACTAATATGTTAAATCTTTCTTACCTTTAATTTGTCATAAATCTAATCAGAGAAGGTTACGTAAGAAAACAATCCTTGATAACAACAAAAAAAAACGCAACGTACACCACATGATGCATACACATCATATATATATATATATATATATATATATATTATATATATATATACATTTATTTTCTTTTTCTTTATATCTGTCTTGCTAATTTCCCACTTTCACACTAAACCACTTTTTGAACTGTGTTCACACTAAGCTATTTTTAAGCCATTCCCCTAAAACAAAAAATAGGGCGCTGGCGGGTATCGAACTCCGTACCTCTTAAATGCAAGTCACATGTTCCAACCAAATGAGCTACTAAATCTTTTGCTTACAAAAAGTTAGAACAATGTTGAACATTATTCTTTTCTCATTCCTCTTTTTTCATGTTTTGCTGCAATATTTAATTTAAGGATATCCTTTTCATACGGAGTCCAATTTACGCAAACTCGGACTCTATCTTAAGCAGAATTCCGAGATGAACGCAATGGCGCAACCCGTTTCACCTAATTCTTCTTTTAAAATTTAATTATACTTTAATTTGTGAAATTTAATGTTACAAAATTAAGGGGTGTTACATTCTCCCCCTCTTAAAAGGATTTCTTCCCTGAAATCTTCAAGTAAGGTAGAATGTGTCCTACCATCCAATCATCCATCTACTCAACCATTCAATCACAGGCACTCATTGTCCTTAAAAAGATTTCTAATGTTTTCATGTTCATATGCATAGTGTGTGTATATGTCCTTATCTAATGCGAAATCAGGTGGTCTACTGATTCAGTTGACCTCCTTAATGCGAAATATGTTAGTGCTATGAGTCCAACATGTATGCAATCATTCGTAATAACCTTATAGTTTCTACATGAGTGCACAATTATTCATTCATATGGAACATCCATATGATAACATATTAAATTTCAATACATATACAAACATAAGCACTTGGATCCATATGCAATATGAAAAGGTGACTGAGCCGATCTAGTGCCTAATGTGTGTAAAAGCATCCACGAGCAACCACTTGCAACCATTAATCATAACATGTTTCAAATACATGTTTTCATCCATTAACTTCTACCTAAGGATCGAAGATATGACCTAGAGGATATACCTAAAAAATATAGATGGAGGTTGGGCACTTCTTCGCCCTTTGATCGGTGTCGTAGCCTCTTCAAGCCTAAGAAATCATGCTGCGATGAGGTTACCTCCCAGAAAGCCAGGAGCCCCGGAGACTCAGGAAAGAAGGAAACAAGGATTCAAACAGAGGATCAAAAGATAGTGTGTATGGCTTTGGGGAATATGCCTTTTAAACAAAACTTTTCTTCTGAAAATGCATCTTTTAAAACCGTTATGAAAATAATTTTTCAAATCTTTTATCTGATCCGGTAACCTTCAGCTCTGATACCAAGTGTAACACCCCACATCCGTTAGTGTCACTCACAAAGGGAATGCACTAAGTTCTGTGGAGCATTTAAGGTAAAAGATGCAGATAAATTACAAGACAGACAAAATTAAAATAGCGGAAAATAAAACTTTACTTTATTAATAAAATAGTTTGTACAACAATTGCTTTCCAATACCAGAGTATCATCTGTCTTACAAAATAAAGAAGCATAAAATAACATTTATATTCCACAATGTAGCATTAGCCAGCCATAGCGGGGGAAAAGAGAGTCCAAAGCAGCACATCAAAGAGTCTTCAAGCTTGGAAAGAGTAACAGTCCATACTAATCTGAGCTATTCCCTCCCTGACTACCTAGGGGGAGGGGGAAACGGAAGAAAAGAAGACGAAAGAAAGTGGGCCAGACAATAAGTCTGGTAAGTCCAGTTATTACTAGCATTTAAACAGGAAGCAAAGATCATGACATGAATAACTGAAAGTAGGACAATGCTATAGTGTCAGGATATCATGAGTCAGGCCAAGGCGAGATATACAACAACACTCATTTCTATTCCTCTGCTTCGCTACTATTCTGTTATTCTGATTTCTACGTCTCTGCACCGCCTAACTAGTGTCCCAATTAGTAATATGTATATAATGATCATATGATAACGTGATCCCAATCCCCGTAATTGTGGTAGCCTTCAGGTGTACTTCGATTATGAGGATTCCACCTCAATCAGTCCAATTGCCATGAATATGTTCGATGTACCCTTACTACCCTATCGATCGGCTCCCTACTTGCACGCATGTGTCACGTGTGTCATACGACCCTCGTTTGATTGTAGATACCTATGCTGGTCCCACCATGGGGTGTATCAAGTCCCATGGTGGCGGCCCGACACAATTCTAGAAATGCATAGGGTATACTACTGATGCCCAGTGCCATGTTTGTCTGCTCCGGAGTGTGTGCACGCCCGCACTCCGTTAGAACCCACACTGCTGCACCAACCGCCGTCGCATTGACCGCTTACAATCAGCCCAGTAATCGTGCCCCACCCTGCCTAGTTTCAGGGTACCATGATACCTAATTGGGTTACTGCTGAAATGGGTCCCCTTTACTAGGGTTTTCTACTGGTTAAGTTTGTGGGCCTATATATGCAGATATTACCCACCTGCCCGTGATGTACTTAACCCTCCCACCGATTCAAGCATGTTTATTAATGGTTAAGTCAGTGGGCCTATATTTACTGATATTACCCACCAACCCGATATGTACTTAACCCTCTTACTGATTCAAGTATGTTTATTAATGGTTAAGTTTGTGGGCCTATATTTACTGATATTACCCACCAACCCGATATGTACTTAACCCTCCTACTCGTCATGTCATGTTGGTTAAGTGTTTCCTATTAACTTAACCTTTCTCACTTATCATGTTGGATAGGTTAAGTGTGATTTATTAACTTAACCCTATTCATTCACCATGTTATGTGGTTAAGTGTTCATATTAACTTAACCCCACTCGTTTACCATGTTATATTGGCTAAGTGTCATTAGTCAATTCAAGTTAACTTAACCCATCTACTTGTCATGTTACTATGGTTAAGTGTTGCCCTCTTGTATTAACTTAACCCTACCACAAATCATGTTATATATATATATATATTGGTTAAGTGTTACCTTAGTTAACTTTAACCCTACCATCTGTTTCACTAACATGTTATAACGGTTAAGTGTTCTAAACTTACTTAACCTCACCCACTTGTCTAATTAACATGTTATAATAGTTAAGTATTCTAATTTTACTTAACCCCACCTTCTAGTCTAGTTAACATGTTAAATTTGGTTAAGTGTATTAAGTTTACTTAACCCCACCTTCTAGTCTAGTTAACATGTTAAATTTGGTTAAGTATTTATTTAATTGACTTAACCCTACCAATTCTAGCTTATCTTTAATTGTCTTATTAAAGCACCAACCACTCACATTAGACAGGTATTGTTGTGGCTGCCTGTACGCCGGGCGGTTCCGGGCAGTCTTACGCCACAACTCAGTCTAACCTTGGGTCTTTATTGGGCTCAATGCCTTAACCTCCCACATTGGATAGGCATTGTTGTGATTACTGGACAGCCGGGCGGGTCCGGGCAGGTTTACATCACAACTCAATCCAACCTCGGGTTAAGCATATTCGTATTGTCTAAATTCACATTTTATTTATGTAAATTATTTCATGCCACATGTTTTATTTTCAAAACTAATGGTGTATTAATTTACACCATTCATGGCCTTAACCAATTCCAAGGTTTTGGGCCCACCTACATATTAACATGTCTTAATTTAATAATTATCCCCAACGTTACCCCCGTTTGTTCATTCATATTAATCGTATAAAGACATTGGGCCCACTAGTAGGCCCAATCCATAAACGAGAGGTAAAGGAGGAAACATGTATGACATAAATTCCACCAACATAAATCATGTAAATTGTCATAAAGGTAGTTATAGGCTAGCATGTGACATAATCATGGCACGTCAAATTTCAACACATGTATGATTCTAATATTTATAAATAGGTGTAAACTAGATTAATAAGGTGGACTTGCATAATTTCATGTCACAAACTTGTATGTAAATATTTAATCTAGTTTCAGTACCTAACATGTAAACTTGCATTGAAATGTGGATCTAGTTAAGTAGGTGTCACATGAATTATTTAATTTAGACTGCATAAGCCTAAACATGTTTAGATCTAGGCATAACATCGAACATAACTAGCATGTGACAAGAATATGACATGTCCATAAAGTATGTATAATTTTATCACATGTGTAAACTAGATCAAATCATATGTCCAATTATAACATGAAACATGTATTAAAGTGGATCTTGGCATTGATCTAATTATGAACTTGCAACTTTTGTGTGAACATGTGAACATGTATATAAACTTAATCGTGTAGGCATAGAGTTTTTAGCATAAAATATATACATGAGATCTTAACTTGGACATAACACATACAACCTATATTAATCACATAAACATATAGGTGTAGATTATAACATGAACTATACAACTTGCATGTGATGTTGTTTTCATTTGAATAGATCCAACATCAACTAAATTAATCCACAAACATTCTAATGAAATCTCGCAACATATATAAATTTACATTGTTAACATTATACAACATAGTGTGGTTCCAATTTTCAATCCACATCAAATCACGTTCTATTTTTATTCACATCTCAAACGTAACTAAACTTACGAATAACCACCAAATTATACCATCAAGTTAGCATACACTAGAATGAGTTCATTACCCATTTCAAGATAAGTTTTACCATTAAAAGTATACAATAGTACGTTCATTGCCAATAAATAAATGTGAACATAAATCAAGTTTAGCATGTTCATCACCCACAAACTAATATAAACATAAATGAATTTCACATATAGACATCGTTCTACATTCAAATTATACAAGCCATGATATAAAAAGAATTATGTTTAAATCTACTTATTAACCGCACATACAACAACAGAGAAGTCTTGAGTTCTGAAGTCTGAATTCTGTAATTGATTAGTGTTCCCTTGATGTAGGCAAATTAGTTGTTAAGATTTGATATGAGTTGTATTGAATTGTTGTAAAGCTTTCCCCTAGTTGGTGGTGGCTACTCCAGGTTGCAGACTGACAGCATGACGGCCATTGTTTTAATTTTGATTTGGTTTTTAGGTTTGAGACTACAAGTGTTTATATAGAGTTTAGGATTAATTTAAGCCGTCCGATCAACACAAGAGCAACCAGAACAATCCAAGGAGCCACCTTAGCCATAGTGAGTCAGCAGCAGGTCGGCAATGACTCAGCATTTGTATTAAAAACTTCCTATTTTAATGTTAATGTATATCTTTTCTTTTTATTATTTTTTGTCAATCAATTCAAACATAAATACATATTTAATATATACATTTTCCCTTTACCGTATATATTAATTACCCATATATAAATATCAATTAACGTGAATGACAATATTAATGTATCCTCTTCATTGTAAATTAGCATGAATGACTAATATATACCAGCCTTGATGCCAAGTTATTCTTTTTTTTTTAACATATTTCTCAAATTAACATGTACAATTTAATGTTTATTGCATGTTTTCAAATCAATGCCCTATTGACATATCTTCAAATTAAATGTCAGATAAATGTTCGTCATATTAATATGCCTACAAATTAATGTCAATTCTGCGTTCACCAAATTCATGCTATATTAATATGCTTGCATGTTATGTTCACAAAACAATATCACATACCATATTCTTCTTATTCAGTGCCACATTGATGTCAATTGCAGGTTTATAAATGACATTCCTATTAATAGAAAATTAAGTTTAACCTATTCATATTCTTCCTCTTTAAAAAAAATCCCCATTTACTGTATACAGATATCTATGCATAAATCTTTCTTTTCACTGCATGCATCCACATATTTTTATTAAATTTGTATGTTTATGACATAAATGCACATATGTACTAATATGTTAAATCTTTCTTACCTTTAATTTGTCATAAATCCAACCAGAGAAGGTTACGTAAGAAAACAATCCTTGACAACAACAAAAAAACGCAATGTACGCCACATGATGCCTACACATCATATATATATATATATATATATATATATATATATGCGTATATATATATATTCTCCCCTAAAACAAAAATAGGGCGCTGGCAGGGATCGAACTCCGTACCTCTTGAATGCAAGTCACATGTTCCAACCAAATGAGCTACTAAGTCTTTTGCTTATAAAAAGTTTGAACAATGTTGAACATTATTCTTTTCTCATTCCTCTTTTTTCATGTTTTGCTGCAATATTTAATTTAAGGATATCTTTTTCATACTGAGTCCAATTTACACAAACTTGGACTCTATCTTAAGCAGAATTCCGAGACTAACGCAATGGCGCAACCCGTTTCACCTAATTCTTCTTTTAAAATTTAATTATACTTTAATTTGTGAAATTTAATGTTACAGAATTACGGGGTGTTACACATTTGGTCACTTAAGACCATTATATAACTATTTATTTATGGGTGGGTCCCTTTGATCAATTAAGACCTCATGGCGGACCCTAGTCACTTAAGATCTCATATTATAATTGTCAATGCTATTAAATATTCTCTCCTTGTAATACAAGAAATAGTAAGATGCCACTTAATATCGGTTTAGGTAGACACTCATTGTCATTTAAGGCCCTCCAGCGAGCATATACATTACTATTTAACTGGTATTACAGATGAACTCCTAGCCACTTAATATTTTCCTTAGACATGCATCCCTTTAGAAAGCTTTCATATTGCCCATCCTTCTAGGTACACCCTCACACAACCCCTAAGACAGGAGCAAATAAATTCCGAAGAACTACCCCACTTAAACATATATCATTGTTCAATTTAAGATCATTTAATGCCTTTTGAAGTGAAAAGTGAACCTCGTAATCACTTAAGACCTTTACAAGGGCGAGTCCCATGATTTGGGTCCTAAACCAAGGAGTTAACCTTAGAAATGAACCTAGTCTTAACTAATTAATACCCAAACGAGGTAGGTCAGCCACTTAGTACCTTCTTGAGGAAGCCCTACTTCACAAAAAAAAAATGCACACACAAAAGACATATCACACTAAACCGACCACTTGTGGATGCTGGATTTGTCGGGCGGTTCCGGATAGACTTCTACTACAAGTTGGGCTTAACCTCACGTCTTTGTGTAATAATTATAATGACCCATGTCACTTAGACCTCTCATATTAATCTGATTAACTTGTAGATGCTGGATATGCCGGTCAGTTTCGGGTAGATTTCTACTACTAGTAGGGATTAATCTCTTGTCTATGTGTCATTAATACTAATAAAAGCAATTAAAACTCACATAGATACAAATTCCCTATAGGGATATTTATAGTTCTAATTTCCTATTTTAACGCATTTAGTACGCTCTTAATACGAATTTAATAAGCATTTATAATATGTTAAGTACGTTATAAATAGTAATAAATAAAACGTAAATAAAGCTTGCGTAAGAAACATCCTAACCATTGAAATGTCAATCCTAACATCAAAATAAGGTATACAAGTTTCTTTCCCTATCTTCCTCAGCATGGCATAAACATGTATATTCACATTCAATCAACAACAAAGAAATAACAACATATACATAAAAACTTGTAATAAATGTTTAAATGATAATTTCAATAATAAAAGAAAGACAAGGTGCGATAATTCAAATATATATGTTAAACTCCTTGGTACAGCTTCACTTTTCATAAGATTAACATATATATACAAAAACTTAAGACTTTAGTGATTTGTATATAATATGTTCAAACCATCTATTTTTGAAATAGATGCTTAAACCTATTAAATTTACAATACTTAAGTCTTATTCCTTTGCACACATATATATGAAATTTACAATTTTTACAACAAAGTGAATCAGACCATTATCAAAAATTGTACAACACCTAGACTTCTACTTTTATTACATCAATAATCAAAAACCAATATACAACGATTGATTGACCATTTCCGCAAATTATAAGAGATTTAGAGGATTTGTTAGTGTTTTGTTTTCGTATAAATCCAAACTCTTTAGGCATAACAAATCCAAATATATACTAACATCATATAGAAAATAGAAAACTGGTGTAGTTACCACTTATAGACATAGGAAGTGAAGAATAATGAATTCAGTGCGGAATCTAACAATTTGGATTAAACCTTCCAATTAGTGTACTATATATATATAAGAATCAAATTTAGAATCTCAAATATATATTATACCTAATTCCAGAATCTATCTGAAAATCCAGATTAGAAGAGATAAAATATAGGTTAGAAGAAGAGAAGAAACCTAACTTGTTTATGGAATTAAGAAAATGGCGGAGAAAAAGAATGGAGGCGTGGAAGAAAATGATTATAGGGTTTAGGGGAGAGACCATGGGTCTTTTTTATAGTTGCTAGTGTATATGTGGACCATATAATTAGTTACATTTAATCTGGACAGTCCATTTAAGCAAAACAATATTAAAACCCTAAACTAAAAGCGCCTCTATTCTACCCACGACTAGAAGGTCGATCAACCTCCCAAGAGGGCGATCAGCCCTAGGCCGACCCCCTTTTATGGAGAGGTCGACCCCACTTCAGGGTTGAGCATAGGGAGATTCGTTTTTCCCTTGAAGTTACTTTTATATAAATTATAATTAATACGTTTTGTTTTTATTCATTCTTGTCCCATTACAACAAACAGACGTTTTTATAGCGTTTAAAAACCGCTATAAAAAATTTCTATTGCGATTTTATAAATGCCATAGATCAACATGTTGTGAAAAGTCCAATAGATACTATAGCATGTCATGCTTGGAATAAAAACATAGTTTTGTTGCTATCATAAACAGGCCATATTGGTGCAACTGCTTTTCTATAGCATTTTGAAACATGCTATAGAACTTTTATGATGTCATTTAATTGCTCTATATATGTTGACATGCCATATTATTATAGCAATTGAACATGTTACAGAATCATCTAACCAAGTTTTTATGATGCATTGAAACGCTATAGAAAATTCAATACTATATACTATAACACCATTTTGTTGCTATGAAAATTGTTTACCCCTTGCAAATTGTTTTGTATTGCACTAGCATAATACTGTAGTATAATAAAATTGTAACAATTTTTCTTTTCATTACATATCTAGAATGCTGTAAAAAAAATATTGCACCTTTTTGCTGCCATAACATTCAAAGGCCTACAATTTTCAATTCTATCAATATAACATAACAATTCAAAAAACCACGTTTATCACAATAATGAAAGTACACAAATGGAGTGGTAAGCTAAATCAAAAAATGTATATATCCATAATATTTCACACATGAAGAATTATACATAAATATTTATGATAAAAAATTAAACAACAATATCAAATTCACCCAAGATACTTGATCTAAGCATTAAAATAACAATAAAAACTCATAATTAGTTCTATTTGATGCTTGCTTGAAAGATGTACAAGATCAGCTGACATCAAAAATGGCACACCTTTGTATGTCGCTACACCATTATCATCCATGTATAACTGTGGTATGATTTTGTCTAACTGTTTTTTCTTTGGGTTTAAGACCCATTCTGGTTTTCCATCATACCCTTGGAAAGTGATCCGCTCTCCAATGATTTCTCCTTCAAGAGGTATTAGTGGATCCACAACTGTGTGATCTTGATTAGACGCGCACAAGACCAAACCAGTAGACATCACAGCCCGAAGTTTCCCAGGTTTTACATTTATAGTTAGTGCAATCTCCTTAGCTGGTTGATTTTTCTTTCTTTTGTTGCTTTCTTTGAATCATTTTCCCCAGTAGAATCTTTTGCTACATTTATTTTTTTATTTGCATTCTCTGCATCTTTTGAAGACTCAGAAACTTTGTTTGATTCCAACATCACTTGTTTCAACTGCATCCTTAGAAGCCTCATGAACAGATTTTTTTGAAGCCTCGTTTGCACTTATTTTATCCATATTTATTGAGAGAAAATGATCAAATCCTGGTTTCTTAACCAGAATTACGGGTGTAACTAATGTGGAAAAAGGAGGCATTTCAACCTTTTATACTCAAGCAGGCATAAGAAAAATAATGGGTTGATGAGCTAAACAGAAAAATATAGTGGGAAAATTTGTTATGGATTTATTTGCATCACCTGTTTGCAAAGTACGTCAGTCGATTAGTTTCTTCCTTTTTCATATTGTGTTGCCTGCAAGTATAATGCATAAAGTGAGCATCAGATATTGAATAACACCTGTTATTAGCAATATAATACAGTTGAAATCCGAGGTTGGTTAAAAGTAGTGCTTTGAGTGTTAAGATATGTAACACCCCACCTCCATTAAGGTCACTCGCAAAGGGAATGCCTTAACTTCAGTGGAGCGTTTTAGGTGAATATAGAACAGAAAATCACAACAAGACAGATATAAACAGTACTTGGAAATTTAAAAGCTTTATTTCATTGCAGCGGATAAACCCATATGTTTGATTACATCACCAAAACCATAAACCAAAGTCAAGTACATCATATCCATCTTGATAAAACAAAGTACATAATCTGAAAGACATAATCCCCAACATTATAATAGCCATAAATAAAGAGAAGCTGAACTTTACTTCAGCGGTCCAAGAAATCTTCTAAAAGAAGTCCAAAATCAAGCTCCACTGGTGTTAGTTCCAACCTGAGCACCTGGGGGGGGGGGAAGGAAAGAGATGGAAAGGGGGGGGGGGGGTCAGACATAAAGTCTGGAGAGTGCGATAATTCTAACAATATAATTAACAAAGTAACTAGGCTAAGGCATAAGTTGGAAAATAAGGAAATGATCATGAACCATTGAGTATGGCAGAGTAAATAAGGAAACAGGATGATCAACGATATCATTAAGCGCACCTAAACCACTATAGGATGATTACTAAACTACACCAACACTATGGGATAATTTCTATACTGCACCGCCACTAGTATACTGCACCACCACTAGTCACCCTAAGGTTGATCCCGCCTACAGACTTAATAATGATATTGGTAGTTTCGTGCACCCCTAGCTGCCTTCATAGGTGTCGTCTGCCCCTATCTCCACTAGGTGTACCCACTACCCCCAAGCGATCGGCTCCCTAACTCGTAGATACCCGTGATGGCCCCACAGTGGGGTGTATCGCTCCCCAAAGTGGAAACCCGATAAAACCAACAATGCACGGCTTATACCTACACGATGCAATAACGTCTTACCTACCAGCCCGGGTCCACACACGCATATGCACCCGTTGGACTTGCGTTACCACCGCTAACCCGGTTTGGCCTCTTACAGTCAAGCCCAGTACGCGTGTCCCGTCCTCGACTTGGGTCGAGCCCACAAAGGTACGTATGGGTTACTGGTTGAAACGGGCCCCCATTACTTGACACAAGCTATCCACCTAAGCTTGGTCCCCTCTAGTACATCCCACTTAACCCACTTCTTATTCATGTTTCAATTACATGTTTCAATTTTGGTTAAGTGTTTCTAATCGTATTTCCAAATGCCACCCAAGGCACCCACTAGATTCCACATGCCACCCAAGGCACCCACTTAACCCCCTCATGTCCCACTACATACTTATCTGGTTAAGTGTTCCTTAATTCATTAAGACTGTAACCTCATAAAGACCTCTCACATTAGACTGGCATTTGTGGCAGCTGGATTTGCCGGGCGGGTCCGGGCAGTCTTACACCACAAAAGAGCCTAACCTCGTGTCTTTACAATTGTTACGTATTTAGTTTATGCCTAAGACCTCTCACATTAGACTGACATTTGTGGCAGCTGGATTTGCCGGGCAGGTCCGGGCAGTCTTACACCACAAAAGAGCCTAACCTCCTGTCTTAGACGATTAATTACTCCTAATTAATCACCCCCAATTTGAATTACTTTCCCTATTCAGATTATCAATCAATTCCAAATTTAGCAATGTCCATAATTGACTCAATTATGTCCATCCATTTATGGTATGTAAAATCATACCAATTTCACCACAATTGCATTTTATGCCTTTTAAGGCATTTATGCCAATTAAATATTTTTAATATTATCCCCTTTTTCCCCCACATAGTACGTTTGTTCGTTTAACGTAAAAATAAACGTTAGACTCGAATAGTCTAACTCATGAAATAAAAGAAAACATCACATATATACACATAATTAAAACATAGATCTGACATAGGGGTGAACTTGCATATATGAATGATGTTCTTCATCTAAAACTTGCATAGGACAAAGTTACAACTTACATAAACAACATATGTCATGGATCCAATCTAAAGGTGTGAACTTGATGAGATAATGGCAACAAAATTGCATAAACATCATGTTTAACATAGATCCAAATCTAAAGGTGTGAACTTGGTGAAATAATAGCCACAAACTTTCATAAACATCATGTATAACATATATCCAAATCTAAAGGTGTGAACTTGGTGAAATAATAGCCACAAACTTGCATAGACAACATATATCATAGACCTATATCTAAAGGGGTTAAACTTGCATAGGTAATAACATAACATGATTCATATCCAACTCATAAACTCATATCTGTGATTTATACATCGCAACAATGGTGTAGACTAGTATCTAACATGTAAAGTATCATGTAGAATTTAGCATATGTCATAGCCTAACTTTCAATTAAATTTCACATAAACTAGGTGCCATAGCCATGTAAGGTCACATATAATTCTACCCAAACTTGTATATGGTTCATGTTTGAATCAACATCTAAACTTTCCTACATATGATTTATCATATGAATCAATATAACAAACTAGCATAAGAAACATGACGATTTGATTGTATATAAAATTACAACATGGATGATAGCAACATAACTTTACATCGTAAATGATAGCATCATAGATATTTCAATCATAATCCTACAACATAATTACAACATGCAATCAATACTTCATATCACATCCATACAATCCGCATTATAAATTAATCTAATTAAATGACTAATTATTTTGCTAAAACTATCGAACTCACAACTCAAAAGCAGTCTTGAGTTCTGAATTCTGATTTCTGGAGTTGAATTAGCACTCCTTTGATGAAGATTCGCTGTTAGGGTTGAGTAGTTCTGATTTGGTTGTTGTTCTTCCTCTTAATTTTGGTGGGGGCTGCTCTAGGGTTCAAGACAATAGCATGGCGGCCATAGTTTTAGTTTTAATTCTGATTTAGGGTTTGAGTCTATGGGTCTTTTTATAGAGTTATGAATTAATTTAAGCCGTCGGATGATCTTAGGGTTAATCAAAACCCTTCAATCATGATAGAGTGATGAGTCAGCACTAATGACTCGGCAAGGAGTCAGAAAGGACTCAACAACACGGGTCAGCCTGAACCAGAAAGCTATGCAGGCTTTTGCCTCGGCCTGGACACACTTGGCAGGTGTGCCAGTGTTAATTTGTACTGGTGCACTTCCCAAGTGCGCCAGTTCATTTTTTTCTTTACTTTGCCACCAAACTTCGTTCGTCCATAACTCTTTCATCCGGTACCCGTTTCCCGCAAACTCGGACTCTATTTCAACCAGAATTCCGAGACGAACACAACGGCGCAACCCAATCCCCATAATTCTCACGTCTGAGATTAATTATTCTTTATTTTAGTTAATTTGATTATTCAAAAATCCGGTGTGTTACATTCTCCCATCCTTAAAGGATTTCGTCCCCGAAATCTCCAAGTTAAGGAGAATGCATATCCTACCATCCAAACAACCATCTACTCAACCATCAAACACGAGTATCCATTGTCCTTATAAAATTTCTAATGCTGTATGAACATATGCAAGAAGTGTGTGTATATGTTCCTTATCTAATCCAAAATCAGGCGGTTTACTTATTCAGTTGACCTCCTTAATGCAAACCATGATAGTGCCATGCGTCCATTATGTATGCGAAAGAACCTTATCGATACATATTATTTCTACATGTGTGCACAACCATTCACCAAAATGAAACATCCATATGATGGTACAACCATTATACATCCATTACTTAAATATGTACACACATTTATATGCAATATGCAACATGAAGTGATTGAGCCGATCTAGTGCCTAAAGTGTGTGTATATGCATCCACGAGCAACCACTAGCAAACACTTGCATCCATCATACATAACATGTCTCAAGCACATGTTTCAACCATAGGACTATCCTATCTAAAGATCAAAGATACTAGCGAGAGGACATACTAAAGATAAGATAAGTACAAGGTAAGTGATAAAGGAGAAATTAAAAGACATACCCTCGAAAAGAAAAGGGTATAATGAATGCATCTTCGCTTCTGTCTCCCAAGTAGCGTCGCTCTCATCATCTCCCCATTGCACTTTGACTAGCTTGACCTCTCGATTCCTTAACTTCCTAATCTCCGACCCAAGAATGCGCGTAGGAGCTCATCGAATCATCGCATCACGCACGATCTCCACCTCTCTAAGCAAGCTCGGCTCTACCACTTCCGCGGTCTCGTGCAAGCACTTCCTCAAGTGTGATACATGGAATACGTCGTGTACACCACTAGGTCTCTCAGGCAACTCCACTCTATACGCCATCTGCCCAATCCTTTCCTTATTAGGAAACGACCCTACGAACCTTGGTGCTAACTTTCCAACGGACCCAAAGCGAACGACGTTCCGTAATGGAGACACCTTGACAAAGACCAAGTCCCCAATATCAAACTCAAGATCTATCCTCCTCTTGTCCGCATAAGATTTCTGCCTATCTTGCGCCGTCTTCATCCTCCTTCGAATCCAGACGACCTATGTGAGATGATACTAGTAAGATGGTCAATCAATTGAGCACTTGACCGACTCTGGCTGTCCTTGCCAGTCTTGATCTAAAACCACCGCTGATTACATAACTAGCTTTGCTTAATCTATTAAGTACATACGAAAACTTATTTCACGCCTCTGGGTAAACCCCGCACTTTATCAAAGACGTCTCCATACTCACGGACCACACAAACAGATTCCTAATCATCGTTAGATGCGTCAGAAGATTCTAGGCAGCTAAGCATCACTGAACCCCTAGGGTCGCAAGAAATATGAGGGTCTTTCCATAATGAATCAATAGTCTAACTACCCTCCTTTCACAATCTAGGATGACACCTCGCCTGGCTAGCCAATCCACCCCTAGAATCAAACTATAGCCCATGAAACCAAGGACAAAGGCGTTGCATTCAAATCCAACGCCCAAGACAAACACTCTCAAATCCCGACAAATCATAGAAAGATGAGCCGAACCACCAATAGGATTTGAGACAACTAAGGGGTCAGTAACAAGACTAGTATCTAGGTGCAGTGTTTCAACTAATGATGTAGAGATGAACGAATGCGATGCGCCAAAATCGAATAAAGTACGGACAGGATGATCAAACAGAAAAACTAAACTTTCAACGGAAATTGCTCTACCTCGTTCTTGCAGCGGTGGGACCACGAGAGCCTGAACTTGTCCCCTTGCCTGCCCTGGTGCCATAAGAGCTTGCACCTGTCCTCCCGAGGTAGACCCTGCCCTCTGCCCTTTCTTTGGGCAGTCCTTAATAAGATGTCCCGCTTCGCCACAGTGGAAACAACCGGTCTTCTTCTTCTTCCTACAATCTTTGCTTAGAGGGTCGGGTGTCCCACAATAAAGACATTTCCTCTTATCACGGGGTTTATTATTCTTTGTACCCTTCTTAGGTTCCACTTTCTTAACCTGTTCCCTATCCATGCCTCCACTATACGTTCTCCATTCGTGACCTCCAACCTACAAGAAACTTCGTCCTTCATCAACCAAGTAGCTAGTCGAACTTTCCTCCCCTCGTCTATCTCCAAGATACCGACAAGTCTTCCACTTTCTTAAGCCAACTCCCAGTCCCAACAAACGTCTAAGTCCCATGAAGCGGTTTTCCGCCCATCGTATGGAAGCATCTATACGCGGAGGAAGAGATTCAAAAAGGGAAAGAGGAAGAGATTCAAAAAGGAGAATCGAAGGAAAGATATATGGCTCTTGGGGTTATGCTTTCTAAAATATACTTTTCTCTTGAAAATACTTTCCTTAAAACATACTTTTGAAAGTACTTCTTTATAAAAATTGTTTTGAAAAATTGTTTTTCAAAAATTCATATCTGTTCTGGTAACCTTCGGCTCTGATACCACGTGTAACACCCCACCTCCATTAGGGTCACTCGCAAAGGGAATGCCTTAACTTCAGTGGAGCGTTTTAGGTGAATATAGAACAGAAAATCACAACAAGACAGATATAAACAGTACTTGGAAATTTAAAAGCTTTATTTCATTGCAGCGGATAAACCCATATGTTTGATTACATCATCAAAACCATAAACCAAAGTCAAGTACATCATATCCATCTTGATAAAACAAAGTACATAATCTGAAAGACATAATCCCCAACATTATAATAGCCATTAATAAAGAGAAGCTGAACTTTACTTCAGCGATCCAAGAAATCTTCTAAAAGCAGTCCAAAATCAAGCTCCACTGGTGCTAGTTCCAACCTGAGCACCTGGGGGGGGGGGGAGGAAAGAGATGGAAAAGGGGGGTCAGACATAAAGTCTGGCGAGTGCAATAATTCTAACAATATAATTAACAAAGTAACTAGGCTAAGGCATAAGTTGGAAAATAGGGAAATGATCATGAACCATTGAGTATGGCAGAGTAAATAAGGAAACATGATGATCAACGATATCGTTAAGCGCACCTAAACCACTATAGGATGATTACTAAACTACACCAACACTATGGGATAATTGCTATATTGCACCGCCACTAGTATACTGCACCACCACTAGTCACCCTAAGGTTGATCCCGCCTACAGACTTAATATCGTGCAACCCTAGCTGCCTTCATAGGTGCCGTCTGCCCCTATCTCCACTAGGTGTACCCACTACCCCCAAGCGATCGGCTCCCCAACTCGTAGATACCCGTGCTGGCCCCACAATGGGGTGTATCACTCCACAAAGTGGTAACCCGATACAACCAACAATGCACGGCTTATACCTACACGATGCAACAACGTCTTACCTACCAGCCCGGGTCCACACACGCATATGAACCCGTTGGACTTGCGTTGCCACCGCTAACCCGGTTTGGCCTCTTACAGTCAAGCCCAGTATGCGTGTCCCGTCCTTGACTTGGGTCGAGCCCACAAAGATACGTATGGGTTACTGGTTGAAACGGGCCCCCATTACTTGACACAAGCTATCCACCTAAGCTTGGTCCCCTCTAGTACATCCCACTTAACCCACTTCTTATTCATGTTTCAATTACATGTTTCAATTTTGGTTAAGTGTTTCTAATCGTATTTCCAAATGCCACCCAAGGCACCCACTAGATTCCACATGCCACCTAAGGCACCCACTTAACCCCCTCATGTCCCACTACATGCTTTTCTGGTTAAGTGTTTCTTAATTCATTAAGACCGTAACCTCATAAAGACCTCTCACATTAGACTGGCATTTGTGGCAGCTGGATTTGCCGGGCGGGTCCGGGCAGTCTTGCACCACAAAAGAGCCTAACCTCGTGTCTTTACAATTGTTACGTATTTAGTTTATGCCTAAGACCTCTCACATTAGACTGACATTTGTGGCCGCTGGATTTGCCGGGCAGATCCGGGCAGTCTTACACCACAAAAGAGCCTAACCTCGTGTCTTAGACGATTAATTACTCCTAATTAATCACCCCCAATTTGAATTACTTTCCCTATTCAGATTATCAATCAATTCCAAATTTAGCGATGTCCATAATTGACTCAATTATGTCCATCCATTTATGGTATGTAAAATCATACCAATTTCACCACAATTGCATTTTATGCCTTTTAAGGCATTTATGCCAATTAAATATTTTTAATATTATCCCCTTTTTCCCCATGTAGTACGTTTGTTCGTTTAACGTAAAAATATACGTTAGACTCGAATAGTCTAACTCATGAAATAAAAGATAACATCACATATATACACATAATTAAAACATAGATCTGACATAGGAGTGAACTTGCATATATGAATGATGTTCTTCATCTAAAACTTGCATAGGCCAAAGTTACAAATTACATAAACAACATATGTCATGGATCCAATCTAAAGGTGTGAGCTTGATGAGATAATGGCCACAAACTTGCATAAACATCATGTATAACATAGATCCAAATCTAAAGGTGTAAACTTGGTGAAATAATAGCCACAAACTTGCATAAACAACATGTATAACATAGATCCAATTCTAAAGGTGTGAACTCGGTGAAATAATTGCCACAAACTTGCATAGACAACATATGTCATAGACCTATATCTAAAGGGGTTAAACTTGCATAGGTAATAACATAACATGATTCATATCCAACTCATAAACTCACATTTGTGATTTATACATCGCAACAATGGTGTAGACTAGTATCTAACATGTAAAGTATCATGTAGAATTTAGCATATGTCATAGCCTAACTTTCAATTAAATTTCACATAAACTAGGTGCCATAGCCATGTAAGATCACATATAATTCTACCCAAACTTGTATATGGTTCATTTTTGAATCAACATCTAAACTTTCCTACATATGATTTATCATATGAATCAATATAACAAACTAGCATAAGAAACATGACGATTTGATTGTATATAAAATTACAACATGGATGATAGCAACATAACTTTACATCGTAAATGATAGCATCATAACATAATGTCATAGATATTTCTATCATAATCCTACAACATAATTACAACATGCAATCAATACTTCATATCACATCTATATTATCCGCGTTATAACTTAATCTAATTAAATTACTAATTATTTTGCTAAAACTATCGAACTCACAACTCAAAAGCAGTCTTGAGTTCTGAATTCTGATTTCTGGAGTTAAATTAGCGCTCCTTTGATGAAGATTCGCTGTTAGGGTTGAGTAGTTCTGATTTGGTTGTTGTTCTTCCTCTTAATTTTGGTGGTGGCTGCTCTAGGGTTCAAGACAACAGCATGGCGGCCATAGTTTTAGTTTTAATTCTGATTTAGGGTTTGAGTCTATGGGTCTTTTTATAGAGTTATGAATTAATTTAAGCCGTCGGATGATCTTAGGGTTAATCAAAACCATTCAATCATGATAGGGTGATGAGTCAGCCCTAATGACTCAGCAAGGAGTCAGAAAGGACTCGACAACACGGGTCAGCCTGAACCAGAAAGCTGTATAGTCTTTTGCCTCAGCCTGGACGCACTTGGCAGGTGCGCCAGTGTTAATTTGTACTGGCGCACTTCCCAAGTGCGCCAGTGCATTTATTATTATTTTTTCTTTACTTTGCCACCAAACTTCGTTCGTCCATAACTCTTTCATCCAGTACCTGTTTCCCGCAAACTCGGACTCTATTTCAACCAGAATTCTGAGATGAACACAATGGTGCAACCCAATCCCCATAATTCTCACGTCTGAGATTAATTATTCTTTATTTTAGTTAATTCGATTATTCAAAAATCTGGGGTGTTACAAGATATATCAGTCAATACGTTGACGGGGAAAAATATAATGTACAGTCTCTTGGCATATATCTAACAATTTTACAAACCTTTATGACATGCAACCATATTTTATCAATACTCTCACCGACTTGAAAATCAAAATAGATGCTATATTCAAGTAATATTAGGATAAAGATTTATTACATGCATAAAATAACATAAACATATAATAATGTCTTACAGCCTATACAGAGCACAGTAGTGGTTTTTTCCAAGTATCCAAACTGGCTAGTAGATTGGAGAATACCAGTATTTTTCTGTCTAAGCATGTGTTTGGCCATGAAAAACTATATGTGGCACTTTAATAAGAAGGTTGCTTATACCAAGGTACTAGTAGAACAAGGACATATTATTGGAAAAAAATGTAACTTTCATCAAAAATGTTGTCTACAACAATATTCTACTAGCTAGTCCGTTTTTGTATTTGCATCTGGCTTTACTACATGCAAAACAATAAAGGATTCAAGTAGGGACATATCAGATAATCTCTAAATATGTTATGCAAACTATTTATGAATTTCAAAAAAAAAAACTTTTAAGCTTAAAAATATTAGTATCATGATGTCTATTACTAAAATATTACATAAGGTGTCGGTAAGAAGTCATAATAAAGAAATAAATGCTTTCACAACTAAAACGTGTAACTGATTTATAGAGCCTAATTTATGTTCAAACTATACCTTGTAATTGATGCTACACAAAATATTTATCGGAATTGTTGTAGAACAAGGATTTAATACACACACAAAAGCATATAAAAATATATACCTAGACGTCAAACTCGATGCTGTGTTTTTGAAAAGAAAATCTGTCTTTGATCGTGCCAAATGCCAATCATCACCAGGCTAATAAAAATGGTTCAACCTGCACCATGCTACTTCTTCTAAGTTATTCCCTGACTGCTTCAATGAATTAATTTTTTCAGAATAGTATCTATAGAATAATAATAAAAGATATGACATTAATCTATAGAAAGCGATGACCTAGAAGGTGAAGGATAGGAGTTCTTAGTAAGGCGAGATAGGAGATCGTTAATGATTGCTATCTCGGCCTTACTAAGAAGGGGGTTATAGAAATAGATGTAGAAAACTCGAAACTAACAATGGATGGAGCTGGACACAACAGGGCTGCAGAAGAACACAAAGTAGGCAAAAATGTAGGGTTGCTCAAGGGATGCAACACCAATTCTAGTATGATCTTCACAAACGCCGAGATGTCATCAGATTGATAACCCCATAAAAAAGGTAAAGGTGCACCATCGAAAAACCAACAGTTGGCAAATGGTAGAGCCAATATAGGGAGACTACCTACCGGGTAGCCCTTATAGTGAACCAAAATGGGAAACACTATACGACTATAGCTCGGAGACCACCCTCCCCAAGTAGACAATACTCGATGTAACCATCGACAAAAACAGTAAAAGCTTGAAAACCAAATCCAAAAAACGTGAGTCGCAAATGACACGGAAAAGGCCTCGCTGTGACTCAACAGCCCTACCAACCTATGTCCAACAAAACCTCCACTGACATGCCCAAGTTAACCCAGAAACAAAACACATCCAAGGTGCAATCCAAGCAAGAAAAAGCATGCCAACAAAAGCGAATCGAAACCAAAGTTGCCAAATTGCCAATATGAATAACAACCCAGGCAACAAAATGGCCAGTATGGAAAGACACAGCCAAAACTGACAACCAAGAACACAATGGAGGAACACATGTTCCTAATGAACCCACAAGCAAAAGGAAGGTACAGGTAGCAAATTCATAGAGCAAAATAAATAAGGAGTAACCATAACTGATCTATTATTAACATCAAAAGAAAAAAAAAGAATGCCTAACCTGCCTGGAGGGTGAAACACCAAATCCAATGCGTCTTTTACCTACCAGAACATCTTCACAAAAATCCATAAAGCCAAACGCCGACAACCCTGCAAAAGCCAAGCACCGCGTCTGCGCAGGAATAGGCACGTCCGGCCTTTTTCCCATAACCAATGATCCAAGAAAACTTCAACCAACACACACCGTTGCCTCTCCATAAGCAGAAAACTTAGGTTGCAATTAGTTGTCAACTGACTCCAATGAAGGTGGATCCAAAAAATCCAACGGCAAAGCACATGGAGCATCTGCAATGTCCTCAAAAGCCAAAGAACCAACAACAACCATATTCTAGAAGTTGTGCAAAATCTAGGCAGAAGGACACTGAGCACCCTTCTACTCAACCAACAACGAAGCCTCAACCAAAGCATCAAAACAGTTCGACAAGCATAAAGGAGCAGGTCTAAGAGCATGACCATAACCAGCCTTAGCAGCAAATACCGATAAGGATGAAGAGTGAACCTCCTTCTTAACCTTCTCCGGATGTCGACGTCGCTGAAGACGATTCGATGGAGGATCTCTATCCCCAATCGGCAGCTTATACGATGCACGAGGAAAGATGGGAGGCAGCCTACGCGAAAGGTAATGGATAGGGGGCGTCACTTCCCTTTCTCCAAACTCCTCCGCAAATTGATTGACACCCACTCCATCACAAGTCGAAACACCATAAACTAAGGAACCAACCATAAACTCCATTAAACGCATACAACCAACAGAGACAGGCTCCATATTAAAAACCAACTTTGGAAAAAAGGGCGGTGAAACCCTATTGCCCGAAGACGTAACAGGAAGTCCAGCAATAACCGACCCAAAGGACAAAGATGAACCAAGCCCAGCCCTACCAGAAAGTATTGGAAGCGGGGTCAACCCTTCCGAGTACACAGAAGAAACTTCCAAGAAGAAACCATCAACAATAAAGAAACGCGGCCTCGAGAGGCACGCGAATGATTCTAAGCAGCGAATCCAAATCAAAATTGCATTACCACCAACAATCGCCACTAATGGTTGTTCCAGTGACACTGCTGAAAGCGCAGCAAAAATCAAATCTAACTTAGGACAATTCCAAAGAAAAGACCCCATTAACACGTGAGAGTCGAAGACATAGCGAATGAGCGAACCCTGGAATGAAAATTGGGAGCAGAAGAAGAGCGAACAACCCTAACGAGAGACAATGATTCACCCATGAACAGACTTAGCTTTGTAAGATGAAAGAAAGCAAGATTGAAGAGATTAATTCGCACGAGAGCTCAGACCATTTAAATAGCCGTTGAAATAATAACCATGCTAAACTTGAATCTCAGAGTCTTAAATGGCTTAGGAAAAGTTATCCACCTTTTCTATGCTCGGATCTATATAATTTTGTTGATTTCTCAAGATAGAGAATTGAAGTTAGGGTCTGTGAACATCCAACTAGCCCTAACTCCCACCATCGGAAGAAGAAGAATGGAGATGACTATGTTTGGAAGCTATCTTGAAGCTTCATAGATTTCGAAGAAGGAGATCAAAGGATTTCCCTCTTCGTTCGCCTTTTTGTAGTAAAGTTGTAATTTTTTTGTGGATAATTCTATTCCCACCCCGTTAATTTCCTTTTCTACCCCAGCAAAACATTTTAAATTTGAATGACAGCTTCACCCTTATAAATTTCATGTTTGGAAATTTTTGATTTTAAAAATAAATGTGATTTACTAACATGAGCTTGAATTTTTTTAATAATTTCAAGCATTTATTTTTCAGAGACACAAAATTCAAGCATTTATTTTGCAAATATTTACTGACGAGGTAATACTTGGGATAGAACGTTATTAAGTGATGATGTTATAAATAAACACAAAATTGACAAAATTTAGAAGTAAATATTGAATATACCTGGAAATTTGAAGCTTCGTATGCTTGAAAAACAAATGCGGACGATGTATGGTGGAAAATCACATTAGCAAATAACGTGGGCTGCAATGCCATCCACGTGGTAATAGAACGTTTTCCTTATATTAACCACGTCCCCATGCAATGTGTTGCTTGCACCAATCACGTTACACAGCAGGGTTGAATACATGATAACCACTTTTGGGACAAACAAAAATAATATTGTTGCCTTCCTCCAAAAAACTTAAACTTCAATTTGAAGTGTGTTTTTTTATTAGTAAGGGTAGGACTGGAAGAAAGTGGGGGTGGCAACGGGAAAATATGGGGTGTTTGTTTCTTTTTTAAATTGATGGGGTGGGAAAGACAATTAATGGGGTGAAAATAGATTTTGCCTTTTTTTGTTGTTTCTGAGCATGTTAGGGTTTTACGTTGCTTTTTTGTTTTAGTAGTGCCGATATCGGGTAGGTCTTTACCCATATCCGATGGGCCTTGCATTAACTCTTTTATTATGTTTTGAAAAAAAACATCAAGTCATTATGTGCTTATGACTCCTAAGCAAAACCAAGTTGGCATATCTAACATTAGGCCTGTAAACGGATGCAAACAGATACGGATAATGCTGTATCCGTATCCGAAAATAAAAATCCGTATCTAAATCTGTATCCGTATCTGGTGGATACATACTAAATAATATCCGTATCCGTATTCGCGAATATTTTCGGATATCCGAAAATATCTGTATCCGGCTTAGCAAATATGGATATTTCCGGATATCCGAAAATATCCGAATCCGAACTTAAAAATATGTAAGTTACAATATGATGCATATTTCATTTGGTACTAAACAATAGCTGAAAATTTTGAAATAATACATAAATGATAAAACATACCGATTTAACAATAACACATTCAATCACATAAAATTCAACACTAATTTAAATGTGTTTTGTTACTTAATTTTTATCCATCTGTTTATAAAATAATAAATTACTATAACCTAAATATAAAAATACAAAACTATATATTTTCATAGCGAACGGATATTTATCGGATACGGATATTGTCATATCCGTATCCGCTAAGCATTTCGAATATCGGATACCCGTATCCGCTTTTCAGATATCGGATATTTTTGTATTTTCGGATGCGGATATGGACGGATTTCGGATAACCATTGACAACCCTGTCTAATATGTGGGTCTCATATCCTGTGAATAAACCACGACAATTAAATCCCGTTTTGATCTATCCCACCGATCTTTCAAATTCACTTGAAGTTGCCTATGGTTACAGTAATTTGACTCAACATCGAAAGATAACATGTCTTCAACTATTGGTAAATTCCAACAAAAATGTTATCATGATTTAACGCAATGTTTCTTTTAACACTTCAATTAAATTCACACACATATATGCATCTTGCAAATTTTTATTCACATTTTACTGGTTGCTGCATACACACGCATATGCTTGCTATAATTTAAATCCACATGAAACTTTTCGTGGCTGCTACATATGGCAGCGACAACCCACTTGCCTTTTTTTTAGTTGTAAGTAAACCGTGTAGCTCAACCTTTGGCAATATGGGAGCAACATAATTTAGGGCATGGTAGCAGCATGAGGTTGCCTCCTTACAACATGTTTAAAGTCATTATGAATACTTTAAACACAACATTTTACTACGAACACAAGTTAATATTTACATTCTTAATAAAATACATATTTTTACATTTTTATGTGTTTAAACTTATATTTTTAACAACTAATTTACACAAAATCCATTGTTTTATCAAAATAAAAGTACAAAACATATTAAAGATAGTTTAACACTTAAATATTGATTTTCAATAAATATTTCAATTTTAATATTTTATTTACAACTCAATTAAAATTAGAAATACGCTTTTTATAATAAAATTTTACCATTAACAGTACTTTATAACATTGTTACATTTTGGCAATTAAAATCCTTAAACACATATGACTATCTCAATTAGCAAATTATAAACATCATTATGGTTGGAAAAATGTTTATTATGATTTAAGGCAACTGTTTGATATACCGGGTAGCTCAACCTTTGGCAACAGGGAAGCATCATAATTTAGGGCCTTTGTACAACATAAACATGGAGGCTGCAAATTTAACGAGAAAAATTACCGTATACAAAACGAAGGTAGCCATATCATATGAGGGAAAAACTAATGAATATGTTGCTGCTAGTTTTTTTTTAATTTTCCCCCTCATTATACTCTTGTATGCTACACAGTCTATTTTCAATGATTAGGGCATGACATGATAGTAGGCTAGCAGCATGACGTTGCCACCTTAGAAGCAAAACACTTCTTCTAGAAAAAAAAACAAGCATGCACATGTTCTCGTGTTGGATGGATCGGTTTCTTTATACAATGAGGATAGGTAAATTTTAATTTTTTTTACCTTATTCTAATCTTTGTACAAATTATTTTAAATGTGCTATTATACTAGTTCTCAATATTCAGCATGATAAGGACAATTTAGCTAAGTAAAAGCCAAAGGTTTTGTTTATATATCAACATAATTGTACTAGTGGTCATTTACATATAAATATTAACACCTTCAACAGATAATGCTCCTACTCTCTCCAACCAAATTCCCATGCAATTTGTTTCCTAAATTTGGATCATTCCTTTTGCCCAAAATTAGAGCATCCCCAACAGAGCTTTGATACAATGTCCGAATCATGAATTGAAGAGTAAAACCGCTCCAATAGATATCATTATCTGTAATATTCAGGGAAATATTACGAGGCGTATGCTGAATTTTGAATTGGTCCCCGCATTTAAAAAATCGACGCTGTAGAGAAAGAAAGTGAAATTTTTGGCGCACACTTAAAAAATCGGTGTCGTACAGTACAAAAAAAGTAAAATTGGATCTGAATTTAGAGGTTTTTTCTTCTTTATTTTGACGCTGATAAAATCGGCTCCCTACTATTGGGGAAATCGTGACTTTCTCCCCTGAATATTACATGTTGTAATATTCTTCCCCTGAATTCTGTTAGAGATACTCTTATACATTACTAAATATAAAATTTTAAAATAATTTCTACTCATTTTATTTTTTTTCTCCAAACTATAAATTACTTACTAAACTAGAAGCTTTCCTTTTTTTCGAAACGTTGTATCAAAATGTCTCGTTACAGTGCTTAGTAATTTCTATCGTTCAACTTGGTTAAACGAATTGATATCTTAAATTACTCAACAAACAAATTAACATATGATAAGGATTTAAAATATATTCAACAACTTTAGATAACAATCTATGTATTTTACTAATCACTTGCTAATTTAAATAAACTTATTTACGTTAGAACTACACAAACGTATCATATATGTTGAAGTCAAAAAATGACCACACCACTAAAGGTGTTTCTAGAACACTTCATAAAAAGGTGTTTCTAGTACATCACTTCGTCTTTTACATTCATTTCTCTCTTTTATAATGATCTTCTACTTTTTCCTCTCTTTTCGCTTCAGATCTCGCTTGATTTCACGATGGAATGAGTGAGATCTTTGATTGGTGACGGTAGTTGTGTAGATATTCAACCACTTGAACACTTAGACGTTCTTCATCGGATTCATAATGAGTTTGCATCAGATCTACGCTTGAGAGAGAATTAATGGTGGTTAGAGATCATTTGGATTGAGTTTGAGAGATTTTTAATAGAGTTTGGAGAAGATTTCGTTAATTTGTTGTTGGAGGAAGATGGATTGAGCTTGAGAAGCCATTATTGGAGCTTGGAGTGCTTGAGAATGGTGGAGAAATGATTTGGACAGTCCTCCGGGTGGAGAAATCCATCCCATTAATGGTAGGGAAGTGGGGTATTTATAGGTGTAGTTTGGAGGTAGCGACAAAGCTGAAAATATGGTGTGCAGGTTTTAGGTCGATCATAAATTTATTTACGAAAATGCCACTGAGTTAAAACTCGACCGAACCAAACTTTACAGCTATCAACAACTGGAATGACTGACCCTTTTTTTCCTTTACTACCAACCCACTTTATTGCAGGCCCACGTGTATTCTAACTTGTTGCCGACTCATCTATTTACATTTTTTCCACCGCTTCCATTTTGAGGTCGACCCATGCGAAGTTTATATAAGCTGACCCATACTTCTGAACGTAAACCCCCATATGTATCTTTAAGTCACCGACCCATATGCTTGTGCAGTCACCGACCCATTCCAAGTCTTGCCACGTCAGATCTTATTGTATGGGACAAAGACAACGACCCAAACTTGCGTGACATTGCTAATTTAAATATGAAATGGGTTCATTCACGTGCCATGCATATGAAAAAGGAACAGTTCTTATGTGAAGACTTATTTATGAATGATACCATTGCTATAGGTTAAGGGAATGTTGCTTCGTAAATGAACAACATATTGACCCATGCACTACAGCAAGCCGACCCATGCTGTCTTATTCGCGACCGCAATATACAACAGCAATATGGATACTCTATGTCTTGCCACGTGGCTTTTGCTTCATGATGTCTTTAGCATATAACCTGTATGTAGAACCATGCTGACATGTTCTTTGGCATTACTTTATATTTGTGCCATCATGTATTCATGTTACCATGTATTCACGTTTTATCCTTCAAGCCTTCTTTGTGCATATAGGGACCGACCCACATATATTGGAGGTGCCAACCGGTGCCAGCTTCAACATGATTTATAAAACCGACCCATGCACTAAAGAGTGTAGACCGACCTGTGCATGGCAAATATACCGACACAGTATAGTGCAAAATCAGAGATCTGGGCAGTGGAATACAAATAAACCCTATGATCTAGTCTGTTAACAATTTTAACAATGCCAAAAATAAAAACAAGTGGCACAAATTATAGAGAGAACAAAAATAGAAAATAAAGGAAAGAGCACACCAATTTTTAACGTGGTTCGGCTTTGCCTACGTCCACGAAGACCCAACAACTTTTATTTCTCAATGAAGAAATGAGTACAAAAGATTACAATAGAGAGAAGACTAATGGTGGATTTCTTGCTTCATACAATAACATGACCCCTATTTATATAGAGGGATTTCTTGGGGATAAAAGAGAAGATTCTAGATTGCTTGGAAATGAAGGGAAAATAAATAATATTTTCCTTGATTTGATTGGCGCATAAATGGATGGTGCAATTATGGTCCCAATCTCTTTCCCTAAGTAAATTGATTCTTCATTAATTGATTGATTGGCCTTTTATTTTTCTTCCACAAACTTCCTCTTATATCTTCCCACACATGAGCCAATTAATTGATTGACAATTAATCAATTTCTTTCCTTCTCTACAAATATTTGAATCATTAATATCAACACTCCACCTTGATTCAAATATGACAATCTTTCTTCATTATCTCATCTTCAACAATCGACAAAGAAGTTGTTGGGCCCAGCGCCCCATGGCGCTCAAGTAACAGGAAGCAAACTGATCAAGTTTGAGCAATGCTCAAACTTGTCCTTTGGAAGTGACTTGGTCATCATATCTGAAGGATTATCCGAAGTACCCACCTTCAATAATTTCATCTTGCTTCGTTCTTCCTCAAGCATGAGAAAGAAGCCTCTAACATCAATGTGCTTCGTCCGTGAACTATAAGCCCGGTTCTCAATAAGATGAATCGCACTCTGACTGTCTGAAAATAGCTCCATTGTCTGTTGCGCCATTGAAAGATCATCCAACAACTGAAGTAAGTACAATCCTTCCTTTGTTGCTTCCACAATCAATATCAACTCTGCTTCGGTAGACGACAAAGCTACGATAGACTGCAACTTCGATCTCCACGAAATCGGGCCTATGCCAAGTGTAAAAACATAGTTCGACACAGACTTCCGTCCATCTCTATCCACAGCGTAATCTGAATCATAGTATCCTCTAAGAGAAATGTCTCCATCTACTCCACCATATAACAAGACAAATGAAGAAGTGCCACGAAGATATCTGAGTATCCACTTCACTGCTTGCCAATGCTATTTACCTGGGTTTGACATATATCGACTGGCAACTCCAACTGCATGAGCTAAATCAGGCCCTGTGCATACCATAACATACATAAGGCTTCCAACCGCACAAGAATAAGGGATATTACGCATGTCCCTTTTGTCTTCATCCGATGTGGGACACATATCTCTGGATAGCTTGAATTGAGAGCCTAATGGAGTAGCCACCGGTTTAGCATTCTCCATACCGAATCGAGATATGACTTTCTCGATGTATTGAGTTTGAGTGAGCCTCAAAACTCTTTGCTTTCTATCCCTCTGAATCTCCATCCCCAAAATTCTCTGTGCGTTTCCCAAATCTTTCATCTCAAATTCCTTTCTGAGCTCCATCTTCAACTCCGAAATTTTAGACATGCTCTTAGAAGCTATCAACATATCATTAACATAAAGTAACAAATAGATGATGTCATCATTACATTTTTTAAAATAGACACATTGGTCCTTAAAGCTTCTAGAGTAAAAATGTGAGATCATAAACTTATCAAATTTCTTATACCATTGTCTAGGAGAATGTTTTAAGTCGTAAAGAGATTTGTTAAGTTTACAAACATGACCTGGCATGTTGCTATCAATGAACCCCTCTGGCTGCTGTAGGTAAATGTCCTCCTCAAGATCACCATGAAAGAATGTTGTCTTGACATCTAGTTGTTCCAATTCCATGTCGAAGTGAGCAACTAATGCCAAAAGAATGCGAATGGAAGTGTGTATAACAACTGGAGAAAAAATATCATGAAACTCCACATCTTTCTTCTGAACATAACCCTTCGCCACTAATCTTGCTTTGTACCTCAAGTCACCATTGCCACCATCTTTCACCTTATAGATCCATTTACATCCAATTGCTCTCTTGCCGGAAGGAAGTGGCACTAAATCCCAAGTGTGATTTTTGTGCAAAGACTCGATCTCCTCCTCCATTGCTACTAGCCAACTGGAGCTATCAACTGAATTAATGGCATCTCTGTAGTCTCTTGGTTCATCATGAAATATGCTTAATGCATAAGTTTCCATGTCATCAAAGTCAATATCTTCAATGCTTAATCCCACAAAATCATCGAGCCATGTAGGTCTTTTCTTCTCTCTCGTTGGTCGAGTTTGAATTTGAGCTCCACCTTGAGGTTGATCTTCTGTCTCTTCCCTATCAAACACGGTGTCATCGAAATCACCATTTTTACTCGTATGGAAGTCTGATGATCTGCCTTGTGTTTGGTATTCTGAATTTGTCCTCTCAACATCATCATTAACTGAAGAAGAAGGCTCCACCTTCAACATAGCCTTCTCATCAAATGTAACATGCCTGCTAGTAACAATCTTATGGGTAGTAGGACACCACATCCTATAACCCTTAATTCCTTTCTTATATCCAAGAAAAATACACTTGCGCGATCTTGGATCCAACTTCCCTTTGCTCTCATGCACATAAGCTAGAAAACCAAACACTCTGAGAAAGGAATGTGATACAGGCCCTCCCTTCCATAGTTCTTCAGGAATCTTCATATCTATGGCGGTAGAAGGTGTGCGGTTGATAAGGAAAGCCGTCGTAGATAATGCTTCTGCCCAAAATCTCTTATTTAATCCCACAGTCAGCCGTAAGCAACGAGTTCTTTCCAACACAGTCCGATTCATTCTCTCTGCAAACCCGTTTGACTGAGGATCTCCTGGTGTGGTGTAATGTCTTTTGATTCCCTCGAACACACAAAGTTTGATGAAATTTTGAGAAGTGAATTCACCACCATTATCTGAACGAAGAACCTTCACTTTCTTTCCAGACTGCTTCTCAGTAAGAGATTTCCAACTTTGAAACCTATCAAAAGTTTCATCTTTGGACTTCATAAAGTAAACCCATACTTTTCTAGAAAAATCATCAACAAATGAAACGAAATACCTGGCTCCTCCATAAGATAGGCATGGTGCGGGGCCCCAAACATCAGTATGAACATACTTTAAAACATCTTTAGACTTATGCTCTGCAATGCCAAAAGAAACCTTTGTTTGCTTTCCAAGTACACATCCTTCACAAAAGTCAAGTTTTGAATGATGAACACCATCAATCAAGCCTCACTTTCTCAATACTTCTAAACTGCGCTCTCCAATGTGGCCCATACGAAAATGCCACAATCTGGTAGAATCGGAATCAACTGAATCAATAACTGAAGCAGACTCCGCAACAGCAGTTGTACCCTTCAGCAAATATAGATTTCCAGCTTTTACCCCTTTCATTACTATCAATGAGCCATTTGTAATTTTTAATGAATCTTTTTCTATTACACACTTTAAGCCAAAATTATACAATGCTCTAATTGAGGTCAAACTACACCTTAAATCAGGCACGTGGCTGATAGCACATAAATTACGAACAACACCATCAAACATCCTGATTTTTACTGTTTCAATACCAATCATGCGGCAAGAAGCATTATTTCCCATGAGAACCTCTCCTCCATCAAGTTGACAATAAGTGGAAAAAGAGTGCCTATCAGGTGTCATGTGATAGGATGCTCCCGAGTCAATAATCCATAAAGTACTCTTCATAGGAGAGGCGAAAACTGTAAAAATGCCAGGATCATTATCTGAATCTGATGTCTCCGCTGTAGATGTTGAAGCCTTCTGGGGAACAACTTTGTTTTTATTCTTCAACTTGGGGCAACTTGCAATATAATGTCCAGGTTTTCTGCAATAATGACAAACTCCCTTCCGGGCTTCTTTTGACTGAGATCTGGACTTAGCTTTGTCTCTACCATATTTGGGTCTACTTTGACTTCTTCCTCTCTGTGCAACAAGACTTTTAGAATCATTCTCCATGCTCATGCTTGCTAACTTTCCTCTCAACATCTCGTTATGCAAATTTGTCTTTACATCCTCCAAGAAAATAGACGAACGTCCATAGATCATAGAGTTAACAAAAGTGTTATACTCTGCAGGTAAAGAATATAAAAGAATAACAGCTTGCGCCTCATCCTCAATCTTTACATCAGCTGCTCGAAGATTCATGACAAGTGTGTTGAAGGCATTTATATGAGCAAATACATCTGTTCCGGGCCTCATTTTGAAAGAATAAAGTTGTTGCTGTAAGATGATGCGGTTGGTGAGAGACTTGTCATAGAACTTTCTCTGAAGAGCATCCCACAATTCTTTAGCAGTTTTCACATGAGAAAACTCTCTAAGTACTTCATCAGAAATGCTAAGTAGGATGGTAGTAAGAGCATCCTCTTCCAATTCTTCTAACTCTTCAGGTGCTAATTTCTTCAATTTCTCTGGATCTGAGACAACTTTAAATGTCCTCTCTTTCTTCAACACTGCTTCCATCTTCATCATCCATGTGCCAAAATCCCCCTTTCCATCAAATCTAGCGACTCCATAATTTGTAGCGCTTCTACCACCGTTATTCTTTGCGGAATTTGACATGGTTGAAAAAGTCTTTGAACAGGACAACTCGTTTTGATACCAATTTGTAGTGCAAAATAAGAGATCTGGGCAGCGGAATACAAATAAACCCAATGATATAGTCTATCAACAATTTCAACAACGCCAAAAATAAAAAAAAAGTGGCACAAATTATAGAGAGAACAAAAATAGAAAATAAAGGAAAGAGCACACCAATTTTTAACGTGGTTCGGCTTTGCCTACGTCCACGGAGACCCAACAACTTTTATTTCTCAATGAAGAAATGAGTACAAAAGATTACAATAGAGAGAAGACTAATGGTGGATTTCTTGCTTCATACAATAACATGACCCCTATTTATATAGAGGGATTTCTTGGGGATAAAAGAGAAGTTTCTAGATTGCTTGGAAATGAAGGGAAAATAAATAATATTTTCCTTGATTTGATTGGAGCATAAATGGATGGTGCAATTATGGTCCTAATCTCTTTCCCTAAGTAAATTGATTCTTCATTAATTGATTGATTGGCATTTTATTTTTCTTCCACAAACTTCCTCTTATATCTTCCCATATATGAGCCAATTAATTGATTGACAATTAATCAATTTCTTTCCTTCTCTACAAATATTTGAATCATTAATTTCAACACACAGTTGGTGCTGACCCCGTTGGTGCCAACCCCGTTGGTGCCAACCTAGTTGTTAAATATACGAACCGACCCGTTGTTGTTGAGTAGTTCGACCGACCCATAGACTTGAACCGACCAACCCATGAGATGTGTGGATGGCCGACCCACATATAATATGACCGACCAATATTGGGGCCGACCCCGATCCACGCACACTGAGGCTGACCGACCCATACACATTGAATATATTGTCTGATCCATCAATTCTAACTTGAATTCGATCCAATAATATATGGATGATTTTTAAGCGGATAACAATATATATATATATATATATATATATATGTATGTATGTATGTGTGTGTGTGTACATATGTATGTATTACATGCATACACACACATACATATGTATATGAGTGTGTGTGTGTGTAGAAATATTCCCCTACACCTCTTAGGCTGTACCTTTATCCTCCACTGAATTCCAACCACTCATTCCGATTGATATTCATTATTTCTCTCTCCGATTGAATTGAATAATATTTTCTTCTTCACGCTTCTAAGCATTAACAAATTTTTTCCTCAATGCTTATAATCGTTATAAATAAATTTTGACGCCCCTATAGCAACACGTATAAGTGTTGCTGAAAATATTGCGATAGATATACTCGTTGGTAATCCTCTGTTTTGGTGTACTAGTGTTTGATCATGGTGATTCCTCCACGATTGTAGATTTCATGGTGGAATTGAGATTTATATTTGTTATTCTCTAGGACTTATAGTTTTAGTCTTTTATCAATCATGATTTAGACTTTACTCCAATAGTGTATTTTAATTTTATATCTTTATTTTTTACATTTTATTTTAGCACGAGTGAGTATTCAGATAGAGCGTTGTATCATTTATTTTGAAGTCGTACGACTAGGGTTGTAATACACATACGCGCGCGCGCACACACACACAATAGTTTAAATAAAATAGATAATAAATTATAAAGATAAAATAATCATAAGTAAAATAACAAGTTTGATATAAAATATTTTAATTAAAGTAATTATAAATAAGTAGTTAAATATAAAATATTTAATTAAAATGATTATAAAATATACAGATAAATATAA
Organism: Allium sativum; assembly: GCA_030737875.1. Lineage (NCBI taxonomy): Eukaryota > Viridiplantae > Streptophyta > Magnoliopsida > Asparagales > Amaryllidaceae > Allium > Allium sativum. The sequence continues at coordinate 965,988,450 of CM060913.1, forward strand.
TATAAGCAATTATATATGCACATATACATACATACATACATAATATACCATTTTTCTTATAAAAGAAATTATTATTTAATATTGTTGTAAATAATCTGTGATGGACCAGGATATATTTTTATTTCAACTAAAATTTAAAAAAGTTGTTTATATAACCATCAATAAAATTAGAACTTAGATGTAGTAACATATCACCTATTTTTTTTATCATTATCAAAATTTAAAAAAAGTTGTTTATTTCAACTTAAATTTAAAAAAGTTGTTTATATATAGGCCCACAAACTTAACCTGTAGGGTTATCCAATCTTTTTACACTGGTATGACATAACCTATGGAAATCCTAGTAGTGAGGATGCAAGCGTAGGGGGAAGCTTGTATCATCTTGCGTGTGAGACCCGTTTCAGTCAGTAACCCATATATAGGTATCAAATGAGTACTCCAAATTAGGTCGGAGTCGGGGCACACTTACTGGGCTGATTGTAAGATATCCAAAAGAAAGACGGTGTGGGCAGTGCATTCCGATGGGGTCATATGCGTGCACGAGTCCGGACAAGAGGTGGCTCAGAAGTCGTGACTTCGGTAGATATGGTTATGCACATCCTTAAAACGAAGGGTTGCCATTTTAGGAAATGATACATCCTACTGCGGGGCCAGCACAGGGTATCTACGGAGTAGAAAACCGATCGATTGGGGTATTAATTAGGGTACATCTAGACTCTGGTATGTTTAGGAGTCCGTTATTATCCTTAGGGGTAACTCCGGTATGTTCAGTTGGACTGCCTGTTAGTTGTATGGGGTTAAACCTCTCACTAGAAGTACGCTTAAGTCTACCACCTTATACTTGTTGGGGGTCATCTTGTTCTAGTGATACTAGTATTGGTGCACAGAAAGAGAAAAGTACTAGAGAAGCGCTATACATATACGTTCTGTTCAGTTTATCATGTTTACCTTGTCATACCTGACTTATACGTTGTTATCACTCTAATCCAGTTTATATGTCTGTCATGATATTTTTATTTATTTATATGCTAAAAGTAACTGGACTTGCCAGACTTTATGTCTGGCCTATTTTGTTTCCTCTTCTTTCTCTTCCGTTTCTCCTCCCCCCCCCCCCCCCCCGGTTCTCAGGGTGGGAATACTCAAGCTTGATTAGGATTTTTCTTTCCTTCTGCTTGGAGCTACTTAGATGTACTGTTTGATTTTGTACCTTTTCTACTATGGCTATGCTTTTGGGGATTATGCTCTTTTCATGTTTACTGTACTCTGATGATTTTAGTACAAGACAGAAATTTTAAGTTGATGTACAGGGTTTTATGTATTCCAAACTCATGTTGTAACCATGTTTTGAACCACGATGTTTTCTGCATAATAAAGTTTTAAATTCCGTTGTTATTTTATATTTGTCTTGTAATATTTCTGTTTCTATTTACCTATAACGCTTCACAAAACTTAATGCATTCTCTTACTGAGTGACATTAATGAATGTGGGGTGTCACATAAATAGTTAAATGTAAAGTATTTAATTAAAACAATTATAAAATATATAGATAAATATAATATAGGCAATTACACACACACACACACACACACATACACATACACACATATACATACACACATCAGTACAGGAAAATACTGTCAAGAATAAGTTACGGACTTTTCCAGTCGTAAGAACGACATGCTAAAATTTTATTCTAAAGGACAAAACATCATATTTTAGTTATCAGTTTTACAGTGTGCATGGTATCAGAATCTGACTACCAGCTTTTAAGTATCAGTTTTACCGTTTGCATGGTATCAGAATTTAGCTATTAGTTTTTAAGTATTAGTTTTACGATGTGTATGATGTTAGTTTTACATTGTGTATTGTCATTGAGAATAAATTTTTGATGGGTTGTTTTTTAGCTTGAAAAAGTTATGAAATTTCCCCAACATAATATACTAATTTTCTTATAAAAGAAATTATTATTTAATATTGTTGTAAATAGCCTATGATGAACCAAGATATATTTTTATTTCAACTAAAATTAGAAAAGTTGTTTGTATAACCATCAATAAAATTAGAACTTAGATGTAGTAACATACAACCTTTTTTTATCATGGGTGCTACTATTCGCATCCCTATTTACGCTTCTGGCCACCAAAACTAAAAGCACTCCAAATATTTTAAATTTTCTCTGTTGGCCACCGTCTAAATTAATAACTAAAAAAGCAGAGGCCACCAGTTCCTTCCTCTACACGAACGCTTCCTTTCTCCCTTACATCAATGTACTCTGTGAATCAAATACCTAAAATTAATTATTCAAGAAAAAATTAACATAATCCATTTTCATAACCACATTAGCAATTTTTATTTTTATGAGACTTACTTTGTCGGTTGTGGAATGATTCGTCAAATCAACATTTATGTCTTTTGAGTCATTTGATCGAACATCTTGCATGTATTATCACAACCATCATGTTTATCGTTCAATTTATTATCATTCAAATATGATAATCTATCAAACGACAAAAAAAATAATGTATTAGTTTGTAAAAGAAAATACGTAAGTTATACGGATAAGAACGCTACAAGTCAAAACTTACATTATCATTCTATATTACAACGTCGTCAAATTTAATATGCTTCAAACTTGAAATTTCCTGCGGAGCGAAAAAAATATTCTAAAACGCAATGGAAAACTGTAACCATAAAAAAAAAAACCCTAACAACATATTCTATAACATAATAGATACAATAAAAATCAAGCAATTCTAACCTCTTTTTTCTTTTCATCTTCCATCTCTATTAGACACAAAATAATATCTGCTTTTGTTAGGGTTTAGGGTTTGAAATGGTAAAGAAGTACGTGTTTTTCTGAAGAGAAGTATGTTGATGAATAACTGAGTGAAGAAATAATATATGGTGGCCAGAAGAATATAAAAAAATAATCATTTGTATTAAATTTAGATAGGTGGCCGGAAGTGTAAACCGGAGTGTGAATAGTAGCACCCTTTATCATTATCAAAATTGCAATGTAACGAAATTTTGGTGGCCTATGTATGATCTGTAAATTTATCATTATTAGTGTATTAATGACCTTTAACGGTGAACGGACAAAGTATCAATAGTTATTACTGGCTTGACATTGTACCAATTGTTCGTTTGCCCATGTGAAAGGTTGAGCATGAGGCCAGACGAGATGTACAAATAGGTACCTTTTCTTCTGAAGCCAGGCACATGTGCATTGCCTATCGTCGTCAAAGTAAATTGAGTGTAGAAAGATTAATTTCTATGATTTGTCCACCACCAAGGAGAGCTTGAAATGACGCAGTAACATGTGTATGATAGCAACTTTCTTTACTAAAGATATCAGATATTGTGATTCTGTGAAGTGTAAATTTTTTTTTTTTTTTGAATTTTTCCAGAGGAGAAACCGGTACTGCCGTAAAACTACCTCTTTGAACTAAAGTGCGTGAGGCGAAAATCGAACTCTCTCCTCTTTTTGGGGAGCTAGGAACCCTTACCATTCGCGCTAGAGCTGCAGACGTGTGAAGTGTAAATTACTTAGCATAAAAGATTGTAGGGATTAGTTTATCAGAAATAGAACAGCTAACTACAGTTCAGTGAAATTAATCAAAAAAACGTATAAACCATCCCAGTTGCAAGAATTTTTAACATGGCACATGCGTGTTAACTGCTGTGATTCCAAGGACGTACACAGTGTAGGTCATATTTCATGCTTCTAAAATGCTTACAGACCCTGGAAAATAGATCAGAAAAAGTAATAAGAACTGTTTTGATCCCATGGTTTGTTTGTCTTCCTTATTTTCACTCTTTCAATTCTGGATCCGCACTTCCCGGACTTTTATTTTTTGGGCTTTCTAATATCTTCCTTCATGTTCTATGCAATTAGCTAGATATTTTTGTGCATAGCCATCATCATTCATCAAACCCTATATAAACTAGCATCAGCTCATTGATTATGTACAAGTTACAATGGCTTTTAGAATAAACAGAAACACATGTTTGGTTTTGTTTCTAGTCTTCATTGCATTGGCTTTAGAGGCCAAAGCATCAAGAAAAATTAGCAACTTAAACTCAATATCTGAGAAGCATGATTCATGGATGTCTCGTTACGGGCGAGTCTATGCCAACAAGGAAGAAAAGGAGTATCGTCTTACAGTATTCAAAAAGAACATGGAGTTAATAGAATCATTTAACGCGGGTGATAATCACAAATTCAAACTAGGTGCAAACCAGTTTGCAGATCATACCAAGGATGAATATGTTGAACTCTGCAGCGGTTATCATCCTCACTTGATGACGTTTGTGGAAACCAAAGGATTCATGTATGATAATGTTACAGACATACCTTCAAGTATTGATTGGAGAACAATGGGAGCAGTCGCCCCTGTCAAACATCAAGGACACTGCGGTAATAATCATAATTCATAATCATACTACATGATTTTAAAATACAATACTTGTTGTCGACTTATTCTTAGGTACATGCATGCTCCAAAAATAGGTTCTTGCTGGGCATTTTCTGCAGTGGCGGCAGTAGAAGGCATCAATAAGATTAGAACTGGAGAACTAGTCCCTCTTTCTGAACAAGAGCTCATAGACTGCGACACTGGCGGCGAGAACAAGGGTTGCAGTGGAGGCCATATGTCTAAAGCTTTTGAATTCATTGTTAAGAATGATGGTTTAGCTCCAGAAGCTAATTATATGTATGAAGGAATGAATTCAAAAACATGCAAATCTGGAAACTTAATAGTTTCTCATCATCGCTGCACGGTAAGCGGATATGAACATGTGCCATCTAACGATGAAGCAGCCTTGCTAAAGGCCGTGGCTCATCAACCTGTTTCGGTTGCCATTGACACTAAAAGCTATGCCTTTCAGCTGTACTCCAGCGGAGTGTTCACTGGTAAGGACGTATGTTCTATTTTATGAATTCTTTTTAGATCGATGTATCTGACATACAAATGTATATTTGCTTCATGTTTTTTTAGGCCCTTGTGGTACTGATTTAAACCACGGTGTAACAATAGTGGGTTATGGAACCGAAGAGGATGGAACTAAGTACTGGCTGATCAAGAATTCATGGGGTTCTTCATGGGGAGAGAAGGGCTATGTGAAGATGCAGAGAGATGTGGATGGCAAAGAAGGGCTGTGCGGTATTGCTATGCAAGCTTCTTACCCGACCGCTTGATTAATAAAAGCGATGTTTTTCTTGTAGTGTATCTTTTTATTTCCAAATAATGAGTGCTCATGAATGCATCTATTGCAGGATTAAGTACTATGAGTGAACCCTGTAACTTAAGTTCCTATTATATTATTAGTGATTTGCAAGTTCATACTGTCTATTGCTAATTACTTATAGGCCTGTCTAGTTGGACTGTTGGATACAATGCAATGTGAGAACATCTCTGAGTCTATGTGCTTAATCTCATCATCCTGAAACCTACTTGTTTGGTTGGATGCTGTTCGTGGAGATGATGGCCAAGAAGACATAGTTGTGGTAAAGCACAGGGTAGTTGGAAACAAAGTTGTGGGAGTGAGGTAAGTTTTGAGAAATTCGACAGAGATATATAGATGCGTAGTGTACAAGTGAATAGAGGGTAAAACAAAGAATGATGTGAAGGGTCACTGGTAGGGAGTCTTCTTTACGTATGGTACTGTAGGGAATCTGTTTTACGTGCTGCACGACACTTTAATCCTACTCTGATTAGTCGTATCAGAGAGAATCTGCTTTACGGTTTTTATCAGCAATATTCATACTTCTAGGAATTTTAATATATTGCATTACAGAACTGAGAATTTTACGACGACAACGATTACAACATTAAGAAACGCAAACTACAATCATACGAACTACAACAAACGAACACACGAACATCAAATTCGAAGTACAATAAAACACATTAAGATGGTTTCCACATACACCTACCACGGTCGTGGGTAAAATCTAGCTCTAGGTGACTGAACTCCACGATCGCAGATCGGACGGTCAATCCACTGCTTAAAGTAACAACAATCAATTTCAGCAGGAAAAACATTGTGGAGCCTACACTTTCTTTTCCTTGTTTCGACATGGTGAAATTGTGAATGAGGGTTTAGCTGGATTCAGAGAAGCCGCTATATATACCGGAAAACAGGGTCGTTCCCAACCATATATAATTTAAATATTTCTCTACATAAAGGAGTTAAAAAACAGGGTCGTCCCAATTCACATTAGCAACATGGCAGGCCAACAGTGTACCAAGAGAGAATCTGCTTTACGTACTCCTTTAACCCTCCACTGACTAGTCGTATCAGGAGAGAATCTGCTTTACGTACTCCTTTAACCCAGCACGACACTATTTCGTCTGACGTATTACTGTAGGGAATCTGCTTTATAGAGATGTAATGTTGCTATTTCGTAGATATTTCAAACCAGCCTTTCTTCCTCTCTCCCTTATTAAAGACCAACCAACCTCTCTCTTCCTCTCTTCATCACTCCTTGGTTTTTATAGAGTAGTTCACTGTCAAAATGGCTAACTGGGCATACGACGACGATACCATGGTTCAAATGTACGATGAGTACGAACGGGGTAAACAACCTGCAGAAGATGTCGAATTTGTGCCCGAAACGCAAACGGGAGTCCAAGTAAATGCAGCAGAGGTCGAGTCTGAAATTTTAAGTGCAACACAACCAAACGTTGCAGCCCAGTGCATCGGACCGGTTCAAAAATCCCTCAATGCTCAGTTGAGGGAAGTTCTTGCCCGGCAGAACCCCGATAGGTCAAGCTCCAGCATGACGGGTCGTTCAGTCCTTTGCTATTGCGGAGTCGAATGTAATATGCTTGTTTCTAAAAGTCAAACGAATGCAGGTCGTCGCTTTTATGGTTGCAAAGCGTACATTCATGCACAGAATCGCCAAGGGTTGCAGAGTTGCAATTTTTTTTCATGGTACGATCCACCTTTAACTGAGAGGGGTGTCCAGTACGCACTTGAGATGCAAGCTGAGGTTATTTTGGGTCTTCGTTATTTTGGGTCTTATTTATGTTGTATTGGGTCGTACTAATATAATTTATAATATTATATAATTATATGTCAAACCCTGTACCTTATGCCGTAGCAGTTGTTACCATTCGAGTTATTAAAGATATATGCTTATAAGTTGTTATTCATGTGTGGTAATACATTACAGATGTGACATATTAAAACTTTTAATGGGGTTTTTTTTTGTATTTTGGTAACTATTTGGAAGTGTTAAAAGCTAAAAATATGTACTTGGCAAGATTAGAACCTGGATCTCTCACCAAGAAGGCACAAACATCTACCAATCAAGCCAAGCATGCTTTTATGCAACTTTTATACATGCGAGTTTTGAAAACTCGCACAAAGGCGCGTTTTCAAAACTCGCCTATATGCTCATCTGGACAAAACAGGTCTACTTTTGTAATAAATTTTGAAAGATGGCTAAACATGTTATAAGTTTTAAAAAGAGGTCTACACATGTGAATTGTCCAATTATAAAAGATAGATAATGATCATCCTGAAGCTGACTTGTTCTGTGCTTAATTTTCTGCTTTTTGCAATCAAAGACATGTATTCTTAATGGGAGTGGATTTTTCTCCCCAAACAATCAAATGGTTATAAAAATATTTCTTATCACCAAATATTTAATATATTCAACTAAGGAATATCCAATAATATATAACAATATATTCTTAATGGGAGTGGATTTAGGACCCCACCAGCGCCGCGTCCGGACTCGCTGACGACTCGTCTTCGGCTCGGCTGATAATTGGCTTAAGAGTTATAGTGCAAAGCCTTATAATAGACGTTTTTTGGCCCAAAAGAGGTCATCTGATAGGAGCTTTGGGCCTTTTTATGTTTGCGACTTGACTTCGACTGAATCGCTTTGTGTTTTCTGACGGTTGAGCGCGTTGCTCACCCAATACTTATCGTGTGACAGCCTTGACTAAAAAGCATGTCAACATATTCAACTAAGGAAAATCTAATAATATATAACTACTCGATAACACAATCGAGGGCAGATTGTTACCACACTTGCAAATTATGGTTGTTATGGTAATGATAACCGTTACCAATACATGAAAACCCTTACCATACTGATATTATTTGTAAACCGAAAATGAATATCGACAATTTACTGTTACCGTTGGTAAAATGTTCATTGTGATACCAATAAACTGGTAAACCATTGACTGATAATGATAAATTTACAGATACATAAAGCTATTAAAACATTAACACATTAAAATTTTGATAATGATAAAAAAGTAAATATTTTTTGCTAATTCTAACACCATTAATGTTTATATAAATGTTTAAATTATTTTAATTGGCATAGACAATTTACTTAGCTTATCACAAGACATTTGCAGCAATATAAAATAATAATTTTGTTAATCTTAAACTTTGAATTTAATAAAGTAAAATAAAATTAACCATCCAAAATAAATCTATAAGCATCTGCATAAAACATGATAAAATTTCAAAAAAATAAAGGTTGGAATTTACTAAAATAGCGAAAAAAACAAAATTAATATGACTGGTAAATTTCCCGTTACCACTGGTATTTGACATTTCTTTACTGCTATTTTACCCTTAATAATGGTAAAACTTGCTGTTACCATACCGATAACATTGGAATACCAATGCAGCTCGATATTGGATATCAATGGTTTGATATTGGATATCAATGGTTTGATACTGGTATGGTTATGGTAAATTTATTACCATTACCATAACAACCCTACTTGTGAACGTTGGTAGCCCCACGGATGGACAGAATTATATTAATTATGGATCACAAATTAACCCTACTAATATTATTATTTGGACAGATTCAAATTATTTTACCAAATTGCTAATCCATATAAAATATCCCTAAATTATGGTAAAAAATGTTTAACTAATTATATTAACGTTGTTATGATAAAGGTTAATTTGTCATTACCATACAATTATCAGTCAATCGGTTACCATTTTTGAATGAAATTTGTATAACAGTTTAATCGGTAAAATAACAAGAACTCTAGCATTTTTACTGTAAATCATTGGCAAAATTTCTTCAATATCAACAGTAGGTAATTTTCCCAATCATTTTATAACACATGTATATTCATTTATATGTTTTATTATAGGTATTTTGAACGAAGCAAATTATTAAATTTCATTCAATAATCATATGTAACAATGTTAAATACACTTTACGTTTTTTTCATTTTATCTTTTATTAAATAATACTATAAACCTTATAATAAAGAAACGTTATTATTTTGACTACAAGTCAAGAAACTAATATTTTTTAGATAAATGGTAATTTACCATTACTAGTGTAACGGTTACCAAATTATCGATATATCAGTCTATTAGTAACAATAACAGTTAATAATTTTAAGCTACCGCTAAAAGTAGTATAGTAATGATATTTGTGAAATGATAATGGTAACCACTTCCATAACAGTCGTAAATTGTACAACAAATCACCAGTTGTAACATTGATAATTCACCAATTAATTACCTATAGGATTATAGAAACAAAACTAACGTTTCTATCATAATTTATCACTTACTTCTTGTTGTTAAACATGTCATAAGTTCCACGTTACAACCCGAACTTCCCCGTGAAGGCAAGCCCGGATTGAATAGAGGACAAGATGAATCAGAGCACAAATAGAAGAACATTTCATTGCTTATTACAACAATTTCATCAGAATACAAGAATATACAGAGTATGAATAAATATTACACATTCACCAAATATCAGAGATTTACAAGTTACAATGCAGCGGAAAAATAATACAAAACACAACTGAAAAGAATATACGGATACAGAACTTACCGAATATCATTCCAGCTGTAAACCAGGATCCTGTGAATATAAATCTGCAAAACCAAAACTACTAGCTGCCCGTGTCGAAAATAGGGGCACCCAGAGTTTAGGTTAAAACAATAAACTCCAGGTCAGTCATGTGACTGGTGTGAGAACTAAAACAGCTATTTAAAACTTTGCTTTAAATCAGATATATCAAGGGACCACGCCGTATAACACGGGACGGGTTTCCTACCAAGAACGCCAGTGCATATATCAAAAAAGCGCAATGCTTTTTGGAAAGATGAAGCTATTATAAGACCCAGGTCCTATCACACAATGCAACGCAAGCCGGGGATAGGGTTTTCCCTTATAATAGCCAAACATGTTTGGTACGTTAAAACAAATCATTTGGTACTATTATAAGTGCATAGTGTATAAAACAACTTCAAATATAAATGTATCAATCCTAGATGGCATGGGTACCATAGATCATGTCGCCAATACTAGGCTCTACAATCAAAACCGCAAATGTCACGTATTGGAAGTTGGATTTCCATCTGTGAACCAAGGCAAGGGATCGTCCTTACCGCTTCGAGACTGTCTAGCCCAAGTCTCAGGAATAGAATGCATCGTCCCTTGGATCGTCAAGGCCGGTCCACCCGATGTAGATTATAATGTCTGAACACTGCGTTTTCCCGCCCTATGGGGCGTAAATGAGCCAAATGACTCCATCGGTCCCGGATCGACCGATATAACCGAGGCGCCTCGAAATCCATCATCCACATAAGTAAAATGTCAAGCCGTGTAAAAACACAAACACCACTCCTTGCTAGAAGGGAACGCATGCCCTCCCTGAGGTCCTTCTCCCGTTTCTGGTTCACACCGGGGTGTGAGGCTCGCAAATTAACGCTACACAAAGCTACGCCACAAAGGCCGTGCTTTGATCATCAACCACAAGACTCTGCTTTTCAATAGAACCTTGATCATTTGCATCTCAGCATGCCACACAGGCAATTCACGCTATGCAACCGATGTATATCAATCACACAGAATGAAATCTAATGTCAGACACACATCCATTTACAAGTCCGTTCTGGGTCTGAACGAAACCAGAGGAACCTTATTCCTCGCATATCCATCGATCTCCAAGTACGTCTGGACGATCACCAACTAATTCCCTCCTCTTGGGTGTACAGCCCAATCAAGATCATCAGTAATTATCCAATCGATGTGAAGACCTCCGGTCTTCTATCACCGTCTTCATCGTCGACTCATCGCCGATTCAGTTATTCAAAATGGGATAAACCCGGTCTTTCTGAATAACTCGCATATATAATAAACAAGTGCTATAAAAACACAACATACGCCTCATTCCAATCCAGAATATTCCTTTATTCAAATATTCTTATTCTTTGGGAAAGGTTCCCATTAATTTTATCAAAGATAAATTCTTTAAATTTATTCTTTAATCTTCCTTTGAATATCAATTCAAACCAAATTATGGTTTATCCAAACTAGTCGGGATTAACGAACCTTAACGGAGTAATCAATTGTTTTAAGTTTCCCAATCCCAACCTATTCATCCCATTAAGCAAAACTGGTAATACTTCATATCTAACACCACGATGTTATCAGTAAATTCAATTACCATTTCACGTTCAAATCTAATTACAGATTTGATTATCGCTTGGAGAAAAACTGGTGATACTCCATTCTCGATCATTCCTTGAATTTGATAATTTTAGTTAACAAATTCACCTTTCAATCTATTTAAAGATTCATTAAAACTCTAATTCAGTTTTAATTTCCAAAAATCATTACTTAATGATTATCTTCGAAGTTAAGAAAGTAATCTTATCTTTAACTGGGTTAAAGAACTAATGTCATAAAAAACACAGCTCACGATAAACCCACAATTACATTCCATTAACAATGGAATCTTCACAGAAAACAGATCAATATATATAATCGATATGAACTTCCATATCCGACTAATAATACAAATGGAATAACAACAAAGCCTTTTAAATTCCATATATATTAGCAGTCTTCTTCCACAGAAATTCACTTCGATTATTACCAAATCGAAATCCATTCCATTCCAATTTATTTTATTAAATTGGAAAACTTTACTTTGGAAAATCTCCTTTAAATCTTAACAAAAGATTTATAAATTCCAAATCATATTTCACTGTAAATCAAGTTGAAGAACGAATGATGTTAAAACACAGTTCAGAACAAACCCAATTCACATCCCATTAATTATCGGGTTAAAGAACAAATGTTATTTAAAACACCATTCACGATAAACCCAAAAATCAATTCCAATTCAATTCCTATTAAATATTAGTTAATTGGTATACTTCATTAAATCTAAATAAAAAGATTTAATCTTTTTCTCAACTGGGTTGAACTGAAAATATATCGGCTTATATTCAATATCAAATTCTACGACCAACAAATATCGTATTTGAAATAACGATATAAATATATCTTTCAAATTTCCATAACAATATCTGTACAATCACGAGATCCAACATCGAAATATTCCAAAGACAATTTCGATTCAAATACATTTCCAATTCATATATTGGAAATTCTAGATATTTTTAAAACCATCTCAAATTCATTTTATTTTTTTAAATGGATTATAATTCTAATTCAAAACTAGTTCATTTCGATAACAATCTATTTTTATCTTTTCAAATATGGAATTTTTCATCCCAATTCTTTCCAAACCATTTCTTATGATTTTACACTAATTATTGATATTTTTAATAATTTTATCAAGGCCCGTACAGTCGATTTCCATAAACGGCCATCGAACTGCACTTACAACGACCTTTTCCAAATTTGATTTGGACATAATTCCAAATCCAACTGTTAGATTTATAATTTCTAATATTCATTAGAAAGCTCTTTTCGATACGAACCCAAAGGTTCCAGTTTTAGGAGAATCCGATAGTCGGTTCTCCCGTAATGTCCGTTCGAAGTCAATGGTCGAAATTCGCGAACTGCCGCAGCGCGGTGCGTTCTATTCAGGCCATTATATATATATAATATATATATATATATATATATATTATATATTTCATCGATTTCCATTTAAAACGTATTTTATAAACCGTTTTAAATTCTTTTCAAAACGATTTCAACTTCCATCTCAAATTCAAATCAAAATTGAATTTTCCAATATAAACTCGTTTTAAATTCATTTCAAATCGATTTCAATTCAATTTCAATCCATTTTAAATTCAATTCAAAATGATTTCAATTCTATTTCAATTTAATTCGAATATCAATTCTATTTCAATTTAATTCGAATCTGAATTCTATATCAATTTAATTCGAATCTCAATTCTATTCGAATTTCAATTCGAATTTCAAATTCAATTCGAAATTCAATTCTATTTCAATTTAATTCGAATCTCAATTCTATTTCAATTTAATTTGAATTTCAAATTCAATTTCAATTTAATTCGAAATTAAATTTTCCATATCATTTCAATATTAAAATGATAATATTTTCAAAATATTCAATTTTGAAATCACTTTTTGATATTCATTATAAAACGAATAAATCGACAAAATTCTCGTTCGTGTTAAAATGGCGTTTAACTACTTAACACGGCTTCACATTTCAATATTCACTAAATATTATTTTAAAATATTCGATAATTCTGAACTGGAATCAGACACAGTTAATTACCATATAATGTGATTTATATGGATTTCATACACACATGCACATAACAACAATCAAACACAGTCAACCATCATCCAAAGTACATTCTACACTGCATAAGCATCAAATATAAATATTTAACGGTTATAACAGTCTGTCAACCAATCGATTGACATACAACTAATTATTGGGATTAGAGTATGTCCAATATTATCCTAATACCCGTGTGGGGTTTCAATCAACAAATAATGAATTTTATTTGTGCAGTTGGGCGATGTGTAAAATTTATCGTCCCAATCCATATCAGTCAAATGGGTTTACATAAACAAATCGTTTGATTTGTAAATGAATATTTATTTTATTCATATACACGTTAAAAATTATATTTTTTTTAATGATAAAATAATTATTCGGTTCATTTACACAAAAAAAATGATATTTTTATTGTTCTAACATATTTTAGAAAATTTTGGCGGCATAACGGCGCGATACTAGAAATGGGATAAGGCCTAGCCTTATCCCCTGTCTAATAATGGCTCACGCCATACACATACCAATTCTATTCAATTCCATTTCATTTCCCTAAACAAATCCAAACAAACCAATCAACCAAAAACCACAACAAAGTATAACCAAACAAACACACAAGTCGTCCATGGTCTGTGGATGACGGGGAAACAGCTCATATACGCAGTTACATAATAAATAACTGTATAAAGAAAATTACAGTGAGGAGTTCTCACCTTGGGTTTCCACTTCGCCGTTTCATTTCTGAATTTCTGAATGGCATGGATTTTGCTTTGATTTCAGTCCATTCCTTCACAATCTATTTCACTCTATTCATAGTAAAGATCACATTTTTATTTCACCGCTACATGGATATAAATCACATTTTTATCACTTCGCTATATTTATAAAAACCAGATTTTTAATTTGCTACATATATAAAAATCATATTTTTCTTCGCTATATGAATATATAAAAATCTACTCTTTTCATTATTAAAAATATAATCTTTATCACTTTAAAAATCGAATCTTTATCACGTTAAAAATCGAATCTTTACGATGTTAAAAATCGAATCTTTACGATGTTAAAAATTGAATCCTTACGATGTTAAAAAAATCAAATCTTCATCACTTTAAAAATCGAATCTTTACGATGTTAAAAATCGATGTTCTCCACTTTCAAAGACTGATTTCAAAACAATGTATTTACTTCAAATAAAAACTGATTTTGTTCTATGCATTATATAAAATAAAAACTGATTTAAAAAACTATGTTTTTAACTTAAAATAAAATCAAATTTAAAAAAACAGTATAAAAAAGAACTCACCTTTATTTGTAAAATTGAATCTTGCGTCGGAGGGGGCTGGAGGGGAGCGCCTGAGGCGGAGGGAGGTGAGGCAGTGGGCGGCGCCAGGAGGAGGGTGGAGGCGGAGTTAGCGGCTGTAGGTGAGGGTTAGGGTTTTTTCCGCGAATTGGAGGGGGGTTTAGTGTCCACGGAGGAGAGAGAGGTCGTGGAGGGAGGGGGATCGGAGGGGGAGGCACGCCGCCGCTTGGGGAGGCGCGGTAGGTGAATTGTCGATGAGAAACGGGGGGGAGGGGGCACCGCAGTTTCCTTTTTTTTTTCTTTTTTTTTCTAATTTGTGTCTGGAGAGAGAAGAGGGGGGAGTATTAAATAATTATTATTATATATTTTATATTATATTTTTCTTCAAAAAGTATGATTTTGTATACTAACTCTAAACGAGGCCCAACGACTGTCATCTATAGCTAATTACCCACATTCCGAATACAATGGGATATGTACCATAAGCCGATTCGACTGTTTCGATCAGTTTCCATCAAAATCAATATATATATATATATATTGATCTTGAACGTACATTTCAATTTACCGAGGTCACATACGGATCCAAAAAATTGCCGAAAAATATTTTCTAACTTCGTATTGATGATACGGTTCTAACAAAACTGATTTCATCAAATTTGAAGACCGTTTGAAAAATGGCCATTTTCTGGTCGATCGAAGTTGACTAAAACTGTTAAAACACGTTTTACCTCGCCACGCTCACATATTGATTTAGAAAATTACGAATTTTGGAATCTAGCAATGACTCGACATCTTGGATCCAACAAAAGTGGTTTTGTCGAAAACAGAGGTCGTTTGCAAAATTTCCATTTTTAAGGGCCAAAATTCCATAGCGACTATTCTGAATTTTCAATTGGACATATCTTTTTATTCCCGCTATGAAATTTTGTTTTTTCGAATTCATTGGAAAGATATTTTCAAATAGATTCTAATATTTTTGGTTTCGCCAAAATCTGGTTTATTTTGAATAATGTACATTCATTCGAATTTTGAAATCGAAATTTCAAACTACCGCGCCATTTTCAATTCCTTTTATAATTAAAATAAAATATTTATATTCTAACGTCGATTCAAATAAATATATATGTTCTAATTCTATTCAAAATAAATTTCTCGTCATTATTATTTAAAATAATTCATTTTAAATATTCAAAATTCACTAAAATTGCCAAAATAAAAATTTTAAATTGGTTCGGATTTTCCGGGTTGTTACAATCTCCCCCACTTAAATTTTCGTCCCCGAAAAGGAACGAAGCTGAAAGTTATTTTACAAACCAACTCAACTTTCATTATTTTCATTACGGCTTAAGTTCTTCAACTTTTCAGTTTCTAAGAACCTTTCAAATTTTCCAAAAATTTGGCTAACACCCTAAATTTTCGAAAAATTTCGCCATAACCTCCCCTGCGCGGGCACACCGGGAAAATCCCGAAATTGCTATAAAAGATTTTCCAATCCAAAAAGAAAAAGAAACAGCCAATCGGATCATAAAATCATCCAAACCCAAAGAAATACAATAAACATGTACCTATTTGTCGGGCATACAATTTTATTCCTCTTCTCTAGCCTCTTTGCTATGACCTGTTCAGTGTATATACATGTATATGCATGCAACTTCAAACAATTTTCAATACAATTCAATATTTGGTTCAATTTGGCTACATGTGCCATTATTTCACATAACGGTTTAAATGAATAATCACACAACACAACCATCAATCAATTAGTGAATTAGCTTTTCAAATTCATAACTTTGATACATAGTCCAAAAATCAGATTTTTGATGCCAAATCACAACAATAAGCCCTATCTAGTTTTGGTTCTCACACCAGTCAATTGGAATCATATAGAAATCCCACTTTCGAAACATGAACATAAATACGGATGATGTCCGGACATCACCAGAATTATCCCCGAGCGACTAGAGCGTGATCCTATATCTATCCAGTATATTAAAACTTCGAATACCCATGGATCGGACGTGTGTGCAAAATCTTTATATATTGAATTGTCCAATTTCAATACAAATAAATATTCAAATACGTTGAATAAGGTTTAAATTTTCAAAACAAAATTGTTTTCATTTTAAAATACACTCTTCATCACTCGTTCTAGGATACTACTGATCCCATCTCTAACGAGTCATTCTAATTGGATATTACCAATCCAATCTCTGATGAATTCTTTCGCTTGGTTCTAATGTGTCTTGTTCTCGAGCTTTGTAAACCAAAGCTCTAATACCAAATTGTTACAACCCAAACTTCCCCGTGAAGGAAAGCCCGGATTGAATAGAGGACAAGACGAATCAAAGCACAAACAGAAGAACATTTCATTGCTTATTACAACAATTTCATCAGAATAAAAGAATATACAGAGTATGAATAAATATTACACATTCACCAAATATCATAGATTTACATGTTACAATGCAGCGGTAAAATAATACAAAATACAACTGAAAAGAATATACGGATATAGAGCTTTCCGAATATCATTCCAGATGTAAACCAGGATCCTGTGAATATAAATCTGCAAAACCAAAACTACTAGTTGCCCGTGTCGAAAATAAGGTCACCCAGAGTTTAGGTTAAAACAATAAACTCCAGGTCAGTCATGTGACAGGTGTGAGAACTAAAACAGTTATTTAAAATTTTGCTTTAAATCAGATATATCAAGGATACACGCCGTATAACACGGAACTGGTTTACTCCCAAGAATACCGGTGCATATATCAAAACAGCGCAATGATTTTTGGAAAAATGAAGCTATTATAAGACCCAAGTCCTATCACACAATGCAACGCAAGCCGGGGGATAGGGTTTTTCCTTATAATAGCCAAACATGATTGGTACATTAAAACAAATCATTTGATACTATTATAAGTGCATAGTGTGTAAAACAACTTCAAATATAAATGTATCAATCCTAGACGGCATGGGTACCATATATCATGTCGCCAATACTAGGCTCTACAATCAATACCGCAAATGTCACGTATTGGAAGTTGGATTTCCATCTGTGAACCAAGGCAAGGGATCGTCCTTACCGCTTCGAGACTGTCTAGCCCAAGTCTCAGGAACAGAACGTCATCCGTTGGATCGTCAGGGCCGATCCACCCGATGTGGATTATAATGTCTGAACACTGCGTTTCCCCGCCCTATGGGGCGTAAATGAGCCAAATGACTCCATTGGTCCCAGATCGACCAATATAACCGAGGCGCCTCGAAATCCATCATCCACATATGTAAAATGTCAGGCCGTGTAAAAACACTGACACCACTCTTAACTAGAAGGAAACGCATGCCCTCCCTGAGGTCCTTCTCCCGTTTCTGGTTCACACCGGGGTGTGAGGCTCGCGAATTAACGCTACACAAAGTTATGCCACGAAGGCCGTGATTGATCATCAACCACAAGACTCTGCTTTTCAATAGAAGCCTTGATCATTTGCATCTCAGCATGCCACACAGGCAATTCACGCTATGCAACCGATGTATATCAATCACATAGAATGAAATCCAATGTCAGACACACATCCATTTACATGTCCGTTCTAGGTCTGAACGAAACCGGAGGAACCTTATTCCTCGCATATCCATCGATCTCCAAGTACGTCTGGACGATCACGAATCGATTCCCTCCTCTTGGGTGTACAGCCCAATCAAGATCATCAGTAATTATCCAAACAATGTGAAGACCTCCGGTCTTCTATCACCATCTTTATCGTCGACTCATCGCCGATTCAGTTATTCAAATTGTGATAAACCCGGTCTTTCTGAATAACTCACGTATATAATAAACAAGTGCTATGAAAACACAACATACGCCTCATTCCAATCCAGAATATTCCTTTATTCAAATATTCTTATTCTTTGGGAAAGGTTCCCATTAATTTTATCAAAGATAAATTCTTTAAATTTATTCTTTAATCTTCCTTTGAATATCAATTCAAACCAAATTATGGTTTATCCAAACTAGTCGGGATTAACGAACCTTACCGCAGTAATCAATTGTTTTAAATTTCCCAATCCCAACCTATTCATCCCATGAAGCAAAACTGGTAATACTTCATATCTAACACCACGGTGTTTTTGGTAAATTCAATTATCATTTCACGTTCAAACCTAATTACAGATTTGACTATCTCTTGGAGCAAAACTGGTGATACTCCATTCTCAATCATTCCTTGAATTTGATAATTTTAGTTAACAAATTCATCTTTCAATCTATTTAAAGATTCATTAAAACTCTAATTCAGTTTTAATTTCCAAAAATCATTACTTAATGATTATCTTCGAAATTAAGAAATTAATCTTATCTTTAACTGGGTTAAAGAACTAATGTCATAAAAAACACAGCTCACGATAAACCCACAATCACATTCCATTAATAATGGAATCTTCACGGAAAACAGATCAATATATATAATCGATATGAACTTCCATATCCGACTAATTATATAAATGGAATAACGGCAATGCCTTTTAAATTCCATATATATTAGCAGTCTTCTTCCACAGAAATTCACTTCGATTATTACCAAATCGAATTCCATTCCATTCCAATTTATTTTATTAAATTAGAATACTTTACTTTGGAAAATATCCTTTGAATCTTAACAAAAGATTTATAAATTCCAAATCGTATTTCACTGTAAATCAGG
The DNA here is from genome assembly GCA_030737875.1 of Allium sativum. Classification (NCBI taxonomy): domain Eukaryota; kingdom Viridiplantae; phylum Streptophyta; class Magnoliopsida; order Asparagales; family Amaryllidaceae; genus Allium; species Allium sativum. The sequence goes on from CM060913.1 coordinate 966,007,986, forward strand.
TTAAAGAACGAATGTCGTTAAAACATAGTTCACAACAAACCCAATTCACATCCCATTAATTATCGGGTTAAAGAACAAATGTTATTTAAAACACCATTCACGATAAACCCAAAAATCAATTCCAATTCATTTCCAATTAAATATTATTTAATTGGTATACTTCATTAAATTTAAATAAAAAGATTTAATCTTTTTCTCAATTGGGTTTAAGAAAAGTGTTAATGAAGACACCATTCACGACAAACCCAAATCCCATTTGATATTAAATACAAGGCTTTGAATAGAAAATATATCGGCTTATATTCAATATCAAATTCTACGACCAACAAATATCGTATTGGAAATAACGACATAAATATATCTTTCAAATTTCCATAACAATATCTGTATAATCACGAAATCCAATATTGAAATATTCCGAAGACAATTTCGATTCAAATCCATTTCCAATTTATATATTGGAAATTCTGGTTATTTTTAAAACTATCTCAAATCCAATTTATTTATTTTTTAAAAAATAAATGGATTATAATTCTAGTTCAAAACTAGTTCATTTCGATAAAAATCTATTTTTATCTTTTCAAATATGGAATTTTTCATCCCAATTCTTTCCAAACCATTTCTTATGATTTTACACTAATTATTGATATTTTAAATAATTTTATCAAGGCCCGTACAGTCGATTTCCATAAACGGCCATCGAACTGCACTTACAGCGACCTTTTCCAAATTTGATTTGGACATAATTCCAAATCTAACCGTTAGATTTCTAATTTCTAATATTCATTAGAAAGCTCTTTTCGATACGAACCCAATGTTTCTGGTTTTAGGAGAATTCGACGGTCGGATCTCCTATAATGTCCGTTAGAAGTCAATGGTCGAAATTTGCAAACTACTGCAGCGTAGCGCGTTCTATTTAGGCCATTATATATATTATATATATTTCATCGATTTCCATTTAAAATGTATTTTTTAAATCGTTTTAAATTCGTTTTCAAAACGATTTCAACTTCCATCTCAAATTCAAATCAAAATTGAATTTTCCAACATAAACTCGTTTTAAATTCATTTCAAATCGATTTCAATTCAATTTCAATCCGTTTTAAATTCAATTCAAAACGATTTCAATTCTATTTCAATTTAATTTGAATCTCAATTCTATTTCAATTTAATTCGAATCTCAATTCTATTTCAATTTAATTCGAATCTCAGTTCTATTCGAATTTCAATTCGAATTTCGAATTCATTTCGAATTTCAATTCTATTTCAATTTAATTCGAATCTCAATTCTGTTTCAATTTAATCTGAATTTCAAATTCAATTTCAATTTAATTCGAAATTAAATTTTCCATATCATTTCAATATTAAAACGATAATATTTTCAAAATATTCGATTTTAAAATCACTTTTCGATATTCATTATAAAACGAATAAATTGACAAAATTCCCGTTCGTGTTAAAATGGCGTTTAACTACTTAACACGGCTTCACATTTCAATATTCACTAAATAATATTTTAAAATATTCGATAATTCTGAACTGGAATCAGACACGGTCAATTACCATATAATGTGATTTATATGGATTTCATACACATATGCACATAACAACAATCAAACACGGTCAACCATCATCCAAAGTGCATTCTACACTGCATAAGCATCAAATATAAATATTTAACGCTTATAACAGTCTGTCAACCAATCGATTGACATACAACTAATTATTGGAATTAGTGCATGTCCAATATTATCCTAATACCCGTGTGTGGTTTCAATCAACAAATAATGAATTTTATTTGTGCAGTTGGGCGATGTGTAAAATTTATCGTCCTAATCCATATTAGTCAAATGGGTGTACATAAACAATTCATTTGATTTGTAAATGAATATTTATTTTATTCATATATACGTAAAAAATTATATTTTTTTTAACGATAAAATATTTATTCGGTTCATTTACATAATAAAAATGATATTTTTATTGTTCTAACATATTTTAGAAAATTTTGGCGGCATAACGGCACGATACTAGAAACGGGATAAGGCCCAGCCTTATCCCCGGTCTAATAATGGCCCACGCCATATACATACCAATTCTATTCAATTCCATTTAATTTCCCAAACTGATCCAAACAAACAAACCAATCAACCAAAAACTACAACACAGTATAACTAAACAAACACACAAGTCATCCATGGTCCATGGACGACGGGGAAACAATTCAAATATGCAGTTACATAATAAATAACTGTATAAAGAAAATTACAGTGAGGAGTTCTCACCTTGGGTTTCCACTCCGCCGTTTCATTTCTGAATTTCTGAATGGCATGGATTTTGCTTTGATTTCAGTCCGTTCCTTCACAATCTATTTCACTCTTTTCATAGTAAAGATCACATTTTTATTTCACCGCTACATGGATAAAAATCACATTTTTATCACTTCGCTATATTTATAAAAACCAGATTTTTAATTCGCTACATATATAAAAATCATATTTTTCTTCACTATATGAATATATAAAAGTCTACTCTTTTCATTATTAAAAATATAATCTTTATCACTTTAAAAATCGAATCTTTATCACTTTAAAAATCGAATCCTTACGATGTTAAAAATCGAATCTGAATCTTTACGATGTTAAAAAATCGAATATTTATCACTTTAAAAATCGAATCTTTACGATGTAAAAAATCGATGTTCTCCACTTTCAAAAACTGATTTCAAAACAATGTATTTACATCAAATAAAAACTGATTTTCTTCTATGTATTATATAAAATAAAAACTGATTTAAAAGCTATGTTTCTAACTTAAAATAAAATCAGATTTAAAAATACAGTATAAAAAAGAACTCACCTTTATTGGTAAAATTGAATATTGCATCGGAGGGGGCTGGAGGGGAGCGCTTGAGGCGGAGGAAGGTGTGGCAGCACGCGACGCCAGGAGGAGGGTGGAGGCGGAGTTAGCGGCTGTAGGGGAGGGTTAGGGATTTTTCCGCGAATTGGAGGGGGGTTTAGGGTCCATGGAGGAGAGAGAGAGGTCGTGGAGGGAGGGGGATCGGAGGGGGAGGCGCGCAGCCGCCTGGGGAGGCGCGGCAGGAGGAGCGTCGACGAAAAACGGGGAGGGGGCATCGCAGTTTCCTTTTTTTATTTTTTTATTTTTTGATTTGTGTCTGGAGAGAGAAGAGGGGGGAGTATTAAATAATTATTATTTTATATTTTATATTATATTTTTCTTCAAAAAGTATGATTTTGTATACTAACTCTAAACGAGGCCCAACGACTGTCCTCTATAGCTAATTACCCACATTTCAAACACAATGGGATATGTACTGTAAGACGATTCGACTGTTTCGATCAGTTTCCGTCAAAATCAAAATATAAAAATATATATTGATCTTGAACGTACATTTCAATTTACCGGGGTCACATACGGACTCTAAAAATTCCCGGAAAATATTTTCTAACTTCGTATTGACGATATGGTTCTAACAAAACTGATTTTGTCAAATTTGAAGAATGTTTGAAAAACGGCCATTTTCTGGTCGATTGAAGTTGACTAAAACTGTTAAAACACGTTTTACTTTTCCACGCTCACATATTGATTCAGAAAATTATGAATTTTGGAATCTAGCAATAACTCGACATCCCGGATCCAACAAAAGTGGTTTCGTCGAAAACAGAGGTCGTTTGCAAAATTTCCATTTTTAAGGGCCAAATTCCATAGCGACTATTCTGAATTTTCAATTGGACATATCTTTTTTATTCCCGCTACGAAATTTTGATTTTTCGAATTCATTGGAAAGATATTTTCAAATAGATTCTAATATTTTTGGTTTCACCAAAATCCGGTTTATTTTGAATCATGTACATTCATTTGAATTTTAAACCGAAATTTCAAACTATTGCGCCATTTTCAATTCCTTTTATAATTAAAATAAAATATTTATATTCTAACGTCGATTCAAATAAATATATACATTTTAATTCTATTCAAAATAATTTCTAGTCGTTATTATTTAAAATAATTCAATTTAAATATTCAAAATTCAATAAATTGCCAAAATAAAAAATTTAAATTTGTTCGCATTTTCTGGGTTGTTACATTCCACCACGAAACTTATGAAGTGAATTGTGTTCGAGATCATATACAACACAATATTTATTTTATAAAATACCAATGACATAATGAAATGTTCCTTTTAGGTTTCAAACTTATGTATATAAATAAATATAGTATCGGGGACAAGAATCAAAAGAAAAAAGAAACGATAAATCAAATTTATTACGTATTAAATAAAAAGGAAATGACTTGGGGAAATAATCTCCCTACGCTCGACCCTTAAAGGGGGTCGACCGTCCCATTGAGGGTGGTTGACCGCTCTTAAGACAGAAGGATGGAGATGAAGTTTATTTATGATGGGATTTTTATATATTTTGTTGGAACAGATCACAGTTGAGATTTATAAAATGAACTGACTATCCACACAACCTCCAGCAAGTGTAAATAAAACCCTAGCCACTCTCCCTAAATCGTACATTCTCTTCTAAACTCCACCTCCATTCTGCTTTTCCTCCATTCGTCTAAATTCCATAATTACTCAGGTTAGAAATCTTCTTCTTCCCTAACCTATTTTTTTTTTACTTTTCTAATCTAATTTCTTATTAGAATCTTGAATTAGATTTATATGTATATAAGATTCTAACTTGATTTATATATATATATATATATATATATATATATATATGAGAAGGGTTCCGCTACACCTCTTATATTGCACGTGAACTCTCCCCCTTAATCTCCGACACCCATTTCCCTACTCATTCTCTCTCAATATTATTTCTTAGTGGGAAGAGAGAAAATGAGTGGGGAAATGGGTAGTGGAGATTAAGGGGGAGAGTTCATGTGCAGTATAAGAGGTGTAGCGGAACCCTCCTCTATATATATACACACACACACACACACACACACACACACTTTAGGAGGAATATTTGGAGTATGCTATTTTGAGTATTCAATCCATTTTTTTGGTTCTACACAACTTTTTTCTTATCTCCTTGTAATTATGGGAGTGAGAATTATATTAAGCTTACTGTTTTCTATAATTGTTAATGTAGAATTTGTATTGTTATGCCTAAAAGGGGTTTGGGATTCTTATGAAATATAATCTATATAAATCCCCTAAATCTCTTAATAGTTTTGGAAATGATCAATCTTGAGAAAATATTGGGTTTTGGGCCATGGATATAAGAAAGACTGGATTTTAATTGGGTGTTGTGTAAATTTGATATTTGGTCTAATTTAATTTATTTTCATTTTTGTTGTAATTTCGATTTGTGCAAAAACACAGATTTGGATACCGTAACTTACATATGTTTAAACGTCTATTTTTATAAAATAGATAGTTTATATGCATTAAAACACATGTTACCAAAATCTCATTTTTTGTACAAATCTCATACGAAAAGTAAAGTAGTACCAAAAAGAAGTTATACGTATTATTATCAAATTACACTATGTCCTTTCTTTTATATTGAAGTAATCCTTAAAAACCTAGGTTGCAAGTTATTTTGTTTAAGTTATGTTATTTCCCTATTATCGATTTGAATGTAAATAAACATCATGAAAAAGTTAGGGAAATAAAATTGTTAACCTTGATTTTTAGTTAGAATTAACATTTCAACATTTTAGAATGTTTCTTTACACACGCTTTAACTACGTTTTATTTATTACTATTAATAGCATAATTAATCTATTATAAATGCGTATTAAATGCGATTAATTAGAAATTCGAATTTGAAATGTCCCCATAGGAAAATTTATATGTGTATGACCATTAATGGCTTTTGTTAATATAAATGACACATGGACATGGGGTTAACCCTTACTGGTAGTATAAGCATGCCCGGACATATCCAGCATCTTCAACAAGTTGGGTCAATATGAGATGTCTAGTGTCATTGGTCATTATAATAAATACACAAAGACATGAGGTTAAGCCCAATTGTAGTAAAAGTCTGCCCATAACCATCAGGTAACCCATCATCTACAAGTAGCCAGGTTAATGTGAGACGTCTAGTGTGATAATACTTTTGTGAAGAAGGCATGCCTCGAGAAAGGTATTTAAGTGGCTAACCTATCTTGTTTGGGTATTAAGTGGTTAAGACCAGGTTCGTTCCTAAGGTTCACTCCTTGGTTCTGGACTAAAGTCATGAGACCCGCCCTTATTAGGCCTTAAGTAGTCATTGGGTCTGCCTGTCACTTCTAAACTTATAAGGTATAAAATGGTCCTTTATAAAAAGATAAAAGTGTGAGTAGGGTATTTCTTTGGAAGTTGTCCACTTCTTATCAAGGGCGGATACACTAACTTTGGGCGATCCAAATCGATCGTTAAACCGACTTAAATCGAACCAAATCGATCGTTAAACCAACTTAAATCAAACCAAAAAGGCGGATACGCTAACTTTGGGTGCACAACACATCGGAACAAACAACAAAAGACTTTTATAAACATCATAATAATGTTACATCAGAGTACAGAATATTAGAGTATCGAAAATAATATACAACGGAATATAAATTTACAATAAATGTAATACAATGCAGCGGAAACAAATAAACTAACACAGCGAAAATACATTAACTATCACAACTGAAAGACATAAACGGATGCAAAGCTTTCCGATTATAGCTCCAGCTGTAAACCAGGATCCTGTTAAATAGAAATCTACAAAACAAAAACTACCGACTGCCCGTGTAGAAACAATAAACTCCGAGTCAGTCATGGAACGGGTGTCAAAACAGTTATTAAACTACTTTAAAATAAGGTAAATCACGGGACCACGCCGTATGTCACAGAACGGGTTCACCCTCATGAATACCAGTGCATAAACAACAACTAATAACAGTCATATGGATCTACAATGCATCATACAACATGCAATTCCTCAATCTACCCATATAGGCTTAATCCCAAATTTTGATTTTTTTTCCAAATCCAATTCACTTTACAGAAATTATTTCTTTGGAATTTATATCCCGATTTCTTATTTCAAATCATTTTGAAATACATATCTAACTTTTATATCAAAGTAGATTTCACTTCAGGATCTCAAACCAAAATCTTTGGAAATATGAATTCCAAAACATAAAAATGCATACAAACAAGTATGCAACCAAATATCGGGAGGTTTCTCCCGTCGACAAGCCAAGGGTACCTACCTTACCAACTCGATATATATATATATATATATATATATATATATATATATATATATATATGCGCACCTCCCACGATGGAGCAGGCTAAACTGACGATGCACCATCCCATGCCCTCGGGGAAAACCACACCGCCATCTCACCTATACTTTTAATCCTTAGGGTTACCGAATCTTTAGCCACATATCAAATCATTTCATATCCTGAAGTAGGGAAAATCATTTCACAACATAATAATCACAAGTACTTTCAAATTATAGTAATTTACATTAGCAATTCACACATATGATCAGTCACTATTAATCACATAACCTTTGAGCTCGTACGTCTCAAAGAAGGGTGTTAAGCAAGAGAATAAATTCTCCGCTACCAAACAGATATATCATCAATAGCAACTAATCAGTTATGTCATGAACTACAATGTCATACACATAATACATTTGGAAATCATTTCGACAACATCAGGTTTAGGCATCGAAATCCTTTCTATTTTATAAAACATTCCTTGTTCAAAATCGGGAAAAAAATTTCAGCATCACTTAACAAAATCTCTTTTCAAAATCATTCAATAATTTTGAAATAAACAACATCGCTAACACCTCATAGTCAAATTGTGAAATGTTTCACAAGATGTTAGCATACAAATATTCCTACCCAACCCAATGCTAAATGTAAAAACATATTTGCTCATAAACTGGTCGAGCACAATCCATACAGTCAATCAATCACAATCAATATCAATAACCAAGTATATTTGGTTTATATCACATCTCTTGTTCTGTTAAATTTAATTACTTAGTTTTGGAAATTAATCCTGCATTTACTCGGGTTAAAGAACAAATGCTATTTAAAACACAATTCACGGTAAACCCAAAATCATCTTCCATCAAAATGGAATATTCACGGAAATCGTAACAATATATAATCGATATAAATTTTTGTATCAAACTAATACTATAAGTGGAATAGCTGCAAGGCCTTTTAAATTCTATAAATAGTAATGGTCCTCCTTTACAGAAGTTCATCTCGATTATTAAATCGAATTCCATTCAACTTCAATTTAATATATTAAGATGGAAAACTTTTCTTTGGAAAATTCCATTAAATTTTAGAATAAAGATTTATAAATTCCAAATCATATCTTCCCTGTTAATTGGGTTAAAGCACTAATGTTATTTAAAACATTGCTCACGATAAATGCAAAATCTCCAATTAAATTAATTAATTGGTAAACTTCACTAAATCTTAATTAAAATATTTATTCTTTTCTCAACTGGGTTTAAGAACAGTGTTATTAAAGACACCGTTCATGACAATCCCAAAATCCAATTTGATGTTAAATACAAGGCTATGAATAGAAATAATATCAGCTTATATTCAACATCAAATTCTTAAACCAACAGGTATCGTATTGGGAATGACGATATCTATATCTCCCAAATTCCTCAACAATATCCATATAATTACGGAATCCAATATTGAAATATTCCGAAGATTATTTCCATTCAAATCATTTCCTACTCATACGCTAGAAAATTCTGGTTATTTTAAAACCATTTACAAATCCAATTTATTTATTTAAAAACACTGGATTATTATTCTAGTTAATAACTAGTTCATTTCAATAAAAATATAACTTTATCTTTCCAAACTTGGAATTTTTCATCCAAAATCTTTCCAAATCATTAATTATGATTTTACATAATTTTTTCATATTTTTGATAATTTTATTAAGGCATTTACAGTCGGTTTCCAATAACGGCCACCGAACTACATCCATAGCGACTTTTCTAAAATTGATTTGGACATAATTCGAAATCCAACTCTTCAAATTTAAATCTATTATATTCATTGGAAATATCTTTTCGATACGAACCCAACGGTTCAAGTTTTAGGAGAATCCGACGATCGGATCTCCCGTTACATCAATTTGAAGTTAATGGTTGAAATTCGCGAACGGTCGCTGCGCGGCGCGTTCGATTCAAGCCACTGAATACATATAATATATATATATATATATATCATCGATTTCAATTTAAAACATATTTTATAAATCGTTTATAAATTCGTTTTAAAAACGATTCCAACTTTCATTTCAATTTTTAATCAAAATTGAATATTCCGTTACATGATAATTTTATATAGTGCCTATATATGTAAAAATTATATTTTTAACAATCCAATAATTATTCCATTACATGTCAATTTTATATATCTCATATATTAGCTAAAAATAATATTTTTAGCCAACCAATATTTATTTCAATACAAGACAATTTTATATATCTCATACATATGTTAAAAATAATATTTATTTCAATACATGGCCATTTTATATATCAATAATAGGGTTGCCAAACCCATATTCAACAATTTTATTCCACAACACAATCAATTTTATCACATTTCATTTTTATACAACGCATATATATTTTTTACAATGTTTATATATTTTTCACATCGCACATATATATTTTATACAACGCATATATATTTTTCACATCGCATATATATATATATATATATATATATATATATATACATACAATATATGTTTCATACAACGCATATATATTTTTCACATTGCATATATATTTTTCACATCGCATATATATATACATAGATATATTCCATTCCAATTGAATTTAGAAATCTCACTCCAACAAAAACAAAGTGTCCATCCACATCGTTTGAAATACGAGTGTGATTTATTCAAACAACGCTTCTTGTGCAAATGAGTCGTGAATTGTTCATGTGTTGAAATCAAGCAATGTTACATACAAAAGATATAAATCAACACTGGCAATTTATTTATTTTTACAAATATGAATACAATAAAATCATAACCAAAATAACTGAGTGAGAGAGTTCTCACTTTGGGTTCCACTCTGCCATTCTTTATTTGAAGATTTTAATTTTAAACCAAAATAAACGATCATTTAATTTGGTTCAAAATTAAATTTGCTCCGTTTTCGTTCTGTTCAGTTCCATGTTATAGTGTTCTTCAAGAGGATTCTAATGCACTTTAGTTTGTCCGATTCTGTTTCCATATGAACGAGTTATGGCATTTTAAAATTCAATTGCCTTTATAACTAATTAATAATATAATTAAATGAATTAATTATATTTTCTTAACCATCTTCATCTCGTTCGATACCCCAGGCAAATGAAGAAACCCATCGTTCCTCCGATCAACTTCGCCACACACCGCCATCAGAGTCGCCTGAGGCCGATCAGACTCCGCCTCCTCGAAGCCCTATGTGGCGCTTCCCTATGGCCAGAGTTCAGGCGAACTTGGTGCAACCAGGCCTCCCTAATTTCAGATCGACGTCATCGTCTTCCTAGGATGATTTCCTCCACCACGAGTTGCCAAAGCCCATCTCCTCCGTTCAGTTTGTAGTACTCTCGATGCTTGACAAATTTCCATTTACATGTTTTGATTAATTTGCTGAAAGTAATTGAAGGAGAATGATTCAAACATCTTGGCCATTCATTTTTCTTGCTGTGGCGGAAAAATATGAATGGGGAGATTAGGGTTTTGAACATTGAAAATGGATATATATATATATATATATAATATTTTAAATATTATTTAATTCATAAAATATCTTGGTTAATTCCCTAACTCCAAATCAAACCCAATGACTATCGTTCCTAACTAATTACCCTCATTCCAGACACAATGGGATATGTTTCATAAGCCAATTCGACTGTTTCGATCAGCTTTTATCAAAATTAAAATATATAATATAATAGTCAATATTGAATTCCAGCGTACATTTTAATTTTCCGGGGCCACACACTGAATCCAAAAATTACAGAAAAATAAATCTAGCTAGGTTTTGATGATTCAGTCCTAACAAAACTAATTTCGTCGAATTTGGAGACCGTTTGAAAAATGGCCTTTTTCTAGTCGATTAAATTCAAACTGAAATTACAAAACACATTTAAATTCACTACGCTCACATATTAATTCCAAAAATTATGAATTTTTAAACTTGACTATAATTTGACATTCCAGATCCAACAAAAGTGGTTCCGTTGAAAATGAAGGTCATTTCCAAAATGACTATTTTTAAGGACTATATATTATTAAAATATATATAAATTCCATAGCGACTATTTTAAATTTTAAATTGGACATAACTTACAATTTAAAAAGTGAAATCTCAGTTTCTTGAATTCTTTAGAAAACTACAGTTTAAAATATTCCAACGTTTCTTGTTTTACTGATATCCGATTTATATTGATTTCTATACATTCATTTAAATTAAAAATCGAATTTTCAAACTACCTCACCATTTCCAGTTCATTTTATAATTAAAATAAATTTATACGTTCTAACTTCGATTTAAATAAATTTTAAATCGTTAATTCTCAAAATAAGTCATTTTAAATTCTTACAATATATTAAATCAACTGAAAATAAAATTTTAAATTGATTCAGAAATTCCGGGTTGTTGCAATCACCCCCACTTAAAATCTTTTCGTCCTCGAAAAAGAACGGTGCTGAAAGTTGTTTAACTAACCATCTCAACTTTCATTCTAGCTTGAATTCTTCAACTTTTCAATTTCTAAGAACTTTCTAGTTTCTTAAAAATTTGGCTAACACCCTAAATTTTCGAAAATTTCTACATAACCTCCTTTGTACGGGGAGAGTTTGAAAATTTTATTGGGCCTTATTAGGCACCCAATAAATCAATAAAAATCATACACAATTTTTGTGACTTATCTATGCCCAAGGTAGACAAATGAAAAGTCAAAATCTCATACCTTGCCCCAGTGTTGGAAATTAAATAACCATGTGCCGTAACTAAAAACAAGAAAGACGTGAATTTTTGTCATCTCCAGACCTGTTTAGGGTTTTTATTAAATCCTACCCCAAGCACCATTACATGTTTTATTAAGTCCATAATCAGTCTTCTATTCAACCTGTAATTCAGTCCCCGCCATACAAGCATCACGCCGATAGGGTAATCTAAACCTCGTCATATAAGCACCAAATGCTTATATGAAATATGATATGATATGTTGTCTTCATGTAGTATGCCACGCGGTGTAGTTCGTAATTTATTTATTGCTATCCTATAGCATGGGTTTAAATTTCACATAGAACAACCATCACAACGCATCCAAAAACACTCACAGGAGTTGATATAATAATAAAATTGCGCAACCAACTCATTAAGGTGCACCTGTGTGCCGGACACATAATATATTTCTCTACTCAACAATAAATCCATAACCTGCTCAGCATGTGTGTGTGTGTGTATATATATATATATTTGCATATCTATCTGATATATAAATCCAATTCGAACTAAATTTTCGATTCAGTTCTCCCATATATTTGATTTGGCTTTATTTATCATTCAATCTCATATTGGTTAAATTAATTTTCACACTAATATTTTTAATTAGTAAATTAATAATCAAACATCACAACCAGCAATCAATTAGTGGATTAGCTTTTCAAATATATAGCTTTTATATACTTAAAATCATATTTTCTAAGATCAGATAATATATTTAATCACAAATACGTTAATTACAAACTCGCAACTCTCAACTCATTCTAGGGCATTACTAACCCCATCTCTAATGAGTTTCTCATTCATATGATACTACTAATCCAATCTCCGATGAGTCTTTTATTATTTTCTAACGAGTTGCACTGCAAAGATTTAAGTTAACCAAAGCTCTGATACCATATGTAGTGACCCTCCTTCTCGGTCGATCCAAATCTAAAATTAAACCGACTTAAATCGAACCAAAAAGGCAGATATGCTAACTTTGGGTGCACAACACATCAGAACAAACAACAGAAGACTTTTATAAACATCATAATAATGTTACATCAGAGTATAGAAAATAATATACAGCGGAAAATAAATTTACAATAAATGTAATACAATGCAGCGGAAACAAATAAACTAACACAACAGAAAAACACACCAGAAATGCATCAACTATCACAACTGAAAGAGATAAACGGATGCAAAACTTTCTGAATATAGCTCCGGCTGTAAACCAGGATCCTGTTAAATAGAAATCTGCAAAACCAAAACTACGTACTGCCCGTGTGGAAAATATAGGCACCCAGAGTTTAGGTAGAAACAATAAACTCCGAGTCAGTTATCGGACTAGTGTGATAACTCAAAACAGTTATTAAACTTTACTTTAAAATAAAGTAAATAACGGATCCACACCGTATGTCACAGAAAGGGTTCACCCCATGAATACCATTGCATAAACAACAACTAATAACAATCATATGGATTTACAGTGCATCATTCAATACGCAATTCCTCAATCTACCCATTTAGGCTTAATCCCAAATTTAGTTTTTTCCAAATCCAATTCACTTCACAGAAATTATTTCTTTAGACTTTATTTCCTGATTTCTTATTTCAAATCATTTTGAAATACATATCTAACTTTTATATCAAAGTAGATTTCACTTCGGGATCTCAAACCAAAATCTTTGGAAATATAAATTCCAAAACATAATAATGCATACAAACAAGTATACAACCAAATATCGGGAGGTTTCTCCCATCGACAAGGCAAAAGGTACATACCATACCAACTTGATATATATATATATATATATATATGTGTGTGTGTGTGTGTGTGTGTGCACCTGCCACGATGGAGCAGGCTATAGTGACGATGCACCATCCCACGCCCTCGAGGAAATCTACACCGCCATCCTATCCATACTTTTAGTCCTCAGGGTTACCCTAATCTTTAGCCACGTACCAAATCATTTCATATCCCGAAGTAGGGAAAATCATTTCACAACATAATAATCACAAGTACTTTCAAACTATAGTACTTTACATTAGCAATTCACACATATTTTCAGTCACTATTAATCACATAATCTTTGAGCTTGTACGTCACAAAGAAGGGTGTTAAGCAAGAGAATAAATTCTCCGCCACCAAACAGATATATCATCAATAGAAACTAATCGGTTATGTGATGAACTACAATGTCAGACACATAATACATTTCGAAATCATTTCGACAACATTGGGTTTAGGCCTCGAAATCCTTTCTATTTTATAAAACATCTTTACAAAACATTCCCTTTCCAAAATCAGGAAAACATTTCAACATCATTTAAGAAAATCTCTTTTCAAAACCATTCATTAATTTTGAAATAAACAACATTGCTAATACCTCATAGTCAAATCGTAAAGTGTTTCACAAGATGTTAGCATACAAATATTTCTACCCAACCCAATGCTAAATGTAAAAGCATATTTGCTCATAAACTGGTCGAGCACAATCCAAACAGTCAATCAATTACAATCAATATCAACAACCAAGTATATTTGGTTTATATCACATCTCATGTTTTGGTAAATTTAATTACCATCATTTAATTCCAGAAATTAATCCTGCATTTACTCGGGTTAAAGAACAAATGTTATTTAAAACACAATTCACGGTAAACCCAAAATCATCTTCCATCAAAATGGAATCTTCACGGAAAACATAACTGTATCAAATTAATACTATAAGTGGAATAGCGGCAAGGCCTTTTAAATTCCATAAATAGTAATAGTCCTCCTATACAGAAGTTCATCCTGATTATTAAATCGAATTCCATTCAACTCCAATTTAATATACTAATCGGGAAAACTTTTCTTTGGAAAATTCCATTAAATATTAGAATAAAGATTTATAAATTCCAAATTATATCTTCCCCGTTAATTGGGTTAAAGAACTAACGTTATTTAAAAAATCACTCACGATAAACCTAAAATCTCCAATTAAATTAATTAATTGGTAAACTTCTCTAAATCTTAATTAAAAGATTTATTCTTTTATCAACTGGGTTTTAGAAAAGTGTTATTAAAGACACCATTCACGACAAACCCAAAATCCAATTTGATATTAAATACAAGGCTCTGAATAGAAATAATATTTGCTTATATTCAACATCAAATTCTTAAACCAACAGGTATCGTATTGGGAATAACGATATCTACATCTTCCAAATTCCTCAATAATATCCGTATAATCACGGAATCCAATATCGAAATATTCCAAAGATTATTTCCATTCAAATCTTTTCCAACTCATACGCTGGAAAATTCTGGTTATTATAAAACCATTTACTAATCCAATTTATTTATTTAAAAACACTAGATTATTATTTTAGTTAATAACTTGTTCATTTCAATAAAAAAATATTTTTATCTTTCCTAACTTGAAATTTCTCATCCAAATTCTTTCCAAATCATTAATTATGGTTTTACATAATTTTTTCACATTTTAATAAATTTATTAAGGCCTTTACATTTGGTTTTCGATAACGGCTACGGAACTGCATTCGTAATGACCTTTTCTGAAATTGATTTGGACATAATTTGAAATCCAACCATTTAATTTTAATCTCTTATATTCATTGGAAACATCTTTTCGATACGAACCCAATGGTTCCAGTTTTAAGGGAGACCGACGGTCGGATCTCCCATTATATCAATTTAAAGTTAATGGTTGAAATTCGTGAACGGTCGCTGCGCGGCGCGTTCTATTCAAGCCATTAAATATATATAATATATATTTCGTCGATTTCCATTTAAAATGTATTTTATAAATTGTTTGTAAATTCGTTCTAAAAATGATTCCAACTTCCATTTCAATTTTTAATCAAAATTGAATATTCCATTACATGACGATTTTATACAGTGTATATATATGTAAAAATTATATTTTTAAGAATCCAATAATTATTCCATTAAATGAAAATTTTATATATCTCATATATAAGCTAAAAATAATATTTTTAGCCAGCTAATATTTATTTCAATACATGACCATTTTATATATATCATATATATGTTAAAAATAATATTTATTTCAATACATGGCCATTTTATATATCAATAATAGGGTTGCCAAACCCATATTCAACAATTTGATTCCATAACACAATCAATTTTCTCGCATTACATTTTTATACAATGCATATATATTTTATACAATGCATATTTATTTATTTTCCATTTCAATTGAATTTAGAAATCTCACTCCAACAACCACAAAGTGTCCATCCACATTGTTTGAAGTACGAGTGTCGTATATTCAAACAGCGCTTCTTATGCAAATGAGTCGTGAATAGTTCATGTGTTGAACTCAAGCAATATCACATAGAACAGATAAAAATCAACACATGCAATTTGTTTATTTTTACAAATATGAATACAATAAAATCATAACCAAAATAATTGAGTGAGAGAGTTCTCACTTTGGGTTCCACTCCGTCATTCATTATTTGAAGATTTTTAATTTAAAACCAAATTAAACGAACATTTAATTTGGCTCAAAATTAAAGTTTCTCCCTTTTCGTTCTGTTTAGTTCCATGTTATAGTGTTTTTCAAGAGGATTTCAACGCACTTTAGTTTGTCCAATTATGTTTCCATATGAACGAGTTATGGCATTTTAAAATTCCATTACCTTTATAAGTAATTAATAATATAATTAAATGAATTGATTATATTTCCTTAACCTTCTTCATCTCGTTCGATACCCCAGGAAAACGAAGAAACCCATCGTTCCTCCGATCAACTTCGCCACGCACCGCTATCAGAGCCGCCTGAGGCCATCATACTCCGCCTCCTTAAAGCAATGCATGGTGCCTCACCATGGCCAGAGTTCAGGCGAACTCGGTGCTCCTAGCCTCCCCAATTTGAGATCAATGGCGCCGCCTTCCAGTGCTGATTTCCGCCACCACGAGTTGCCAAACCCCATCTCTTCCATTTAATTTGTTGTACTCTCGATGCTTGACAAGTTTCCATTTACAAGTTTTGATAAATTTGCTTTAGATTGAAAGTAACCGAAGGAGAATGATTCGAACATCTTGGCTATTCGTTTTTCTTACGGCGGCGGAAAAATCTGAATTGGGAGATTAGGGTTTTGAACATTGAAAATGGATATATATATATATATATGTATGTATGTATATAATATTTTAATATTATTTAATTCGTAAAAATCATTATTAATTCCCGAACTCCAAATCAAACCCAACGACTGTCGTTCCTAACTAATTACCCCCATTCAGGACACAATGAGATATGTTTCATAAGATAATTTGACTATTTCAATCAGTTTTTATAAAAATTAAAGTATAAATTATTATAACGGTCAATATTGAATTTCAATGTACATTTTAATTTACCGGGGCCACAAACTGGCTCCAAAAATTGCAGAAAAATAAATCTAGCTATGTTTTGACGATACGATCCTAACAAAATTAATTTTGTCAAATTTGGAGACCGTTTGAAAAATGACCTTTTTCCAGTCGATTAAATTCAAACTGAAATTACAAAACACATTTAAATTCACTATGCTCATGTATTAATTCCAAAAATTATGAATTTTTAAACTTGGCAATAATTTGACATTCCGGATCCAATAAAAGTAGTTTCATCGAAAACGGAGGTCGTTTGCAAAATGACCATATTTAAGGGCTATATATTATTAAAATATATATAAATTCCATAGCGACTATTTTAAATTTTAAACTGGACATAACTTACAATTTAAAAAGTGAAATCTTAGATTCTTGCATTTGTTAGAAAACCATAGTTCAAAATATTCCAACGTTTCTTGTTTTACTGAAATCCGATTTATATTGAATTCTATACATTCATTTGAAATTAAAAATCGAATTTTCAAACTACCGCGCCATTTCTAGTCCGTTTTGTAACTAAAATAAATTTATATGTTCTAACTTCGATTTAAATAAATTTTAAATTGTTAATTCTCAAAATAAATCATTTTAAATTCTTACAATCCTCTAAATCAATTGGAAATAAAATTTTAAATTGGTTCAGAAATTCCGGGTTGTTACTATCGCGATCGAACTTAACAACAAGGCCATCCAGATTTGCTCTGACTCGCAGCTCATCGTGCGTCAGGTAATGGGAGAATACCTGCCAAAAGGGCACGGCTCTCTCCCTACCTTGCTCAGGTTCGCGACCGGCTCACCAACTTCGACAACTACATCATCATGCATATCCCCCAAGAGCAGATCGCAAAAGTTGACTTGCTAGCCAAACTGGCAAGCTCTAGGGATGCACAACTCATGGGCCTCGCCCTGGTCAAAGTACTCGACTCTCCGAGCAGTAAACAAATGCAGACTGATTTGGTAATGACAATAGAGACCGAAATCGAGCCTGAGTCTTATATGACACCAATTAAGAACTATTCACTACATGGAACCCTCCTGGGCATTACAAAGAAAGGTGAGCACTCATTCGCCAATCATCTTGCTATATCATTCTGGATGGAGTGCTCTACCGCTGATGCTTCTCTGTCCCCCTGTTCTGGTGCGTAGCCCGCGACGACGCCTACCACGTACTAACAAATGTGCACGAAGGCGAGTGCGGCGACCACACTGGGGGAAAACCCTGGCAAGAAAAATCATCGGGCACAACAATTTCTGGTTCACACTCGGTCAAGACACCGCAGACTATGCCGACAAGTGCGAAAAATGCCTAGTTTTCTCAAAGATCCCAAGAGCCTCGCTACTGAGTTGATGCAAATGGTCAATCCTTGCACGTTTGTTATATGGGGAATAGACATCATCGGGACTCTTTCCAATGGCTAGAGGTGGGGTACGGTACGCCATCGACGCGGTTGATTACTTCACCAAATCGACGAAAGCTGAAGCCCTCGCCACAATCACCACCAAGAAAGTAATCAACTTCGTCATCCGCAATATCATCACCAATTACGGAGTCCCCCAGGCCATCATCTTAGATAATGGAACCCAATTTGAGAGCGCAGAATTCAAGGCTTTATGTCAATGGGACAACATCGAAAAGAGATTCTCAGCGGTGGCTCACCCTCAGGTCAATGGGCAAGTCGAGGTTGTTAACAAAGTCATTAAATCCATCATCAAGAAGCATTTGGAAAAGGCTGAAAGCTTATGGGAACACGAACTCCCTCTGGCCCTATGGGCCTACCGCACCACCTATAAGACATCGACTTACCACACTCCATTCTCCCTTGCCTATGGGTCTGAAGTCGTCATTCCCATTGTGTTAAAGCTTCAATCTCATCGAGTTGCCTATTATGATCCGAAATACAATCAAGACTTACTTGTGGAATCGCTCAAGGAGAAAAGGAACGAGGCTGATCTCAGGGCTACCGCCCAGCGTCAACAAGTAGCTTGATACTTCAACTCTAGAGTCCGCCACAAGGATCTCAATATCGGTGACCTTGTCCGGAAATGGGTCTTTCCTCCACTGATTGGTTTTAGTCCTCGTTGAGAAGGCCCATACGTCATACAATGGAAGCTTAGAGATGAGATTTTCAAGCTAGAAACTATAGTCGGAGCCGAGCTCCCAAGGGCATGGAACAACGAACATATCTTCCGCTACTTAACATAACTTAGTGTATAGTTTTTCTACTTTCTAACAATGTTTTGTTTTCTTTAAATTCAAGGCATTGTAAAGGCTGCTACTACTAAAGTTATTAGTAAATATGATGTTCAACTTTCTGTGTCCTCGCTATGTTTACTTCCTGCATGATATGTTTGATTGACCATCACAATTGGCTTGCACACATGAACACTCGGACATCAGATCAGCACCTCGAGCACGGGAGCCGGTACCATCACTCAAGCCTCGAACCAATAACGAGGACAAACACTAATGGAATCAGATCGGCACCCCGAGCACGGAAGCTGATGCTGCCACTTGAGTCTCAACCAATTAACGAGACTGAGTATAAATAACACCTATCGAGTCTCGAGCCCGCAACGCGACCGAGTATAAACAACTCTACTTGAAATCTGCCCAGCACCGAGACCAAGTATAAATTGTTCTGCTCCCAAGTCCATGGATTTGGGGGCAGCCCACCGACCAACCTAGTGTGATGCCAGCCACTCGCATGGCTCCATCCGACCCATCGAATCAAGATCCGAGTACCTCTCGAATCTTAGCCCAGCACCGAGATCGAGCATAAATCATTTCTGCTCCTAAGTCCCCGGACTTGGGGGCAACCCCTCGGCAACAATCCGACCCACCGCGTCTGTAACTGGGCAGCCTTTAGTGAATAAACGATGCCCTTGTACTCTAAACCCGAAGGAATGACAGGAGAGCCAAAAGTCGGACGAATAGCAATGTCCACGCCTTTCCTCTACATAGGACTAGTGAACTCCGAGCAGTCCAAGGAAGAAGGCACTTGGCCTGGTTTCCATGCCGCTCGGGATTCCTAAACAAAGGATGCCCCACGGATGAAACCAACGCACGATCTCTGCGCGACTGGGGATACACCCAAAGAAGAGACTCAAATCATTTTTTGTTAGTGTAACAATAAGTACACTTGTGCAAGTACAGGACGATGGAAAACATAAGACGAACATTCAAGCACTTAACACGAAATGCAATTTAGACAACTAATATTTCCTTTTCACACACCCAAAACAAACTACATATCTAATATCTTTTCTTTATAATGACAGGCTGTACATGAAAATCACAACGTGTCTTTAAGGACCAAAATCGAGGGTCGTACTCGCGTATCCAATCGTCCTACATAACCAAAATGTCAGTAATATCCATAACTTCTACAAACGCTAATTTTCTTTATTCTTTTTCTTCTTCTTTTGAATAGATTTAGCATTCAGTGGATCACCAGGGATGGACCTCTTTCTTCCAGAACCGCTGCCGCTTTTCCCTCTTCTTCCCTCTATAGGAGTGACAGGCTCGTGAGAAACTGAGGCGGGCATTCTGCCATCATCCCCGCCACTTGTAATGTCTGTGATTTCCCTAGGAGCAATGCTTTGTACTGGTTTACGAGCAGCACTTGAAGCAAGGGCCAACACAACGTCACCCTCTCTTAGGGTTTTCTTCACTCAAGCTCCGCTTTCTTCTTAGCTTATCTGGCAGCCTTCCAATTCACTAGCTTCGTGGACTTGAGTTCCACCATGTTGTTCGCCTTAAGCTGTTCATAAGTAGCCACAGCTTTTTGTTTGGTAGCATCGTCGGCTTCCTTCTTCCTAGCCTCTGCGACAACTATTTCCTCCTCAGCTTGTCAACGGATTTCTTCTTCTTGGCCTCTTTGGCAACCCTTTCCTCCTCCGCCTCGGCATCAGCCTTCATCTTCGCCACAACAGCGTCAACTTTCTTCTCGGCGTCTTGCCGAGCCTTTGCCTATGCCGCTTTCCTAGCAGCCTCGTCTTACCTGCTCTTCTCTTCCTGCTCTTCGGAATTGGCCAACATATGGGCCTTTTGGGCCTCCACCGTGGCCTGTATTGTCGGCACGTTTTCCTCCACTGGACCTGTCATATGGGCACTTTGGTCGTTCACAACATCCCTTCGTCCAGGAGACCTTTATAAATTTGGAACCCCAGCTCGACGTCCAAAAATGTATCCACATGATAACTCTCCTCCCTAAGTTGTATTCCTTGAAGCTCCAATCCGGACTCAGTTGTTTGGGGAAGCGTGGGGCGAGGCCCGGAGTCACATCAGCTCCAGGAGGGGCCGCACAGTAAAAACATAACTATTTAGACCATGAATTCAATAATTACATCATCTTCGGGTATTTGTGGTAGCGAAAATTTACCTCTAGAGAGGAATGGTGTGGGTAAGATGGGGAGTGTGCTCGCTGTAGCAGTCAAGATAGATTCAGTCACTCCTAATCAAGGGAGCTCGGGATCATACACAGTTGAAGCGCGGATTGGGATAGTGGGACCACTGGTTGTGGTGGATTCAAGAGCTGGTGGCCAATAGGCCAGCACTCGAGGGTAACAACTTCCCATCTCGGCAGCACACTTCGCCAGTCTCTCCCTCTCTACATCCTCGTGTAACAATTTCCTCCCTTCCTCTAGTTTATTACGCTCCTCATCAGTCAGGAGCTTTATCATCAGTTGATGCTCGTTTAACGTTCACAAGTCCACCTGATGTAGCCAAGCCTCATATGGCACTAATCTTTCCCAAGTCTAGGCCATCACCCGAGGGTAATCTCCAACCCATGATATTCCGCAGAACTTTTAAGGTCTTAACATACATATTGCGGATATTCTCCTCTAGGGATGCGTCTACCCTGACTTCTGCATCCTTGACCTCCTCTCTTAGGTTGTCCATTTCCTTCTAATACTTGGCCTCCAACCCATCCACAGAGACTAACACCTCCTTGTTATGGGCCTCGGCTTTCTCCGTCTCCTTTTTAGCTACCTCTAACTACCTCCTCATCTCAACAACTTCCTCCTGAAGCTTCTGAGTCACCTCGTTCTCAGCTTTCAACCTCTCATTCTCCTTCCTCAGGGCCTCATTATCCATTTTAACCCGAGATACCCGTACATCGTCTTTCTCTAGTTCAGCGTTCACTTTCTCCAGCTTACCTTTGTCCCCTTTTAGGGATATGTTCTCGGTCATTAGTGAAGCCGTTGTATCCTTGAATGCATGCTCCGCCTCCTTCAGTTCCGTTGTGATGACAACAAAAACGTTACATTCAAATGGGAACCGGGCAAGGAAGCTATAGTAATAGAGGATTAAGCCTACCCATCTCTTTCTACAGGTTTCGGACGGTGGTCCACTTAGCATCGATAGTTAGCCCCTGGTTCTGAATCCCCACGTTTTTCTTTCTAACCAAATCCGAGAGGTGCAAGGAGTACTTGGTAAGCTCTCTAGCCTGGAAATACACAGCCTTCTCTTGCATCCACACCTCTTCATATTCTGCTTGGGGAATCAGACTGATATCATAAAGGAATACCAGCTCGTCAAAATAGTGTTGGGGAAACTTCTACCTTAGCAACGCTTTCCTCTCCTCAATGGAAAGCTCTTGGGTCTCAGGCACTACCAGATCCTGCTTCTTCTTCTTAGCCATTTCCATCGTTTTCGAATAGCCAAGTGTTGACTCCTTCTCCTTAGTATCTTGGATAGGAGACGAAGACGCTGTGTGAGGAAGGACTATTGACGAAGAATGCCTTATGCCTTCTACATCAAACCAGGGGTCTGCCCTGGATGTCCGAGCAGGAGGTGGAGGAGTCAAAGATCGTCGAGATCGGTCTCTATGGCGATATTCACTGCTATAATCATGCAAAGGTGGACTTTCACCAAACAATCTAGTCTTCCTTTTGAAGTTATCAAGAAAAGTTTTTCTCGAGGGTCGGTGATCCGCATACCCATAGCCTCGGCCTCCTCGTCCTCTTGCCATGTTACCAGCCAAAGAAACAATTTAGAGTCAGATACTCTGCACATATGAACAAATGTTGTGTCATGCAGTGTTGATGAGTGTGTGTCCTAAGTGTTCTCTCAACAGACTAGATAATGGTCTGCTTGAAGGAGTGAACTCCCCTCTGCTAAAGCTAGTTCCTCTATACTTTTTGTGCCAAGCCAGGGAAACATGTCTAACGGAGCTTAATAAGCTCATCAAATTGGCCTTCTTCCTCAAGGGAGATGGCGCTCTCCGAAGGAGTTGCTGGAGACCGCGAACTGGTCAACGCTCCTACACTTGCCTCGTCTGTCATAAGCAGAACAAGGGCGCTTGATGGGTCCTCATCACTGGCAACTACCCCGTCACCGCCTATCTCGCCTCCACCAGTTCCCTTCTGGATCTTTACTACTTTGCTCGATTAGGCTCGACAGAGGGAATCTTTCTATTCTGACTAAGGGAACCTTTTTCTTTCCCGGCCTCCGCTTTCTTTCCACCATCGGCAACAACTAGCCTAATTATCTCTCGATTATCGGGAAGTAACCCCGCACGACAGAATTTCTCGTGTTTTAGAACACTCACAATAGAACGTGACTCAGCCAGGATGGCTAACAAATATTTGAGGTGCTCTTGATATACGGTGTCTGCGGGCGCCTAATGATTTCCTGTCGAGCGGAGTTAAAAAAACCTGAGCTACAAAAACCCACAAACCCCGGAACTAAAAATAAAATGAAATGCTTACTTCCTTCCAACCATCTTCTGGCAAACCCAGGAGGGCAACGCATGAAGAACCAATCGTGCTTATATGCAGTCAGCTTAGGCCATGTTCCATGGAAGAACTTAATTAGTATTGGGCGACGCCTCCAAGAAATATAGAGATGGTGAGGCAGTGGATCTCCTGTTCAACTGAAACAAATATTAGATTTTCTCTCCAGTGGGCTCCAGCAGCAAGTACTTCCTGTAGAAAATGTAGGTACCCAAGGGGAAGCATACACGTATGGATGAAGCTGCGACGGCGCAAGGCAAAAGCAGTACAACATATCCTGGATAAAATTGTTATCTGGAGGCACGCACCCAATAGCGCCTACTTGCTATTCCAGGCGGTGTTTCCCTCCGGTGGTGTGTGAGCTCTGTCGTCCCCTCCAGGCACGAGAACATCTCCTTTGGGTATGCGGAACCGCAATGCCATGCGCCTTACCGCAGTTGCATCCATGTTAGATGACACCAAATCTGACGGATTTTCAAATATAATCGCATCCGCTAATGTGCCCGGCGCCACCGACGCACCTCCCTCAACAACATCCACGTGCTCTACCTCCTCATGCTCTACCAGAGAGTGTTTTCTTTCTGACTATGCCTCATAAGTAGACGCTTCTGGCGAACTTTCCACCTAAGAAGGAGTGGATTCTACGGAAGTCTCAAGCTCGCTGCCCTCCAAGCTAACAGTGCTAGGTGAATCAGATGTGTGTTAGACATCAAAATTACTTTCTGAAGTCTGCTCGATCATGGACCTTGTCTCCATTGCTAGCTATACTTTTAACATACTAGTGTTAGACATCAAAATTACATAATATGTACCCCTCGTGTTGATGCAAACTAACATGTGTATGTGATGTCGTGGAGAACCATGATAATACGGTTTATAACTCAAGAACTCGGGTCGTGGCTACAGTCACAAGTCCCAAGGGTAATAACCGCCGTCGCAGTCGACCAACATTCCTGGGTTCACGCTAAATCGCGACTACGATTACGATTGTAATCGATGAAACATGGCCAAATATTCTATAAGTTAAGTCACAATCCAAGCATATGTGCTCTAATCCTATGTGCTAGGTTGAATCATCGATTCATCTATGACTAAGCATTAACCACGCATCTCGACTCCCCCTGATACCCCACTTTCCCCCGTCCTCTCCACATTTTTCTCGACTCCCTGCCTCGTTGTCTCATACCCAATCCATTTATTAGAAAGCCCAACGTAGGGCTCGAATTCGAGGACGCGATTTGCCACTCAACTCTCGAGCTCCACTCCTGGGTTTTGAATCGAAACTCTCCTTCGACACCCTAGACTCATTGATGAGTTCCAAAGGCTCGACTAAGCTCGAAATCCAGCCAAATACCAGTCGTCAACCTCAAGATGAGGACGCATCACCATGCTCGAGCCCGAGTCCTTGCGCAAGTACCAAACTCAAATTTCTCTGCACCACTTGTTTTCGAATTAAGTATTCAAATGAGTCAGATTCTAGGATTCAGAATCTCGAATTCAATAGCAGCGAAAATAAAAAGAAGAAGAAGAGAGGGTGGGGAGAGAAGTTTGTATTTATAGAGAGGGGAGATGAGTAGACTCAACCCACCAACCTATCATGTCCCCCAGTGGGGCACGAACCCTAGTACTCCAGTAGGGTATGAGATTTTGTACCCTGCTTGGGTACGAGATTTCGTATCCCTATTTAGGAAACGAAATTTTTGTATCCCAAACAAGGGGTATGAAAGAAAAAATGAACAAAAATATATATAATAAATATAACAATGTGTACATATATACACCCATATATATGTTAAAGTGCACGCATGCTTCGCAATGCTCCGTCGCGACACTAAACGTTTGTGCGTGGACATGCACGCGCATACAAGATAGCATGTGTAAAGGACGAGCATTCGCAAACACGCACTCGCGTTCATTCCCATCCACCGTACATGTGTTGTGTATCATTTCTCACTTTCCGTGATGCCATGCAACGTTACACAAAGATATGTTTAAGCATAAACATGATGTCATACCGATGACGACTCAATTACAATTAAAAAGTGAATGAACTCAACAACTAACATTCATTTTCATGAGTGTGCAGGAAAATTAATGACTCAACATAATATTTCTACCAACTCAAAGCACATCATGTCAATACAAGACATACTTTGGGGGGAAATGTTAACCGTCCTTTTGGTCTGGTTCCCAAAAGTATGCAAGACACGCTCGACTCAACATGTCGCATGATATTAAAGCCCAAAGTATTACCAAAGAGCTAAGCAAGCCGAACAAAAGTCATGCTAGCGAGAGCCTCACAACTCCTCAAACTCGGGCCAAACTCACAATCTCGTACCCCTCTCTCTTCCTCGAATCCCTCTCTTCGAACGCCCCTCGGCCTTCCCATAATCTCGTGCTCGAACCCGCCTTGCGCAAGCATATGCCATCGTACCCCTAGAGTGTGACGACCGCCCATAACCCCCGCACTATACAAAAGAAATAATGCGCTGAAAGGTGTGCAAGGCAGTCAGGGACGATCATCAGGGTAGGTAAAAACAAGAGGAACCTGTCGTAAACTCACAGCGCAAGGATAAAATATAATAGAACATATACAACAGGTAGTAATAGTGAAGCAGAAACACAAGGCTTTCATACAACTAGAAAGTAATATCCACAAACTTGGAAATAGTGTTTATACAAAGTTGCCTCACTACCTTATTCAGAAAAGCAAACAGCGGAAACCCAATTATTAGATAGTAGTAAAACTGGTATGTGAGCCTCCTGCTCGCCACCGATCAGCACCATCGTCCTCAATAAAGCATCACCTGTCACCTACTACTTAGTCTGCCCATCCACAACCGGATGAACAACCAAAGGTAATAAGAGGAAACATAAAACCTTGAGTCAGACAACAGTCTTAGTGAGCGATAAAACAGCTAATAAACTTCAACAATAAAGTGTATGAGAAAGGATAGTTAAACATACTAATCTACCCACGACACCAGAGAAGAAGTCGACCTTATCTTCCCCACATCGGACAGTGATATCATTTACAATCCATTCAACCAAAGGAACAATAGTTCATACATGGAAGCCAGAGCAACCATTCAATCATGGAAAAACACTCATAACATCCAGATTATATAAGTCTCACATAGAACAACCAATCATCCAACCGACTATGGCTATCACCGCCAATCCTTCTTTGAAACCAAAGTTAATCGTATGATGGCCAGCTTTGCCATATGTCAAGGGCTAATGGTAACCCAAGTTCTAGCATAAACTCCATATATCCAACTTTGACAATGTCCAACCTTGACAACTAGGCCTTTCAATGATACCTAAGGTCCTCGACCAGCAACCTTCCGGTCTATTGGTTGCCCCATCGTACCCCTGCTTTGAGCCTGCTAGAACTTGCGACAAGGATAATCTCTCGGCCTTCACTATCTCTTATCATCCAACCTTGACGGCTATTTACTGCTCCAACGACCTTCTCGAGCAACCATTATCCACCAACTCACAACCTTTGACTTGCCACCTCGTTCGTTGTTCCACCTTGATCAACGAACACATCCAACACTTCGAACCTTCCTACTCGAATTTACTTCGAAGTCACACCATCCAAATTTGGCTCTACCACCAGATCCAAATTTGGCTCTACCACCAGATCCAAATTTGACTCTACCACTAGATCCAAATTTGACTCTACCACCCGATTCAAATTTGACTCTACCACCAGATCCAAATATGACTCTACCATCCGATCCAAATTTGACTCTACCACCAGATCCAAATTTCTGCATATTGCAATTTAACTCCTACTTCGACCAAAACTTCGCCAAACAACGAATCCGACGAAACCAACTCAACTAAAATCACCAAATACAATCATAAACATATTATAACATTACTAACCACATGAATATGACGATTACCACAAAAGTGATGTAAATCTCACCCAAAAACCATTAAAATGAACATATGATCAAAATGAGAGATCTAACTAACATAAACATGTAAAATGTTATGAAATTAATGAGTAAAACTTGTTAGATTAGACCATAGGGTGATGCATATGAAAATGAACTTATAATGGTGTAAATCTAAGATAAAACATCCCAATTTGATGAGAAACATGCACAAATACTCATATACTTTATTGCATTCATGTGAGAGATGTAAATCACTCACCGATTTGCCGAAACAATCTAAAACAATAGAAATAAGAATTCGGACAGCGAGCACTCTGAATCAAACCCCTCGATCCGATGAATTCGCCTTTGAAATGATGCAGATCTTGCCTTGGATGTTGTAGATCTTCGATTTCCTCCCTTAGATTTGGAATTTTAATGGTGGAAAGGTGTAGGAGGAAGAAGGAGATCAATGCCTCCAAATGAGAGTATGGGAAATTAAACCTTTTCCTTCCACTCTCACCCCCTATTTATAGGATTCCACTAAGGCTCCAAAACTTGAATAGCCAACTGAAAAACCTTAGAACAACAATTTATCCCAAACCGCTGAGCCAAATCCTAAATGTAACCACTCTACGGAAAGGCAATCATTAATTCTTTTCCAATGGCATAGGTCTCACCCTCTTATTTGACATGAGTCAAAAGTTATGTCCTGTACAAGGCTGACAGGGGCAAAATGGTCATAAACAAAATCGGTAAAAATTATGGACATGTCTCACATCCCCATAAACAACATATTAAAAGATGAGAATGATCTAACCCTTAGAGAATAAAACGAATATATTTTACAATCTTCCGATACGTAAAATGCGGGTTGTTACATTCTCCCCCCCCTTACCAATTTCGCCCCCGAAATTCCACACAAACCCAAGTAATCACAATGATTCTTCATGCCTATCATCCATGAAAAGCCAATTCTACCATCCAAACTTGCATCCATCAAGCCATGCATCCATAGCCTTATCCTAGCACGCGGAATTCTAGGAATCAACAATAAGATACAACGATATAACGAAGATACGATATCAAAAGGTCCTACCGACGAAGAGTTCTGGATGAGTCGCTCTCATGCTCTCTTCCATCTCCCATCTACAATCTTCTCCATCCTCACTCCATTGCACCTTGACTAGCTTAACCGTCTTCCTCCTAAGCTGTTTCGTGTCAACAACACGAAATGGCTTATGAGGTCTCGAAACTACGGTCTTTAAGTCTTCGTACTGCTCTGGAGATATCACTATATTCGAATCATGGACGAATTTCAATAGAAACGGCACATGGAACACATTATGCACACTCAACATTTTCTCGGGTAACTCCAATCTATATGCGAGCTTTCCAATTCGCTCGACTATCAGAAATGGTCCAAAAAACCTTGGAGCTAACTTTCCATTCTTACCAAATCTAGCCATGTACTTCAACGACGAAGCTTTCACAAAAACCATATCGCCCACGTCGAATTCCAAGTCCTTACAATGCTTGTCGGCGTAACTCTTCTGATGGTCCTGGGCTGCCGAAGGTTCAAATCCTTTTGGGAGAAAAGATACTTCAACGACTTGTGATCCGTAAACATATCAAATCGAACTCCCAACAGGTAATGTCTCCACATCTTCAGAGCAAATACAATTGCCGCCAACTCCAAATCATGAGTTGGGTAATTCTTCTCATGCAGATTTAGCTGTCGACTCACGTAGGCCACAACCTTCCTCTTCTGCATTATTACTGCTCCAACTCCTGTACCACATGCATAGATATATACCACCCTCTCTTCATTCCCACTTGGAATGGTCAACACAAGTGCACTCGTTAATCTCTCCTTCAGGATTCCGAATGCTTGCTCACACTTTGCATCCCATGTGAGTACTTGGTTTTTCTTCGTCAATTCTGTCAATGGTGCAACTACCTTGGAGAAATCCTTGGTAAACCGTCAGTAATATCCTGCCAACCCAAGGAAACTCTGAACATCCGTCACATTCATAGGTCGATCCCAGTTCTGGATTGCTGCAACTTTAGCGGGGTCAACCGCTATCCCTTTTCCAGAAACTACATGACCTAAGAACCTCACTTCATCCTTCCAGAAGTGACACTTTGAGAACTTAGCCTTAAGCTGATGCTTCCGCAAGATCTCTAAAACAACTCTCAAGTGCGTCTTATGTTCTTCCTCATTTCTAGAGTAAACCAGAATATCATCCACGAACACAAGCACGAACTTGTTCAACCGATCTCTGAACACTCTATTCATAAGATCCACGAAATACGCTGGTGCGTTAGTCAACCCGAATGGCATCACCAACCATTCGAAGAAACCAGATGGTGTCCCAAAAGCAATCTTTGGCACACTATCCTTAGCCACCCTCAACTGGTGAAATCCCGTTGCCAAATCCATCTGAGAAAACACTTTGGCTTCGTGAAGCTGATTGAACAAGTCATCTATCCTTGGCAACGAATACTTGTTTTTCTTTGTCACGTTGTTCAGCTCACGATAGTCCACACACAATCTTAACGAGCCATCCGCCTTAGTTACAAATACGACTGGTGCACCCCACTCGAAAACACTCCTCCGAATGGATCCTTTTCCCAAAAGGTCACGAACTTGCACCTCTAACTCTCGTTGTTCCCTAGGCGCCATCCGCCTAAGTGGCATAGCGATTGGTCTAGCACCTTCGACCAAATCGATCCTAAACTTAATCTCATGATGCAGCGGCAACCCTTTGACCTCGTCAAAGACATCTACATACTCATTTGCGATCAGCACTGATGACAGGTCTTCTTGTGGAATCCCAAGCGAATATAGATAACTTACGAAGACCCCATCTTTGTGCTTACCTCTAATCAACACCTTTCGCCCTTCCACATCCCCGACCCTCACCTCTAGCTTCTCGCAATTCACCCTTGCCGCATACCTCTTGAGCCAATCCATGCCCAAGATGATCCCAAACCCATCGAAGTTAAGAACAAATCAATCACACACAAAAGAGAAACCATGACTTGACAACACTAGACCCGACATATCATGCAAAGATTTGACGAACCCCCAATTGGATTAGTCACTATGAAGGGTCTATCACAAATCTCAGGTTCCAAACCCAAAAGACACACAAGCTCATTGCAAATGAAGGAATGTGATGCTCCAGTATCGAAAAGCACACGAACTGAAACACCATTAACTAAAAGAGTACCTTGCACCATGACACCCTTTCCCTTCCCCTCTACAGTAGGAGCCCTTGAAGAGGTTGGCACGACATCTAAAGCATATGCCCTCACAACCTGCTTGCCCTTAGCTGATTCTGGATAATCTTTCTTCCCATGCCTAGGCTTCCCACATTTGAAGCACTTCTTCTCAGCTTTGGGATTCTTGCACTCATTAGCAAAATGACCTTTCTGCTGGCAATTAAAGCAAACCACCTAACTCTTGAGTTTCTTTTGGCCATATTTTCCCTTTTGCTGTTGCTGGTTCCTCTTCTTATTATCACCACCCTGCTATGGTTTCTGAGCCTTTTTGGTGGCAGCGACAACATTTGCTTCCTTAGGAAACAGGCTCTCATGACGAATAACTTTTTCCACAATATTCTCAAATGAATCATCAAGATGGTCCACTAATGATTTTTCGATATAAGCATCCAAACCCAAGACAAACTTCTCGTTCTTATGATATGATGTATCAATGAACGAACGAGCATATCTAGACAAAGCTTCAAAATCAGAAATATAGTCAAGCACAGTATGACCATTCTGTTTCAGCTCTACGAACTTCTTGAATAGAGCAGATTTCTGAGTTGTGGAGATAAACTTTGCTTCAAACTTAGCTTGGAATAGCTCCCATGAATTTTTTCTTCTGGAGTCTTAAGTGTAACAGAATTCCACCGTTCAATGGCCCTGTCCTACAGTTGCCTTGATGCAAGCTTTCTCTTTATTGCATCCTCAATACCCAAGTCTCCAAAGATTCAGACACATGAGTCCATCCATCTCTGAACCTCTTCAGCTGGTTCAGTTCCCTTGAATGGTTTTCCCCCTAGAGATGTAAAGTCCTTGCACAACTTTGTAAAATCTACTACTCTAGGAACTCGCACACCAACATCTACCGTTGCCGCCACTGGAGCGGGTACCCTTCGCATTACTGCTTCTTCCATGGCTTCAAACATGGCCGGGTAATTAGGTCCAACACCATTTCCCCCTCCAGTATTGGCTCCCCTAGCAGCGTATCTTGTTTCTCGTCTACTCATTCTAAATCCGCAATTTAGAATAATTAGTCAATTCAAGAAAAACTGCTAAAGGAAAACAACCGTTACTACCATATATGCTAATATATATAGTAAGCATCCAACTAAAATCTACAAGTACGTCTCTCATACGTGATTACGCCCTTGAACTTTGGCCAAAAATCGTTGACTAGAGCTCCAATACCAAATGTGACGACAGCCCATAACCCCCGCACTATACAAAAGAAATAATGCGCTGAAAGGTGTGCAAGGCATTCATGGACGATCATCAGGGTAGGTAAACACAATCGGAACCTGTCGTAAACTCACAGCTCAAGGATAAAATATAATAGAATATATACAACAGGTAGTAATAGTGAAGCAGAAACACAAGGCTTTCATACAACTAGAAAGTAATATCCACAAACTTGGAAATAGTGTTTATACAAAGTTGCCTCACTACCTTATTCAGAAAAGCAAACAACGGAAACCCAATTATTAGATAGTAGTAAAACTGGTACGTGAGCCTCCTGCTCGCCACCGATCAGCACCATCGTCCTCAATAAAGCATCACATGTCACCTGCTACTTAGTCTGCCTATCCACAACCGGATGAACAGCCCAAGGTAATAAGAGGAAACATAAAACCTTGAGTCAGACAACAGTCTTAGTGAGCGATAAAACAGCTAATAAACTTCAACAATAAAGTGTATAAGAAAGGATAGATAAACATACTAATCTACCCACGACACCAGAGAAGAACTCAACCTTATCTTCCCTACATCGGACAGTGATAGCCTTTATAATCCATTCAACCAAAGGAACAACAGTTCATACATGGAAACCAGAGCAACCATTCAATCATGGAAAAACACTCATAACATCCAGATTATATAAGTCTCACACAGAACAACCAATCATCCATGACTGACTATGGCTATCACCGCCAATCCTGCTTTGAAACCACCGTTAATCGCATGATGGCCAACCTTGCCATATGTCAAGGGCTAATGGTAACCCCAGTTCTAGCATAAACTCCATATGTCCAACCTTGACAATGTCCAACCTTTACAACTAGGCCTTTCAAGGATACCCAAGGTACACGAATAGCAAACTACCGGTCTATTGGGTGTCCCCATCGTACCCCTGCTTTGAGCCTGCTAGAACTTACAAAAACGATAATTTGTCGGCCTTCAATAACTTTAGTCGTCCAACCTTGACGGCTATTTGCTGCTCAAGCAACCTTCTCGAGCAACCATTATCCACCAACTCACAACCTTTGAGTTGCCACCTCGTTCGTTGTTCCACCTTGATCAACGAACACATCCAACACTTCGAACCTTCCTAATCGAATTTACTTCGAAGTCACACCATCCAAATTTGACTCTACCACCCGATCCAAATTTGGCTCTACCACCAGATCCAAATTTGACTCTACCACCAGATCCAAATTTGACTCTACCACCAGATCCAAATTTGACTCTACCACCCGATCCAAATTTGACTCTACCACCAGACCCAAATATGACTCTCCCATCTGATCCAAATTTGACTCTACCACCAGATCCAAATTTCTGCATATTGCAATTCAACTCTTATTTCGACCAAAACTTCGCCAAACAACGAATCCGACGAAACCTACTCAACTAAAATCACCAAACACAATCATAAACATATCATAACATTACTAACCACATGAATATGACGATTACCACAAAAGTGATGTAAATCTCACCCAAAAACCATTAAAATGAACACATGATCAAAATGAGAGATCTAACTAACATAAACATGTAAAATGATATGAAATTAATGAGTAAAACTTGTTAGATTAGACCATAGGGTGATGCATATGAAAATGAACTTATAATGGTGTAAATCTATGATAAAACATCCCAAGTTGATGAGAAACATGCACAAACACTCATATAATTCATTGCATTCATGTGAGAGATGTAAATCACTCACCTATTTGCCGAAACAATCTAAAACGATAGAGATAAGAATCTAGACAGCGAGCACTCTGAATCAAACCCCTCGATCCAATGAATTCTCCTTTGAAATGATGTAGATTTTGCCTTGAATGGTGTAGATCTTCAATTTCCTCTCTTAGATTTGGATTTTTAATGGTGGAAAGGTGTAGGAGGAAGAAGGAGATCAATGCCTCCAAATGAGAGAATGGGAAAGTAAACCATATCCTTCCACTCTCACCCCCTATTTATAGGATTCCACTAAGGCTCCAAAACCTGAATAGCCAATTGAAAAACCTTAAAACAGCGATTTCTCCCAAACGGCTGAGCCAAATCCTTAATGTAACCACTCTACGGAAAGGCAATCATTAATTCTTTTCCAATGGCAAAGGTCTCACCCTCTGATTTGACCTGAATCAAAAGTTATGCCATGTACAAGGCTGACAGAGGCAAAATGGTCACAAACAAAATCGGTAAAAATTATGGACATGTCTCACATTCCCATAAACAACATATTAAAAGATGAGAATGATCCAACCCTTAGAGAATTAAGCAAATATATTTTACGATCTTCCGATACGTAAAATGCGGGGTGTTACATAGAGGGGGTACGAGTTTTGGGATATGACAATGGGGGTTCCGAGATTTATTGATGTGGTTCGCTACTCCTATCTACTCCAACCTAACCACTCCATTATAAATACCCCTAAGCTCACACTTCAAAGGGGTTGGAAATTAGTTGATTTGACATTCTTAAGAGCTCCAAGTAACCTCTTTAATCGCATTCATGCTTTGAGGAAGAAGAAGGGAAAAAGTGTCTTTTTCCTAATATTCACATATGACAATTATGACCCCAAATTACTTAGAAATGTTTGTAAAGGAATGTCAAGTAATAATCTCAAGCTTGTAACTCTTTACTATCAATAAAATATCAGCGACTCTTCTAAAGTGGATGTACGCCCCTCACGGGACCAAACCACTATAAATCTCTTGTGTTATTTACTGCTTTCCGCACTTATATTCCCACGTGGAACTATAATTCTTAAGTAATTAAGCAGCTTGGGTGTTTACGACATATCTTGTCGTCAAAACTATATATCACATTGAGTGAGTGAACGGGAGGATGGATGATGTATGTTATGTTAGCTTAGTCACTTATCGCTATTAGGGATGCCATTAAATGTAAGTAATATGTTGATGCAGATAGGTAGACTTATTGAAGACATTTAGACACCTTGGTACTCTAACGTAGGGTACACCTAAAGTTATTATCATATAGTATTATATACTTTTATGCGATAACTTTATAGATGATGAGATAAGTCAGGTATGGATTTCCATACTTTTAGTCTAATTACTGTTATAATTTCATAGTATTTTGATATTGTTTATTACTCACACCAAATTTTTGTCTAACCTAAGGTTTTATGTTCCCTTTTATTAACTTGGGTACTCATCAAACCCATCGATGAGTAGGCTAGGCAGCAGTGTAGGTGTTATCTGGAGCCGCACAGATGGGTTAACAGGAGGTGGCTGTTAGAGAATGGAGTTTTGATGACAACAACCTTATTTCAATATTAATTGATTATAAAATATACACTAACATCTCTATCTAGAAATATATATATATATATATATATATATATATATATCTGTATGCAAGATTTGTATACAGGAATTGTTGGATCTTGCTATATAGCATTTAGATTATGACAACTATACATGTACATATATATTATTATCGACTAACTTTGTCTTGCAGGAAGATACTCAACAACAGATTCAAGAACTATAATTGAAGATTAAATATGTTTAGAGTCTATTAGTATTAGTATTAATTGTTAAAATCTTCCTTGATGAAACACACGCTTGCACGTTTTAATATATATATATATATGATTTCATATGTCATGCACAAGGCATAGGTCTGTTACAGAAAACAGACGTTTGAATTATTTAATTCAGACGTCTGTCTACTGAAGCAAAGAATAAATTTCCCATAATATTTAGACGTCTGAGTCAAAAATTTCAGACGTCTGAATAACCTCTAAAGTGGCCTATTTCCCTGCTGTTTGAATTTTATTCAAAAATAGACATCTGAATTTTTTAATTCAGACATTTGAATTAAAAAATTCAGACATCTGAATCTGCTTCAAAATTGCATATTTTCTTGCTGTTTTGTTTTTAAATCAAAACAGACATATGAAATTTTCATTCAGACATCTGAATACGAAGAGATGCAACTTTAAATGAAGAGTCACAACTTTCTAATCCATATCTTTTTATCGAATCTCTTCATGATAAGTTATATCCTTTTGTATATTATAAATAGAGACTTGATTAAGTGATCAAATCACCGAATTTTATTCTAATTCTCTTTATCTTATTCAAAGCTCTCTAAGTTCTAAAAAGCGATCTATTTTCATACTTGAGACTTTTTAACTTCCATATTCCTTCGCGTACTTCACGATTATCATCAAGGAAAGGCTATAGGAAGGGTGTACTTAATATTAGACAATCCGTGTTATCAAGAACACAAAAGAGTCAACAATTATTCTGTATTATTGAAGACCTCTTCAGTGGTTAAGGCAAGAAATCCCGTTCGTGGGTTCTGGAAACTGTGAACCTATTCCTCTCGGTAAAGTGAGGGTTTCAGTGTTAGTGAAGTACTAGAAGTGAGTCTGGGACTGGACGTAGGACAGTGGTCTGAACCAGTATAAATCGGTTGTGTGATATTTACTTACTACTCTGCTATATACACTACATCCTATTCTCCATACTACACGATCCTATACCGCTGCATAGCCCCCTTTCAATTGGTATCAGAGCAATGGATTCTAGAGATCGTAACAACATCCTAGAATATATGGCAATAAAGAAATCTAGTCAAGAAATTAGAAAGAAGAAGAGCAACAAAGCATAATCAAAAGAACAATGTCTCATGGCTAAAGTCAGATCACAATCGGTATGTGTAGATTCATTATATAAAGATTTTTTGTTAGACCATGAAAAATTGTTGAAAGATTTTAAAAGTTTGGGTAAACTTAATGCAATTATTTTAGCCAAATCTAAAGATTGTAAGCAAGAAAATTCCAAATTAAAAGAGGAAAATAATTTTTTAGTAAAACAAGCCAATTGTTTCGAAAATACTTTAGAAGAGCTTGTTTTTCAAAAAGATTTCCTTCAAAAAGAAAATGAGCGACTAGAAGATAAAAAAAAGGGTTTTTAAAGGAAAATTATCTTTTACAAAATAAAAATGCATCTATAGAAGATTCTTTAAATGGTTCTTGTTCTTTAATTTTGTCTCTTGAAAAAGAGAATGAAGCTTTAATTGGAAAGAATTTAGAATTACCTAAAGAATGTGATTTTTTAAAAGTTAATAATAATATTTTGCAAAAAGAAATTTGTGACTCAAAAGAAAATTTTGAAAATTTACAATCGTCCTTTAATTCAGAATCTCAAATTTATCATCTTGAAAATGAGAATAGTACTATTGAAAAGGAAAAATTCTGAATTAAATAAGGAAAATGATAATTTAAAAAGTAGAAAAATTTCTTTTGAAAGTGTTAATCGTGACTTTGGAATCAAATTTGAAAAATGTACAAATAAGTTCGCAAAATTCAATTAAGGTAAAAATGATTTAAATGTGATTTTATCTAGTTCTAGACCTTTACACGACAAAAGTGGTTTAGGATATAATAAAACTAATCAGAGGAATAGTACTAGATATGCTTTTATAAAAAATATCACTGTTAGTACTAAAGCACAAATAAATCCAAGATTTAATTTTAATCGAAATTCGAATACTCCTATGACTAGAAATATTTATAATAAATCTGGAAGTACCAAAGGAAATATCAATATAAATTATTTAATTATTTGGGTTCCTGTAAATTGGAAAAACAAAGAAAGATATATAGATGATTATTTTGATTCAGTAATTAATAATGAAAAAATTATTTTTAGATGTTCCATTACACCCTCTTGGGTATGGTTACCTTCCATTTAACCCTGACAAAGGAAGTGTGTACCAAAGTATTTATCATATTTTTTTGCAGGTACACTACAACAATAAGTTTAGTCAAAAATCTTTGAAATTTTTGGAAACAGAGCTCAAAATGGAAGAATAAATCGGAAAAATTGGTAATCTTATATATTTATATTGATATGCAATTATTCTTTTACACATCATATTTCATATTAATGGTCAATTGATATACTACATCATTTCTACATATTTTCATACAATTTCTTATGGAAATACTTCATATATCACAAGCTCAAAAGTAAATAAAGCATACAATTTCTCCTTTGACTTATATATGAGTACATCTCTAAATGATTGTGTAAATATGCTTTTATATGATCAAATTGTAGCTTGTGACAAGAAATATATATTGAACTTGAATATAAACTCACGAGTTATATATAAAACATGAATATCAAATGCATAACTCAGAAAAACTACATATTCAGTTGTCTGAATATTCATGGGATCAAAATTTTATCCTATAATTCAGTCATTTGAATGAGCTTAAAAATGTCTATCATCTGTTTGTTTGTGCTTGTTACGTATGCGTATTGTTTGTGTGTTTGTGCATATTTGTTTACATAAGTATCTCCTTTTTGTCAATGACAAAGGGGGAGAAATATACGATAATATATGCTTATTGATAGGGGAGTTACATATATAGTTGTCATTATCAAAATGGGGGAGAATGTTGGATCTCGCTATATGGCGTTTTGATTATTACAACTATACATGTACATATAGATAATTATCGACTAACTTTGTCTTGCAGGAAGATACTCAACAACAGATTTAAGAGCTATAATTGAAGATTAAATATGTTTAGAGTCCATTAGTATTAGTATTAATTGTTAAAATCTTCCTTGATGTAACACACACATGCACGTTTTAACATATATATATATATATATATATATATATATATATATATATATATATATATGATTTTATATGACATGCACAAGGCATAGGTCTATTACAGAAAATAGACGTCTGAATTATTTAATTCAGACGTCTGTCTACTAAAGCAAAGAATAAATTTCCCATAATATTCAGACGTTTGAGTCAAAAATTTCAGACGTCTGAATAACCTCCAAAATAGCCAATTTCCTTACTATTTGAATTTTATTCAAAAACAGACATCTGAATTTTTAATTCAGACATTTGAATTTTAATTCATACATTTGAATTTTAATTCAGACATCTAAATTAAAAAATTCAGACATCTGAATCTGCTTCGAAATTGCCTATTTTCTTGCTGTTTTGTTTTTAAATCAAAACAGATATCTGAATACGAAGAGATGCAACTTTAAATGAAGAGTCATAACTTTCTAATCCATATCTTTTTATCAAATCTCTTCGTGATAAGTTATATCCTTTTGTATATTATAAATAGAGACTTGATTAAGTGATCAAATCACCGAATTTTATTCTAATTCTCTCTATCTTATTCAAAGCTCTCTAAGTTCTAAAAAGCGACCTATTTTCATACTTGAGACTTTTAAACTTCCATATTCCTTCACGTACTTCACGATTATCATCAAGGAAAGGCTATAGGAAGGGTGTACTTAATATTAGACAATCCGTGTTATCAAGAACACAAAAGAGTCAACAATTATTTTGTATTAGTGAAGACCTCTTCAGTGGTTGAGGCAAGAAATCCCGTTTGTGTGTTCGGGAAATTGTGAACCTATTCCTCCGGGTAAAGTGAGGGTTTTAGTGTTAGTGAAATACTAGAAGTGAGTCTGGGACTGGACGTAAGACAGTGGTCTGAACCAGTATAAATCGGTTGTGTGATATTTACTTACTACTCTGCTATATACACTACATCCTATTCCCCATACTACACGATCCTATACCGCTGCATAGCACTCTTTCAGGAATTAATACTGAAGACTGTACAGTTTTAGAGTTTTAGAGATTCAACAGATTTAGAAATCAGAGAAGATTCAAGACTCATGAGTAATCAAGATTTCAGGAGTTCGAGAAAATATAGTAGTAGAGTCTAGTTTATGTAAGATTATAAATAGCACTCCAGGTTCAAATTCAAATTCCGTTTTCCAAATTCTGATTTCAAATTCTATTTTCAAATTCTGTTCAAATTTTAATTAAGTTTTTCTATATTACTTTTGATTCTAAACTTGAGTTTTAAAGATTATATGTTTATATATATTTGTATAGCTATATACTTTATATTTATATAGTTTTAAACATTATAATTTTGTAAATACGTTCATGTAATTTATGATTTCATATGATTTTCTACTTTATAATACTTATTTATATCACTATGTTTTAATTCAAGAATTTCCAGAATTATATATATAGTAAAACACTTTAAAAATTTAAAATTTCAAATATAGAAAGACATATGTCGACATACATATGTGATGATGTCGACATATAACCGTCATATTTTCAATTTTGAAAGGAAGTGTCTTTTCACCATTTGTAACGTTCCGGAAGCGTTGCAACCTTTCAAATCTTATAAATAGGGGTTGATTTCAATTTTTTAACCATTCTTCTTCTCCATCTTCATCTCCTTTCATTACACCATTATTATATCACATTTTTATGATTTCTACGCTTATACTCTATTAATTTCAAGTCTAATTATATAAAACTTCTTCTCTTCTCACTCGTTACTAATTACTCTCTGAAACAAAGTCCTACTGAAGAGTTATAGGGCTTTTGTAACCATTTTGGATACTTTTGGAAACATTGTGTTCCTCGTAGCCGTGAAATCAAGGAAGGAAACGGTGGTAGCCTTGTAGTCGGGGAAATCAAGGGGAATATACTTGATCAAGGGTGTATGGAATTGGTGGTAACATTGTGGCCGTGAAATCAAGGGTGTTGTACTTGAATATTGATATAGTAATAAAACTTTGCGCAATCCCGTATTGCGTGGGACTGGACATAGGAGTAATCCGAACCAGTATAAAATCCGTGTGTTCTTTCCTTCTCTGCATTTTATTCATATTTATTTTTGTGTTTGTGTTTGATTCTGTGTCTATAATCATCTCTGTGGTGTGTGTTTCATATAATAAATCATAATAGTTTTTAGATTTTCTTAAATTCCTTAAAACATTATTCACCCCCCTCTAGTGTTTGTTTTGCCTTAATGATCCATTTCGTATTCCCTAACAGTGTCTTCTTCTATATCATATTTGTATTATCAGTTACTCTATTATATGACACTATGGAGCCATGACAGTGTTGACTTATTCGGGTAGTTTGTCGGTGAGTTATTTATCTCTTGTATAACTCTATTTACTTGAGACTGTAAGAGCCAGTGTATTCTGATTACATGTTTATATAGTTATTACTATCTCATCTATTTTATATCTATGAATTCTATTATACTTTATTTGATGCACTTTGAGATATATGACAGGTTCTACGTAATTGTACTTGGTGTTTCTTGTCTTTTCTTTTCCTCCATCCTTTTCCCTTCTTATCTACCTCCATTCTTTTCTAATTTCTTTCTCTTGGTAATCGTTATGCATCAATCAGGTGCCTATACGATGCACTATTTGATTATACGAGCATCAACAGTGCATGGCGGATGTCACAAGTGGTATTAAGGCTTAGGTTGCATTTTCTTTACCGTAATTAGTATCGAGTAGAGAGTTATATGTATGAGAGAGTACATATTTGTATACATTTTGGTTTTCAAAACTATACATGAGTAGCGTGTATATATATATATATATATATATATATATAGTATAGGTTGTTTTCACACGAATTTCACTAGAATAGTTTTCTTTATTGGTGACTGATCGTCCTAACAACTTCCTGTAA
Organism: Allium sativum; assembly: GCA_030737875.1. NCBI lineage: Eukaryota > Viridiplantae > Streptophyta > Magnoliopsida > Asparagales > Amaryllidaceae > Allium > Allium sativum. The sequence goes on from CM060913.1 coordinate 966,050,109, forward strand.
CACCCCGTAATTTGAACATAAAAATTCACAAATTAAAGTATACTTAATTAAGTGAAATGGGTTGCGTAGAGAAATATATATATTGATATATATATATATATAATTGAAAATTAAATAAATAAATATGCAAAAATGTTCAAAACAGCGAATTGGGAGAGGGGAATAACCGAACCGGCCGATTTTTGAGGTCGAACAAAGCCCGCTGGGTCGACTAGGGGTTAATCCAGGGTGTTTGGCTGTCAACCCGTGGGCCAATTCGCTCAAATGCAGATTTTCCATTTGAATGGTTCTCATGGTTCAGCTTTAATCTAAAGGCCCTAGATGGCTCCTACACTTGACTTCTTCCCCAAGACATGCTTTGATGGCTTGGATTGAATCTAGGGTTAATCCTATGGCTAATACTATCCTAATCCTCTATAAAAAGACCCCTAAACCTAGCCTAAATCACCATTATTCAATCCTACAACTAAACTATGTCAAATTTGTTCCTTTCATGGCCTCCACTCTCATGCTAAAATTCCTAAGCCTATTTCTATGAGAGATTGTGAGTTCATACAAGTGCTTTCAAACTTGTATGAATGTTCTTAGTTTGCATTCAAGTCAAGTTGCAACATTTCTATTTCAAAGCAAGGATTTTTATTGATTTGGCGCAAGGGTTTTTCAATTGGGGCTTTCATATTTTGGTGCTTGCATTAGGGCTTCGTCTCAATCTTTATAAAAAATATTCATTTGTGTCTTCATAGCGTAGTAAGCCCTTTTCTACTTTCTTTTTATTGAACTCTAAAGTTAAATGAATGATGCAAGTTTGGGGTTGATCATTATGATATGCAAGTTTGGTTGATCATTATGATATGCAAGTTTGGTTGATTATTATGACATGCAAGTTTGGTTAATCATTATGCTATGCAAGTTGGTTTAATCATTATGTATGACACATATTGCTATGTTATGCAAGTTAAACTTGATGTTGTGAGCATAAAGCTCCAAGCTTTAGATCAAAGGTTGCATTTTGGCAACATGAAAGTTATCATATCCCTTATGATAACTTGCATGTGAGGCTAAATGCGAACTTCTAGCAACTTCTACATGTCATTTATCACCATGTATCACTCATATGCTAAGTTTGGTTCTATGCATGCTTTTGAAGCCTAACAATGCAATATGCAAGTATATGAACATATGTACATCTCATATGCCACCATGATAAACTTGTGGCTTCAACACCTTTTTGTCATGATTATGCCAAGTTCCCTATTTTACCCTTTATGCGTTGTTGCGATTATGTAAACGATGGGATTACGTTAGGGTTGGGTAAAATTATGACATGAACATGATTTTTATAACATAACGTGATATGTTAACTTGTAATTATGTTTTGGAAACATAATGGACATGACACTTAGAAAATATGAGTGTGGCCAACTCGAGGTTGGGTTGAGTTTGTAGCATAAATCTACCCGGACCCGCCCGGCTTAACTAGTGGCTACAAACAATAGGACCCAATGTGAGAAGTTGGTCATGTTGTGCTCGAACCCGAGGTTAGACCAAGTTGTGGTGTAAAGCTACCCGGACCCGCCCGGCTTAACTAGTAACCACAACAAAGTCTAATGTGAGAGGTTAAAGCACATTAAGTTAATTAATGCCTCCTGATTAGGGTTAAGTCATGGTCCACTTAATACTTAATTAATTTGGGCTGGATGGGTTAATCGGGGTTAAGTCACGAACCTTGGGTATACTTAACCAATTTAATCCACGTTTGGATCGGGTTAACCACATTTAACCCATTAAGGAAACCCTAGTTGCATGGTCCTTTTCAGCAGTAACCCTCTTGATAGTATCATAAGACCATAGGACTAGGCTAGGGTGGGGCACGATTAATGGGCTGACATGTAAGCGACCAAAACGACGGCTGAGTAGGTACGCCGGTGTAGGTCCAGGCGGACTATGGTCGTGCACATAGTCCGGAGTTGGAGAATCAGGCATGGGTACCAGTAGATCTAGACTGCGCATACTTGATTCGTGTCTGAGGTTGACACCCTAGGACTTGATACACCCTAGGGTGTACCTAGTGCAGTTTAACTACATTGCATGTTTGGGCCGTATGACACCGACACTTGACGAGTTAGGCTTATAGGGAGCCGATCGACTAGATCGTGTAGTTGGACCTTAATTTAGGCCACCTCATGATGATGGGCCAAGCTTGGGCCAAGGGATCAATTCTTGTTTTTACTTGACATGTTAGAATGCTAGTACACCCGTGGTGCAAAACTTAACCTTAATTATGCGATGACACCTTTATCTATCTTGTTAGTTAATCATCATGCCAGTATGTTGTTATCCTTATGTTCATCTCAGCTTCTCATGCCAGTTAACTTTACTATCATAGACAGATAGTAGTAGGGCTTACCAGTCTTTTTGACTGACCTGTTTTCTTTCGCCTCTTTTCTTCCGTTCCCCCCCCCCCTCAGGTTCTCAGGGTGGGAACATTGGAGCTTAGCTTGGATCTTTACAGCTTGCTTACTGGATTTGCTCATGTACGGTTTTGGACATTGAGCTAGCTATGGTTTATCACTTCATTTTGGGGATAGTACTTTATGTATTTCAGTTTTTCAGTTTATGCTTTTATCTAGACTTTGTTGTTGGAAAATAATGACCAAGTACTTTGTTGTAACATGACTATGGTTTTGAAATGCTAAGTTTTATCCGCTGCTTTATTACTCTGTTTTACTTATATGTTTTGTCTTGTGATATCTGCATGCATGTTTACCTTGTTTAACGCCCCTCCAAAGCTAATGTCCTTGCAAGAGTGGCATTGGCGGAGGTGGGGTGTTACATTTGGTATCAGAGCATAAGGTTTACAAGATTTGAGCAAAAGTGTTTTTGAAACTTACCTTTTGAAAAACTATTTTCAAAACCAATTAAGTATTTTCCAAGAAAAGTCTAGTTATTTTAAAAAGGCTATTCCCCAAAAGCCATAGCACTATCCTTCGTTTCTTCGTTCTGAATCTATCTTTTTCCTTTTTCAGTATGGCCGATCTTAACCTTCCCGAGGGAGTGACCATTCCCGGATGGTTCCGGAGATACTTGGAAGCTAGGGCCAACGATGTGGGCCCAGCAAATACCCCTAATATAACTGAGGTTCCTCCTCCTCCTCCTCAGAACCCGCAAGCAGATTTCGCTAAGATTTGCAAAGACTTTAAGGCGATGGCTGGCAAGAACTTTATTGGGACGGAGACTTTTGTGGAGGCAAGAAATTGGTTGAAAGAAACTGAAGATCTCTTCGCCATCTTTGATGTGCAAGATCATAGAAGGGTTCTATTGGCAGCATGGTTATTGAAAGAAGAAGCTGCTTATTGGTGGGAGGTCACCAATGCTACGAGGCCTATAGAGACTTGGGCCGACTTTAGGACAAGATTTGGGCTTAAGTTTCTATCATCAGCTGAGGCGAATTTGCAATTGGAGAAGTTTATATCTTTGAAGCAAGGAGACATAACAGTGAGGGAGTACGTGAATGAGTTTAACAAGCTCGCCCGATTTGGTTTGGACATGATTAATACTCCCCAGAAGAAGGCTTTGCGCTTTGCACGAGGGTTGAATGAGCCACTACAAGGTTTAGCCCTATCTCATATACCTATGGAGGCCACTTTCGAAGGTCTAGTAGACATGGCATTGCTTCAAGGAGACGATAAGAATGGAAAGAAGGAAGTGAAGGCTAATGAGACCCAAGCCAAGAAGACAGACTCCAAGTGGGGAGGAAATCAGAGCAATCAGAACAACAAAAACAACAAGAACAACAAGGGCAACAAGGCCAAGGCAAAGGACCCAAGAAAATGCCACTACTGTGGGAATGTAGGGCACATAGCTAAAGACTGTAAGAAAAGGAAGAGGAAGTCGGGCGAATGCTTTCATTGTGGAGAGATCGGACATTTTAGCAAGGATTGCCCCAAGAAGCAAGGGCAGAATCAGCGTGCAGGACCTTCTGGAGGGCAAGTGCATGCTCTCAACGCCGCTCCAGTTCAGGATCGAGGTAGCATTTCTGTAGAAAGTCTTGTTTATATTTCTGATTATCCTGTTCGCACCTTATTTGATTCTGGCGCATCGCATAGTTTTATTTCTTCTGACATTGTTGAAAGTTTGCACCTAAGTACTAGCTTAGTTGAGGATCCCGTTTGTGTTTCAAATCCAATTGGGGGTTCCGCCCATCTATCTATGATTTGTGTGGATTTGAAGATTTCTATCTTGACTGTAGAATTCGCGTGTAATGCTTATGTTCTCGGATTCACGGGATATGGGTTAATCTTGGGCATGGATTGGTTGTCCAGTTATGGAGCCATTCTCGATTGTGAACATAGGGTGGTGAGGCTCATGACCCGCCTCGGTAATACCCTAGAAATTTCTTGTAACCCTAGAGGTCCCGTCATGTTATGCTATCTTGAATCTCTCGACTCGTCCATCGATGATCTGCAATCTGTAAGGGTGGTCCGAGACTATCCTGATGTCTTTGAAGAAGTTAAGGGGTTACCCCCTAAACGAGAGATAGATTTCCGCATTTATCTAGTCGATAATGCCAAGCCAATATCATTGCCCGTTGGGCACATGGCCCCTCGTGAGAGAAGGGAGCTCAGTAAGCAAATCAAGGAGCTGCTTGAGAAGGGTTTTATTAGACGAAGCATTTCCGAATGGGGTGCTCCGGTGGTATTCGCTACTAAGGCGGATGGTTCGCTTCGTCTATGTGTTGATTATCGAGAGTTGAACAAGCTGACAAAGAAGAATAGGCACCCGTTACCGAGGATTGATGATCTCTTTGACCAGCTTGTAGGTGCTTCTGTTTTCTCTCAGCTCGATCTAGCCACCAGATTCCATCAGCTTAGAGTAGCTGAGGATAGCATTGATAAAACTGTGTTTAGGACTCCGGATGGATTCTTTGAATGGCTTGTCATGCCATTCGGATTGACTAATGCACCCGCCTACTTCGTAGACTTGATGAGTAGGGTGTTCAGGGAGTTCCTCAATAAGTTTGTTGTTGTCTTCGTGGATGATATTCTGATCTTCTCAAAGGACGAGGAAGAACATGCCAGACATCTCAAGGAAGTGATGGATACGCTTAGAGCGCATCAGTTGAAAGCCAAGTTCTCCAAATGTCATTTCTGGAGAAGGGAAGTTCGGTTTCTTGGACATATAGTTTCTAAGCAAGGCATAGCGGTGGATCCCGCGAAAGTGGTTGTGGTTCAAGAATGGAAGACTCCTAGGAATGCGACCGAAGTAAGAAGCTTTCTCGGTTTGGCAGGCTACTATAGGAAGTTCATCAGAGACTTCGCTAAGATTTCGGCCCCTCTCACTAAGTTGACGAAGAAGAACTTAGTCTTTGCATGGGACTTGGAGTGTGAGCTTGCTTTTCAAAAGCTCAAAAGAGCCCTTACCTCAGCTCCAGTTTTGGCATTACCCGATAGTGGTAAGATGTTTACCGTGTACACAGATGCATGTGGCACGGGGTTAGGAGCTGTTCTGATGCAAGAGGGAAGAGTGATATGTTATGGGGGTAGGAAACTTAAAGTTCATGAGAAGAACTATCCCACTCATGATTTGGAGTTAGCGGCGATCGTCTTTGCACTCAAATCCTGGCGCCACTATCTTCTAGGCGAAAGGTTTGAGTTGTATACTGATCACAAGTCACTCAAATACCTCTTCTCGCAAAAAGATCTGAATCTAAGGCAGCAAAGGTGGATGGAATTTTTGGCATCTTATGACTTCGAGATAGCTTATACCCCTGGCAAGGGTAATGTTGTGGCGGATGCACTAAGCAGAAGGAGATTGACTTTAAGCCCCTTGTTCATTGAGATGAAGAACTTGGAATTCTTGGCAACCTTTGATTTCACGACGGCTGTTGAGTTGATGACGGGTTCATTAGCATCCCTTGAGCTTAGACCCACACTTCTTGATCAAGTTGGGGCTTCGCAGAGGGAAGATCCACAGATAGTCGAAGTTATGGACAAGTTGATTCGGGGTGAGACGTCTAGTCACCTTGCCAGATATACTATTGATGATAAAGGATGGCTAAGGCGTGATGGGAGATTATGTGTTCCTCGGGAGGGAGATTTGGTCCATAGAGTTCTTGAAGAAGCGCATCACTCGAAGATGACTATACATCCGGGAGGAGATAAGATGTATAGAGATATGAAGCGCAGTTTCTTTTGGGATGGAATGAAGAAAGATGTGACAGAGTATGTTTCAAGGTGCATGGTGTGCCAACAAGTGAAGGCCGAGTCAAAGAAACCAGGTGGGCTATTACATCCATTGGAGGTCCCACAATGGAAGTGGGAGAGTATTTCTATGGATTTTGTGGATGGATTGCCTAGGTCAAGGAGAGGGAACACAAGCATATGGGTCATAGCTGACAGACTTACGAAGAGTGCTCACTTCATCCCAGTAAAGAGCAAGAGGACCGCATCAGGGCTGGCGTCTATTTATCTCCGAGAAATAGTGCGGTTGCATGGAGTTCCTTCTAGCATAGTTAGCGATCGTGACCCGATTTTCACTAGCCAGTTATGGAACAGTTTGCAAGAAGCGATGGGTACGCGATTGAATTTGAGTACAGCCTATCACCCCCAGACGGATGGCCAAACCGAAAGGGTGAATAGAGTGCTAGAAGATCTCTTGAGGCTTTGTGTTCTCGACTTCAGTGGTACTTGGGAAGACCACCTTCCTCTTGTAGAATTTGCTTATAATAATAGCTATCAAGCTAGCATAGGGATAGCACCATTTGAAGCTTTATATGGGAGGCCGTGTAGGTCACCATCTTGTTGGTGGGAGACAACAGATAGACTTATACTTGGGCCCGATATGATGCGAGACACATCCGAGAAAGTTGAATTAGTAAGAAGAAGGATGAAAGCGGCCCAAGATAGATAGAAATCCTATGTTGACAAGCGAAGGGCAGATTTGGAATTCGAAGTGGGAGACATGGTTTTCGTGAAGGTTTCTCTTTTGCGAAATGTGGTACGTTTTAGAGCAGCGGGGAAGCTGGCACCAAGGTTCGTAGGACCCTTCCCTATCATAGAGAGAATTGGAAAGATGGCCTATAAGGTGGGATTGCCCGAGAAGCTAGCCGGAGTGCATAATGTCTTTCATGTCTCGCATCTCCGAAAGTGCCTACATGAGTTCGCTGAGGTGGTTGAACCAAGCATTCTTGAAGATATTGAGGTAGATAAAGAAGCAACCTTGAGAAGAGCTCCGATTCGTATCTTGGGAACAGAGATCAAGAAGCTAAGGAATCGAGAGGTCAAGTTGGTGAAAGTTCAGTGGGGTGAAGCCGACGAAGATGCAACTTGGGAAACCGAGGAGAAGATGCGTGGGCTTTATCCATTTCTTTTTTAGGGTACATTCTCGATCTCTTTTCCTAATTAGCATATCTTTCTTTTTATCCGTGTTTATCTAGTTTATCTTGTTTCGTAGATCTTGTCATGAGAACCTTAGGTAGAAACCCTTGGTTGAAACATGTATTTGAAACATGTTATGCTTGATGGTTGCAAGTGGTTGCAAGTGTTTGCACGTGGATACTCGTGGATGCATGATACACATTAGGCACTAAGATCAGCTCACACACTTTCATGTTGCATATGCATGAGTGCTTATACTTATTCATGGATGAAACTTGTTGAGCTATCACGTGGATGTTGCATATGGATGAATATTATGTGCACTCATGTAGAGATTATAAATTATGTTAGGAATTTGCATACATATGGACTCATTTCACTCACATATTTTGCATTAAGGAGGTTTACTGTATCAGTAACCGCCTGATTTTTGCATTAGATAAGTACATATACACACACCTTTGCATATGATCATACAACATTTAGAATCCTTTAAGGACAATGACTGCACGTGGATGATGTTTTGAGTAGATGGATGATGGATAGTAGGATACGTTCTTCCTAACTTGGAGATTTCGGGGACGAAATCCTTTAAGGAGGGGAGAATGTAACACCCCGTAATTTGAACATAAAAATTCACAAATTAAAGTATACTTAATTAAGTGAAATGGGTTGCGCAGAGAAATATATATATATATATATATTGATATATATATATAATTGAAAATTAAATAAATATGCAAAAATGTTCAAAACAGCGAATTGGGAGAGGGGAATAACCGAACCGGCCGATTTTTGAGGTCGACCCGAGCCTGCTGGGTCGACTAGGGGTTAATCCAGGGTGTTTGGCTATCAACCCGTGGGCCGATTCGCTCAAATGCAGATTTTGCATTTGAATGGTTCTCATGGTTCAGCTTTAATCTAAAGGCCCTAGATGGCTCCTACACTTGACTTCTTCCCCAAGACATGCTTTGATGGCTTGGATTGAATCTAGGGTTAATCCTATGGCTAATACTATCCTAATCCTCTATAAAAAGACCCCTAAACCTAGCCTAAATCACCATTATTCAATCCTACAACTAAACTATGTCAAATTTGTTCCTCTCATGGCCTCCACTCTCATGCTAAAATTCCTAAGCCTATTTCTATGAGAGATTGTGAGTTCATACAAGTGCTTTCAAACTTGTATGAGTGTTCTTAGTTTGCATTCAAGTCAAGTTGCAACATTTCTATTTCAAAGCAAGAATTTTTATTGATTTGGTGCAAGGGTTTTTCAATTGGGGCTTTCATATTTTGGTGCTTGCATTAGGGCTTCGTCTCAATCTTTATAAAAAATATTCATTTGTGTCTTCATAGCGTAGTAAGCCCTTTTCTACTTTCTTTTTATTGAACTCTAAAGTTAAATGAATGATGCAAGTTTGGGGTTGATCATTATGATATGCAAGTTTGGTTGATCATTATGATATGCAAGTTTGGTTGATTATTATGATATGCATGTTTGGTTAATCATTATGCTATGCAAGTTGGTTTAATCATTATGTATGACACATATTGCTATGTTATGCAAGTTAAACTTGATGTTGTAAGCATAAAGCTCCAAGCTTTATATCAAAGGTTGCATTTTGGCAACATGAAAGTTATCATATCCCTTATGATAACTTGCATGTGAGGCTGAATGCGAACTTCTAGCAACTTCTACATGTCATTTATCACCATGTATCACTCATATGCTAAGTTTGGTTTTATGCATGCTTTTAAAGCCTAACAATGCAATATGCAAGTATATGAACATATGTACATCTCATATGCCACCATGATAAACTTGTGGCTTCAACACCTTTTTGTCATGATTATGCCAAGTTCCCTATTTTACCCTTTATGCGTTGTTGCGATTATGTAAACGATGGGATTACGTTGGGGTTGGGTAAAATTATGACATGAACATGATTTTTATAACATAACGTGATATGTTAACTTGTAATTATGTTTTGGAAACATAATGGACATGACACTTAGAAAATATGAGTGTGGCCAACTCGAGGTTGGGTTGAGTTTGTAGCATAAATCTACCCGGACCCGCCCGGCTTAACTAGTGGCTACAAACAATAGGACCCAATGTGAGAAGTTGGTCATGTTGTGCTCGAACCCGAGGTTAGACCAAGTTGTGGTGTAAAGCTACCCGGACCCGTCCGGCTTAACTAGTAACCACAACAAAGTCTAATGTGAGAGGTTAAAGCACATTAAGTTAATTAATGCCTCCTGATTAGGGTTAAGTCATGGTCCACTTAATACTTAATCAATTTGGGCTGGATGGGTTAATCGGGGTTAAGTCACGAACCTTGGGTATACTTAACCAATTTAATCCACGTTTGGATCGGGTTAACCACATTTAACCCGTTAAGGAAACCCTAGTTGCATGGTCCTTTTCAGCAGTAACCCTCTTGATAGTATCATAAGACCCTAGGACTAGGCTAGGGTGGGGCACGATTACTGGGCTGACATGTAAGCGACCAAAACGACGGCTGAGTAGGTACGCCGGTGTAGGTCCAGGCGGACTATGGTCGTGCACATAGTCCGGAGTTGGAGAATCAGGCACGGGTACCAGTAGATCTAGACTGCGCATACTTGATTCGTGTCTGAGGTTGACACCCTAGGACTTGATACACCCTAGGGTGTACCTAGCGCAGTTTAACTACATTGCATGTTTGGGCCGTATGACACCGACACTTGACGAGTTAGGCTTATAGGGAGCTGATCGACTAGACCGTGTAGTTGGACCTTAATTTAGGCCACCTCATGATGATGGGCCAAGCTTGGGCCAAGGGATCAATTCTTGTTTTTACTTGATATGTTAGAATGCTATTACACCCGTGGTGCAAAACTTAACCTTAATTATGCGATGACACCTTTATCTATCTTGTTAGTTAATCATCATGCCAGTATGTTGTTATCCTTATGTTCATCTCAGCTTCTCATGCCAGTTAACTTTACTAGTTCATAGACAGATAGTAGTAGGGCTTACCAGTCTTTTTGACTGACCTGTTTTCTTTCGCCTCTTTTCTTCCGTTTCCCCCCCCCCTCAGGTTCTCAGGGTGGGAACATTGGAGCTTAGCTTGGATCTTTACAGCTTGCTTACTGGATTTGCTCATGTACGGTTTTGGACATTGAGCTAGCTATGGTTTATCACTTCATTTTGGGGATAGTACTTTATGTATTTCAGTTTTTCAGTTTATGCTTTTATCTAGACTTTGTTGTTGGAAAATAATGACCAAGTACTTTGTTGTAACATGACTATGGTTTTGAAATGCTAAGTTTTATCCGCTGCTTTATTACTCTGTTTTACTTATATGTTCTGTCTTGTGATATCTGCATGCATGTTTACCTTGTTTAACGCCCCTCCAAAGCTAATGTCCTTGCAAGTGTGGCATTGGCGTAGGTGGGGTGTTACAATTCCCTAAGACGATCTAGAAAACAAGAAATACCATAAATTGCTCCATTTCTTGAGTTGAGAATTGTGCAGTATCGAGGACCACTAACCTCGATTTACATTCTTTGTTCCCAGTGGTGGTGCAAACCACTGTCTAACATGTCTGATTCTCTAATTGGTTCTGGGACACAAGTGCAATGAGAAGGCTATGCCAAGCTATATGGATACTTAGATATTTAAGATTCAAGCTATTCTTAGAAACTAAGTCGAGCGGGGTAATGTAATATTGGTTTTCTTTCTTGCAAGAAGTTCTTCGATGACCTGGTTTGAATGGTAAAGTGGGATTGGAGTTTATCTTAAGAAGATTCAAAGTATGAATCTGAACTGGTTGGAATTTTATATAGTTTTGATTCTCTAAATATTGATTCGCTCGAGATCAATTTATAGTTCACTTCCATAACATTTGTCTTGACTTCATAGGAGTCATCATTAGTTAAGGAGTTTACCGATTTGAGTAAGGCGATATGGGTTGTATCGGAGTATGTGGCCGAATTTGATATAATGTCGAAGTATGGTTTACTTTCCCTCGTTGTTACTCTACACAAGAAGGTTGGGAACTTATAGCTTGGTTGGGAGATCGACTATGGAAGCAATTAATTTCATTCAAATAGAGGATGAAGGCTGTGAGAAATTGGTCGGAGGATTTCAGGATGTTCGAGCTTGTACCTAGCGGAGTTTTGTGCTGTTTTATGGGTTAATTATGGAAGCTCAAGCATAGATCATCATTACTACTTAGTTGAATTCTCCCACAATTGGAAAGAAAGAAAAATGACACACCTCTTGAGGTATGTTTTCCAACAATAGTGTTTCCGTACATATTTTATTTTGAATTCAAAGTTTCAACATCTTATTTGATCTAGCGGTTTGATTGATGGAACATGATTGGGATGCAAGAAGATTGATTTGACCTGTCGTGATTGTGACTTACCATGTTGAGGGCGTAGTTGGACTGTATGTGTGTAATATCCCGTGTTTAGTCGCCAGGGATTAACACTGTGGATGACTGGAACATCCATAACGTTTGGTTTTGGGCCTCAAAATACAGAACTATCACTGCAAGGGTGTCTATAATTTGCAGTATATATGGTTTTTTAAAACATAATCTCATTGATTCATGTTTTATTGTTTTTTGCCGTTTAGTTGCTTTAGGCTTAATTGATATTGCCTAGACTGTTGAGTTAACTTGTTGGGATGGTATTACACTGAGGATGAACTGGCTAAGAAAACATGTAGTAGTAGATTGCACGAGGTTGTCAATGAAGATAGGGACAATTGATGAGCACAAAGCAGTGATAGGCTATATAAGACTAGGAGGAGATACCCAATTATCTACAACATCTTGAGATTCAAAATGTTGAGTTGTCAAAATTACCATCGCTGGAGAGATTTAGTTCCATATTGACTTGGTAAAGGATGTCAATCATATAGTAATACCTCCAAGAAGGAAGGAACCAGGAGAGCAGAGGGGGAGCTCGAGGTGTAGAGAAATAATCATATGGGATTTAGAGAAGTATATCTAAATGAATAGCATTAGTAGTATTAACAGTAAAGACGGATGGTTCCCTTAGATGAAGGTAGCTAGATTTACACCATAACGAAGTTATGTTTCTTATAGATATGGTTTCAGATATCGAACGAGTGTACATTCCCCTACGGGATATGGTAGCTATGGAGTAGGAGACAGGCAGTTCGTGGTAGCTTGATAGATTAGCTCCATGATGTCATGGTGTTCTCTTTTAGGATTTTTGGAAGAATGTAGCCAAAGAAGAACAGTTGGATGAGTGTGCCGATTTCAACATCTTATATGCTGCTTTAACTTTGATGGGTTGGTTAGGCTATTCGATTTGATCAGTGAGTCGACATTTTAGTTGATTACTTGGACCGTCTTCCAAAATACCGTATCAAGGAGTTATTAAAGTTACCTAATAATATTCTCCTTTCCCATTGATGAGAGGAAAGCATAAGGCATAGACAGTATAACGGATTGGTGTTGAGAAAGCACCAATAGATAGTTTGGTTTTGGGATATCACTTCAAGGTAAAGGGAAGTGAGGTGTTTGGGTCGTGTTTCCTTGGGTAGGATGCCATTATAAATCCTATGGAGGTTATGAAAGTTTGGCGTTCGAAGATTGACCCAAGAGGATCTTTAGATTCAAAGCTTGAATAGGAAGTTGGTGAATGTGTCGACATTACTCATTCCTTGAGAGGATAAGAAGTCGATAGTGCTCACTTAGTAGTGTTGTTTTGGTAGGTGTGGAGTTGATGCTAAAATGAAGGTTGTCGCGTTCCTAGTTGATGACCGAAGCTGCATGAGAAGTATTCAACTCCTAATTCGAAGTCTAGGGTGATATAGTTCGCTTTGAAGATTTGGAGGCGCTAAATGTTAGGGTAGGAGCTAGATCTGTTTAATGACTTCGCATGACTAGGTTTCTCTTCTTCTAGAGTAATCTTGACCTTTATATGTGGTGATGGTTAAAGTTCATAGACATCTAGTGCAACTGTTGTTTCTGGGTTGGAGGAGTACCATTTTAGGAGAGATAGTATGTTAGTGAAGGCGGATCGTATTTATTTCTAGTTATAAATATATAGTTTGAAGTGATGTTATGTGGACTCGACCGATGTGGTTGGTATCATATAGAAGAGGTGTTGTTGTTCCTGGCATGGTTGGAAGGGAGTGATTAGGCACTCATATTAGATGGATGAATGATCAGTTGGTAATGCCGAAAAAGAAGTGTTGGATGGTTCCCTATAACTACTCGAGGTTTGTGATGAGATGTGGGAAACATCGGTAGACTGCCAAGGAATTGAGAATTGTATGGTAACACTCGAGTCATATCTGATTCGTTGACGCGAGATGTCGCATTGATGTACTCAATGGAATGGCAACCAAATTTTTCGAGTCACATTTTTTTTGATGTCTCATGTTAGATCGGGTAGTATCATGCATCACCACGCCATAGATTGCATATTGAAACACCAGAGAAGTGATGCAGGAGGTGCCAAAAAATGTTGGTATAGGCCAAAAATGATATGTAGCAACACTATTTCGGGGTTGCCTTTTGTCGCACTGCCTTAGAGTCAAAGGCAACATCTTCACAACCCTAAGGCAACATTAGCACAGGTGTTGCCACAGGAAAACTGGTTTGATCGACTATATATACACACGTGCACAAATACTTACACATATGCACTGCCTTGCCAATCAGAATCCAGTGTGCAACCGAGGAGCAGCCACATGATGACCAACTCAACTCAGTGCACAACTCAATAAATTCAAGAACAAGTGAAGCAAGAAGCCCAAGTGTAGAGCTAAGCAATTTCAAGTCAATAATGAATAAACATGAGACCAAAACAGCAAATACGTGTGCTTATGCATTTCAATTCAGCATGCAGTTTTGAACTCAAGTATTGGACAAACAAAAGTGGTCTAGTGGTCAAGCAAAGTCACATTTACACATCAGTGGTGAAAGTACAAGTGCCAAGGTGGAGAACCATCAGTTACAAGTGATCAACTCAAGCCAGACAAGGTGTGTAACAAGTTTTCTATTCACAAACATTTTTCAACATGTACAAGGTAGCGGTTCAGCAAGCAATAATGCAATACACACAGTGAGCAACAAAATGGTCAGAACACAAGTATGGTCAATACAAGACAATACAGGCTGCAAGAGAATACCAATACAAGACTAGAGCATGGAGATGAGTTCAAACTCTGCAATACATGATGATACAAGAAGGCATAACATTACAGTGGAGAAAATGCAAGTGCCAAGCATTCACATGAGTAGAAGAATTTAACATCACAGATGTACTCACATTTACATATACAAAACTGAATAGCATGCAATGGTTCAACAGTGTGGTTAATGACAACATCATGGTGGATGCAAATGATCAAATATTGATCACAACAATACAAGCAGGTGCATAAATACAGCAGGTCAAACCTTCAACATTCAAACATGCAACATGAATGGAGTGAGCACAACATGTTCAAGGATGTGTTACATGCAACTGTATCAACCAGAGTGGATATTTTAAGTGCCAAGTATATGATGCAGCTATATCAACATGGCAGTGTACAATATATACACACATACTTATATGATCAGTGTATACGGTCATACCAAGGCATTGGCAAATGCAAGCAGTTTTAATGGTCAATGATTTCAAGCAGTAGTTCAAATTACTGCATGATTTAGTCGAGAAAATGGGGAGATTTGATTTTAGCTTTTAGCAGCATTTCTACTCAAATATTTCTGTTTGCTAAAAATTAATTGCTCCAGAAAATTAGCATGTGTGTCTACTGAATAATTTGTGGCAAGTTTTTAATTGGTTCAATTTTTCAAAGGGCAACATTTGTTTTTCATGTTCCCAGATTTGCTCTAACGGATTTCAGGAAAGTTTTTTTTGGCAAATCGATGGCAAGTTATTTATCCCTCAAGATTCTCCAAATGATCTATTCAAATCAGGGACCAGAAACCCTATTAATTTATCTTCCAAATATCATTCAAAATCCACAGCAATCAAAAGAGGAAACCGCAATTTTCAGATCAAATAAATTGGTGAAATCAGAGTAATTATAGGATACAATTATCCTATAAATTCACCTCTCATCACAGGAAATTAGGCATCGAAAACCAAAAAACATATTCAAGAGAAAAATCAAAATTATTAAATTAGAGATTCTTACAAGTTTTCGATCTCAAGCATAGAGGATTGCCCAAATCAGATCGACAAATTCAAGCATCAGAGAGCTATTCTAGAACAATCATCAATCATTCGATTTAGGGATTTGAAGAAACCCTATTTTGTTTTCCCAGCCGCCATTATTTAAGGAAGCAAAAAGTGATCTGGTGAATGGAATTACAAATTGGTCGGCCTACTCTTCACTTGGCTAAGCCAAGTTTATTAAAAAGAGGAGGATTTAAATTTGTTTTTTAGGGTTTTTTTCTTTGGTTATTTTAATGTATTTTTCTAGTTTCTTTTGTAACTGGTTCATCAATTTCTAGTGTCTGTAAAATACTAGGGAATTCATTTGGGGATTAACTGACAGTTGCTAGAGCCTGTAAAATTCTAGGAATCAAGTTAGGGTGTTAACTGGCAGTTTACTAGAGTCTGTGAAAACTAGGGTTACTTGTTACAGGGTTGTAATCAAGGGAAATCTGATCTAGAGGATTAGATCAGTCTAGGGTTTTGAGCGTAGGGTTAGAATAAGAGTGAGGGGTTCGCAAGTTTACATGGTCTTGTAAGCGGGATATGTTCTATCATTTAGTAAAAACCTTAGGAATGCAGCGGTATGTAGGATTTTGCTGAAGCTGGGTATATCTTGTGTCATTTACTTTCTGCATTTCTATTTCTTCTATATTATGTGATCTGTGAATATTTTAATATCTCGCTAAAATTCAATAAACCCTATTCACTCCCCCTCTAGGGTTAATCTAGATCCAACAAGTGGTATTAGAGCCTCGTAATTTCAATAACCCTATAATCATGTCTCCTAGTTGTCAGTTCATTGAGAGTCAGTCCAGTGACATTCCATACATATTTGATGGTATAGATTTTTTGAATTGGAAATCAAATTTGAAATCCTGTTTGAAATCTGTTAAATATTGGAATGTTGTTAATAGTGGAGGTGATATAATAGATAGGAATATTAATGCTCGTGCTATGCATATTCTTTATTCTCATCTTAGTAATAACCAACTTGATCATATCTCCCATTGTTTGACTGCGCAGGAAATTTGAAAAACTCTCAATACGAAGTATGGACAAATTGACAGCAAGTGCTCAAAACCCCGGAATGTCAAATCTGATTCAGATCTATGCTTAACAAGTCATATGGATGAAAATTCAGATGAATCAGTCAATGGAGACTCAACAGACAATGAGATAGAAAATTTCTCATATGAAGATTTAGTTTATATGTGTGCTGATTTAACTAAATCTGTTGACAAACTCCAGTCTAAAAATGAATCTTTGAAATCTAAGAATCATGAGTTGACCAACAAAATTGATGATTTGGAATCACAACTTGAACATTTTAAAAATTCATCAAATTCAGATTGCAAAAATTGTTTGAAATTGAAAACTAATCTTGTTCATCTCAGTAAAAACATTCAAAAGTTTGAAATGGAAATTCTGATCTTAAAAGAAAACAAGATTGAGTTATCAAATTTGAACAATTTTCTACAAAAGGAATTTGAAAATTTTAAGACTGATACAAATTCCAAATTTGAAATTGTTGGGAAATTTTTTTTGTTGAAATCCGACTTGATTTTGAAAGCATTTGAAAACAAGATTGAAAAATCCAAGAATTTTGAGTCTGAGAAACAAAAACATTTTGAATTTGAAATCTCGGATTCCCAAGCCAGAACTAAATTTCTTGAAGATGAAAATTTGGTTTTGAAAACTGATTTTGAAAAGAATAAGATCACTAAAAAGTGTTGTTCATATTTAATGAAAAAAAATGGTGATCTTAATTTTAAAATTCAACAACTTGAAACAACATTGGCTAAATTTTCTAACGGTGAAAAATCTCTGAACATGTTGTTGAAAAATCAATTTTCATCTGGAAATAAAAGTGGACTTGGTTTTGGAAAAAATAATGTTTCTGAAAAAGGGAATTCGAATGATTTTAAAAATTCTTCAACCTTTGGAAAGAATCAATTTGAAAATTCAAAATTTGATAATCGCGAAGGATTTTTGAATCATAAACATGATGTGAATTTGTTTTATAATAATCCATTTGAACAATTCAGTATCCCAAAAAGAAATAAAACAAACTTCAATAAATTCAAACGGATTTGGGTTCCAAAAGGTACAAAGATAGATTCGAATGGATTGTTATATAAACAAGTATGGGAACCAAAACGGTTAAACAAAACTGTGAGTGGTTTTACAAATTTTGTTAGACCACTTAATCCTATAAATTGTTAGGTACCAGAAGTGGCTGAGGAACTGCAGTGCAAAAGAGATTTGTATTCTAGCTGTTCTATATTTTTGTATCCTTCAGAGTTCCTTGGCCAAGATTTATTGAGATAGAGATTTATTTACTCACATCAATTTCAGGTATAACCTCTAAACTCATCTTTGTAAATATTCTCTGTTTTTATTTTCTTTGTGTATTCCTTCTTCTACCCCTTCTTTTTCTATTTTTGATTTGACGTTGCCATATTATTTTCTTGTATTCTGGGCTTCCTTAAACTTCCAGTTGTAGAATTCATATTTTCTGGAAATTCACTTCATTTGTTTAACACTCTAATGTTTAAATCATTTCCAGATCTTGAATTTAAACTTATAAATTTCTAAAAAAAATTTGAGGTTTATTTTCTGTTTTTTGAATTCATAACAGTGATGATGTTTTCATATCATATGTTGAACACTGTTAATTTGAATTCTAAATTTTTGAAGATCTAAAAAAAATTGAAATTTCACACATCTCTGCTTTCCTGAGTTTCTTCTAATTCAGTTTAGAAAGGCTTGAAAATTTATACTCATTACAACACTTTGCTATTTATCAGTTGTGATAATTTCATTGACTTCAGGTTGGCTTGGATATTTTGACTTGTCTTGAATCACAGTGATACATCTTGAAATTCATCTTTATTCATGATCATTGTGGTTGAAATTTGTTTGTTTGAAATCATATGAAATTCTTGATATTTTGAATCTCGCACACCTCTTAAATTTGAAATTATCAATCTTGTGTGACTGATTCATTGTATCTCAAGACTTGATATTGGTTCAAGTGATTTCAAATAAATTATTGTTTAATTTTCTAGATCGTGAATATCTCTCAAGTCTGATGTAAATGATCTGAAATTACTCTTGTGCTTGTTAGAAATTCTTGTGAAAAATTCTTTGAAAATCCAGTCTTAAATCTCACTGTTATTTCATGATTATTTGATTTGAATATTTGTTTGTTTAAAATCATTTGAAATTATTGATTTATTGAATCTCACACATATCTTGGATCTGAAATTTATAGTCTGGTGTGATCGATTCATTGAATCATGATATTTTCATATTACATCAAATTATTTAAAATAAACTATATTTTTAAAATCTTGAATCATGAATCATCTTTTTGTGACCTTCTGAAATATTTGTAAAACATCTCTTTTTGACAAGTCCGCTTTGAAAATGATTTTTGTGCTGCCCTGATATTGATTTAGAAAAAATTTGGTAACTGCTTGCTTTGATTAATTTTGTCTGGTGCTCTGATAAAAGGAATTTCTTTTGAAAATGATTTTGAAACTGCTTGTGTTGATCAAACTGATAAATGAAATTTGTGTGCTAAATTTGTCTGATTGGGTTTTGTGAATAAAAATTCTGTTGTTTGAGATATCCTTGTTTGCCTCCAGTGTCATGTTACAATCCTCATTAATAGAAATATCAAGTGGTATCAGTTTAGAAGTGTTGAATTTGTTTTTGCTCTCTCATGTCTTATATAGATCTTTCATTTCCCTCTTGTAATTGATTTTCAATTTTAAAATTATTTATTGATTATTCATTCAGAAATTGAAATCAATAACCAAACCGAACTGTATTTAAAATTCATCAAAATTATTATCAGATTTTGAAATTGTGATGAATTGTGGCAACAGTATATTTCACAACGAGATTTTATTTAAATTTTTTCATGATAGTTGAACATTTATTTAAATATCTTTGAATTGGCAATTATTTAATGACCATCTCCTCTATCTATCATCATTCTTCCATCCATGATAATATTATATTAACGTGGAGGCTAATATGTTTTAAAAATCTTTTTGAATAAATAGTGAAAATATTTGTGATAGAAATTGGACTATATTATTATTTAGAATTAGTGATAATTGAAAATTTTCAATGATCCCGGTACAGTCGAGCATATTTCATAATATAATAATTTAGAAATTTATTTCACAGTCCATTTCTGTACCTATCACATTTCTACCATCCATATTGGTTTTATATACTGAGTAGTTTTTCATTTTGAAACTGAAAATAATAAAAATTTAATATTCAGAAGTGTTTCTCTAACCTCATTTAAAAATCCAAGCTCTGGTTATGCATGGTTATGAGGTTACTTATATTTATGCTGCAACCGATCTCATTTAAAAATCCAAGATCTAGTTATGCGTGGTCAGTGTGCTCTTAAATCAAAAGAAAATAATATGAATAAAGAATTTTTTGTGAAATTCTCCTTGATATGTAAAAACCAATCTATCAGTCCATGTTCTAAGTTGTGAATGTGTTAGTATTTTATGAAACATTATGATTTGTTGATTGATGGCTATTGGGATTTGAGATTATTTGATTTTTTTCACCTAAGTTGAATTTATAATTATAGTCCAAATCCTTCACTATTTTTGTGCTCAATTTTACAAAATTCTTTTGAAAATAATTGGAAATCATATTTTTGTAATTCTCTCCATTTTATATAAAATTCATCGTAAATCCGTCATTCTCTACAATGTGAAATACGCCACCTGTTCTCAGTTTATTATGATTTTTGTTTGACTGATTGAGATTTATGATGACTGTTCTTCCTCTTGAGCTGAAATTATAATTTTTAGTCATTTTTCATTTATATTTTAATTTCTGAATCCTTTTGATGATAACAAAAGAGGGTGAATGGGATGAGATTTTGATTTATGAGTGAATATTTCATAAATATTTTACTATTGAAAATTTCTTACAATTTTCTACATGCTTTCACTCATGCACAGTTATAGAGGGAGTTTCTATTGTAGGGGGAGCATCCAAATGGGTGAGTTCAGTTCTTCACTGTCAAACACGTTTATTGGATTCAAAATCTTAATATTTGTTTGTCATCAACAAAAAGGGGAGATTATTGTATATAATGGTGTTGTATACACAATTATATGATTTTTGTTTGATGTTAACAACCAAATAAATATTATTTTAAATGTTTTTGATAATGTATTGTTATTCCACATCACAGACTGAAATATAATATTCATATTTAATTTAAATATTCAAACAACATTTTATTAAATATAATATTTTATTTCAAATATTTAAATAGTACAAATTTTATCAGCTCCACTATTTGTACACCTCACTAATATTTCAATACATTCAATTTGAGTACACAGTTCCTCTCTACAACACTCACGCTCAGTTATACAGACATTCACTCATATACAAATTTTCATAATTTTCTTGTCTTCAATCTTCAGTCTTCACAACATCTTCACTATCAGTTCAGTCATCATCTGCTTACCTGTCACATGTAACCCTAACACAGTACATTGTAATAGAAATAAAACTGAATACATGCGAATATAAATTTTAATTTTAAAATTTTATTTGCCTCAGATTTCTGGTGTTTCTCATCATTTTTCATGACTTGATCCGATTCATCTGTGTTTAGATAGCTTGTGATATTCATAGTGATACACTGTAAATACCACAAGGCAGTCAGTTTATGTATATATATATTACAGGGACAGGAAAACTGGTTTGATCGACTGCATATACACACATGCATAAATATATACACGTGTTTACTGCCTCGCCAATTAGAATCCACTGTGCAACTGAGGAGCAGCCACATGATGACCAACTCAACTCAGTGCACAACTCAATAAATTCAAGCATAAGTGAAGTAAGCAGCCCAAATGTAGAGCCAAGCAATTTCAAGTCAATAATGAATACACATGAGACCAAAACAGCAATTACATGTGCTCGTGCATGTCAATTCAGAATGCAGTTTTGAACTCAAGTACATGGACAACAAAAGTGGTCGAGTGGTCAAGCAAAGTCTCATTTACATATCAGTGGTGAAAGTACAAGTGCCAAGGTGGAGAACCATCAGTTACAAGTGATCAACTCAAGTCAGACATGGTGTGTAACAAGTTTTCTATCTACAAACATTTTTCAACATGTACAAGGTAGCGGTTTAGCAAGCAAGAATGCAACACACACATGAGCAACAAAATGGTCAGAACACATGCATGGTCAATACAAGACAGTATAGACTTCAAGAGAATACCAATACAAGACTGGAGCATGGAGATGAGGTCAAACTCTGCAATACATGATGATACAAGCAAGCATAACATTGCAGTGGAGCAAATGCAAGTGCCAAGCATGCACATGAGTAGCAGAATTTAACATCACAGATGTACTCACATTTACATATACAAAACTGAACAGCATGCAATGGTTCAACAGTGTGGATAATGACAACATCATGGTGGATGCAAATGATCAAAGATTGATCACAACAATACAAGAAGGTGCATAAATATAGCAGGTCAAACCATCAAGATTCAAACATGCAACATGAATGGAGTGAGCACAACATGTTCAGGGATGTGTTACATGCAACTGTATCAACCAGAGTGGACATTTCAAGTGTCAAGTATATGATGCAGCAGTATCAACATGGCAGTGTAAAATATATACACACATACTTATATGATCATTGTGTATGGTTAAACCTAGGCATTGGCAAATGCAAGCAGTTTTAATGGTCAATGATTTCAAGCAGTAGTTCAATTTACTACATGATTTAGTCGAGAAAAAGGGGAAATTTGATTTCAGTTTTTAGCAACATTTCAACCCAAATATTTCTGGTTGCCAAAAATTAATTGTTCCAGAAAATCAGCATGTGTGTCTACTGAAAAATTTGTGGCAAGTTTTTAATCGGTTCAATTTTTTTAAAGGGCAACATTTGTTTTTCGTGTTTCCAGATTTTCTCTAACAGATTTCAGGAAAGTTTTTTTGTGCAAATCGATGGCAAGTTATTTATCCCTCAAGATTCTCCAAATGATCTATTCAAATCAGGGACCAGAAACCATATTAATTTTTCTTCCAAATTTCATTCAAAGTCCAGAGTAATCAAAAGAGGAAACTGCAATTTTCATATCAAATAAATTGGGGAAATCAGAGTAATTATAGGATACAATTATCCTATAACTTCACCTCTCTTCACAGACAATTACGCATCGAAAACAAAAACACATATTCAAGAGCAAAATTGGAATTATTAAATCAGAGATTCTTACAAGTTTTTGATCGCAAGCAGAGAGAATTGCCCAAATTAGATCGATCAAGAGTAACATCAAATTCAAGCATTAGAGAGCTATTCCAGAACAATCATCAATCGATCGATTTAGGGATTTAAAGAAACCCTATTTTTTTCCTAGCCGCCATTGTTTAAGGAAGCAAAAGTGATCTGGTGAATGGAATTACAAATTGGCCGGCCTACTCTTCACTTGGCTAAGCCAAGTTTATTAAAAAAGGGAGGATTTAAATTTGTTTTTTAGGGTTTTTTCTTTGTTTATTTTAATGTAGTTTTCTAGTTTCTTTTGTTACCGGTTCATCAGTTTCTAGTGTCTGTAAAATACTAGGGAATTCAGTTAGGGTTTAACTAGTAGTTGCTAGAGTCTGTAAAATTCTAGGAATCCAGTTAGGCTGTTAACTGGTAGTTTACTAGAGTCTGTGAAAACTAGGGTTACTTGTTACAGGTTTGTAATCAAGGGAAATCTAATCTAGGGGACTAGATCAGTCTAAGGTTTTGAGTGTAAGGTTAAAATAGGAGCGAGGGGTCCGCGAGTTTACATGGTCTTGTAAGCGGGATCTGTTCTATCATTTAGTAAAAACCTTAGGAATGCAACAGTAGGCAGGATTTTGCCGAATTTGGGTATATCTTGTGTCATTTACTTTCTGCATTTCTATTTCTACCATATTCTATGATCTGTGAATATTTTGATATCTCGCTAAAATTCAATAAACCCTATTCACCCCCCTCTAGGGTTAATCTAGATCCAACAACTCTAGCTCTTCCTTGACAAACTACACCAGTACTGTGTAAGAAAACCTATCCAGATCAACTCCGTTGGCAATAGCCTCTTCTCCACCAACATATCCATTCTTCCCAAATTTTCCCTTGTGGTGGAACCTAAGATTTTCCTCCATCCTACACAAAATGGATAAATTAAATTAGATTAAAACAATTACAAAATGAAATAAACCAAACGCATTATAAAATAAAAAAAACACTTCACTAACATGTAATATAGAAAGAAACAGTAAAAAAAATACAAAAAGAAGCCACAAATATGATACATTAGTTACAACATTTAATCAAGGCGGAAACAACATTTTCTTACTTAAATAGAATGTAGTTATTTTCCTTGAAACCCCACAAGTTTTGCAATTATTTTCCTTTTCTGTGCAATATAGCATGCAGTCATTTGGACATGCATGTATTCTTTGGTACTCGAGGCCTAAATTTACACACAAATAACATGTAGCCATCTGAACTTAGGAAGTTCTGCCCATATTTTTTCCTCGCTCATCACTAATTTACACAAAAATAACATACACAAATATTATTTAGCCATGACTATAAGGCAAAAAAACACAATAATATCATATAAGCACTGCTCAACATAAGTTTGTTACAAAAATAAACATAATAATAAAATCAGGAATATGATTGCACCAGAATACACAAGTAAATCCGTAAATTAGGCAAAACAACAATCAAATTAGGAAATACTTGAAATATATATCGATTGATACCTTAAGTAAAAGATTAAATCGAAGCCTTAACTGAATTTGAGATCAAAAGAACCCCAATTGAAGAACTAATATAAAAATTGAAGCCATAATCGAACTTGCCGTAATCGAACCCCAATTAAGCTTGTAAACTTGAACTTTTAGCCCTAATTGAAATTGCGAGTGAGAGTCTTTGATAGGTTGAGCGGTGGCCTATTTTGTTAAGTTTTCGATTGAAACCCTTGAAAATTTTGCTAAGTCTTTCGCCGCTTTGTTTTTTTTTTTGCTTCCCGCGTTAAAGATTATTTCACCTGAATTACTAACGTGGACCGTTGGATCGTAATCACCCAGATTGATAAATTTATTCACGTGGCTACTTCAACACCTTGGATTTTCTATGGTAACACTTTGAAGCGTGTGTTGCAATAGACAAAAATCAGCATACCTATCGTTACATTGTAGCTAGCAACACCTTGGACATTCGTTGCGGTATGCTATCTATGGCATAGTGCATGCTAAGTTAGACATGAATGCCATATTTTTATGGTTATTGCTGTTTTTCCCATGTTTGTTTGATTGTTGATGTTCGCATGACTTCTTATAATTATGTGATTATTAGGCATGCTAGATAGATTTGTTTTTTGGTCTATTTGTTTCCATATATGACTTGACAACAAACATAGTATTGAGTTGTAGTTTCGTCTCTAGGCACATTTTTATGATTTAATGCCCTTGATGTGACAGACCACTTTCACTACGCCATAGATGGCCTATTGCAACGAAATTACAAGATGTTGCTAGCTACAATGTAACGATAGCTATGTTGATTTTTGTTTATTACAACATTTGCTTTGCGGTGTTACTGTAGATATTAACAAAATGTTGCAGTAGCTATAAATATATTTGAATTAAAAAAAACAATTACACCTCGGCTATCCACACCATGATTTAAAACAAATTCACAAACTATCAATCCACACTTCAGCTATTTATATTTCCAACTTTTATTTTCATTCACCTACTCATTTTCATTTCGTTCTCACCCCCAAATTTTCAAAATCATTCCGATCCCTAATTTCATTCACCCGCTATTTTACTAGAATCAATACCTAATTTTCTCATTTTCATATCTTGTTTAGATATCATTTTCATTTTATTCAGATCCAATATCGAAGTGCTTATTCTCGTTTTCATTCCATATTCAATATTCTCGTTCAAACACTTAATCGTCGATTAAAGGGCTTATGATTGCGGATTTTCGTTAAGGCACAACGTAAATTACCTAAATTTAATCTCAAGTTGTGTTTGTTTCAGGTAGCAGATGTGAATAGCAGACTTGTTATTGGATGGTGGTAAGGAAGAGGCAGTGGTGATATTTGTCGAGATCTCTTGTATGTGAAATTCTCTACTTTTAATTATTCTTTTCTCGACTTGTCTTGTGATGTTTGTCGATGATGAAAGTATGTTAATTTATAGGATAAAAATCCTATATTATCTGATTTCGTTTGCCGCGATTTTCCCTAAAAGTTGGCCTTGATTGATTTATTTATTTCCTTTGTTAATTTGTTAATTTCAGCCTTGATTTTTATTTTCTGTTGTTCAAAAAACCTGCCACATATATGCTTTTACATACGGCCTTTAATTGACATTGATGCAATTTGAATTCACACATTTGGAAATGCCTTGATTTCTCTGTTGAAAGATTTCCTAACTTGTTGCTTTTGGTAATTCTCTAACTTGTTGCAACTGCATACACATGTGTATACATATATATCAAATATATGTATTTTTGCTTTTAAACTTTTACATGTTTATGCTGCGTAGACTATGGTACATTTGTTTTTTCCATTTATCATTTGCACTGTTGAGTGTGGGTAGCTAATTCATGCATGCTGGCTCATTTGATTTTATCTGTGCATCACTTGGCCTTTGTTTTGTGCTCGGCTTATCATTTTATTTTGCTTGTGCATCACTTAGCCTCTGTTTTGTGCTTGTCTTATTCATGCATGTTGGCTCATTCATTTGTTTTGTCTTGGCTGAAATCTGACTTGCATTAGTTGTGACCTTGGCTGAAAACTGACTTGCATTAGCTCATCCATTTTCCATATGTTCTACATCAGTTTAAACTGGTCTTGATCCTTGTTGGTTTGATCATCTCTGACTTGTATTGTCTCATCCATTTTCATGTTATTTGTTTCACTGATGCTTTTCTTAGTTTAAGTCATCATGTACATGCTCCCATATTGAATCCTAAATTCTGTGTGCATTGCTGAGTTTCATTTGTCTTGGTATATTCATCTTTTCATACGATTGAATCATGTTCTTGATGTTTTATAAACCTTGACATGTTTTTGTTTTGCATGAGCAGGAAAACACTGGGTTGAGTTGGTCCATGTGGCTGCTCATCAGTTGTTTATACTACGATGAGCGATTCTGGGATGTTGTGGTAGTGTACAGGTGTACACGTGCATGCTCGTGAGATTCGTTTTTCTATGTGAATACTGATAAAGAAATAGATGTTGCACAATGAAACTATGATGACAAGTGACCCAAATATCTAAGGCAAATAAACACACGAACAAATTTATATTTTTGCAAATTTAAATTTGTTAATTTTCAGATTACCGCTATAGTTATTTTTTGTATAGGTAAACAAGAGACAAAGTGAAAGTATGAGCTGGACAAGAAGCGTGGAGCAAATACAAAGACAAATAGTGTATTGAGTGTTTGAGTGTATGTAGTGAGGTGTGAATGTGACTTATATTATAGAGAGATGCAAAATTTTGTACTATTTAAATGTTGAAATATTATATTAAATAAAATATTTTTTGAATCATTTAAATTCTTTGCAATAGTATTATTATTCAATATAATTATATATATTATTATATGAGATGCAAAATAGTACAATATACAAGATGTGGACCCAAGCAAATTCAGAAAGTTAATATCTATTGCAACATTTTTGGAATGTTGCTACAGACATCTATGGATGTTGCTATATATCCAAATTATGTTCTACTACAACAATATTTCTTATGTTGCCTTAGATAGTCAAAATGTTGTCTCTGAGGTCTAAGGCAACGAAAAAATTGCAATATAGGAAAAAACTGCCAAAGACCTATGGCAACATTTTTCGGGCTTGACCCTGTGTCGAAGGCCATTTATGGCATAGAGTTTGGAATTTGGTTTCCTTTGAGTGGGTTGAGCTATATTCGTCAAGTTGTAGTTTTTAAATCGAGCCGCGTAGAGGAAGTTTTTTCAGTGTTTCCCATGATCTAATCCAGAATTGGGAGAGAAGATTCTTAATCAAATTGTCTCCCAACAAATGGTAGTCACTTATGTTCTCCATTGTTTGTTCATTTGGAAATAAGTGTATCATATAGGTGCCTGGATTAGTTGTACCGATTACGGATTTTGATGGTGGTTGTACATGGGAGTGGGAATTTTGGCTTCAAGCCAAATTCTGAGTCTATTTCCTTTGCAGTCATTGCTTTCAATAGTTGTTTTGAAGAGCGATGAGTAACAAGTTATCTTGGATCGTCACTTATAAGTGAGTGTTGGTTTGTATTGTTTTGTCCTTCAGGATTTCAGGGAAAAATCCTTTAAGGGGGTAGAATGCAACAACTCGTATTTTTGACAATTAGATATTTAAATATTTTACTCAAATATTAATCGTTAATTGATTGACAATTCAAAGCGATATATTTAGAAACGATTGAATTAGGGCTCGAGCCCATTTTCATTGAGTTCATATAGTTTGTTAGGTGGAGAAAAAGTATATGGATCATCATATTTCGAGATTTGATGCTCTAGGGTCAAAACAGTCTCAAAATACGTGCGAAAATTGTTGTTCCGGGCATAATGTCAGATTACAACGAAATTTTATATTTCTGGACTCCTCACAGTGAGTTGTTATACATAGTCAAATTACGTAGCAATCGAAGGGTACCATTTGGTCGTACGAAATTAAAACATATACTAGTTTTCGACGTAGAATTCTTAAACATAAGGTATAATGACATTATAAATACCACTTAATTACCCACTAACCTTAATTTTGATTTGTCATTCTTTTTCTAGCCCTCTTATGTAAAAGCTGTATCGCCGTCACGCTTCCCTCTTCTTCAAAAATTCATAGCGATGAAAATACTTATTGGAAAAGTACGAAACCAAATTCATTGGGTTTGTATTGATTTTCTCTTCAACCTTATATCAAATTTACAACACTCGATAAATTTCTGGAGATGATCCTTTGCAAGTTGCAAATTAGGGTCCAATGTTACATGATTTACATAGTATAAGGCAACTCAACGACTATGGCAAGGTACTTGTGGCACGAAGGAGCATCTTTGGTAGGAGTTTGGTGGCGTGGCATGGCCTAAGGACATACGCATCCTTGTGTTGGAAGGGGTACGGGTACAGGTCATGATTGGGAGAGGGAATGCAATTTGGAGGTGATTGTGATCATTAGGGAGCACTCAAGGAAAGGAGAAAAATGGTGAAACCGGTAAGTCATTTCATGGTCTGAAGAGGGAGAAAGGTAGGAGAGAAGGAGATGGCTATGTTTGGTTTTATTTCCTTCAGTCTATGGCCAAGGAACCGTATTTGGGGAAGAAGGTAGTTAGTGGATAAAGGTAATTAGTGAATGGCTAATTACTATTTGAGTAAGTCTGTTTATTTGTTTAAATGATCGCTAATTTCACACAAGGTCATATTTGAACATCGTTTATTTCCTTAGACTCATATGATCAAGCTTTGTGTTTTGACTCTAGAATGGGCTGATTTGGCCAATGTGAGTGATATTGTCCCTTATTAAATTGTAATTATTTGTATGGTAAAATTTGACATTTCTAGGTGATTTAAAACCTTAAATTAAAATTTGTAGGATAGATGAACCTAGTTAATAATAAATAAAATAATTAAAGTAATTTGGTTTGTTTGAACTTAGATTTCACATTTCTATCCATTTGCGCATTATTGTGCGCTATTTTAACACTATCACCAAAATTGAGCTATTTTGATATCAAATCATTACCAAACAATCTAGATTGGTTTTATCTATTTTATGGATGCTACTATGGCTGCTAATTTAGATAATTACATCATTGCTAGTTGCATGGATGATTATGTGACGACCCGCCCCGCACTAGCCTGCATTTCCTCTGAAGGTGCGCTGACACATGCCCGACTAGCACGGAACGATCGCCAAAGAAAGGAAAGAAGAGAATGAACTAACAAGGAACCTGTAGAATGTCTCACAGCGCATGGAACAAAATATAATAATAACATAATCTTGACATAAAACAGGCGAGACAGAGCATAAGCTGAAAACTAAACCAACATAGCAGCGGAAATCCAAATATAGCTTATTACAACTTTTCAAATTTACTGTCTTTAAAACAAAAGGAAGCTAAAGTAGAAGATGCACTACTAATGCCCAAGCAGTGATCTTCAACAACAGATGGAGAATACTATATATATCATACATGGAAGCCTCCTGCTCGTCTCCGGATCAGCTACTCGTGCATACCCAGCTAACTTGTCTCTAATCTGCTCGTGAGACCACCCAGAGTAATAAGAAGAGACATAAAACTCTGGGTCAGAAAAAAAGTTTGGTATGAGCGATAAGCATCTAAACAGAACAATAACAGGTATACTAAACCATACCTGAACCTGGACCTACAACCAAAGAGTTAGCACTACATATCGTACAATACTCTAAGGTGCCATAACAAATAGTGTAAAGAATACGGGGGTGGGGTGTGCATTTCATAATGATGGCAAACAAATCAAGAATAGCAACCATCCTCACATCTCTCACTCAGTGCGTAAAGCATACGATGTCCACCACTATCAATCACTAGACCCATCGAAGTAGTGACGGAGTTCAACTTGTACAACTACTGCTACTACCAAGCTTATCCCATGGAGTCATGACCAAATCTTTACAAATGACCCCACTTCATTGGTCTATAGCTCTTTAGTCGTACCTAGGCCACTGTGGCCCTGAATCCGTTCATGTACCCCCTACACATAGTGATCTAAAGTTATAGACATCGATAACCCCTTAGCACACGTCCCGCAGCAAAGCCCAACTCATGAAGTTCCCTCCTTGGTTGCCATCTGGATCCTGAGGTACAACTCCTCATTTGGACTTCCTTTGCATCTCGGGTTTAGGTATACTTGGTGTTCGATCCTCCGGTTCGGTTCGGTTCGCCCCCTCCTGCTTGGTTCGGTTTGAATGCTCCTTTCTAGTTCAGTTTGGGTGCTCGGATGCCCCTATTTGGTTCGGATCGGGTGCCCCTATCCAGTTCGGATCGGATGCCCCTATCCGGTTGCTCCTATCCGGTTACTCCTATCTGAATGCTCCTATCTGAATGCTCCTATTTGGTTGCTCCTATCCGAATGCTCATATCCGAATGCTCCTATCTGAATGCTCCTATCCGGTTTGCTGCAAGTTTTTCCAGCAAGCTATTTTCGCTAAACGACGGCGTTTTCAACCATTGTAACTTTTCTATGCAATCACAAAACATACCATCAAGTCATAGCAACATGTATAATCATCCACAAACACTAAAACAACAATATGACATGTTTATATGGATCAAACATACCCAAAAACCCATGTTTTCCCCTTAAGCATGTTTAGGCAAGACTAATCATAGAATTAACAAAACTTAACCAAATCAGCCCAAATTTCTAACAAAGGTATAAAACAATATTTTTGAATTTATAAATATTTTTCCAGAATTTATTAATGTATAAATTCGCTAATCTTCACTAATTACCCTTAATTAACCGTAATTAGTGTAAAACTATGCAAATCACTCACCTTAACCATAAATAAAACCTAAAAACTGAAATGATTCTCTGTTTGGCGTTGTTCCCAATGCAACACAGCTGCTCTAACCTTGCTTTGGTGTTATTCCCCCTTAATTTGATGTTGATTTGGCTTAATTAGCGATAAGAAGGTGATTTGGGGTGTTTTAGAAAGTGGAGGCCATGGCTAAACTTGATGGAACAAAGAGTGGCAGCTAGAAAATGATAGAAACTGAATTCCCTAACCCTATCAGCCTCCCCATAACCCTAATCTCGAAATGGGTTATGGGCCCACTCACTAATCACCCAAATTAGGCCCGGTTAAGCTGTTTTTCACCATCTGAAACTTGTTTCAGCCATATCTCCCAAACGGTGAGTCCGTTTGGCTAATGTGACCACTCTACGGAATTGT
This sequence comes from Allium sativum, assembly GCA_030737875.1. Taxonomy (NCBI): domain Eukaryota; kingdom Viridiplantae; phylum Streptophyta; class Magnoliopsida; order Asparagales; family Amaryllidaceae; genus Allium; species Allium sativum. The sequence goes on from CM060913.1 coordinate 966,081,729, forward strand.
AAACCATCGTCCGGAGCCAATGGAAGTGGTTTCAGGTCAAAATTCCTTTCCAGTCAAAAGTTATGGCCAAAACAGTAACAACTAGGGGTAAAATGGTCATTTAAAAATCGGGAAAAATCATGAACATGGGAAATGGCCCCAATAGTCGTCTCCCAAAGTTACATGACCATACGACTTCGTATGTGAAAGTAATAAATGTTTTACGATCCTGCGATGCGAAGAATGCGGGTCGTTACACTCTCCCCCCCTTAAGAAATTTCGTCCCCGAAATTCCTTAACCCATAACATACAAAAGATCCCGCATGCCTACCAATCATATACAACAATCAACCATGCAAAACAAACAAAGCAAACCTATCCTAGCATGCGGAAAGACTAAATCGAAATTGAAATCTTACCAGATGAAGAGTTTTGGATACGTCTTCCTAATGCTCTCCTCTGTCTCCCAAGTACAGTCATTCTTATTCTCGCCCCACTGAACTTTGACTAGATTCACCGCTTTCTTCCGAAGTTGCTTCGTATCGTTCCCAACAATACGCTTAGGCTTGCGGTTCCCAACCGCCTCGGGTTCAACTTCGATATCATCCAACTGATCAGGTGAAATAGTCACATCTGGGTCGTGCACGAACTTCCTTAACTGGAAAACATGAAATACGTTGTGAACTCCTGCCATCTTCTCTGGTAATTCAACTTTATATGCTAAATTCCCAATTTGTTCAAGAACTGGGAATGGACCAACAAATCTTGGTGCTAACTTGCCTCTCCTGCCAAATCGTATCACGCTCTTTAATGGAGAAATCTTGACAAACACCAAGTCACCAACGGAGAACTTCAATTCTCTTCTCCTCTTATCAGCATAACTCTTATGCCTATCCTGTGCAGCCTTCATTCGTTGTTGAATGATCTTAATCTTATCTGAAGTTTCTCTTACTACATCTGGTCCAAGCACAAACTTCTCGCCAGTTTCTACCCAACAAGACGGTGAGTTGCACGGTCTTCCGTACAAAACTTCAAATGGAGCCATGCCAATACTGGATCAGTAACTATTATAATATGCAAACTCTACTAGATGCAAATGGTCATCCCATGATCCACCAAAATCCAATACACAAGCTCTCAAGAGGTCTTCTAATATATGATTCACCCTTTCTGTTTGACCGTCGGTTTGAGGATGATACGCGGTACTGAGATGTAATTCTGATCCTAACGCCTCTTGTAAGCTTTTCCAAAATCCACTAGTGAACAACGGATCTCGGTCACTCACAATGCCTTTGGGTATTCCATGAAATCTCACCACCCACTTTACATACAATTCCGCTAGTTTAGCTGCCGTCCTGTTTGACTTAATGGGTATAAATCTTGCACTTTTGGTCAATCGGTCCACAATCACCCAAATGCTATCATGGCCCGATCTAGTCCTTGGTAACCCATCAATGAAATCCATTGACACTTGTTCCCATTTCCATTCTGGAATTTCCAATGGTTGTAACAAACCACTAGGCTTCTTTTGCTCAGCTTTAACTAGCTGGCAGTTCATGCATTTGGATATAAACTTCCCAATGTCTCTTTTCATCCCTTCCCAGTAGTAGGTCTGCTTCATGTCTCGGTACATCTTGTTACCACCGGGGTGTATAGTCAGTTTTGAGTGATGACATTCTTTAAGCACTTCATCTCTCAATCCATTGACATTGGGTACAACTAGTCTTCCATTCTTTCTAAGCCGTCCATCTCGATCAAGCTCATACTTGTTCATCTCCTCGTCGATACCCATCTCTAACTTGGAGATGACTTCCAATAAGTTAGGATCGCTCCTCTGACTGGAACCAATCCGCTCAATCAAAGTGGGTCTGATCGTCAAACTTGCTAACATTTCTGGATCCAAATCGCACTTTGGCCTGAAATCATACCCAGCGATGTACTCCAGTTGCTTCCATTCTAGAAACATAGCCCCTAAACTGGCATGTCTTCTACTCAATGCATCAGCCACCGCATTGCCCTTTCCTGGTGTATATGCGATGTCGAAATCATAGGAATCCAAGAATTCTAACCATCTTTGCTGTCGGAGATTTAGATCCTTCTGAGAGAAAAGATACTTCAACGACTTATGATCCGTAAACAACTCAAATCTTTCTCCCAAGAGATAGTGTCTCCACATCTTCAACGTGAACACGATCGTTGCTAATTCCAAATCATGGGTAGGGTATCTTCTCTCATGTGGTTTCAGTTGCCGACTTGCATAAGCTACAACCCTACCTCCTTGCATCAATACAGCACCTAGTCCGGTACCACATGCATCTGTGTATACCGTCATCTCTTCATTCCCCTTAGGAATGACCAAAACTGGTGCACATGTCAACTTGTCCTTTAGACTCTTGAATGCTTTTTCACACTTCTCGTCCCAGACGAAAGCTTGATTCTTCTTTTTCAACTGAGTCAACGGTGCCGCCATCTTGGAGAAATCTTGGATAAACTTACGATAATATCCAGCTAATCCCAAGAAACTTCTTATGTCTGTTGCATTCTTGGGCGTAGACCAATCCTGTACCGTAGCCACCTTCGCAGGATCCACGGCGATACCATTCTATGAAACAACATGGCCCAAGAACCTCACTTCCCTCCTCCAGAAATGACACTTAGAAAACTTTGCTTTCAATTGGTGTTTTCTCAACAGCTCCATCACTATTCTTAAATGTTCCTTGTGTTTTTCCTCTGTCCTCGAATAGACCAAAATATCATCCACGAACACAAGGACAAACTTATTCAACTGATCTCTGAATACCCTATTCATAAGATTCACAAAATATGCTGGGGAATTGGTCAGCCCGAATGGCATGACCAACCACTAATAAAATCCAGACGGCGTTCGAAAGGCCATTTTAGCTATACTCTCAGCTTCCACTCTAAGCTGATGAAACCCTGTCGCGAGATCCAGCTGGGAGAATACTCTCGCGCCACTCAACTGATCAAACAAATCATCTATCCGCGGTAGAGGATACTTATTCTTCCTCGTCACTTTATTCAACTCGCGGTAGTCCACACACAAACGAAGGGAACCATCTGCCTTGGCAGCAAACACAACTGGTGCTCCCCATTCAGAAACACTCCTGATAAATCCCTTCTTCAAATGATCGTTGACTTGCACCCCGAGCTCTCGCTGCTCCCTTGGTGCCATACGACGAAGTGACATCACTATAGGTCTGGCATCTTTCACCAAATCAATACGGAACTCAATCTCTCGGTGTGGTGGAAGCCCGGTCACTTCCTCGAAGACATCCGGATACTGGCCAACCACGGGCAACCCTGACAACTCACTATGCGGGATGTCGAGGGAATTTAGAAAACTAGCCATTACCCCATCACCGGGTAGACCACCAAACACTACCCTCCGCCCATCGTCCGCTCTAGTTGTCACCAAAAAGCCCTCACAGTCTACCACCACCCCGTATCTTTGGAGCCAATCGACTCCCAAAATAATGCCAGACCCAGTAAAGACCAAAACAAAGCAATCACAAACAAACATGCATCCATGACTCGATAAGACCACATTACGACAAATCATGCTAAGGTTAGTCGAACCACCAATCGGGTTCGTCACTACTAAAGGTCTATCGACAATCTCGGGCTCCAATCCCAACCTATCTACCAGGTCACTAGATATGAAAGAACTGGAAGCTCCGGTATCAAACAAAACTCTAACAGGAACATCATAAACATAAAGCATACCTTGAATGACGACATTCTTTCCCTTCTCCGCCGCGGTTGGGGCATTCGACGAAGAAGGAATAGCATTAAGGGCATATGCTTTCACCATCTACATTTCTTTAGGGGGTTGCGGACACTTGTCCTTGTGATGTCCCACTTGGCCACAGTTGAAGCACTTCCTATCCGCTGGCTTGGCCCGACTATTACTAGCATAATGGCCCTTCTTACCACAGCTGAAGCACTCAACATCTTTCTTATTCTTTTTCTTCTGGCCATCCTTATTCTGGTTCTGCTTCCTCTTATTCTGAGAACCACTCTTACCTCCACCACTTGCTTGTGGTTTTGGCTCCTCTGCAGATGCAACCTCAGTCTTCGACTTAGGGTAAAGACTCTCTAACCTTAATGCTTTCCCCACAATCGATTCAAATGTCTCATCGATGTGGTTAATAAGCCTTTCCCCCAAGTACTGATCCAAACCAGTTATGAACTTCTCGTTCTTCTTCTCGGCAGTATCAACAAGAGATAACCCATACTTCGACAAAGTGTCGAATTCGACAATATACTCCGAGACAGCTCGACCATTCTGCTTGAGTTCCAAGAATCTCTTAAACAACACTGACTTCTGGGCAGCTGGAATGAACTTGTCGCTAAAGCGAACCTTAAACTGCTCCCAAGTAATCTGATCCTCGGGAGTAGCTGCCTTTATAGCATTCCACCAATTCATTGCCCGTCCTTGCAGCTGACGGGATGCTAGCCTTCTCTTCATCGCATCCTCGATACCCAAGTCTTCGAAGATACGCTCACAACTATCCAACCAATCCTGAACATTTATAGCCGACTCCGTTCCGTGGAACGGCTTCCCACCAAGACTAGTATAATCCTTATTCAGCTTGGCGAAATCGGCCCTAGGCGCCTGCACTATTGGACCACCACCATTACCATTATTGGGAGCTGCCCTCTGCACATCCCTAAGCATCTCTCTCATGAGGTCAGTAAACATCGTCCTCATGTCAGCAGCATTCCCATTATTGGCTCCACTACCAGTACCCCTCGTATATCGGCTCATCGTTCAATCTGTAAAGAGAAACGATTAGCCATCTCCATAGTGGTGCTAGCACAATGCGACTTCATCCTTGGCTATACCAATAATATATATATATATATATATAGCTTTTGAAAACCAAAATAATCACAAATACGCGCTCTCACATACATATTATCTCTCCATGGTGTCTTTCCCTAGGTTAACTACGCAACCTAGAGCTCTGATACCAAATGTGACAACCCGCCCCGCACTAGCCTGCATTTCCTCTGAAGGTGCGCTGTACACATGCCCGACTAGCACGGAACGGTCACCAAAGAAAGGAAAGAAGAGAATGAACTAACAAGGAACCTGTAGAATGTCTCATAGTGCATGGAACAAAATATAATAATATAATAATAACATAATCCTGACATAAAACAGGCGAGACAGAGCATAAGCTGAAAACTAAACCAACATAGCAACGGAAATCCAAATACAACTTATTACAACTTTTCAAATTTACTGTCTCTAAAACAAAAGGAAGCAAAAGTAGAAGATGCACTACTAATGCCCAAGCAGTGATCTTCAACAACACAGGGAGAATACTATATATATCATACGTGGAAGCCTCCTGCTCGTCTCCGGATCAGCTACCCGTGCATACCCAGCTGACCTGTCTCTAGTCTGCTCGTGAGAGCACCCAGAGTAATAAGAAGAGACATAAAACTCTGGGTCAGACAAAAAGTCTGGTATGAGCGATAAGCATCTAAACAGAACAATAACAGGTATACTAAACCATACCTGAACCTGCAACCAAAGAGTTAGCACTACATACCGTACAATACTCTAAGGTGCCATAACAAATAGTGTAAAGAATACGGGGGTGGGGTGTGCATGTCATAATGATGGCAAACAAATCAAGCATAACAACCACCCTCACATCTCTCACTCAGTGCGTAAAGCATACGACGTCCACCACTGTCAATCACTAGACCCATCGAAGTAGTGACGGAGTTCAACTTGTACAACTACTGCTACTACCAAGCTTATCCCATGGAGTCATGACCAAATCTTTACAAATGACCCCACTTCATTGGTCTATAGCTCTTTAGTTGTACCTAGGCCACTGTGGTCCTGAATCCATTCACGTACCCCCTACACATAGTGATCTAAAGTTACAGACATCGATAACCCCTTAGCACACGTCCCGCAGCAAAGCCCAACTCATGAAGTTCCCTCCTTGGTTCCCATCTGGATCCTGAGGTACAACTTCTCATTTGTACTTCCTTTGCATCTAGGGTTTAGGTCTACTTGGTGTTTGATCCTCCGGTTCGGTTAGGTTCGCCCCCTCCTGCTTGGTTCGGTTCGAATGCTCCTTTCTAGTTCAGTTCGGGTGCTCGGATGCCTCTATTTGGTTCGGATCGGGTGCCCCTATCCGGTTCGGATCGGATGCCCCTATCCGGTTCGGATCGGATGCCCCTATCCGGTTCGGATCGGATGCCCCTATCTGGTTGCTCTTATCCGTTTGCTCCTATCCGAATGCTCCTATCCGAATGCTCCTATCCGGTTTGCTGCAAGTTTTTCCAGCAAGCTATTTTCTCCAAACGACGGCGTTTTCAACCATTCTAACTTTTCTATGCAATCACAAAACATACCATACAGTCATAGCAACATGTATAATCATCCACAAACACTAAAACAACAATATGACATGTTTATATGGATCAAACATACCCAAAAACCCATGTTTTCCCCTTAAGCATGTTTAGGCAAGACTAATAACATAATTAACAAAACTTAACCAAATTAGCCCAAATTTCTAACAGAGGTATAAAACAATATTTTTGAATTTATAAATATTTTTCCAGAATTTATTAATGTATAAATTCGCTAATCTTCACTAATTACCCTTAATTAACCGTAATTAGTGTAAAACTATGCAAATCACTCACCTTAGCCACAAATAAAACCTTAAAACTGAAATGATTCTCTGTTTGGCGCTGTTCCCAATGTAACACAGCAGCTCTAACCTTGCTTTGGTGCTATTCCCCCTTAATTTGATGTTGATTTGGCTTAATTAGCGATTAGAAGGTGATTTGGGGTGTTTTAGAAAGTGGAGGCCATGGCTAAACTAGAAGGAACAAAGAGTGGCGGCTAGAAAATGATAGAAACTGAATTCTCTAACCCTATAAGCCTCCCCATAACCCTAATCCCGAAATGGGTTATGGGCCCACTCACTAATCACCCAAATTAGGCCTGGTTAAGCTGTTTTTCACCATCTGAAACTTGTTTCAGCCATATCTCCCAAACGGTGAGTCCGTTTGGCTAATGTGTCCACTCTACGGAATTGTAAACCATCATCCGGAGCCAATGGAAGTGGTTTCAGGTCAAAATTCCTTTCCAGTCAAAAGTTATGGCCAAAACAGTACCAACTAGGGGGCAAAATGTCATTTAAAAATCGGGAAAAATCATGAACATGGAAAATGGCCTCAATAGTCGTCTCCCAAAGTTACATGACCATACGACTTTGTATGTGAAAGAAATAAATGTTTTACGATCCTGCGATGCGTAGAATGCGCGTCGTTACAGATTATTTGCTTAGCTAGTTAAAACGTTGTTTGTAGGCGACTTAGTAGTAGGAAAAATCTCGTCTTCTAAAGTTGCTAGTGATTGTCAATCAAATGCATAAGAAGTTTAGTGCATACTGATTGAGTGCATGGATTTGACTCGAACAAGATGAGATGAATTTACGAAGGAGCGGTAAGTTTATGGACTAATCTGAAGTTGGAGCAGCATTGGAGCATAAAATTTTGAAGATGGAGAATGAATTTGGTGACAAGCTTCAATTTTGCAATGAATGGCAGACATTTTCATTTGATTTGTACTTATGCAATTTTGGTCAAGTGTACGATTGGAGTAATCCTACTGATTATAGTAGAGTGATCGATATCGACTACTATTAGTATTGGTCATTTTAGCCTATTTGACGTAAATGATGGTATGATTTCGAGGAGCAGGATATGATAATTCGTTCAACGGTGGATTCGATCTAGTTGCTCATCGACCAACGACATTGGTGTGAGGCGAGAATGTGGTGCTTCGATGTAGTAATTTCATTGTTCGATGATGGTGATTCTATGATGAAGCAATAACATCTTTGACGATGGGTGGTTGTTATCCAAGAGGGAAGGTATTGAAACTTGAATCAGGATGAGGAGACCGCAAGTCAGGATGGTGAGACTATGAGTCAGGATAGCGAGACTATTAGTCAAGATGGTGGAGCTGTTAGGAGAGGTTCAAGTAGTAGGGTTTGACGGTAGATGTAATTATCTAGGAAGTTTCTAACCATCAGGCTTCAAATGGGAGTATGAGGTCAGTTTTAGAATAAACTCGGTAGTGGAGATAGTATGAAAATAGACCATTAGTATGTAGGTTCAAGCAGGTACTTGGAGAGCTGAGGCTTGAACATCTATCAAGTCTTCGACCTGATGAGGTTATCAACCATTTCGGAAGCTCCCGATTGTATACTAACCAGATTATAGGTTGTTTATTCAAGGGGAACTCTTGAATACCACTTAAGTTTATTCTTAACTAAATGAAGGTTGTTAGTTAGATGTGGTTTGTTTCGGCTCAGATTGGATACAATTACCATGGAAACAAACATATTATATATCTATCGCATTGATTAAGTGAATTGGAGGACAGGTGATGTACGTTATGTTAGCTTAGTCATTTATATCTATTAGGGATTCCATTAGATTAAGTAGCTTTGATGCAGATAGGTAGCATTATTGAATACATTTAGACACCTCAGTACTCCGACGCAGGATACACCTAAAGTTATTATCATATACTAGTATATGCTTTTATATGCTAACTCTGTGGATGCTGGGACAGGTCAGGCATGGATTTCCATGCTTTTAGTCAAATTACTATTACGACTTTTGCAATATTTTGATATTGCTTATTGCTCACACTAGACTATTATCTGACCCAAGGTTTTATATTCCCTTTTATTATCTTAGGTACTCATCAAACACACTGATCATTAGGCTAGGTAGCACGGGTAGGTTTTTTTTTGAAGCTGAGCGGAGTCAATGGGAGGTGGCATCTTCTCATATTATATTTGTGTTATTGCTTATTCCGTTGTGCTATGCTATGAAGCCATGATAGTATCGACTATTTATTCAGAGGTAGTTTGTTGGTGAGTTATTTATCTGTTGTATAAACTTTATTTACTTAAGACTGTACGAGCCAATATACTCTGATTATATGGTTTATATAGTTAGTATTGTCTTGTCTATTTTATATTTATGATTTCTATTATATTTCATCTAATGTGCTTTGAGATATACGACAGGTTCTACGTAGTTGCACTTGGTGTTTCTTTTCTTTTCTTCTATCCTCTTCCCTTCTTATCTATTTCCCTTCTTTTCCAATATCTTTCTCTTGGTAGTCATCATGCATCGATTAGGTACTTGTATATCACGCTATTGGGTTATATGAGCATCGGTGATATATGGAGATCGTTACAAGGTGGTCATCACATTTGGTATCAGAGCTTTCGTTAGACGATTTACCAAAAAAATTGGATGGTATACACATAAGACAGACGTATTTGTAATTGTTTTGGATTTTAACTATATAGTATGCACTATAGAATATTAACATGCAACCATTGCTACTTTCCTTTGGGTTAGACTAATCATTTTTATTTATAAATAAAGGATGAGTCTACAAACAAGAAACGCTAGTAAGAGCAATTTTCGCTTTTGGAGTGAATGGCGAGGATGATGAACGGGGCGTCGCTACACCTGTAACACCTCGTATTTTCTATGAATATTAAAATTAACATATTTAAGAACAGTTAATTTTTAGAAGAAGAATTAGGTGAAACGGGTTACTCCATTGCGTTCGTCTCGGAATTCTGCTTGAGATAGAGTCCGAGTTTGCGTGAATCACACTCCGTATGAAGAAGATATGGAAGTTAGAAGATTTCAAGTGTAAGTAAAAATTAAATTAAAATAATAATTAAATAATCAAAACAGATTCGAAACTCAAAATTCTGGTAAGCACCTGAGCGGGAAATCTCCCGCTCAGCGGTGTCGACCCCCTCAAGGGGTGTCGACATGGGTGTCGACCCCCCTGTAGGGGTCGACCCCTGCTGGCTGTTCTGGATAGTGACGATATTCTGAGTCGTAGGGCTACATGGCGACTTCTGATTGGCCCAATGACGCATTCTCTTGGACTGGATGGCTCTAATGACTCCTAGGTTGATCTAAAGGCTCATATTAATCCTATACTCCTATATAAACGCATCAAACCTTAGCCCTAAACGTCATAACCCTATTCTATGAAGTCGTCATGCTGTCCATCTCTAAGCTAGCCTAGACTCCATATTCTCCAAACTAGAAATCAAATTAGAAAGTGAGCTTCAAATCAAAGTAGAGGTTTTCTTCTTCAATCAACAAAGAAATATTAGAATTGCTACAACATCAACTAATTCACTTTTCTAATCATTTCACTGTAAGTTTAGTTATTATTCAGATTTGAACACCTAATAGAAATCATGACTGTAATAATCGGATCTAGAACTATGCCTAATTGTGAGATAATCAATTCTGATTCATGCTTACCTATGCTTATGAGACTGTTGTGATTGGAACAACGGAACCTATCATGTTGTACACCACTATTCCTAATTGTGAGATAATCAATTCTGATTCATGTTTATCCTTTTGTCAAATCTAAATTACCTATGCTTATGAGACCGTTGTGATTGAAACAATGGAACCTATCATGTTGTACACCAAATTGGTGATTCTCTTATATTCAATTCTATCGAATCTTTATGCCTATGATGTAACTTGCTCAGTTTGGCCATACTTGTTGTTAATGTACAACATGCCTATTGGAAACATGATTCTTGGATTTGGGTATACCTTTACATGCCTATTATGTTTCTTATGTCAATTCTCGTGTTCCTTCTCTATTCCCCTTTATGTTTTATTTTATGGATACTAGGTTCATTCGGAACCTAGATTGAATCTTGTTGTACATACAATTGAAACGCGGGGAATTTGGTATAACTCAATTGAGTAATTTTGGGCATAACAAGTAAATGTGGCATAACTTGAATCGACTACAACTGTAGGTAATTGGCATATAAAAATCTAGGTTTGGGCATGTATGGTAAATATGTAATTTGGCTAAAAGATGAACATGCCAAACAAGAGGTTAGATTGAGTTGCGGTGTAAGACTGCACGGAACCGCCCGACACATCCAGCGACCGCAACAACGGATCTAATGTGAGAGATTAGCGCATTAAGCCTAAACCCGAGGTTAGAATGAGTTTGCAGTAAAAGTCTGCACGGAACCGCCTAGAACATCCAGCAACCGCAAACAACAGTTCTAATGTGAGAGGTTGAGGCATTAATGAATGAATTAATGCTAATGAATGGACATTCTAAGAATGGTAGGGTTGTTAACTCAGTCAACACTTAACCAATAAAATATGTTAATTAAACAGATGGTGGGGTTAGGTTACATGGAGAACACTTAACCATTATAACATGTCGATTAGAAAACCCTAATAACGGGGACACATTTCAGCAGTAACCCACATAGATGTATCATGGTACCCTGAACTAGGCAGGGTGGGGCACGTTTACTGGGCTGATTATAAGCAATCAAAATAGCGGCAAGTGGTGCGTCAGTGTAGGTTCTGACAGAGTACAGCGTGCACGTACTCTGGGGTGGAAAAATTAGGCACTGGGCATCGGTAGTTATACACTGTGCATCTTGAATTGTGTTGGGTTGCCACTATAGGGATTGATACACCCCGTGGTGGGACCAGCACAGGTATCTACAAACAAGCGGGGCCGAATGACACAAATAATAAATGCATGTGAGTAGGAGCCGATTGATAAAGGGATCATTTTATTATGAACACACGATGCTAGTTGAAACATTTGTTACTAGGTGCAAGGAATTGGAAATGAGTGCGATAGCATATTCAGTTTATCTTGCCTTATCTTACCTTATGTTATCTAGTCACTATGGTATTGTCCTATATTTAATTTATTCAAGTCATGATCCTTTTTCTTGTTTACATGTTGAAAAATTACTGGACTTACCAGACTTATGTCTGACCCGTTTTCTTTCGTCTTCTTTTCTTCCGTCCCCCCTCCCAGGTCTGCAGAGAGGGAATACTTCAGCTTAGTTCAAACCTTTTCCAACTTAAAGAGAGTTGATGTATTGCTTGGATTCTCTTTTCTTGGGCTATGGCCGTGGTTACACTTTTATTGGGGATTTATGACGCTTTACTACTGCTTTATGCTTCTTTATGTATTTTGAGTTTTTAATCAAGACAGAACTTTTGTTGTAATAACTTGGAAGTTGGGTTTTGAGACAATGGTTGTAATGTTTTAACTAGACCACGTTGCTTATGAAATAATTCCATTTTTTCCGCTGTTTATATGTCTTTCTTGTAAATTATTTGTATCTTTTACCTATAATGCTTTACCGAAGCTAATGCATTCCCTTTGTGAGTGACCTTAACAGAGGTGGAGTGTTTCACTTGGTATCAGAGCTGATGGTTACCAGATCAGATTAAAAATTCTTGAAAACTATTTTTCAAAAAGAAGTTTTGAAGAAGCATTTTTAAGAAAAGTGTTTTTTTATTTTAAAGGCAAATTCCCCAAATCTATACGCACTATCTTTCTATCCTTTGTTTTGAATCTTTTCTTTTCGTTTCAGCATGTCTGGGGATCTTAATCTTCCCGAGGGCATACAGATATCCGGCTGGTTCAGAAGGTATCTGGAGGCTAGGGCTGATACCGCAGGCCCAGCAGACGTTCCTCCTCCCCCAGCTGGAGCAGTTCCTTCTCTTCCGTGTGTGAATCCTTTCTCGAAGATATGTAGAGACTTTCGAGCTATGGGTGGAAAGAACTTTAATGGGACTGAGTCATTCGTGGAAGCAAGAAACTGGCTCAAGGAAACAGAAGATTTGTTTGTTATCTTCGAAGTGGACGATAGGCAGAAGATACAATTGGCTGTTTGGTTACTTAAGGACGAAGCCTCTTTCTGGTGGGAAGTTACTAATGCTGAAAGACCAGTTGAGACTTGGGAGGATTTCAAAATGAGGTTTGAAATGAAGTTCCTCTCACAAGCTGAACGAAGCCTACAGATGGAGAAGTTCTTAGCACTCAAACAGGGAAGCCTATCGATTAAGGAATACGTCAACCAATTCAACCAGCTGGCTAGATTCGGACTGGAGTTGGTAAACACTCCACATAAAAGGCTCTCCGTTTCGTTAAAGAGTTGAATGAGCCATTGCACAGCCTAGCTATGTCCCATATACCTATGGGTGCGACTTATGAGAGACTGGTGGATATGGCACTGTTACAGGAGGAAGACAAGGATGGGAAGAAAGAGACGAAGGTGGAAGGACCTCTAGACAAGAAAGTGGGGGGATCGCAGAATAAGAAGATGGATTCCAAGAAGGGCGGGAAGAATAACAAACCCCGTGACAAGAGGAAGTGTAACTTTTGTGGCATACCTGTACATCTGATTAAGGACTGCAGAAAGAAGAAGAGGAAGATGGTTGGTTGTTTTCAATGCGGTGAGACAAGACATATGGCTAAGGATTGCCCAAGAAGGCAAGGAAAAGGGCAGAGGACTGGATCTACTTCTGGAGGGCAGATTCACACTCTCATTTCACCTCCGCAAGAAAGAGGTAGAAATGTTTCTGTTGAGAGTTTAGTTTATCTTTCTGATCATCCAGTTCGTACCCTTTTTTATTTTGGCACATCGCACTCTTTTATATCTACTGCTTTAGTTGAATCTCTGCACCTGGATACCAGTATAGTAGATGATCCCATAGTTGTTTCAAATCCAATTGGGGGTTCGGCTTATTTGTCAATGATTTTTTGGATTTGGAAATTTCTATACTAAGCGTTGGGTTTAGATGTAATGCTTATGTTTTAGGTTTCACGGGCTATGGGTTGATTCTAGGCATGGATTGTTTATCTAGTAATGGTGCCATCCTCGATTGTGAAAGGAGAGTGGTTAGACTTATGACTCGCCTCAGTAATACTCTCGAAATCTCTTGTATTCCCATGAATTTTGTTATGCTTAGCTACCTAGAATCTCTTGATGCGTCTGTTGAAAACTTGCAATCTGTTAGAGTAGTCCGTGAATACTCGGATGTCTTTGAAGAGGTGAAGGGTTTACCTCCAAAGCGAGAGATAGACTTCCTCATATACCTGGTTGATAATGCAAAACCGGTTGCTTTACCCGTTCGACACATGGCTCCAAGGGAAAGGAAGGAGCTCATCAAGCAAGTTAAAGAGCTGCTCGAAAAGGGGTTCATAAGGCGGAGTATTTCTAAATGGGGTGCTCCTGTAGTGTTCGCAACAAAAGCGGATGGTTCACTTCACCTATGCGTGGATTCTAGGGAGCTAAACAAGTTGACCAAGAAGAATAGGCACCCACTTCCAAGAATAGATGACTTTTTTGACCAGCTTGTAGGTGCATCAGTTTTCTCCCAACTAGATCTGGCCATCGGATTCCATCAGCTAAGAGTGGCCGAAGAAAACATAGATAAGACCGTGTTCAGGACCCCGCATGGTTTCTTCAAATGGCTTGTCATGCCTTTCGACTTGACAAACGCACTTGCCTATTTCGTAGACTTGATGAGTAGGGTGTTCAGGGAGTTCCTTAATAAATTTGTAGTTGTCTTCGTGGACGACATTTTGATTTTCTCAAAAAGTGACGAAGAACATGCTTTGAATTTAAGGGAAGTTATGGATACTCTTCAAGCACATCGGCTGAAAACAAAATTCTCTAAATGCCATTTTTGGAGAGAATAAATAAGATTTCTTGGACATGTGGTGTCTTAAGAGGCGATAGCTGTGGATCCCACAAAAGTAGTCATGGTGCAAGATTGGAATATTCCACGGAATGCAACCAAAATATGAAGTTTTCTCGGACTACGGGCTATTACAGAAAGTTCATTAAAGACTTTGCATAGATTTCAGCCCCACTTACAAGATTGACGAAGAAGAACCTAACTTTTGCTTGGGATTTGGATTGTGATGTTGTTTTCCCATGATTAAAAAGGGCTCTGACATTAGCCATAGTTCTGACATTGCCTAATGGGAGTAAGATGTTTACAGTATACACAGATGCATGCGGTACAGGATTAGGCGCGGTCTTGATGCAAGAAGGCAAGGTAGTTTTTATGGGGGAAGGCAGTTGAAGGTACATGAGAAGAACTATCCAACTCATGATTTAGAGTTAGCTGCCATTGTTTTCGCTCTTAAGTCATGGCGTCATTACCTACTAGGAGAAAGGTTTGAATTTTTTTACTGACCATAAATCATTAAAGAACATTTTCTCACAAAAAGATCTTAACTTAAGACAACAAAGGTGGATGGAGTTTCTTGCCTCATACGATTTTGAGATTGCTTATACCCCTGTCAAGGGAAATGTGGTAGCAGACGCCATGAGTAGGAAAAGTCTGACCTTAAGCCCTCTCTTTGTGGAAAGGCAAAACTTGGAGTACATATCAACCTTTGACTTTAGACCTTCTTTTGAGTTTGTACCTGGTTTATTAGCAACGCTAGAGGTGCGGGCTACGCTTTTGGACTCAATAGGAACCGCGCAACGTGAAGACCCTCAGATTCTTGATATGATGGATAAGTTAATTAGAGATGAGACTTCTAGTCACCTCAATAGATACTCCATAGATGCCAAGGGTTGGTTGAGACGGGATGGAAGACTATGTGTCCCACAAATAAGGGATTTGGTGAAGCAGTTCTCAAAGAAGCACACCATTCTAAGTTGACCATATACCCAGGTGGAGACAAGATGTATAAAGACATAAAAAGGGTTTTCTTTTGGAATGGCATGAAGAAGGATGTAACTGAATTTGTCTTTAAATGCTTGATATGCCAGCAAGTCAAGGCGGAGCAGAAGAAGCCTGATGGTCTGCTTCATCCTCTAGAGGTCCCACAGTGGAAATGGGATAGCATTTCGATGGACTTTATAGATGGGTTGTCTAGGTCAAGAAAGGGCAACACCGGTGTTTAGGTAATAGTTGATAGGCTCACTAAAAGCGCTCACTTTGTACCTGTCAAAAGTAGGAGGACTACCTCATCGTTAGCATCCATTTATCTTAAAGAGGTAGTTCGACTGCATGGGATACCATCTAGCATAGTAAGTGATCGAGATCCTATCTTTACGAGCGAGTTTGAAGAGTTTGCAAGAGGCTGTAGGCACACAGCTGTGCTTAAGCACTGTCTATCACCCTCAAACCGATGGTCAGACGGAAACGGTGAACATAGTGTTAGAGATATCTTGAGATTGTACATTCTTGATTTTGGAGGAACATGGGAGGATCATCTTCCTTTGGTAGAGTTCGCCTACAAAAATAGCTACCAAGCCACCATAGGCATGGCACCCTTTGAGGCTTTATATGGAAGACCATGCCGATCATCAACTTATTGGTGGGAGTCTATAGACAAGCTTATACTTAGGCCCGACATGATTAGAGAAACTTTAGAGAAGGTGGACTTGACACGAAGACGAATGAAGACTGCACAAGATAGAAAAAAATCCTACATGGATAAAAGAAGGACCGACCTTGAGTTTGAGGTTGGAGACAGGGTTTTCCTTAAAGTATCTCCTTTGAGGATTGTCATTCTCTTTGGATCCATAGGAAAATTGGCACCAAGGTTTGTAGGGCCATTTCCTATCATTGAGAGGATTGGGAGATGGATTATAGAGTAGAGCTTCCCGAAAGATTGGCTGGAGTTCATAATGTTTTTCATGTTTCTCATCTACGAAAGTGCTTACATGAGTCTGCAGAAGTTGTGGAGCCAAGCATACTAGAGGAAGTAGAAGTGAAACGAGAAGTGATGGTGAGAAGAGTTCCAACTCGTATCTTAGGAACAGAAGTTAAAAAGCTACACAATCGTGAGGTCCAGCTCGTAAAAGTACAATGGAGTGACGCTGAAGAAGACGCGAATTAGGAGACTAAAGACAAGATACGCGCAGCCTATCCTTATCTTTTTTAGGGTACATCCTTGATCTCTTTTTCCATACGTTTATGCATGCTTGTATCTATATTTTAAGTATATCTCTTCGGTCATATTCCTAATCCTTAGGTAGAAACCAATGAATGTAAACATGTGTTTGAAACATGTTATGATTGATGGTTGCAAGTGGATGCAAGTGGTTGCTAGTGGTTGCTCGTGAATGCATATACACACACATTACGTACTAGATCGGCTCAGTCGCTTTCATATTGCATATGCATATATGTATTTGTATATGGATTGAAACTTGATGTGTTATCATGTGGATGTTGCATTTGTATGAATGATTGTGCACTCATGTAGAAGTTATAAGGTACGATTAGGAATAATTGCATACATGATGGACTCATGGCACTAACATAATTCACATTAATGAGGTCAGTTGAATCAGTAAACCGCATGATTTTACATTAGATAAGGACATATACACACACTATGCATGTGATCATGAAAGAATTAGAAATCTTTTTAAGGACAATGGATGCATATGATTGATGGTTGAGCAGATGGATGTTGGATGTTAAGATACATTCTTCTTAGCTCAGAGATTTCGGGGACGAAATCCTTTAAGGAGGGGAGAATGTAACACCCCGTATTTTCTATGAATATTAAAATTAACATATTTAAGAATGCTTAATTTTTAGAAGAAGAATTAGATGAAACGGGTTACGCAATTGCGTTTGTCTCGGAATTTTGCTTGAGATAGAGTTCGAGTTTGCATGAATCAGACTCTTTATGAAGAAGATATGGAGGTTAGAAGATTTCAAGTGTAAGGAGAAATTAAATTAAAATAATAATTAAATAATCAAAACAGATTCGAAATTCAAAATTTCGGGAAGCAGCTGAGTGGGAAATCTCCCGCTCAGGGTGTTTCAACATGGGAGTCGATCCCCCTATAGGGGTGTCGGCATAGGTGTCGACTACCCCCTGTAGGGGTCGACCCTTCCTGACTATTCTGGACAGTGACGATTTTCTGAGTCGTAGGGCTACGTGGTGACTTCTGATTGGCCTGATGACGCATTTTCTTGGACTGGATGGCTCTGATGACTCCTAGGTTGATCTAAAGGCTCATATAAATCCTATACTCCTATATAAACACATCAAACCTTAGCCCTAAACCTCATAACCCCATTCTATGAAGTCGTCATGCTGTCCATCTCTAAGCTGGCCTAGCCTCCATCTTCTCCAAACTAGAAATCATAGAAAGAGAGTTTCAAATCAAAGTAGAGGTTTTCTTCTTCAATCAACAAAGAAAGATTATAATTCCTGCAATGTCAACTAATTCACTTTTCTAATCCTTTCAATGTAAGTTCTGTTATTATTTATATTTAAACACCTAATAGAAATCATGACTGTAATAATCGGATCTAGAACTATGCCTAATTGTGAGATAATCAATTCTGATTCATGCTTACCTATGCTTATGTGACTGTTGTGATTGGAACAATGGAACCTATCATGTTGTACACCACTATGCCTAATTGTGAGATAATCAATTCTGATTCATGTTTATCCTTTTGTCAAATCTGAATTACCTATGCTTATGAGACCGTTGTGATTGAAACAATGGAACTATCATGTTGTACACCAAATTGGTGATTCTCTTATATTCAATTCTATCGAATCTTTATGCCTATGATGTAACTTGCTCAGTTTGGCCATACTTATTATTAATGTACAACATGCCTATTGGAAACATGATTCTTGGATTTGGTACTCCTTTACATGCCTATTTTGTTTCTTATGCCAATTCTTGTGTTCCTTCTCTATTCCCCTTTTTGTTTTATTTTATGGATACTAGGTTCTTTCGAAACCTAGATTGAATCTTGTTGTACGTACGATTGAAAAACGGGGAATTTGGTATAACTTAATTGAGTAATTTTGGGCATAACAAGTAAATGTGGCATAACTTGAATTGACTACAATTGTGGGTAATTGGCATATAAAAATATAGATTTGGGCATGTATGGTGAATATGTAATTTGGCTAAAAGATGAACATGCCTAACACGAGGTTAGATTGAGTTGCGGTGTAAAACTGCCTAGAACCTCCCGGCGCATCCAGCGATCGCAACAACAGATCTAATGTGAGAGGTTAGCGCATTAAGCCTAAAACCCAAGGTTAGAATGAGTTTGCGGTAGAAGTCTGCCCGGAACCGCCCGACACACCCAGCAACCGCAAACAACAGTTCTAATGTGAGAGTTGAGGCATTAATGAATGAATTAATGCTAATGAACGGATATGTTATGAATGGTAGGGTTAAGTTAACTCAGTCAACACTTAACCAATACAACATGTTAATTAAACAGATGGGTGGGGTTAGGTTACATAGAGAACACTTAACCATTATAACATGTTGATTACGAAACCCTAGTAATGGGGACCCATTTCAGTAGTAACCCACATAGATGTATCATGGTACCCTGAAATAGGCAGGGTGGGTTACGATTACTGGGCTGATTATAAGCGGTCAAAATAGCGGTGGGTTGTGTGTCATTGTAGGTTCCGACGGAGTAGGGCATGCACGTACTCTGGAGTGGAAAAATCAGGCATTGGGCATCAGTAGTTTTACACTGTGCATCTTGAATTGTGTTGGGTTGCCACCATAGGGATTAATACACCCCATGGTGGGACCAGCACAGGTATATACAAATAAGCAGGGCCGAATGACACAAGTAATAAATGCATGCGAGTAGGAGTTGATTGACCAAGGAATCATTTTATTATGAACACATGATGCTAGTTGAAACAATTGTTAGTAGGTGCAGGGAAATGGAAATGAGTGCGATAGCATATTCAGTTTATCTTGCCTTATCTTACCTTATGTTATCTTGTCACTATGGTATTGTCCTATATTCAGTTTATTCATGTCATGATCCTTTTTCTTGTTTACATGCTGAAAAATCACTGGACTTACCAGACTTATGTCTGACCCGTTTTCTTTCGTCTTCTTTTCTTCCATTCCCCCCAAGGTCCGCAGGGAGGGAATAGTTCAGCTTAGTTCAGACCTTTTCCAGCTTGAAGAGAGTAGATGTATTGTTTGGATTCTCTTTTCTTGGGCTATGGCCGTGGTTACACTTTTATTGGGGATTTATACCGCTTTACTACCGCTTTATGCTTCTTTATGTATTTTGAGTTTTTAATCAAGACAGAAGTTTTATTGTAGTAACTTGGAAGTTGGGTTTTGAGACAATGGTTGTAATGTTTTGACTAGACCACGTTTCTTATGAAATAATTCCAGTTTTTCCACTGTTTATATGTTTGTCTTGTAAATTATCTGTATCTTTTACCTATAATGCTTTACCGAAGTTAATGCATTCCCTTTGTGAGTGACCTAAACGGAGGTGAGGTGTTTCAATACCCGATTACCCAGTTATGTTTGAGCTTATGATTGCATCGATTATGAGAAAAATGCATATACTAGAAGTGGCAGTAGATGGTAGTGCTTCTTTTCAAGTGCCTAGTATTGATTGTGCTAAGTTATGCAAGGACTACTCTTTTTAGGTGGCAATCCATTTGTTGGAATGGAATCATCTATAATGGTTAAGAATTGGTTGGCATTTATACTCACTTCTTTAAATATCTTGGTGTAGATGATGCGATGAAGAGGAAGCTTTCTTTAACCCAGATTCAGGAACAAGCTATCAACTGGTGGAATGTTGTCACCATCGAGACTTCGGAAGACCAAATTTTGTGGTAATAGTTTAAGACTAAGTTTGAGGATAATTTCCTTTCTATGGTTTAGAAATCTATTCTATTTAGGAGATTTTCTGAGTTAAAGCAATGTGATAAGTTAGTTACTGAGCATGTTTTGGAGTTTGAGACTTTATCCAAGTATGGGATATCGTTCAATGATACTTCATTAAGAAAGAATGAGAAGTTTATCACTGGTCTTGATGAGTATCTTACGAAGAAGCTTGTTGACCACATTGATGTTCCATTCGAGAAGCTAGTTGAGAAAGCTCTTAGTAATGAAAGCATGTTTACAAAGAAGGTCGATGTTATTGTTGACACTAGTAAGAAAGGAGAATCAAAGCCGTAATAAGGTGGCAGAAATATGAGTAAATGGAATGGAACGATAAAGCGACAATAAGGCAATGATGGATAAAGAAAGTTACTTTCTTTAATTGCCATGAAAAAGGCCATTACTTGAGAGATTGTAAATCTACTAATACCGAGAGGAAGTGCGTTAATGTGATAAGACTGGGCATTTGAAGAAGAATTTCCCAGAGCCGTAAAAAGACAAGCAGATTGTGAAGGCCCAAGCATTGAATGTTGTGCCGACTACTTTGAGAGCTCCCAGTGCTACGGAGAAAGGTAAAGGTGTTATTCTGCAAGGTATGTCTTCCATCAAAGATGTTTCTTCTATAATTTTGTTTGATACTGGAGAATCGCATTCTTTTATCTGTAATGAGCTAGTTGCAGATTAGGTTTGGAACTTGAGATAGTGGATAGAACGTTGACTGTGAATAACCCTGTATGGTTGATCCACTAGTCTTTTCATGATTTTTAGTGGTCTTGCTTTACTGAATCATGGTTGCTCAATGCGTAATTATCTTGTTTTGAACTTCGCTGAATTTGGGATTATTTTGGGTATATACTGGTTCAAGAGGTATACAGCTATAATGAATGAGAGAAGTTCGGTGTTATAATCGAGAATGTGGAAGGGAAAACGGTTGTGATATGATGCATATCAAAGGATGGGTACTGATTAGCTTTTCATATTCGTTGGAGATTCTATGGACGAGTAATCATTTGTGTCGATCGCTAGAGATTTTTCTAATATGCCAAAGGGTTGTTGCCACAAAGGAATATTGAGTGTTGTATTGATCTAGTGGATGCCATAAATTTATAGTTATGCCTTTGAGGTGGATGGCGCCTTGAGAACAACAAGAGTTAGAGTGCAGGTAAACGATCAGCTGAGAAAATGATTCGTTCAGAGAAGCATATCCAAATGGGATGCACCAGTTGTGTTTGCAACTAAGGTTGATGGTCCTTTGAGATTGTATGTAGATTATCGTAGGCTGAATAAGGTGTCCAAGAAGAACAATTATCTATTATTGGTGATTGACGACTAGTTCGATTAGTTTTATGAGGCCAAGTTGTTTTCCCAAATGGATTTAGCTACAAGATTTCACTGGTTGAGTGTGACTAAGGATAGTGTGTCGATGACTACTTTTAGGACTTCATCTAGATTCTTTGAGTGGTTGGAGATGCCTTTGGATTAATCAATGCACCAGCGTATTTTATGGATCTTATGAATCAAGTTTTCTGGAATCAGTTGAACATGGTACTTGTATTCATGGATGGAATCCATATCTACCCAAGGACTAAGGAGGAACGCAACACACATTTTAGGATTATTTTAGGGATTCTAAGAAAGAATCGGTTGAGAGCTTAGTTTTATGGTTGTCACTTCTAGAGGGAGAAGTGAGATTCTTATATCATGTCATGTCAGAACAAGGGATAGAAGTAGGCTTTATTAAAATGACAACAATCGAGGAATGGAATCGACCTAAAAATTCTATGGATGTTAAAAGTGTCAATGGTTTGGCTGGGTATTATCGATGTTTTATCAAGAATTTATCGAAGATAGATGCACCATTAACCACTTTGACGAAGAAAAATCGAACCTTCATGTAGGATTCTACGTGTGAGCATACTTTTATTATCTTGAAGGAAGATTGACTAGTGCTTTGTGCTGGTTATTCCCTGTGGGAATGAGGATATGATTGTATATAATTATGCATGTAGTACCTGTTTCGAAGCAGTATTCAGGCAGAAAGGTAGAGTTATCACATATGCTGGTCGGCAACTACAGCTTCATGATAGGAATTACCCTACTCATGATTTAGAATTAGAAGGACATTGTTTGTTCTGAAGATGTGGAGGCATTATCCACTGCGAGAAAGATTTGAATTATTTACAAATCAAAAGTCATTAAAGTATCTTTTCTTCTAAAAGGATCTTAACCTTCGGTAGCAATGATAGTTAGAGTTTCTAGCTTTATATGATTTTAGTATTTCCGATACTCCAAGTAAAGGTAATGCACTAGCATATGCATTAAGTAAAAGACATGTTAGTTTGAAAGCTATATTTACATAATGGAAGCAACTAGAGTATATAACTAGATTAGATTTTAGGCCTCGATGTGAGTCAGAGCCCGTGGTGTTCACAAGTTTATCTATCAGACATGCTCACATCGAAAGGATTGGAGCAAGAAAAAAGAAGGATGCCAAGCTTATAGAGATCATTAAGAGGTTAGAGATGGGAGTTGAGTCCGAGGATCTTAAGCAATATGAGGTTGATCAAAATGGTTAACTTCGTAAAGATGGAAGATTGGTTGTTCTAGATATAGTTGGATTACAAGAATAAATTTTGGGGGAATGTCATCATTTTATATTGCTTATTGATCCAGGTGGTAATAAGATGTAAATTGATATGAAGAAAGCTTACTGCTGGGAAGGTATAAAAAAGAATGTCGGATGATTCATCTTGAAGTGTCTAAGTTGCCGGTTGGTTAAATATGAGCGGCAAAAACCAAGTGGATCATTACAACCATTAGAAGTTGCCACACGAAAATGGAAGCAAGTATCGATGGACTTCATGGATGGATTTAGTAGAATATGTTAATATATGGGTAATTACAGATTGACTAACAAAAAGCGTAACATGTATTCCTGTCAAATCTACCAAAGCAACGTTTAAGTTGGATAAGTTATATGTTAAATATATTTTCGATTCCATGGAATAACTACGAGCATACTAAATGACAGAGACCCTCTTTTCACAAGTGAATTTCGTAAGAGTTCGCAAGAAGGAATAGGGATTGAGCTACATAAATGTACAGATTAACCATAGACTGATGCGCAAACCAAGAGAGTAAACCAAGTTTTGAAAGATCTTCTCAGATCTTGTAATTTGGATTTCAAAGGATCATGGGAAGACCACCTTTATCTAGTTGAGTTTTGCCTACAATAATATCTATTGGTTAGGTATTACTATATCACCCCGCATTTTGTGACAATTAAATAATTAAATAATGCATATGTGTGTGTATGTGTGTGTATATATATATATATATATATATGCATAGACACAAACATTTAAAAGAAAAATATAATTATGATAATATATGATTGCATGTAACAAATACATGCACTGAAAAAGAAGAAAAAGATTAATAAAAATGTAATGCATGCATTAAAAGAAAGAAAGGATTGATTGCATGCAGTGTAAACATGTTGTATGCACTGATTTACAAATATTATTCAGTAATAATAAAAGAGAAATAAAAGAAAAAGATGAATGCAAAATGATAAAGTTACATGCAATGGTTTAAATAAAATATTACAACAAATATGAAAAAGAGGAATGAGAAAAGAACAATGACCACCATTGATTCTAAACCTTGTTAATAGTAGCCTAAATAGTACAGTTGGTTAGAGCATGTAGCTTTCATACAAGAGGTACAGAGTTTGATCCCCGCTGGCGTCATATTTTTTTTTTAAGGGAACGGCTAAAATAACACTTGTTCATAAGAAAAAAAATATGTATAAACGCACATATAAGTAAAAATGTACATATAAGGAAGCAAAGAAAATATATGTATATGTATATGAGAATATATATGTATATATGTGCAAAAATGTAACGACCTGCCATTTTGGCCGCTCCAAGGTGGTATTTAAACCAACTCAGAACGTTCAAAACGACAGCTCATTATTTAGCTTAGCAGGTTTAATAGAACAAACACACAATCACAGTACAATAATACTTGCAGCGGAATAAATTTTTAAAATACATATTAGAGTTTATACAAAATATTCAGTACAGCGGAAAAATGTTGTGATAACCCAAACTCCCGTGCCACGGAAGCAAGGATAATCATTGGAATATAACACATAAACAATAACAGCAAAATAGAATCATAGAATTACACCAGATAAAGTACATCAAAGTTACACTGAAAATAATATTAACATCAGAGTTACACAGCATAACAAGATCATACTTAGTACATAATACAGTTTTAGCTTAATATAAAATGTCTGCAGCGAAACCAAACATAATATACTAAATAAAGTCTGAACAACATAATAGAAATGATAGGATCCATCTTCAGCTCCATAGCTATCTTGAATGAGTCTGCTAAAACCTGAATACAAGGTTGCCCGTCTGGAAAAGAGGGCACCCGAGTTTGCAAAGTGAAACAAACTACGAGTCAGTCATGGGACTGGTATGAGAAATCTTACTTACCTATTTAATAATAAGGCTAATCACAGGACCACGCTGCTAACGCTAAACGGGTTTACTCCATTGGATTGCCAATGCACAAATAAAGTAAACCATTAAACAACGCAATGCATTTTAGAAAAATGAAACCATTATAAGACTCAAGTCCCATTACACAATGCAACACAAACCGGAGTATAGAGTTTTACCTTATAATGGCAAAAATATGGTTGATACGTATAAAAAAGATTTGATATTATTATTAGTGTCTATATGTTTTCAAAAACATTTTCAATCATAATGTATCAATCATAGACGGCATAGCTACCATATACTATGTAGCCATACTAGTTCTACAATCAAAACCGCACAGTGTCGTATTGGAAGTTGGATTTCCAACAAGAACCAAGGCAAGGGATCATCCTTATCGAATTCGAGACACTCTAGCCCGTGCCTCGGGACTCAGACTCAGGTGAGCCCTTGGATCTTTAGGGCCGGTCCACAAATACTTTAGTGGATTAGTAATTCCTGAACAATACGTTTCTCCGCCCTATGGGGCATAAATCAAGAGCCACTAGGGACTCAAATTCGAGGCGCCTCATTCCATCATCCACATAAGTAAAAATGTCTTGGCTCCATACCATGACACCACTCCTAGCTAGAAAGAAACGTATGTCCTCGCTGCAGTCCTCTCCCGTTTCTGGTTCATACCGGGGTGTGAGGCTCGCGAATCAACACTATACACAAAGCTATGCTGATTAAAGTTGTGCTTTGATCATCAACCACAAGGCTCTGCTTTTCAACAAAAGCCTTGATCATTTACATCTTGGCGTGCCACACTAACAACTCGCGCCATGCGAGTGATGTCTATCGATATATAACCTCTGAGCTCGTACGTCTCAGAGAAGGGTGTTAAGCAAGAGAATAAATTCTCCACCACTAAGCAGATATATATTTAATAGAAATCAATCAGCACAGAATAAAATCCAATATCAGACATACATCCATTTACAAGTCTGTTCTGGGTTTGAACGAAACCGGAGACACCTTATTCCTTATTCCACATGTTCAATACGGAAGAGAGGCTCTCGCATATCCGGACAATCAAAAAGTACGTCCAGACAACTACCACTGTAACCCTTTCAAGGCAGCAACTCCAATGAAAGGCATCAGTAGTTGTCCCTTCGATGTGAAGATCGCTAGTCTTCAACCACCATCTTCATTTCTTCAACTTCTAATCATCGATCAATTATTTGAAATGAGAATTAACTCGGCCTTTTCAATTAATTCACGAATATATATAATTCAAATCATTTCTTTTCATTCCATATCGTTTATAATATTTTATAATGATTTATCGTTATTTTTATTTATATAAAAATAGCCCCTTTTAATTAAACGACACTTCAGGTCATTACGCGGCCCTGATGCTGTTTTTATTAAAATTTGAATTGCACATTTCTCAAAATCTAACCATTAGAGAATTTTATATCGTTGGAAAGATCTTTCCAAAGCAACCCAATGGTTCCAGTTTTAGGAAAATCCGACGGTCGGATCTTTCGATATAATCGTTTGAAGTTACGAATCCAAATCGCAAACTACCGCGCGCGATTCGTTTTATTTTAATTTATATATATATATATATATAATTCGTTCGACGTTCTCAAATTATTTATTCTTTAAATAATTTTGTACACTGCATACACATGTTAAAAGATATTTTTATCTAATAAAAATATATTTTAACACATGGTTCTTTATAATGACTCATTCATACATTTAAAATGTAATTTTTAATGTAAAAACATTTTCATCAAGCAATGGATATTTTTAATGATTCCTATTTACATTAAAAATGTTATTTTTAATGTAAAAACAATTTGATCAAACAATTCTATTTTTAATGAATCATCCTTTACCTACGTTAAAAATGTGATTTTTAATGTAAAAACATATTTTTCAAATAATTCTACTTTTAATGAATCATTCTTTACATTAAAAATGAAATTTTTAATGTTACAACATATTTTCAAATAATGAATCTCATTAATGACTTCTTCTTACATTAAAAATGTAATTTTTAATGCATAAACATTTCTATCAATTTTGAATCTTTTTAATGATTCATACTTACATTAAAAATGTGATTTCTAATGTAAAAACATTTTACCAAACAATGAATCTTTCTAAATGATTCATTTTTACATTAACAATGAAAATTTTAATGTAAACATATTCCAAACAGTGAATCTTTCTAAGTGATTCATTTTTACATTAACAATGTAATTTTAATGTAAGAACATTTTTCAAACAATGAATCTTTCTAAGTGATTAATTTTTACATTAACAAGTAATTTTAATGTAAGAACATTTTTCAAACAATGAATCTTTCAAAGTGATTCATTTTTACATTCACAATGTAATTTTAATGTAAGAACATTTTTCAAACAATGAATCTTTCTAAGTGATTCATTCTTACATTAACAATGTAATTTTAATGTAAGAACATTTTTCAATAATGAATCTTTCTAAGTGATTCATTTTTACATTAACAATGTAATTTTAATGTAAACATATTCTAATCAAACATTAATCTTTTTATTGAACCATTTATACATTAAAAATGTACTTTTCAATGTAAACTTATTCTAATCAAAGTTTTAATCTTTTTATTGAACCATTTATACATTAAAAACGTACTTTTTAAGGTAAACATATTCTAATCAAAGTTTTAATCTTTTTGTTGAACCATTTATACTTTAAAAATGTACTTTTTAATGTAAACATATTCTAATCAAAGTCTTAATCTTTTTATTACACCAATTGCACATTAAAATGTACTTTTTAATGTAAACATATTCTAATCAAAGTCCTAATCTTTTTATTGAACCTTTTATACATTAAAAATGTACTTATTAATGTAAACATATTCTAATCAAAGCCTTAATCTTTTTATTGAACCCTTTATACATTAAAAATGTACTTTTTAATGTAAACATATTCTAATCAAAGGCTTAATCTTTTTATTGTTAATATATTTTCCTTTTTAAACTATGATCATTTTTCATATTTTATATATATACAATAAAAGTGAAATTTTTATTGTTAAAACCATGCTATTTCAAAAACATGAACATTTTACATATTTTATATATACAATGAAAATGTGATTTTTATTGTTTAACATATTTTATTTCATAACAAGAATATTTCACAACACATGAATATTTCAGAAAATTTTGGCATTATAACGGCAGGGTAATTAAAACCGGCACCATCCCTAGTACGGCTCCTCTACTAACCTAGGCCTTGCGGCGATACAAGGGTTTCATTTTCCTAATACAATTTCTTTTCAATATACAATTCATTTTCAAAACATTATGAATTTTCCACAAACATAATCAATTTCATTTCAACTACAATAAATAATACACAATCACCATCAATTTCACACCACAATACAATCAAGTCGTCAATGGTCTATGGAAGACGGTGTCCGGGGTTACTAAACTTCCTTTGCAACCTAATATAGTTTTATTCGTTATTTTTGAATTCAGAAATCTCACATTGCTTTTTATTCCTTTTAAAATATTAGAAAGCTCCAAAAATTCTCCAGTCTCTTCTGGAATGTCGTGTACAATGCCATAGTCCCAATGTCCCCTGTTTCATCGAATTTCGTTATCATATGGAAAAGATACGACTTTTATAAAAAAAATGGATTTGCAACACTTTAAAGTGTTCTTAACCATTTATATATGTACAGCCGTACCCTTTTCAGTTTGGTTCAGAATTAGGTTTTGATTTTTCTTTCGATCCATTGCACTTGAAGACGATCCGCTAGCGCCACGTCATCGGCCTTAGAGAGGCGCGCCTGGAGGTGGTCTCCTCGTCGAACTCGCCGGTCGGAGTGAGGAGGAAACTGGCCGCGAATGGGTGCAGCTTTAGGGACGTGGATCTCGAGATACGTGCAATTACAAGATCGAAACTAGTATGGATGTGGAGAGGGGAGAAAACTCTACAAAATCTTCAAAAGAATCGTTGAATTTTATGGAGTGGATTGAGAGTTATTGAGGAATGATGGGAGGATCTGATAGCCGCCATCGATTTTCATGAGTATCGGGTTTTTTAGAGGGGAAGATGAATTCCTATTGGTCCATTTTTTATATATTTAATTATTTAACCCATTTAATTTTATAAAGGCCCGTTAACTCCTACTAACTCTAAATCTAGCCCAGCAAATGTCTGCCCTAGCCAAATACCCCTATTCCGGACACAATAGGCTAGGTCTCATCATCCCATTTGATCGTTTCAGCCCATTTTTCGTTAATTTAAAATACAAAACATTTAATTATTTAATTTGATCGTACATTTTAATTTACCGGGGCCACATACAAACTCCAAAAATTCCCAAAAATAATTCTATTTATGTTTTGACGATGCAATCCTAACAAAATTAATTTTGTCGAATTTGGACATCGTTTAAAAAATGGCCATTTTCTGGTCGATCCAATTCAACTGAATTTGACCAAACACGTTTTCTTTTTCCACTCTCACATATTAATTCCAAAAATTATGAAAATTGGAATCTAGCAATAATTTGACATTCTGGATCCAACCAAAGTGGTTTCATCAAAAATGGAGGTCGTTTGCAAAATGGCTGTTTATAAGGGCTATATATTATATTAAATTCCATAGCGACTATTTTGAATATTTAACTGGCCATAACTTTTTATTCCCGCTATGAAATTTCAATTTTTCACATCCATTAGATAGATATTTTTAAATAGATTTAAATATTTTTGGTTTTACTGAAATTCGATTTATTTTGAATCCTGTGCATTCAGTCAAAGTTCAAAATCAAATTTTCAATCTGCCACGCCATTTTAGGCTCGTTATATAATTAAAATAAATATATACGTTCTAACTTCGATTTAAATAAATTTTTAATCGTTATTATTTAAAATAAATCCTTTTAAATATTCAAAATTCATAAAAATAACTAAAATAAAAATTTTAAATTGGTTCTGATTTTCTGGGTTGTTACAATCTCCCCTACTTAATAACTTTTCGTCCCCGAAAAGGAAACAACAATAAAGTAGGAAAAAAAATGGAAATGCAAAATATTGTAAATGTACCTTGCACCGGAGCTAATAAGAGATATCCACTATGCACTTAGGATTAGCCTGCTTAATGCTATCTTCGGTCTCCCATGTACAGTCCCTAGGATCTCCGCTCCACTGCACTTTGACTAAATGAATTCTCTTGTTTCTCAGAACTCTAGTTTCTTTGCCAATAATCTTTACTGGCTCTCTTCTCACTGCTAAGCTTGGATTAATTTCCAAATCTTGTTGTGCTGCTTCTTCCCCAATCAAGTCTGGATCATGTACATGCTTTCGAAGTTGAGACACTACATCATGTACTCCTGGCAACCAGTCAGGCAACTGAACACTGTAAGCAAGAGTTCCAATCCTCTCAAGTATAGGAAATGGGCCAATAAATCAAGGCGCCAACTTCCGTGTTTTTCCAAAGTGGACTACTCCTCTTAATGGGGAAACTCTCAGATATACATAATCACCAAAATTCTAAATCCCTTCTTCTTGAATCTGCATAACTCTTCTGTCGGGTCTGAGCTGTCTGAAGCCGCTTCTTAATAAAATCGACTTTATCTGATGCTTCTCGAATCACGTCGGGACCCAATACTAGTCAATTGCCTGGTTCCACCCAACATGCGGGAGATCTACATGGTCTGCCATACAATGCTTCGAATGGCGACATTTGTAAGCTCACTTGGTAACTGTTATTGTATGATAACTCAACCAAATGCAAGTGATCTTCCCACGATCCACCAAAATCAAGAATACATGCCCGCAACAAGTCTTCTAGTATACGATTCACCCTCTCAGTTTGGCCATCTGTTTGAGGATGATAAGTGGTGCTCAGATTTAACTTTATCCCCAGCTCCTCTTGGAATACTTCCCAGAATTTACTAGCGAATATCGGATCACGATCACTAACAATGCTACTGGGAACTCCATGTAGTCTGACAATTTCTTTGAAATAAATTTTCGCCAGACTTTGATCTGTTTTAGTAGATCTGATAAGAATAAAATGGGCGGTCTTCGTGAAACGATTTACGATCACCCATATACTATCATTACCCTTCCTAGTTCGGGGAAAGCCATCAATGAAATCCATGGAGATTTGATCCCACTTCCAGTTTAGAACCTCTAGTTGTAGTAACAATCCGGCAAGTTTCTGCTGATCACTTTTGACTTGTTGGCAAGTAGAACATCTGCTAACATATAGGGAAATGTCTCTTTTCATAGATTTCCACCAGAACGTGCGCTTGAGATCATGATACATCTTACTCACCCCTGGATGAATACTAAGCTTGGATTTGTGACATTCATCCATCACTTATCTTTTGAGCTCGGGAATATTCGGAACACAAATTCGGCCTAATAACCTCAGAACTCCTTTGTTATCAATCTGGAAACTCGAGGGTTCACCTTCCCGAACTCTTTTACTAATTCTCCAAATAAATTCATCATCCTTCTGAAGAGCATAGATTTTGTCAATCAATGAAGGCGCAATAATGAGATTAGCGATCATGGCATTCTTTTTGCTAAACGCATCTGCTACAACATTGGCTTTCCCCGGAGTGTACAAAATATCTAGATCGTATGCCGCAAGAAATTTTAACCAACGTTGCTACCTCAAATTCAAGTCCTTCTGGGTGAACAGATACTTTAATGATTTATAATCTATATATAATTCGAACTTCTCACCCAAAAGATAGTGCCTCCATATTTTCAAAGCGAACATGACGGCTAACAACTAAAGATCATGAGTAGGATATCTCTTCTCATGCGGCTTCAACTGACGGCTAGCATAAGCAATTACTTTGCCTCTTTGCATTAATACCGCACCAACACCTTCAATGGAAGCATTTGTATAGACTATCAAATATTGATTGCCATCAATAATAGTCAACACAGGAGCAGTGGTCAACCTTAATTTCAGCTCTTGGAAAGCCGCCTCACATTCAGGTGTCCAATTGAACTTTGTGTGCTTCTTGGCAAGCTTCGTTAGTGGACAAGATAGCTTCGAAAAATCCTTAACGAATTTCCGATAATAACCAGCCAATCCTAGAAAACTTCTGACTTCTGTAGGTGTTCTAGGCTGCTTCCAATCTTGAATGGGGTGCTCTTACTTGGATCCACTGAAATTCTTTCCTTCGATACTACATGACCGAGGAACTTTACTTCTTCTTGCTAGAATATGCATTTAGAAATTTAGCTTTTAACACATTCTTTCTCAGAATTTCCGAAACTTCTTCCAAATGCTTTTCATGCTCAGCCATTGACTTAGAGAAGATTAAAATATCATCAATGAAGACCAGCATGAATTTATTCAATACATCATGGAATACTTGATTCATTAAATCCACAAAATAAGCAGGAGAGTTATATAAGCCGAATGGCATTATTAACCACTCATAAAATATGTCTAGACCTCTGAAAGCTGTCAAAGGAACACATTCTTCGGCAATCCGTAGTTGATGGAAACCTGTAGCTAGGGCCATTCTTGAAAACACTTTCGCTCCATTCAAACGATACAATAAATCATCTATACGGGGCAATGGATATTTATTCTTGAGTGTCTAGTTATTTAAATCTTGGTAATCCACACACAATCGGAGAGTACCGTCTGACTTTGGAACAAACACTACTACTGCACCCCAATTCGAAAAGCTAGGCCTGATCAGACCTTTCCATAAAAGTTGTTTAGTTTGATTACCCAATTCTTCTTTCTCTTTCTATGTCATTCTTCGAATAAGATGCACAACTAGCCTAGTACTCGGAACTAGATTAATCCTGAAGTCAATTTATCTCAGCGGAGGTAGGCTATCAACTTCTTCGAACACATCCGCATAATACTTGACAATAGGAATATTTTCAATAGCAGCGGGGGTGACCTCAAGATCAGCCCAAAATACTTTTCTATCTGAATCTGAGCCTACGCAGGGTATAACAATATTCCCAAGCATTGTTTTGACTTTAACAACTCTTTCTGCACATTTAACTTCGGCTTCGAGTTTGGTTAACCAATCCAATCCGAGAATGATATCGAACTCAAAAAGATCCATAACAATTAAATTGAAAGGAAACCGATAGCAAGAGTAGGAGACGGGCACTTTACAATATAAACTGAGAATAAGAGAACTCCCTATCGGATTATGAACACTAATTGATTCTTTATGATTCTTTAGGGTTATCTTTAAATTTTTAACTGTGTTACTTGAAATGAAACTTCGTGATGCGCCAGTGTCAAATAATACTGTAACTGGAATATTGTTGACAGTAAGAGTGCCTTTCAAAACATCTGGCCTTTCCCTATTAGTTGAGGGTGTTGGAGTTTCTGTCACTTCATTTACATGAGCTACTTCAGACTTCTTTGATAGCTAGCAACTCTTTGAAAGATGACCCATCCGATGGCAAAGATTGCATTCTCTAGTCTCTTGAAACTTTTTATTGAATTTAGATCCATCATTCTTTCGTTTCTTCGAAGATTTGCAATTTATCGACAAATGTACTTGCTCATTGCAGTTATTGCATATGGCAGTCGTTAACGGTTCTTCCTTAGATTAACCCCCTTCTTATTGGCTTTAGGCTTCTTGCTAACCTCAGGCTTTGTACTTTCCTTAGGGCTATCAGTTTCAAACTTTTTATTGTTGCTAAAGCTGCTTTCCACTTCATCTTCCTAAACAACTTGCTTATCAAGATCCTCATAGCGATAATCCATTTGTATCATTTTATAAAAAGGAAGATTCACAAGAGAAATTACACTACTTTCATATTTTCTTTGAAGTCTGTTGATAAATCTCAGATTCTTCCATATAGGATCTCGAATTAGTTCTGGGGCAAAGCGAGAAAGTTCATTGAATTTATTTTGATATTCCTGGATGGTCATATCTCCTTATTTCATATTGTAAAACTCATCATATAGCCACTCAGTTGCTTCTGAAGGAATAAATTTTTCTATGAAAATGTAACGAACTGGGATTTTCGACTTTGAAAATCAACACAAAACTACCATATTGACTATTTAGACATCGGAAATACCTAATCATTAATAGAATGAAGTTAGAGGTGAGAATAGATAAGATAGAAAATTCAAATAGAAGAAGAAGAAAATCACCACATAACAGAATCAGAGTAATACAAATCCCACAGCGGAACGAATAAAATATAATATATAACATAACTTTGCAATAAAATAGTATATATATACAATAACATTACCAGAGCACAACACTTACACACAACGGAAATAACAATAGATATATAATCCTGAAGCCTCCTGCTTCAAGCTCCTCCAAGTATATCTGTAAAGTCCTGAATTACTTGACTTCCCGTACAAATTTGGGCACCCAAGAGTTTAGGGGAAACAAAAAAAAATAAACTCTGGGTCAATCATGGGACTGGTGTGAGTAAACTCCAAACATTTGTTTAACTTTCCAAAACCCCTTTCAAAAGAAAAGATAATCGTAAGACAGACCGGGAATTTCGCTCGATCCGAATCAGTCGCTAAACCGACCCAGACCGTTCGAAACGCCTGATTGTTTTGAGAACACGACAAATTAGAACACAGACGGAAGAACATTTCATTGTATATTACAACAATTCCATCAGAATACAAGAATACACAGAGTATAAATGAATAAATATTACACAGAAAATATTAGAGATTACAATACATTACATAGTAGCGGAAAATAATACAAAATACAACTGAAGAAGATACACAGAAACAAAGCTTTCCGGATATCGTTCCAGCTGTAAACCAGGTTCCTGTGAATATAAATCTGCAAAAGCAAAACTACTAGCTGCCCGTGTCAAAAAAGGGGCACCCAGAGTTTAGGTTAAAACAATTAACTCCAGGTCAGTCATGGGACTGGTGTGAGAACTAAAACAGTTATTTAAAACCTTACTTTAAATCAGATATATCAAGGGACCAAGCCGTATAACACGGAACGGGCTTCCTCCCAAGAATACCAGTGCATATAACAAAACAGTGCAATGCTTTTTGGAAAAATGAAGCTATTATAAGACCCAGGTCCTATCACACAATGCAACGCAAGCCGGGGGATAGGTTTTCCCTTATAATAGCCAAACATGCTTAGTATTTTTAAAACAAATCATTTGATACTACTATAAGTGCATAGTGTATAAAACAACTTCAAATCATAAGTATCATCATAGACGGCATGGGTACCGTATATCATGTCGCCATACTAGTTCTACAATTAAAACCGCAAAAACATGTATTTGGAAGTTGGATTTCCATCTATGAACCGAGGAAAAAGATAGTCCTCACCGATTCGAGACTCTCTAGCCCGAGCCTCAGGATCAGAGCTCGAGTGACCCTAGGAGCGACAGGGCCGGTCCACCGATGTGGATTAAAATTCCTGAACACTGCGTTTCCCCACCCTTTGGAGGCGTAAATGAGCCAAGAATGACTCCATCGGCTTCACATAGTCACCGATATATCCGAGGAGCCTCGCAACAGCAACAACCACATAAGTCAAACTCGTTAGGGCGTGTAAAACCACTGACGCCACTTCTAACTAGAAGGAAACGCATGCCCTCCCTGAGGTCCTCTCCCGTTTTTGGTTCACAACCGAGGTGTGAGGCTCGCGAATTCACGTTACACAAAGCTATGCCACACAGGCGGTGCTTTGATCATCAACCACAAGATTTTGCTTTTCAACAGAAGCCTTGATCATTTGCCACTTAGGCATGCCACACAGGCAATTCACTCCATGCGTTTGATATCCATCAATATATAACCCCTGAGCTCGTACGTCTCAGAGAAGGGCGTTAAGCAAGAGAATAAATTCTCCGCCGCCAAACAGATATATATTTAATAGAAATCAATCACACAGACTAAAATCCAATGTCAGACACACAGTCCATTTACAAGTTTGTTCTAGGTCTGAACGAAACTAGAGGCACCTGGTACCCCGCATATCCATCGATCTCCAAGAACGTCTGGACGACCACTAACTGATTCTCTCCTCTTGGGTGTACATCCTAATCAAGATCATCAGTAACCACCCAAACGACGTGAAGACCTCCGGTCTTCGACCACCGTCTTCATCTTCGATACCACGTCGAATCAGTTATTCAGAATGGGATAAACCCGGTCTTTCTGAATAACTCGCGTATATAATAAACAAGTGTTACACAAACACAACATACGCTTCATTCCAATTCAGAATATTCTTTTATTCAAATATTCTTATATTTTGGGAAAGGTTCCCATTAATTATTTTTTTTCAAAGATAAATTATTTAAATTTATTCTTTAATCTTCTTTTGAATATCAATTCAAACTAGTCGGGATTAGCGAACCACACCGAAGTAATCATTTATTTTATTTCCCAATCCCAACCTATTCATCCCATAAAGTAAAACTGGTAATACTTCATATCTAACACCACGGTGTTATCGGTAAATTCAATTACCATTTCACGTTCAAATCTAATTAAAGATTTAACTATCGCCTGGAGTAAAACTGGCGATACTCCATTCTCGATCTTTTCAATCTAATTAAAGATTCATTAAAACTCCACTTAGTTTTAATCTTTAACTGGGTTAAAGAATCAGTGTCATTAAAAACACGGTTCACGATAAACCCAAAATCAATACCAATTCAATTCCAATTAAATATTATTTAATTGGTACACTTCGTTAAATCTAAATAAAAATATTTAATCTTTTTCTCAACTGGGTTAAAGAACAGTGTTACTGAAGACACCATTCACGACAAACCCAAATCACATTTGATATTAAATACAAGGTTCTGAATAGAAAATATATCGGCTTATATTCAATATCAAATTCTACGACCTACAAATATCATATTGGAAATAACGATATAAATAT
Organism: Allium sativum; assembly: GCA_030737875.1. Taxonomy (NCBI): domain Eukaryota; kingdom Viridiplantae; phylum Streptophyta; class Magnoliopsida; order Asparagales; family Amaryllidaceae; genus Allium; species Allium sativum. Next base: position 966,118,742 of record CM060913.1, read on the forward strand.
ATATCTTTCAAATTTCCATAACAACATCTGTATAATCACGAAATCCAACATCGAACTATTCCGAAGATGATTTCGATTCAAATCCAGTTCGATTCAATTATTGGAAATTCTGGTTACCTTTAAAACCCTTTTTAAATTCAATTTATTTATTTAAAAATAAATAGAATAATAATTCCAGTTCAAACTAGTTCATTTCGATAAAAATCTATTTTTATCTTTTCAAATATGGAGTTTTTCATCCCAATTCTTCACAAATCATTTCTTATGATTTTACACAAATTATTGATATTTTTAATAATTTTATCAAGGCCCGTACAGTCGATTTCCATCAACGGCCATCGAACTGCACTTACAGCGACCTTTTTCAAATTTGATTTGGACATAATTCCAAATCCAACCATTAGATTTCAAATTTCTAATATTCGTTAGAAAGCTCTTTTTGATACGAACCCAACGGTTCCTGTTTTAGGAGAATTCGACGGTCGGATCTCCCGCAATATCCATTCGAAGTCAATGGTCGAAATTCGCGAACTTCCGCGGTGCGGCGCATTCTATTCAGGCAAGTATATATTATATATATAATATATACTTCGCCGATTTCCTTTTAAAACGTATTTTATAAATCGTTTTAAATTCGTTTTCAAAATGATTTCGACTTCACATTCAAATTCAAATCAAAATTGAATCTTTCCAATATAAATTCGTTTTAAATTCATTTCAAATCGATTTCCATTCTATTTCAATTTAATTCGAATTTCAATTCTATTCGAATTGCAATTCACTTCAATATTCATTTCAATTTGAATAAAATCGATATAAATATCGTTCACGTCAAAATGGCGCAAATCTAATCAACACGGCTATATATATATTTCTATTTTCAAATATTTCTATTCTAAATATTTCTTTTTCAAATATTTCTATTTCAAATATTTCTATTTCAAAACTGGAATTAGACCCAATCAATTACCATTTAATGTTGATTATATGGGTTTTGTACAACACATGTATATATCAACAATGACAAATAATCAACCATCATCCAAAGTGCACCACACAACTGCATAAGCATTAAATATAAATAATTAACGCTTACACAGTCTGTCGACCAATCGATCGACATACGGCTAAATAATTGGGATTAGTGTACGCCAAATATCATCCCAATACCTGTGTGGGGTTTCAAACAATCAAACACAGATTTTATTTGTGCAGTTGGGCGATGTGTAAGATTTATCGTCCCAATCAATATCAATCAAATCAGTGTATATAAACAAATCTCCGATTTGTTTATAAATATTTATTTTGTATACACGTTAAAAATTCTATTTTTAACTATAAAATATTTCCCACTATAAAATATTTTATTTCATTTCACATCACATCACACAATCAACTACACATCAAAATCAAACAAACAAGCATACAAGCTGTCCATGGTCTGTGGACGACGGGTGTCGGGTGGTACTAAACACCGTCTACATCCTAGTATATATTCAAACTAGAAAATTAAATTAAAAGGTGAGAAGTTCTCACAGAGGGTTCCACTCCGTCGTGCTTTGCTTTTGAACTGCTGAACTGTCTGGAGCTGCCTGAAATTCCAATGTAGTTCTTTTCACGCTGTTCATAATAAAAATTATATTTTTATTGCTTCATTCAATAAATGAAAATTTTATTTTTATTTCTACTTCATATATATTTTACGACGCTACTTTATATTTTCAAAAATCATATCTTTCTACTTATACAAAAATCGCATCTTTATTATTTCTACTATATAAAAATAGCATCTTTATTATTTCTACTATATAAAAATAGCATCTTTATTATTTCTACTATATAAAAATCGCATCTTTATTATTTCTATTATATAAAAATAGCATCTTTATTATTTCTACTATATAAAAATAGCATCTTTATTATTTCTACTATATAAAAATCGTATTTTTAATCTTTCTACTATATAAAAATCGTATTTTTACAATGATTTCATACAGATAAAGATTATATTTTTAATTCCTTAAAAACCGCATCTTTATATATATATATGTATATATATATATATTTTTATATAAAATCAATAAAACATTTCATAAAGTCAATTAAGCATTTTATATAAAAAAATCAAATTGCAGAAAGGGGAAAACTCATGTCGGTTTCCGGCTTCAGAATTTCGCGGATGGAGGCGGCAACCTAGGGAGGCGCAGGCGGGTGCGGAGCCTGAGCTCGCGGCAACTGGAGGTGGGCGTCGGTCTTCAAGTGGAGGCATCGGATTTTGAAAAGAGGGGAGGGATGCGCGAGGGGGTGGAGGCGTAGAGAGAGAAGGCGGAGGGAGGAAGTGGAGGTGGTGCGCTGAGGAGGAGGGGCGGGCGGCGCGTCGTGGGGAGGAGGATCGGATCGTCTCCGATCTGGAGAACGAGATAAAGAGGCTCGAGTTTTTTTTCCTGTTCAGTGAAAATAGATCGGGGGGGGGGGGGTTAAGTGGAGAAAAAGGGTTTAAATTTAATTATTATTTTATTATTTATTTTCTCCACAGAGTTGACTTTTATTTCGAACTCAAAATCGAACCCACCGACTGTCGTCCCTTGCGTATTACCCCATTCTGAACACAATGGGATATGTATCACAGGCCGATTCAACTGTTTCGATCAGTTTTCGTCAAAATCAAAATATAAATCTATATATTGAATTTGAACGCACATTTTAAATTACCGGGGCCACACAATAACTCTATAAATTCCCGAAAAATTATTTCTAGCTTCGTATTGACGATACGGTCCTAACAAAACTAGTTTCGTCGAATTCTGAGACCGTTTGAAAAATGGCCAATTTCCAATCGATTAAAATCAACTGAAAATGGTCAAACGCGTTTTCCTTTGCCACGCTCACATATTGATTCGAAAAATTATGAAATTTGAAACCTAGCAATAACTTGACATCACGGATCCAACAAAAGTGGTTTCGTCGAAAACTGAGGTCGTTTGCAAAATTTCCATTTTTAAGGGCCAGAATTCCATAGCGACTATTCTGAAAATTCATTTGGACATAATTTTTGATTCCCACTCTGAAATTTCGATTTTTCGCATTCGTTGGAAATATATTCTCAATTAGATTCAAATATTTTTGGTTTCACTAAAATCCGGTTTATTTTGCACCCGGTACATTCATTTGAAATTTGAAATCGAATTATCGAACTACCGCGCCATATTCAATTCCTGTTATATATATAAATAAATATTTATATTCTAACGACGATTTATATAAAACATACGTTTGAATTCCATTCAAAATAAATTTTCGTCGTTATTATTTAAAATAATTCATTTTAAATATTCAAAATTCGCTAAAATTGCCAAAATAAAATTTTTAAATTGGCTCGGAATTCCGGGTTATTACAGATCCACACATAAACACGGATGGTTTTCACCTTACGATAACCCAAAACACTTTCAAAATCAATACTTTTCTGATATTATGATAGTGTCTAATCACAAGTAATTAAAAATCTAGCAAAACGCTTGCATCTCACGCTACACATATATAGTATACAAACAAAACCGCGGGTGCTTATTGGAGATTGGATTCTGACTATGACAAGGTATGAGACCACTTGCCGATAGTGTATCGCTCTAGGCAAATACACTGGGTTCAACAAGAACGTCTTGCAACCCGGCCCACACATGACCGACCACTCATTTCGCTCGAGTGTATCGAATGTATATCACCAACGGTTAGGAGCTACCCATCATTTCCCGAAAAGGGACAGCATCAAAAATAGATAAAAGAATGAAATTAATTTTCTCTAGATAGGTGATATACACCCTAATGGGAGCGACCCACGTAGCCATGCTGCCTACCCGATTTCTGTCATTTCCCGGTTGATGAGGCTTGAGGTCATACCGTATCTTTTCGAAATCCTGACCACCATTCACTTTGAATGCCACATCGTCATACCCGCCAAATCACAAATTGATTTCCCCAAAAATATCACCGGTATCAAGCTAAGAGAAACGAATTCCTCTGCCACCAAATGTATGTACGTTTGAAGAGATCAACTTACGCGATCCGTTAGATATACTTTGTTAGACATTTGTCTATTCACGTTGTTCTGGGGCTGGACAAACCGAAGGCACTATTCTGTGAACATGATAGCTCTTGCATAACTCCGTCTTCAATTATTTTCATCATATTTGGTAACAACGCTAACGTCCATACAGAGTGGTTTTCAGACAATGAATCTGATCCCGGTCTCTCCGTATTGACGACGGGAAAATGGTCAAAAACTTCGATAGTCGGTGATTTAACTATCAAAGAAAAATAGGTGTACAACCAACGATCTTATTTCCAGATAGAACTTCGATCGATCAATCATCCATCAACACTGGTCTCCTTAAATTAATTTTATCATTAATTTATTCATTCCCATTTCTATATATTTGTAAATTCTTATTTTCTAAATTTGGAAAATATACTTTATTAATCACTGGAAAACATTTCCATATTTGCTCCATTACTTATTAGAAAACATTTCTAGTTCTTATTTGGAAAACATTTCCAAACTCCTTCATTTCATTTAAACAGATGTTTTAAATAAAACATCACTAAGCCAATCCAAACCGTGATACTCATTAATTAAATTCACTTAACCAACTTTCAGTATCGAACCTTAACCATTTCTTAGTTAAAACTAGAGCCAATCAAGTTGGGGTATGACTACCTCTCAGACCTTAACTGAACAACAATTCTAACTTCAAAATAGACAAGATTCACCTTTCAAATCTTTAACAAACTTCCTTGCGAAACTCTTGGATTCTATTTACGAATCCACTTCTTATTCGAAAACATTTATTATAACTATAGCGTTATAATCCCTACTTCTGAAATATCTAACTTCAAAGTATAACTTTTATTCCTTAATTTAACTAAATAACTAAACCACTAATTTATAAATAAATAAGTAAATCTTGATAAAAACGGAAAGTAAATATTACTTTCCCGAATTCGATATAATCGAATTCAACGTATAATTCTCTTTCAAAAAAATCTCTATTCGATAACTCCTTTTTGAACAAACTATATTCGATAACTCTTTCTACGAATAACTATATTCGATAACTCTTTCTTCGAATGATTTACATTCGATTAACTCTCTTCGAATGATTTACATTCGATTAACTCTCTTCGAGTAAACTATATTCGATTAACTCCCTTAATTCTATTCGAATAAACTATTTCGAATAACTCCTTTAATTCTATTCGAATAAACTATTTCGAATAACTCCTTTGGATTAACTCATTTGGATTAACTCGGTTTGATTAACTCATCTTGACTAACTCAACTCGATTAACTTAACTTGATTAACTTAATTGATTAACTCAACTTATTTAACTTAACTTATTTAATTCCTATCAAATAACTAATATTCGATTAACTTATATTCAAATAACTATGTTTGTTTTAACTTTATTTTTAATGGCTAATATTCGATTTAACTCCATTCGCTTGACTCTAGACCGCAGCGATCACAATGGCTACGCCTGATTCCCTCAGGAAACATCCGACCACCGTAGGCTATCTACAGCCCTGCGAATTACGCTAGCAGTCGTACGAAATGGAAAATCCTCCTAAATAACTATGTTTTACTAACTCTATCTCAAATAACTATATTTGATCAACTCTAATTGAATAACTAATATTCAATTAATCCTAATTCGATTAACTATGTTCAATTTACTCTATCTGGTTAACTATATCTAATTAACTCTAACTGGCTGACTTTAACTGATTAACTCTAATCAGTTACTCTAATTCAATTAAATCTAACTGATTAACTCTTAATCGACTAATTCTTCGTCCATATTCAGTTCCAAATATCGATGTTGAAATCGATTCTTACTTCTCTATATAAGTTCTGACTTATATATCCTACTTATCCAATGATAAACATTTATTTAATTTATAAAATATTATTTATAAATTTATCTTCTCCACTTATCTGTTAAAATAGATTTCTATTAAATGTCTACTTTAAATTCGTTTTCTGTTATACCCATGTGCGAAGCATGGGTCTAAACCTTCCTAGTGTAAAATTCTTTTTTTTATACAATTTTATTCATTTTTCAAGTATTTCCTTTTTATTGTCTATTTATTTTCGAAATAAATATTTTCTTTATAATTCTATTTATTTTCCAAAATAAATATTTCTATTTAAAATCTATTTGTAAATGTTTTACAAATATTCCCTTTTCAATTCTATTTGTAAATGTTTTATAAATACACCCGTTTTTATTTGTTTTCACAAATATTTCCTCTTTGTATTTTATCATATTTATTTCCCTAAATAAATATTTCTTTTTATAATATCCTGTTTAAATATGTTTCTTTTTATAACATCCTTTGATTTTATAAATATTTCTTTTTCAATATAACATTGAAAATTCGCTTTTTAACATTCCAGTATTCCTTATGGTATTTAACGTACCATATAACAATGATCGGTATCATTCAAACATTCAAAATCAACAACAGATTTCATATCACATCATATAACACAATGTATGAAAACAGTAAAATAAATGTTGAGGAACCTAGTTGGGTCCCTCCAACCTGTTTCCCTGCAACCACAGATGTTAATCAACATAAATAATACGGATGTGAAGTATTCTGATAAACTGAATTTATATTCGATTAACGATTTATATCTATATCGTTATCTATATTTTCAACCAATTAACTAGCAATTCAACCAAACAGCCAACACATAGAAAACAACCATCATTTATAAAATCTAAAAATATTTTATAAAAATATAAGTTGAGCAGAGTTAGTGAGATTTACTCACCTTGGATGATTATCGTTAAATAATGATAATCGGTCATTGATTTGATTCAGGCGTTTTATTTTCACCATAAATTCAAATGAGCTCCAATTCACTCCCGGTCAGTTCCATCGTGTAGCTCCCATCCATACGATCCCATCGGATCTTGTTTTATCCAATTCTGATACCGTATGGAAGAGTTATCAATTTAATAAGTTACACGTGTTATTTAAATTAAATAAGTCATTAGCTAATTTACCATTTGGCCCAACCATTTGTCTCTTGGCCCATAAAAAAACCTAGCCCAAACCGTTAATCATCCTTCTTCCAGAACGATACCCGAGCTCCCTCCTTTTTGCCATTACTGAATTATTCACGCCCACGCTGCTCCCTCGATACTTTATTACATCCAAAACGAAAACCACCATCATGATTCTCGTTAAACTCTCTTCCAACCTATATCATTTTTATCGAGCTCGCACTCCCTAGATGCATCGCGTCAACAGGACTGTCGAGTCATCCCAGGTTTTCATGTGACACCAAATTCCATCGAACTCCACCATATTTCGCAAACTCATGCGGTTTCCTCTTGTGAACCCAGAAATAACAACTAACACTCGTATCGATGCACACATACATCCAATTTCTAAAACCTAAGCACCCAAACCTCTCGCTGGAACACGTCGAGCTCATCAAACAAGCATCGCACATCTAAAAAGTGGTACTAAATCGAAGAGATTCACTCAACGAAGCTAAATATATAAGTATCATAATTTTACAGATTTTATTTGCAATAGTTTTGATTTTTCAATACTCATGGTTTTACTGTTAAAGGAAAAATGAAAGCGGCGGAAGGACTTGTTGACCGAAGAATGAATTCATTTAGGGTTAGAAGTGATGAGGGTTATTTATAGGATTTTTAATTATTTTTTATTTGAATATTATATTTATTTTTAATCAATAGCTATATGTGTTTACAGTTTAAAAATTCCTATGATCACACATCACACCCAAAAATCACAAAAATGGACATGCAGCTACAGTTCGACATTACGGACCCAACGAAACTGGTTTTGTCGAATTACGACTCCGTTTGCTCACACATCGTATTTTTAAAGTCAAAATATTGACTATTTTTCACACTAAAATCCCGTACGGCCATATACGGACTCTAAAAACCACGGAAATTGAAAATTAGCAATAATTTAATATTGCGAATCCAACAAAATTAGTTTCATAAAAAATGGAGGTCGTTTGCAAAACTGGCTAATTTTAAAGCTCTAAATAACCCATTTAAAAACAATTAATTTAAATATTTAAAAAAATATATTATCGTATATATTCACAATAGAATATCATACGACTTTAATTGGATTTATAACTCAATATTCCAAATCCAGTGTTACGTCGATATTAGATTTATATTTAAAATCCATTTAAAATATAAATAAATAGATATAAATTATAAAGGAATTCCATAGCGACTTTTTGAAAATTTGATTTGGACATAAATCAAAATCTACACGACGAAATCCTGATTTTTCTCTTCCATTAGAAAAATATACTTCACCAGCTCCGAACGTTTCTTGTTTCACAGAAATCCGATTTAAAACGGATTCTTTATATTCATTTAAAGTTCAAATCGCCAAATAGCGAACTGCCGTGCCATTTCGAACTCGATTTATAATTATATTATAATTATGCGTTCAAACTTCGTTTAAATAATATATTCGTTATTCTAATTCAATTCCGAACTAGAATATATATTTTGAATTGCCCAATTCACAAAATATTGTGAATTCTACTATTTCTGACTATTTCAGAAATTAAATATATTATTCTATTATTTATATTAATTAAATATTCACTATTATTTAATTAAACAACCATTAAATTCTCTATATCACTATTTAAATAATTAAATTAATTAATTATTATATCACTGGAAATACGGATCGTTACATTCTTCCCCCCTTAAAATAATTTCGTCCTCGAAATTGCTAAGGTAGAAAACAAACCCTACTAACTGGTTAAAAATTATTTGTTCGCTTCTTAACTTCAGTTTCAACTGAACCAATTTAATTTCAATTAAATATTTATTCATTCCTACTAACGAATATTTTGAAAAATCCAAAAAAATTTCTAACACCTTAAATTTTCGGAAAATTTCGCCAGCACCTCCTTTATACGGGTCAATAGTTCAAACCCTAACTCGCCTCTCTAGGCCCTTTTCTTCCAAAAAGAAAATCAAAAAGCCAAGCGGCTTGCCGATTCGGCACATAAAACCTCATATGGAAATTTAAACATGTACCTTTGTGTCAGGCATATTATTTTATCATTTCATTCTGCTACCATGCCAGCATATAAAAATGTATTCCCAAACAAAATTCCAATTTTTATCCTCAAAACCAAATCACCGCGTATCCAAGCCAAATTTCATTTCAAATCAAATTTCCATTCTTGATTCCATCTCCTAACTCATCAATCCAATACCATTCCAGATTCCTATCTCACAATTCAAAATCTGATTCTACTTAATATATTATATTCTAATTCAATTTCCAGTTAATTGGTTTCAATTCAATTCCAGCTTGTTCTCACAAATTTCTGTTTAAATTTGTTTTTGTTCAAACAATCCCTCCTGGGAGTTTTAAACAATTTAGCTCTTTCAAAAATCAAATATTCCTTTTCAGGATTCAAAACAACTTGTTTTCTCAAAACAATTCAACACAAAATCTTTGGTAGTAATCCATCACTTACAACTCGAAAATGAACACTGATGATGTGGCCAGCATCATCAGAGTTATTTCCCAACTATCGAAGTGAGTTCAATACTATATCACTTTCAAAACCATATCTAAACACTTCCATTTTGAAATTCATTTCAAAATACCATTTACAATGCTTTAAAACAATTTAAATTCTCCCAGGATTTTAAAATTCTCTTATATTCAATCCATATTCATTTACAACCACCTATTCAAATTTCCAGAGTTTTAATTTCAATTCTGATTTAAATTCAGATTTAACTCGCTTCGTAACACTTATACGAATTCTACTTTGTTATATTTAACCATTTCACTTTTTATAATCAACCAACACATCCAATATACTATAATATTTCAAATATTAATCATTCTTTTATATTAAAATATAATTTGAGTGAAATTATTCCATTTCTCCTCTTTTCAAAACATACTATGTTGGTTTATCGTATTCAATTGTTTGGTAATTCCTATCGATACAGTGGATCAAACTGATCGACCGAAATTCACAAACTACCCAACCAATAAATCCCCAAAATATAAAACATTTTTTTATAAAATCTACAAATACGTTCATTCGTATATATACACTCCACTCAATCTAGAGCATTACTAACCCCATCTCTACTGAGTCACGCCACAGAGCCAAGGTAATCACTTAACCTTCAGCTCTGATACCACTGTAACGAACTGGGATTTTCGACAACAAAAATCAACACAAAACTACCATGTTGAGTATTCAGACATCGGAAATACCTAATCATTAATAGAAAGAAGTTAGAAGGTGAGAATAGATAAGATAGAAAATTAGATAGAAGAAGAAGAAAATCACCACATAACATAATCAGAGTAATACAAATCTCACAGCGGAACGAATAATATATAACATAACTTTGCAATAAAATAGTATATATATACAATAACATTATCAGAGCCAACACTTACAAATAGCGGAAATAACAATAGCTATATAATCCTGAAGCCTCCTTCTTCAAGCTCCTCCAAGTATATCTATAAAGTTCTGAACTACTTGACTACCCATACAAATTTGGGCACCCAAGAGTTTAGGGGAAACAAAACAAAATAAACGTTGGGTCAGTCATGGGACTGGGGTGAGCAAACTCCAAACATTTGTTTAACTTTTCAAAACCCTTTTCAAAAGAAAATATAATTGTAAGACCGATCCACACATAAACACAGACGGTTTTTACGTTACGATAACCAAAAACACTTTCAAAATCAATACTTTTCTGATATTATGATAGTGTCTAATAACAAGTAATTAAAAATCTAGCAGAACGCTTGCATCTCACGCTCTACATATATAGTATACAAACAAAACCGTGGGCACTTATTGGAGATTGGATTCCGACTATGACAAGGTATGGGACCACCTGCCGATAATGTATCTCTAGGGGAAAATACACTGGGTTCAACAAGAACGTCTTGCAACCCGGCCCACACATGACCGACCACTCATTTCCTTGGGTGTATCGAATGTATATCACCAACGGATGGGAGCTACCCACCGTTTCCCGAAAAGGGACAACATCAAAAATAGATAAAAGAATGAAATTAATTTTCTCTAGATAGGTGATATACACCCTAATAGGAGCGACCCACGTAGCCATGCTGCCTGCCCGATTTTTGTCATTTCCCGATTGACGAGGCTTGAGGTCATACCGTATCTTTTGGAAAACATAACCACCATTCACTTTGAATGCCACATCGTCATACCCGCCAAATCACAAATTGATTTCCCCAAAAATACCACGGGTATAAAGCTAAGAGAAACGAATTCCCCCGCCACCAAACGTAAGTACGTTTGAAGATATCAACTTACGCGATCCATTAGATATACTTTGTCATACATTCATCTATTAACGTTGTCCTGGGGCTGGACAAACCGAAGGCACTATTCTGTGAACAGGATAGCCCTTGCATAACTCCGTCGTCAATTATTTTCATCATATTTGGTCACAACGCTAACGTCCATACAGAGTGGTTTTCAGATAATGAATTTGATCTCGGTCTCTCCGTATTGATGACGAAAAAATGGTCAAAAACTTTGATAGTCGGTGATTTAACTATCAAAGAAAAATAGGTGTACAACCAACGATCTTATTTCCAGATAGAAATTAGATCGATCAATCATCCATCAACACTGATCGCCTTTAATTTAATTTATCATTAATTTATTCATTACCATTTCTATATATTTGTAAATTCTTATTTTCTAAATTTAGAAAATATACTTTATTAATCATTGGAAAACATTTCCATATTTGCTCCATTCCTTATTAGAAAACATTTCTGGTTCTTATTTGGAAAACATTTCCAAACTCCTTCATTTGATTTAAACAGATGTTTTAAATAAAACATCACTAAGCCAATCCAAACCATTATACTCAATAACTAAATTCACTTAACCAACTTTCACTATTGAACCTTAACCATTTCTTAGTTAAAACTAGAGCCAATCAAGTTGGGGTATAACTACCTCTCAGACCTTAACTGAACAACATTTCTAACTTCGAAATAGACAAGATTCACCTTTCAAATATTTAACAAACTTCCTTGTGAAACTCTCGTATTCTATTTACGAATCCACTTCTTATTTGAAAACATTTATTATAACTATAGCGTTATAATCCCTACTTTTGAAATATCTAACTTCAAAGTATAACTTTTATTCCTTAATTTAACTAAATAACTAAACCACTAATTTATAAATAAATAAGTAAATCTTGATTAAAACGGAAAGTAAATATTACTTTCCCGAATTCGATATAATCGAATTCAATGTATAATTCTCTTTCGAAAAATCTCTATTCGTTAACTCCTTTTCGAAGAAACTATATTCAATAACTCTTTCTTCGAATAACTATATTCGATAATTCTTTCTTTGAATGATTTATATTCGATTAACTCTCTTCGAATGATTTACATTCGATTAACTCTCTTCGAATAAACTATATTCGATTAACTCCCTTAATTCTATTCGAATAAACTATTTCGAATAACTCCTTTAATTCTATTCGAATAAACTATTTTGAATAACTCCTTTGGATTAACTCGGTTTGATTAACTCATCTTGACTAACCCAACTCGATTAACTTACTTGATTAACTCAACTTATTTAACTCCTATCAAATAACTAATATTCGATTAACTTATATTCGAATAACTATGTTTATTTTAACTTTATTTTGGTTGGCTAATATTCGATTTAACTCCACTCGCTTGACTCTTGATCGCAGTGATCACAATTGTTACGCCTGATTCCTTCAGGAAACATCCGACCGCCGTAGGCTATCTGCAGCCCTGCACATTACGCTAGTAGTCATACGAAATGGCAACTCCTTTTGAATAACTATGTTTGACTAACTCTATCTCAAATAACTATATTCGATCAACTCTAATTAAATAACCAATATTCAATTAATCCTAATTCGATTAACTATGTTCAATTTACTATATCTGGTTAACTCTTACTGGTTAACTCTATCTAATTAACTCTAATTGGCTGACTCTAACTGATTAACTCTAATCAATTACTCTAATTCGCTTAACTCTAACCGATTAACTCTTAATCGACTAACTCTTCGTCCGTATTCAGTTCCAAATATCGATGTTGAAATCGATTCTTATTTCTCTATATAAGTCCTGACTTATATATCCTATTTATCCAATGATAAACATTTTATTTAATTTATAAAATATAATTTATAAATTTATCTTCTCCACTTATTTGTTAAAATAGATTTCTATTAAATGTCTTTTAAATTCATATTCTGTTATACCCGTGTGCGAAGCACGGGTCTAAACCTTCCTAGTGTAAAATTCTCTTTTTTATACAATTTTATTCGATTTTCAAGTATTTCCTTTTTATAGTCTATTTATTTTCGAAATAAATATTTTCTTTATAATTCTATTTATTTTCCTAAATAAATATTTCTATTTAAAATCTATTTGTAAATGTTTTACAAATATTCCTTTTTCAATTCTATTTGTAAATGTTTTACAAATACTCCCCTTTTTATTTGTTTTCACAAATATTTCCTCTTTGTATTTTACCATGTTTATTTCCCTAAATAAATATTTATTTTTATAATATCCTATTTAAAAATGTTTCTTTTTATAACATCCCTTGATTTCATAAATATTTCTTTTTCAATATAACATTGAAAATTTCCGTAACACCTCGTATTTTCTGTGAACTTAAGAATTACAAATCTAAGTATCATTAAAATATAAACTAAGAATCAGAGAAAGAGGGTTGCGCCATTACGTTCGTCTCAGAATTCTGCTTGGAAACGAGTCCGAGTTTGCAAGAATCGGAGTCCATATGAGGGAGATATGACCCTCCGAAGTTTCAGGAAATTTTCAGAATCGAAAACAGCTCGAAATTCGAATTCAAACCCAGACGCGGGCTGGGCGGGAAATTTCCCGCCCAGGACCCAGGTCAACTGGTGAGTCGACTGGGTAGTCGACCCCCCCGACCAGGTCGACTGGGCAGTCGACCTGGGGGTCGACCTGGTCCCCGAACCTGGTTTTGGGCCTAGGTGCATTCTTATGTATCTGGTCTCGTTTTCTGCCTAGATTCGTCTGCCTAAACCTATTTAAACAGCCCCAAACCTAGCCTTCTCTACACACAATTCTATTCTGCTTCTACTCTACCTCTGTTCTAAATAAAAATAAAAATGGCATCGCTACTCTACTGGAATCAAAACTAGAAGCTAATCAACATCAACCTAAGCAACTCAATTCAAGCTTGAAACTTCAACAACGGTTAAAGAAGATCAACTAACGTCGCTACAACTATCTTTCTTTTAGAATCCAATCAAGGCAAGTACAGTTATTTTCCGATATAAACTTTAATCATAATTGTGACATGATTGTAAATCTGAATTTGAGGTTGTGTATATTCTGTTCTGATCTATTTTATTCTGTATCTCTTTCTTCCTTCTGTTCTATAGCCAGGCTACTCCGAGCCTGCACCAAATCTCATAAGAGATTAATGCACGAACGCTAAAATGTTTGGGACAAATAATGAATGTGGCATAATTGGACATGGCTATTCGGTAACTAAAAGGACACATGTTGTAAACTGGACTTAGATCTATGCATATTCTGTGAATTGGAAGAAGAGGAACCATGGTATGTTAACATGTGACTTGAGACATTGGATATAACGCATATTTTGAATTAAGATCTGTTATAACTAGATTGTTGGGCATATTGTTTATATAAACAATTCATGATTTGAAAGAGAATATGACTTAGGTGTGAAGATCTATATTAAGATTTGATAACTATCAAATGTGAATAACACCTAAGTAGGAGATTTTTGAATATATGACATGCATTGAAATCGATGGCTATATTTGGTATAATTTATATGTGAATCTTTTGTACTGGGCAAGTTGAACTAAATTGGGACATGTAAATTATGACCATAATCTGTGACATGTAAATTCAATGCAAACGTGGGGTATATGATCATAGTGTGAATCATGACAACTATTTAGGCATGCAAACTTAGGCCAAATTTATAATTAGGCAAGATATGTTCGTGAAACTTTAAGGAATGATTAAATCTATTATATTTGCCTAATTTGCTAGTTCTGCTATATTTGCCTAATCTGCTAGTTCTGTTATATTGCCTAATCTGCTAGTTCTGTTACATTGCTTAATTTGCTAGTTCTGCTCTACTGCTTAGTCTGCTAGATCTGTTCATCTGCCAAATCTGTCATCTGCTAAGTCTGCTGAAAATGCCAAATCTGTTATATGCTAAATCTGCTAAATTACTTAATCTGCTGAATCCGTTAAGTCGCCTAATCTACGAAAATCTGTTATATGCTAAGTTGTTATATTCAGTCTGTTATTGACATAATCTGAATTAGCTATGAATAATTGACATGTATATAAGGTGTGGGCATAAATGGTAAATTATTAATTAATTGGCCGCAAAGATAAACATGGCTAACTCGAGGTTAGAATGAGTTTGCGGCGTAATCCTGCCCGGAACCGCCCGGCACATCCAGTGGTCGCAAACAATAGGTTCTAATGTGAGAAGTTAGTCATAATATGCTTAGACACGATAGGTCTGGCTTGTGGCAGAAGTCTGCCCGGAACCGCCCGGCCCATCCAACGGCCACAAGCTAGCGACCTAATGTGAGAGGTCTGTGCATTAATAATTAATTAATGCAAATCTGAGATAAAAATGATGTCAAAAACGTGACGGGTGGATAGGGTTAAACCAACTGGACAAATATATATATAATAAACCCGTTCATGAATCTGTAGGCCCAATACAAAGTTAGACAAATCTGAAATCTGTTAATTCTGTACATCTGATCCGTTAGTCTGAAAACTTGTTGATTTAATTGTCTGATCTATGAACTAGTAAATCTGATCTCTGTATGTCTGAACTTGTAAATAAGTTAATCTGAAATCTATTAGTCTGGGGACACAAGGTTAGGAGGGAATTTACTTGTGTCATCTGTTGTTTGGGACCCATATTAGTCAGTAACCCTTTCTGGTATCAAAACTTTGACCCAACAGTACGTAGGGTCCGGGCACGCTTACTGAACTAATTATAAGCGGTTCATTCTGATAATGGCGAGGGGTGTTGATGGTGCGTTCCAACCGGGTCATGTGCATGCATGGATCCCGGTCTGCCTCTGAGGATGTAAGACGCCGTGGCATCTGTAAATAGGTATGTGCCAATTGGTTGTCACTTTAGGGAGTGATACACCCTACTGTGGGGCCGACACGAGGTATTTATGTATTAGGAAGCCGATCGCTTGGGGTAGGGTTTTAGGGTACACTTAGTTCTGTCTGTTTCTGTTGGTACCGTCTGTTTCTGTTGGGTGGTAACACCTGTCTATTTCTGCATGGTACCATCTGTTGGGGTGGTAAAGGCCCATTACTAGTGTACACCTAATTCTACATTCTGTTTCCGTAGGGATTAATCTGTTTATGCTTCTGTCTGTCTCTGTTCGGGTGGTAAAGGCCCATTACTAGCACTCTCTTCTGTGTAAATTATTATGTACCCATTTCTGTTTCAGTTTAGACATTAGGGTGACACCTAATTCTGTTATACTAGTAATAGTGCAGAGAAGTGTAAAGAAATAGCTTATGTCATTCTGTTCTTCTGTAATATCCGCTACACCTGTTACTGTTATCTCTCATCCAGTTTTATTTTCATGTCATGTTATTATTATCTGTTCATAACTGAAAATCACTGGACTTTCCAGACTTTTTGTCTAACCCTTGTTGTTTCGCCTTCTTTCTTCCGTTTCCCTTTGTGAGTGACCTTAAAAGAGGTGGGGTGTTACACTTGGTATCAGAGTTGAAGGTTACTGGATTTGATAAAAAGTTTTTGAAAACTATTTTCAAAAAAGGTTTTAAAAGGAAGTATTTTCAAAAGTAAAGCTTATTTTTGAAAAACATAATCCCCAAAAGCCATATATCTATCTTATGATCCTCTGTTTGAATCTTTGTTTCCTTCTTTCTCCGGGGCTCCCGACTTTCTGCGAGGTAACCTCATCGCGGCATGGTTCTGTAGGCTTGATAAGACTACGACACCGGTCAAAGGGCAAATAAACGCCCGACTTCCATCTGTAGCCGCAGTAGTCTCGCCTACGACTAATTTTCTTTCGAGCTTTGTATGATTTTCCGTGCGATGGAGACAGCTTTCGAGGGACTTGTCAAATAGTAAAGATGAGAATGAGGGAGATTGGCTAAGGAGCACAACCCAAGGATGAGAAACTCATGGATATGGACTTGGTTCACAAAGGAGGCGAAAAAGGAAACACAAAGGAAGGAATAAAAGTCTGAAGATAAAGGAGGAGAAAAGTGCTTTACTTATGGAAGCTTGACTCATCTGGACAAGGATTGCCGAAAGAGGAAGGACACTCACTTCAACTGTGGTGAGATGGGACACTTCACTAGGGACTGCCCGAAGAAACGGGGGCAAGGATAGAGGACATGACCTACTTCGGGAAGGCAGGCGAATGCTCTCATAGTTGGTGGATAGGATATAAGTAGGAAAATTTCCGTAGAGAGTTTAGTTTCCTTATCTGAATATTGAGTTAGAACTCTTTCCGATTATGGCATTCTGATTTCGTAGTCGAGTCTCTGCACTTTAATACTAGTATTGTTTTTGATTCCACTGTAGGGTCAAACCCATAGGGGTTATGACTCATCTGGTTGTGATAGATTGGGGTTTGAGAGATATCCGTGTTAGGCGTCAAGAAGGACGCATACATTCTGGGTTTTATCATGCTTAGTTTCCTAAGAATCATTTGGTAATCTGATCTGTACTAGTAGTCTGTAAGCATCTGGATATTTCTGAAAAGGTTAAGATTTCTAGTTTTGACATTGTCTAAAGAGGGTAATCCTCTGGGCATCAATCTGATGTTGATCTCGGTCTTCGGGGCGGATACTTAGGGAATTTGTCTCTCAACCAAGGTCTAATGGAAACCAAGTTTCTGTTTTATCTGTACTCGCTTCCATCATTCGACTATATCCTATCGATCGAGTCTTCGACCTATAGATAGGAACCCTATGGATGTAAACATGTGTTTGAGACATGTTATGTTTGATGGTTGCAAGTGGATGCAAGTGGTTGCTAGTGGTTGCTCGTGGATGCATATACACACACTAGGCACTAGATCGGCTCGAAAACACTCTCATACTGCATATGGATGTGTGAGCATTTTAAATTTTTGTGGATGCAAAATGGTTGACTCATCACATGGATGTTGCATTTGGATGAATGATTGCGCACACATTTAGAAATAATATGTATCAAATAGGAAGATTGCATACATGTTGGACTCATGACACTGACATAGTTCGCATTAAGGAGGTCAACTGAATCAGTGGACCGCCTGATCTTTGCATTAGATAAGGAACATATACACACACTTTTGCATATGTTCATACAACATTAGAAGTTTCTAAGGACAATGGACGCCAGTGATTGATGATTGAGTAGATGGATGTTGGATGGTAGGACACATTCTTCTTAACTTGAAGATTTCAGGGACGAAATCCTTTAAGGAGGGGAGAATGTAACACCCCGTATTTTCTGTGAACTTAAGAATTACAAATCTAAGTGTAATTAAAATATAAAATAAGAATCAGAGAAAGAGGGTTGCGCCATTGCGTTCGTCTCGGAATTCTTTTTGGAAACAAGTCCGAGTTTGCAAGAATCGGAGTCCGTATGAGGGAGATATGACCCTCCGAAGTTTCAGGAAATTTTCAGAATCGAAAACAGCTCGAAATTCGAATTCCAAATTCGAATTCAAACCCAGAAGCGGGCTGGGCGGGAAATTTCCCGCCCAGGACCAGGTCGACTGGGTAGTCGACCCCCCCGACCAGGTCGACTGGGCAGTCGACGTGGGGGTCGACCTAGACCCCGAACCTGGTTTTGGGCCTGGGTGCATTCTTATGTATCTTGTCTCGTTTTCTGCCTAGATTCGTCTGCCTAAACCTATTTAAACAGCCCCAAACCTAGCCTTCTCTACACACAATTCTATTCTGTTTCTACTCTGCCTCTGTCCTAAATAAAAATAAAAATGGCATCGCTACTCTGCTGGAATCAAAACTAGAAGCTAATCAACATCAACCTAAGCAACTCAATTCAAGCTTGAAACTTCAACAACGGTTAAAGAAGATAAACTAACGTCGCTACAACTATCTTTCTTTTAGAATACAATCAAGGCAAGTACAGTTATTTTCCGATATAAACTTTAATCATAATTGTGACATGATTGTAAATATGAATTTGAGGTTGTGTATGTTCTGTTCTGATCTATTTTATTCTGTATCTCTTTCTTCCTTCTGTTCTATAGCCAGGCTACTCCGAGCCTACGCCAAATCTCATAAGAGATTAACGCTCGAACGCTAAAATGTTTGGGACAAATAATGAATGTGGCATAATTAGACATGGCTAATCGGTAACTAAAAGGACACATGTTGTAAACTGGACTTTAATCTATGCATATTCTGTGAATTGGAAGAAGAGGAACCATGGTATGTTAACATGTGACTTGAGACATTGGATATAACGCATATTTTTAATTAAGATCTGTTATAACTAGATTGTTGGGCATATTGTTTATATAAACAATTCATGATTTGAAAGAGAATATGACTTAGGTGTGAAGATCTATATTAAGATTTGATAACTATCAAATGTGAATAACACCTAAGTAGGAGATTTTTGAATATATGACATGCATTGAAATCGATGGCTATATTTGGTATAATTTTATGTGAATCTTTTGTACTAGGCAAGTTGAACTAAATTGGGACATGTAAATTATGACCATAATCTGTGACATGTAAATTCAATGCAAACGTGGGGTATATGATCATAGTGTGAATCATGACAACTATTTAGGCATGCAAACTTAGGCCAAATTTATAATTAGGCAAGATATGTTTGTGAAACTTTAAGGAATGATTAAATCTGTTATATTTGCCTAATTTGCTAGTTCTGCTATATTTTCCTAATCTGCTAGTTCTGTTATATTGCCTAATCTGCTAGTTATGTTATATTGCTTAATCTGCTAGTTCTGCTCTACTGCCTAGTCTGCTAGATCTATTCATCTGCCAAATCTGTCATCTGCTAAGTCTGCTAAAAATGCCAAATCTGTTATATGCTAAATCTGCTAAATTACTTAATCTGCTGAAACCGTTAAGTCGCCTAATCAGCGAAAATCTGTTATATGCTAAGTTGATATATTCAGTCTGTTATTGACATAATCTGAATTAGCTATGAATAATTGACATGTATATAAGGCATGGGCATAAATGGTAAATTATTAATTAATTGGTCGCAAAGATAAACATGGCTAACTCGAGGTTAGAATGAGTTTGCGGAGTAATCCTGCCCGGAACCGCCCGACACATCCAGTGGCCGCAAACAATAGGTTCTAATGTGAGAAGTTAGTCATAATATGCTTAGACACGAGGTTAGGTCTGGCTTGTGGCAGAAGTCTGCCCGGAACTGCCCGGCCAGTCCAACGGCCACAAGCTAGCGACCTAATGTGAGAGGTCTGTGCATTAATAATTAATTAATGCAAATCTGAGATAAAAATGATGTTCAAAACGTGTTGGGTGGATAGGGTTAAACCAACTGGACTAATATATATAATAAACCCGTTCATGAATCTGTAGGCCTAATACAAAGTTAGACAAATCTGAAATTCTGTTAAATCTGTACATCTGATCCGTTAGTCAGAAAACTTGTTGATTTGATTGTATGATCTGTGAACTAGTAAATCTGATCTCTGTATGTCTGAACTTGTAAACAAGTTAATCTGAAATCTGTTAGTTTGGGGACACAAGGTTAGGAGGGAATTTACTTGTGTCATCTGTTGTTTGGGACCCATATTAGTCAGTAACCCTTTCTGGTATCAAAATTTTGACCCAAAAGTAGGTAGGGTCCGGGCACGCTTACTGAACTAATTATAAGCGGTTCATTCTGATAATGGCGAGGGGTGTTGATGGTGCGTTCCAACCGGGTCATGTGTGTGCATGGATCCCGGTCTGCCTCTAAGGCTGTAAAACACCGTGACATCTGTAAATAGGTCTGTGCCAATTGGTTGTCACTTTAGGGAGTGATACACCCTACTGTGGGGCCAACACGGGGTATTTATGTATTAGGGAGCCGATCGCTTGGGGTAGGGTTTTAGGGTACACTTAGTTCTGTCTGTTTCTGTTGGTACCGTCTGTTTCTGTTGGGTGGTAACACCTGTTTGTTTCTGCATGGTACCATCTGTTGGGGTGGTAAAGGCCCATTACTAGTGTACACCTAATTCTACATTCTGTTTCCGTAGGGATTAATCTGTTTATGCTTCTGTCTGTCTCTGTTCGGGTGGTAAAGGCCCATTACTAGCACTCTCTTCCGTGGAAATTATTCTGTACCCATTTCGGTTTCAGTTTAGACATTAGGGTGACACCTAATTATGTTATACTAGTAATAGTGCAGAGAAGTGTAAAGAAATAGCTTATGTCATTCTGTTCTTCTGTAATATCCGCTACACCTGTTACTGTTATCTCTCATCCAGTTTTATTTTCATGTCATGTTATTATTATCTGTTCATAACTGAAAATCACTGGACTTGCCAGACTTTTTGTCTGACCCTTGTTGTTTCGCCTCCTTTCTTCCGTTTCCCTTTGTGAGTGACCTTAACGGAGGTGGGGTATTATAATTTCCTTTTTAACATTCCAGTATTCCTTATGGTATTTAACGTACCATATAACAATGATCGATATCATTCAAACATACAAAATCGACAACAGATTTCATATCACATCATATAACACAATGTATGAAAACAGTAAAATAAATGTTGAGGAACCCAGTTGGGTCCCTCCGACCTGTTTCCCTGCAACCACTAATGCTAATCAACATAAATAACACGGATGTGAAGTATTCTGATAAACAGAATTTATATTCAATTAACGATTTATATCTATAGCGTTATCTATATTTTCAACCAATTAACTAATAGTTCAACCAAACAGCCAACACACAGCAAACAACCATCATTTATAATTTCTAAAAATATTTTATAATAATATAAATTGAGAAGTGTTAGTGAGATTTACTCACCTTGGACGATTATCGTTAAATAACGATAATCGGTCATTGATTTTATTCAGGCGTTTTATTTTCACCATAAATCCAAACGAGCTCCAATTCACTCCCGGTCAGTTCCATCGTGTAGCTCCCGTCCATATGATCCCATCGGATCTTGGTTTGTCCAATTCTGATACCGTATGGAAGAGTTATCAATTTAATAAGTTACACGTGTTATTTAAATTAAATAAGTCATTAGCTAATTTACCATGTGGCCCAACCATTTATCTCTTGGCCCATAAAAAAAACCTAGCCCAAACCATTAATCATCCTTCTTCCAGAACGATACCCGAGCTCCCTCCTTTTTTCCATTACTGAATTATTCACGCCCACGCTGCTCCCTCGATACTTCATTACATCCAAAACGAAAACCACCATCACGATTCTCGTCAAACTCTCTTCCAACCTATATCACTTTTATCGAGCTCGCACTCCCTAGATGCTTCGCGTCAACAGGATTGTCGAGTCCTCCCAGGTTTTCATGCGACACCAAATTCCATCGAACTCCACCATATTTCGCAAACTCATGCGGTTTCCTCTTGTGAGCCCATAAACAACAACTAACACTAGTATCGATGCACACATACATCCGATTTCTAAACCCTAAGCACCCAAACCTCTCGCTGGAACCCGTTGAGCTCATCAAAAAAGCATCGCACATCTCAAAAGTGGTACTAAATCGAAGAGATTCACTCAGCGAAGCTAAATATATGAGTATCATAATTTTACAGATTTTATTTGCAATAGTTTTGATTTTTCAAAACTCATGGTTTTACTGTTGAAGGAAAAATGAAAGCGGCGGAAGGATTTGTTGATCGAAGATTGAATTCATTTAGGTTGAGAAGAGTTGAGGGTTATTTATAGGATTTTTAATTATTTTTTTATTCGAATATATTATTTATTTTTAATCAATCGCTATATGTGTTTATTGTTTAAAAATTCCTATGATCACACATCACACCTAAAATCATGAAACTGGACATGCTGCTACAGTTTGACATTATGGACCCAAAGAAACTGGTTTTGTTCAATTTCGACTCCATTTGCTCACACAACGTATTTTTAAAGTCAAAATATTGACTATTTTTCACATTAAAATCCCGTACGGCCACATATGGACTCTAAAAACTACGGAAATTGAAAACTAGCAATAATTTAATATTGTGGATCCAACAAAATTAGTTTCGTCGAAAACGGAGGTCGTTTGCTAAACTGGCTATTTTTAAAGCTCTAAATAACCCATTTGAATATATAAATATATTTAAAAACATCTAATTAAATATTTAAAAATAAATATTATCGTATATATTCACAATAGAATATCATACGGCTTCAATTGGATTTATAACTTGATATTCTAAATCCAGTGTTATGTCGATATTTGATTTATATTTAAATCCATTTAAAATATAAATAAATCTATATAAATTATAATGGAATTCCATAGCGACTTTTCGAAAATTTGATTTGGACATAAATCAAAATCTAGACAATGAAACCCTGATTTTTCTCTTCCATTAGAAAAATATACTTCACCAGCTCTGAACGTTTCTTGTTTCACAGAAATCCGATTTAAAACGGATTCTGTATATTCATTTGAAGTTCAAATCGCCAAATAGCAAACTGCCACGCCATTTCGAGCTCTATTTATAATTATATTATAATTATACGTTCAAACTTCATTTAAATAATATATTCGTTATTCTAATTAAATTCCAAACTGGAAAATATATTTTGAATTGCCCAATTCGCACAATATTGTGAATTCTACTATTTCCGACTATTTCAGAAATTAAATATATTATTCTATTATTTGTATTAATTAAATATTCACTATTATTTAATTAAACAACCATTAAATTCTCTATATCACTATTTAAATAATTAATTAAATTAATTATTATATCATTGGAAATACGGGTCGTTACAGAAAATTTCTTTAAATCTATCCCAGGTGATATTACCTTCTGGATTATCCTTTGTAACAGTTTCCCACCAGATTAAAGCTTCATCTTTGAGTGTCCAAGATGCTATTAGTCTTTTCTGATCATCTCTCAGCTTTAAGCCTTCAAAAATTTTCTCCGAAGAACGCATCCATGCTTGTGTTTCAATAACGGACTATTTGCCCGAGAATGCTACTCCACCCAGATTTCGATACTTCTTTACTAGAGCTTCTAGATCTAGTTCTGGTTGTGGGAGCATGATTTGACTCATTAGATTATTGAACTAAAGAATTTCTTCTTCTATTTCTACCACTCATTTTCTACTATGACTGCAAATACTAGACAAAGAGTCAGGCCAACAGAAAAGATATTATAAAGCATACAGACATATATTTAAATGTAAACGAATCTATGGGGGTGTATTTTATTCTGCTTTATTCATTCTAGGGCATTTCTAGTCCTATCTATGATGATTTATTCACCTTAGAATACTGCTGATTCTATTTCTGACGAGTTCGTTAACATGTCATATTCTGGAGCTAAGGTTAACCAAAGCTCTAATACCAACTGTGATGACCCCAAACTCCCATGCCACAGAAGCAAGGATATTCATTGGAATATAACACATAAACAATAACAGCAGAACAGAATCATTGAATTACACGATATAAAGTACATCAAAGTTACACTGGAAATAATATTAACATCAGAGTTACAAACATAACAAGATCATATTTAGTACATAAAACAGTTTCACCTTAATATAAAATGTTTGCAGCGGAATCAAACATGATATTCTAAATGAATTCTGAACAGCATAATAGAAATGATAGGATCCATCTTCAGCTCCATAGCTATCCAGAATGAGTCTTCTAAAACCTAAATACAAGGCTGCCCGTGTGGAAAAGAAGGCACCCGAGTTTGCAAAGTGAACCAAACTACGAGTCAGTCATGGGACTAGTATGAGAAATTTTACATAACCTATTTAATAATAAGGCTAATCACAAGACCAAGCCGCTAACGCGGAACGGGTTTACTCCACTAGATTGCCAGTGCACAAATAAAGTAAATCATCAAAAAACACAATGCTTTTAGAAAAATGAAACCATTCTAAGACTCAAGTCCCATCACACAATGCAACGCAAACCGAAGGATAGAGTTTTACCTTATAATGGCCAAAATATGCTTGATACGTATAAAACAGATTTGATATTATTATTAATGTCTATATGTTTTCAAAAACATTTTCAATCATAATGTATCAATCATAGACGGCATAGCTACCATATACTATGTCGCCATACTAGTTCTACAATCAAAACCACACGATATCGTATTGGAAGTTGGATTTCCATCATGAACAAAGGCAAGGGATCGTCCTTCGAATTCGAGACACTCTAGCCCATGCCTCAGGACTCAGACTCAGGTGAGCCCTTAGATCTTCAGGGCCGGTCCACAAATACTTTAGTGGATTAGTAATTCCTGAATAATACATTTCTCCACCCTATGGGGCGTAAATCAAGAGCCTCTAGGGACTCAAATCCGAGGCGCCTCGTTCCATCATCCACATAAGTAAAAATGTCTGGGCTCTATACCATGACACCACTCCTATCTAGAAAGAAATGCATGTGCTCCTTGTAGTCCTCCGCCGTTTCTGGTTCATACCGGGGTGTGAGGCTCGCGAATCAACGCTATATACAAAGCTATGCTAATTAAAGTTGTGCTTTGATCATCAACCACTAGGATCTTCTTTTCAACAAAAGCCATGATCAATTGCATCTTGGAATGCCACACTAACAATTCACACCATGCGACTCATGTCTATCGATATATAACCTCTGATCTCGTACGTCTTAGAGAAGGGTGTCAGGCAAGAGAATAAATTCTCCGCCACCAAGTAGATATATATTTAATAGAAATCAATCAGCACAGAATAAAATCCAACGTCAGACATACATCCATTTACAAGTCTTTTCTGGGTCTGAACGAAATCGGAGACACCTTATTCCTCATTCCATATGTCCAATACAGAATAGAGGCTCTCGCATGTCCGGACAATCAACAAGTACTTCCGGATAACTACCACTGTAACCCTTTCAAGGCAGCAACTCCAATCAAAGGCATCAATAGTTGTCCCTTCGATGTGAAGATCACCGGTCTACAACCCCCATCTTCATATCTTCAACTTCTAATCGTCGATCAATTATTTGAAATGAGAATTAACTCCGCCTTTTCAAATAATTCAGGAATATATATAATTCAAATCATTTCTTTTCATTCCATACCATTTAACGATTTATCGCTATTTTTATTTATACAAAAATAGCCCCTTTTAATTAAACGAAGCTTTAGGTCATTACGCGGCCCTGGCGCTGTTTTTATTAAAATTTGAATTGCACATTTCTCAAAATCTAACCGGTGGATTTTAGTGAATTTTATATCGTTGGAAAGATCTTTCCAAAGTGAACCCAACGGTTCCAGTTTTGGGAAAATTCGACGGTCGGATCTTTCGGTATAATCTTTTGAAGTTACGATTCCAAATCGCGAACTACCGCGGACGATTCATTTTATTTTAATATATATATATATACATATATAAATGTAATTCATTCGACGATCTCAAATTATTTATTCTTTAAATAATTTTATACACTTCATACACATGTTAAAAGAATATTTTTGTCTAACAAAAATAGATTTTAACATGTTGTTCTTTTTAATGACTCATTCATACATTTAAAATGTAATTTTTAATGTAAAAACATTTTCATCAAGCAATGGATATTTTTAATGATTCCTGTTTACATTAAAAATATGATTTTTAATGTAAAAATTTTTAATCAAACAATTCTATTTTTAATGTAAAAACATATTTGTCAAACAATTCTATTTTTAATGAATCATTGTTTACATTAAAAATGTAATTTTTAATGTTACATTATATTTTCAAATAATGAATCTCTTTAATGACTTCTTCTTACATTAAAAATGTAATTTTTAATATACAAACATACCTATCAATTTTGAATCTTTTTAATGATTAATACTTACATTAAAAATGTGATTTCTAATGTAAAAAAAAATTACCGAACAATAAATCTTTCTAAATGATTCATTTTTACATTAACAATGTAAACTTTAATATAAAAATATTTCAAACAATGAATCTTTCTAAGTGATTCATTTTTACATTAACAATGTAATTTTAATGTAAGAACATTTTTCAAACAATGAATCTTTCTAAATGATTCATTTTTACATTAACAATGTAATTTCAATGTAAGAACATTTTTTAAACAATGAATCTTTCTAAGTGATTCATTTTTATATTAACAATGTAATTTTAATGTAAGAACATTTTTCAAACAATGAATCTTTCTAAGTGATTCATTTTACATTAACTGTAACAACCCGGATAATCAAAACAAATTTAAAAATTTTATTTTGGCAATTTTAACGGATTTTGAATATTTAAAATGATTTATTTTAAGTAATAACGGCTAGAAATTTATTTTGAACAGAATTAGAACGTATAAATTTATTTAAATCGAAGTTAGAATATAAATATTCATTTTAATTATAAAAGGAATTGGAAATGGCGCGGTAGTCTGAAAATTCGATTTCAAATTTCAATTGAATGTACAGGATTCAAAATAAACCCGATTTTAGTGAAACTAGAAATATTTGAATCTGTTTGAAAATATCTTTCCAAAGAATGTGAAAAATCTAGATTTCATAACGGGAATAAAAAGTTATGTCCAGTTGAAAATTCAAAATAGTCGCCATGGAATTTATAATATATATAACCCTTAAAAATAGCGATTTTGCAAACGACCACCGTTTTCGATGAAACCACTTTTTTGGATTCGGAATGTCAAATTATGGCTTGATTCCAATTTTCATATTTTTTGGAATCAATATGTAAGCGTGGCGGATTTAAACGTGTTTGGTCAATTCAGTTTGAATTTAATCGACTGAAAAATGACTGTTTTTCAAACGTTCTCCAAATTCGACAAAATTAGTTTTGTTGGGACCATATCGTCAAAACAAAACTAGAAATATATTTTTTGTAATTTTTAGAGTTCGTATATGGCCTCAGTAAATTGAAATGTACATTTAAATTAAATATATATATCGATTTATATTTTAATTTAAAGAAAAACTGACCGTAATAGCCGAATTGGGTTACGAAACATATCCCATTGTGTCCGAAATGGGGGTGATTAGCTAGGGGTGACAGTCGTTGGGTTTGATTTGGAATTCGAACGTAAAACAGAAATAAAGGGATTAAAATATTATTAAAAATAGTTATAAATATCCACACTCCCTTCCCCAATGCCCTAGTCAACGCGCAGATCAAGTCAACCCTCATTCAAAGCTGCCTCTTAAGTTTTTACGGTCAAAATCGTCCAAAATTGAATCCAAAAATTCTCCTTATGGAATTCAAATTAAATCCTAGTGTAGAGCGAAAATTGTAATACTCTGTTAGCTCTTCAGTTTGGTACCACTTTGATGGAATTTCATCTGCTGTCCAACGCGAATTTAGGGCACAAAGTGTCGTTGTTCTTGGCGAGTTTCGAGGCAGGGAGGGCCACCGGAGGTGGCGGTGCTCAGGGTGGAGGGGCGGCTAGCGTGGACGGTCGGAGTGGGGCCCTCCGATATCTGGGTACGGTCATAGGATGGAGCAGCGGCGGTCGATCTTCTTCTTGGAGCAATGGGTCACGGTGTTCACATAGTAACGAGAGGGTAATTAATGGGGAAGATAATTAATTAGGGTGTAGTTAGTTTAAATAATTATATTAATTTTGTAATAAATGTTTGTAACATCACAACTTCTTCATACGAAGTCGGAAATTCGTGATTTCAGAGGCGTTGGAATCCTCTTTTCGAGAGCTTCAACATGGAACTGACTAGAAGCGATTTAGAGCAAATCAGAATGTCAGGCAAATTCAAATCCAATCGGTTTAGAAATTCAGAAATAAAACCGTCGGAGTGGAAACCAAAGGTGAGAATATCTTCTCACTCTATTTATTTTCCAGTAAAATATATACTAGGATGTAAACGGTGCTTAGCAGCACCCGACACCATTTATTGTACAAACCATGATTGTTTGTTTGAATTTAATGGACTGTATTGTATTGTATTGTGATGTATGAATAGAATATATAAAATATTCATGTACGGAATAAAATATTTGAACAATAAAAATATAATTTTTATTGAATATATGAACCATATAAAATGGTCATGTGTTGAAAATAAATATTCATTTACAAATCAGATGATTTGTTTATGTACACCCATTTAATTGATATTGATTGGGACGATAAATTTTACACATCGCCTAATTGCACGAATAATGTTCAGTATGTGTTGTAGGAAAACCCCACACGGGTATTGGAATGATATTTGACATACACTAATCCCGATATTAGTTGTATGTCTATCGATGGGTTGACAGGCTGTGATGAGCGTTAATTATTTATTTTTAACTTATAAAGTTGTAAATTGCACTCTGAATGATGGCTGACTATGTATGATTGTATACTGTTGTGTATACGTGTGTATGAAATCCATGTAAATAACATTATATGGTAATTGACTGTGTCTGATTCTGTAACGACCCACAAATCAGTACTATCTGAGTTGACTAATAACACCACACGTCCAACCCAAATTGCATAGAAATACGAATCATTATTAGAAAGAAGTAAGAGGGTGAGAAATAGAAAGAAATGTTAGAATAGAAGAAAACAGAGAAGACACAGCTCATAGCTGAACGAATAAAATATATTATATAACATAACTTTTGAAATACAAATCAGTAACTGCATATGCATACCATTATCAGAGAACAACAGTTATTCCTGGAACAGTTATAAACACCTGTTTCCAGATACAACATAGTACACAGCGGAAATATGATAATCTATAGCTAACTGGTGAAGCCTCCTGCTTCCAGCTCCTCCAAATGAATCTGTAAAATCCTGACTACTTGACTGCCCGTACAAATTTGGGCACCCAAGAGTTTAGGGTAAAACAAACAAAATAAACTCTGGGTCAGTCATGGGACTGGTGTGAGTAAACTCCGACCATTTGTTTAACTTCCAAAATCCTTTCGAAAGAAAAGATAATAGTAAGACCAACCCACACATAAACATGGACGTTTTTTTACCTTACTATAACCCAAAACACTTTGATACAAAAATCCAATGGTATTATAATAATGTCTAATCAAATAAATACCAAATAGCAGAACGCTTGCATCTCACGCTCCACATACATAGTATAAAATCAAAAACCGCATGGCGCTTAATGGAGATTGGATTCCGACTATGACAAGGTATGGAACCACCTTCCGATCAGTGTACTCTAGTGGCGATACACCGGGGTTCAACAAGAACATCTTGCAACCCGGCCCACACATGACCGACCACTCATTTCGCTTGAGTGTATAGAATGTATATCACTAACGGTTGGGATCAGCAACCGTCTCCCGAATGGGACAGCATCGATAGATTAAAGACGTAAAAGGAATTTCTCTAGATAGGTGATTATACACCCTAATGGGAGCGAACCACATAGCCATGCTGCCTGCCCGATTTTTGTCATTTCCCGGTTGTTGAGGCCTGAGGCTACGATTACTTTCCATTCATTGATAACACAATTACTTTGAATGCCACATTGTCAGATCCGTTAATCACTAATTAATTTGCACAAATATTCTGGATATTATGCTAAGGGAATAAATCCGTTGCAACCATATATATATTCATACAGACCAACTCATTAGATTTTTGGAAATACTTTGTCAGACATTCGTCCATTTACGTTCGTTCTGGGACTGAACGAAACCGAAGGCATAATTTCTATAAATAGAAAAAGCCCTTGCATTTTACACCGTCTTCGATTATCTTCATGTAATCTGATTCGCAGCGCTACTGCCAATACAGAGTGGTTCACGGATAATAACCCAACCGGTCTCTCCATATTGACAACGATATTGGCAAACACTTCGATAGTCGGTTATTTAACTATCGAAGAAAAACAAACAAACATCCATTCAAACATCAAACAAATCACTGGGTCCTTTGGTTACCATTAATTAATTAAATCACCCTTTCCATTTCCTTATCAATATTTGTTCAACAAATATTTTCAATTATCATCACGGTCTCTTACATTCTTTGGAAAAACATTTCTATATCTCGCCTTCTTTTATTTTCTACACTTAGAAAATATATTCTATTTGAAATTGAAAATAGTTTCAATCACTTATCTCTTTCCCAACTATTTTAATTATACTCAGGAAATATTACTTTTATTTTTCCAAAAATTCCATTACTTGGGTTAAAACGAATGTTGTGTTAAACATCGTTACAATAACCCAAAACATTTTATTCAACTAATTCTATTTCAAACACTTCTCTTCGAGACTGGATCCTGCTATTTATCAATTAAAAATGAAATCAATCAAGTTGGGGTATTATTACCTCTCAGACCTTGACTGAAAATATCCTCAACTTCAAAACAGACAAAACCACTTACCTCGAATAAACACACTATAAAACCCACTTATTCCTTTTTTAAAACATGTATAAAGTTCGCTTTCTATTTCTATTTTATACATTTCCCTTTTTGTTTATAATATTCTAATTTAAAATTCGTTTCCTTATCGAATTCAACATATATCGATATATTGATTTCTAACTATCAAAATTTCTTAAAAATATTCTAACTCCTTAAATTCCCGGAAAATTTCGCCATAACCTCCCCTGCACCGGGAGCTTCGGGATATTTCAAATAGCCTCCCATGGCCCTTTCCAATCCAAAAGAAAAAGCCAAGCGGCTTGCCGATACGGCGCATAAAATCTCATATACGAATTTAAACGTGTGCCTTTTTGTCGGGCACATACATTTAAAATCTTCATATACTTCATCCCATAACTGTCTAACACATGCTCACCTGTTTTCAATTCAGTTCAACTCAATCCAATCGTTTGAATTCAGTTTTGCTCATTTTTTCTTTAATTAGCGATTTTGCCTATTCCACTTCTTATTTGAACATATCATATTCAATATATTTTAATCTACTCACGCAGCCCATCTAATTCTATTTCAACTCGAGTTACATATTCGATTTCGAATATAAATTTTCAAATCTCTTTCACTTATTCAACGCCCCATTTCGATTCAAATCTCGATTTAACTATTTATTTTTCAAACTAGTTAAACCTATTTAATAATTAAAAATCTGATTTTTATTCAAAAATCATTTCAATTACTTCACTGGAGTTCATATTCGTTTTATATCTCTAGTCTGGATTTCTCTAATGGCACATTCGGATTTTATTTCTTTCAAATCCTTTTATTTATTTAAATAAACCGTTATCGTTTTTAAAACGATTATGGCGCTGTTTTTCTGAAAATTTGATTTTGATATAACTCAAAATCTATTTGATGAAATCCAGATTTTTCTCTTTCATTAGAAAACTATTATCAAATCGGTCCTGACGTTTCTTGTTTCAAAGAATTCCGACTTCAATTGAGTTCTGACGCAATTGAAGTTCGAAACGACAATTTACGAACTGCAGCGCTGCGGCGAGTTTGTTTTAATTATATTTATATATATACAAACTTTCAACTTCGTTTAAAATGAATTCAACTCTATTTTAACTCTATTTGAATTTTCTTGATTCAAACTCCATTTTCACTTTTATTTGAATTTTATATTCAAATTCCAATTTCACCTTTATTTGAATCCCGTATTCAAATTCCATATTTTTAAATTCCGTTTGAATTATACCTTCAAATCCTATAGTTTAAAATTCCATTTGAATGCTATATTCAAATTCTTTAGTTTACATTCCATTTGAATTCTTTTTGAATTCTACATTCAAATTTCCTATTTAATTCTCGTTGAATTCAAATTCCATATTTATTCTATTTGAATTTCAAATATTCAAACTCCGATTCAATTCTATTTGAAATTTCAAATATTCAAACTCCTTTTTAACTCTTTTATTCAAATCCTATTTAAATCCTCTTATTTAAATTCTATTTCAAATTCTCTTATTCGAATTCTATTTACATTCCTATATTCCAATTCTATATTTGAATTTCCTTTAAATTTTCTATATTCAACCTCTGTTTAAATTTCTATATTCAAATTCTAGATTTGAATTCTCTTGGAATTTCTATATTCAATTTCTATATTAAAATCCCATTTGAATCTCTATATTCAAATCCTATATTTAAACTCCATTTGAATATCTATATTCAAATTCTATATTTTAAATTTCATTTGAACTTTCTTTATTCAAATCCATTTGAATTCCTTTGAATTCAAATCCATTTGAATTCCTTTGAATTCAAATTCCATTTCAATTCCTTTGAATTCAAATTCTATTTCAAATCTCCATTTGAATTCAAATTCTATTTCAAATCTCTATTTGAATTTCTATATTCAAATCTAGTTTCAAAACTTCATTTGAATTTCTATATTCAAATCTAATTTCAAAACTTCATTTGAATTTCTATATTCAAATCTAATTTCAATCAAATTGCATTACCTATATTCAAATTCCATTTTATAATTTCTTTATTCAAATTCCAATTTACTTTCGATATTCAAATTCTATATTGAATTCCTTTATATTTTCTATATTCATTCTTTAAACACGTCTTGATTTCAATTCCTTTTGAAATCAATATTTCTACTTTTGGAAATTAGATTTCCCTTTTCAATTTCACACTCGTATTTTCATTTCTGAATTATCCAATGATAATTCTTTTTACTTCCTTTATAAACGGCGTTTATAAAAGAACTGTTTATAAACTTCTTTTATAAAAGAACTATTTGTTTTATTTTCAAACAAGTTTATTTTTCAAATCTATTTAAAAATTTCAAATTCTATTTTCAAAAATAGAATTCCCCTTTTAAATCTCAAATACCCCTTTCAGGGTATTTTTATAAATTAGCACTTTGGCCCAGTGATATTTAAACACCAAACAACCAATTATTTATTTCAGGTTTTCTAACACATCATATATAACCGTATATAGGCAAACAATTAAACAAACAGATAATATATTTTTGAGGAATCCAGTTGGATTCCCCAACCTGTTTTCCTGCATCCACAGACGTTAGTCAACATAATAATACCCATCCTGCTTCGTGGCAGGATATCGCGGTATAAAAGGGGATCCACTTATATACGTGGGCGTAGGGTCATCCGCTAATGATACTGCGGGCATCCGCTAATAGTATTGCGGGAAATCCAATATATATATATATATACATATATATATATATATATATATATATATATATAATAGCGATAACCACCAAGCCTAAATAACTAATATATATGACCACAGTAATTCAATAATTCATGCAAGCATCCAAGAATTTATTTTTAATGATTAAAAATAAAATTTGAGTGAGATTTACTCACCTGAATTATTTTGCGCTGAATACCCATTTGAATTCCAAATTTCCCGGCTATGAATCATCCCGTCTCGACGAATATATTTAACACCTACGAATATTAAATTTTATTTAACGATTAACCATATATTTATTTAATTTACTACAATAAATAAACTTTTCTGTGTATTTTAATTTCTGTAAAATAGGTATACCTCACTGCCTTTGCAACAATTTGATCAAATCCTCGAACTATATCAACAATCGGCCCCAAACAGCAATGTTTGCACTCTACCCTTCCCAAATCGATTTCCCTCTTAGACATTTCACCAAACAATTTGCTAGCAGTCGACATTTCCTTGTATTACTTACAGGAAACAACCAAAACTGTCGTGACTCCCCTCCACTCGAACCACCTCACTGTTATCACCAAAATCCTGAACTCCGGCTCCCATATCAAACAACGTTCAACTCCTAAGTATTCAACATCCCCCTCTCACAGATCTGAACCCTCAATCCCAAACCAGCACTACTTCACCACTACAAATCCCCAATGCCCTACTGTCACAACCTAATATCAAAAATCCGAACTTCAGTATTCGTGCCAGTCCTGAACAACACCATCGCACCACTCCACTAAAATCGTACCCAAGTACACTGCGCCCACTTGCAAATCGCTCACACACCCAACGTCGCACCTAAGAATCGCGACCCCCTTCCGTGAAAGCCCAGAGCAACCTCGCTCGATAACCCATCGCACCCTAAATCGTGAGCCTGTTGAGCTCAAGGGAATCCGCGATTCCTTGGTTCGATCCTTTTTTTTATATAATTGGTGCTTTCAATTTTAGATTAGGAAGAAATGAAAGGCCGAATGAGAAAGAGTTGAAGTGGTCTTAGAAATGGGAAAAAAGGTAGCGATGGCTGGTTTTATAGATGCGCAAAGAGGAGACCATCATACTTCACCATTAAATCCGTGTTTCCCCGATATTAAACATTGGAGACATTATTTTCTGCTCGAGGAAGAACAGTGACTTGATTTTCAGATTTAGGTTGGCTTGAGTTTATAGTATAGGTCGGCTTGGGTACAAATTATGTAACACCACACATCCGTTAGTGTCACTCACAAAGGGAATGCACTAAGTTCTGTGGAGCATTTAGGGTAAAGGATGCAGATAAATTACAAGACAGACAGAAATTAAACAGCGGAAAATAAAACTTTGCTTTATTGATAAAATAGTTTGTACAATGGTTTCTTTACAATATCAGAGTATCATCTGTCTTACAAAATAAAGAAGCATAAAAACAACATTTATATTCCCCCATTTTAGCAAGAGCCAGCCATAGCATCTGAAAAGAGAATCCAGGCAAACTTCGACAAATATTCAAGCTGGGAAAGAGTGGCAGTCCAACTTAACCTGAGCTAAACTATTCCCTCCTTTACTACCTGGGGGGGGGGGGACGGAAGAAAAGAAGACGAAAGGAAAACAGAGTCAGACATAAAGCCTGAGTAAGTTCAGTAACTTCTAGCATATGAACATGGAACAACAAAACGACATGAATTAACTGAATACAAGATTACGCCATGTCGATAGGGTCAACAAGATTAGACAAGGTAATCACAATATATGCTAAGATAAGATAAACTGGATACGCTTTAATACTCTCGCCGCTTCGCTCTAATACTTCGCCACTTTGCTATTTCCTTGTTATACTGATTTCTATATCTCTGCACCACCTAACTAGTGTTCCAACTAGTAACGATAACGTGATCCCAATCCCTGTGTTTTCCCTTGCCTTCGAGCATCCATTTATTATTTATTACCTAGATCTAATCTAGGGTTTTCTATCCAGTGCTTTCTAGATTCAACTAGAGTTCTACGCTGTCTGCTGAACGCTTCTCGGATTCAGGATTTATGCCACCTAGTTCAACTAGGGATTATGCTACCTGTCGAACGATGCCCCCAAGTCTAGGACACACTACCTAGAGTGGTATATGTTCCTAGACTTCACCACGCATGTATCGCGAATCGTTATCGCTTGTCTAGGTGCACATGTCCTGTAATGTGCGGTCTGAGTCCTGTGACAGGGCAAATCAAGGAATACAGAACTCGGTCGGGAGCTTTCAGATATCTGCCGATGCAGATGCTAAGGTCTGTTTTTTTTTTCAGTGGCTATGGTCCCACTTGACCCCTCCCTCAACTAATGAAAGGCACCTTTTGTAAAATGAGAACTATACGCCGGCCCCCGGTGCCCCACTATCCTATGGCCATCCGCAACCATAACTAGATAGCAAGTATATGGTCTTTTGGAGTTCTCCGCCTTTCTGCTTCAC
Source organism: Allium sativum (assembly GCA_030737875.1). Classification (NCBI taxonomy): domain Eukaryota; kingdom Viridiplantae; phylum Streptophyta; class Magnoliopsida; order Asparagales; family Amaryllidaceae; genus Allium; species Allium sativum. The sequence continues at coordinate 966,155,693 of CM060913.1, forward strand.
GTATCTCGATTGACTCAAGATGGATGGTAGACGAGGAGTTGCTATCACAGGGCTACCGTTTGCTCGCCGAATCACGCCGGTCCATCCTAGTCTTTAGGTTGCCATGTATTGCAACCAAGGCATACCCCTGGTTCTTCTACGCAGACCTTAACCTCTGTGGGCCCAGGCGGATCATCTGCAGCCTCACAGAGGGATACCAAGAGTACCCTCACGTCCCCTCGAAGCCTCGGGCTTCGTAACCCAATTCGTTGGAGCCTTCTCTCTATTCAGACGGACATTCGCTCCTTCCCGTGTTATACTAAGAATTACTACTTAGTTTTACTAACTAAGATTTACCACTTAGTTTCCAAAATCGTTGTTTTCTAAGGTTTACTACTTAGTTCCTTTTCCCGTCAATTTGGATTGTTTAAGTGTCATTAGTCAATTCAAGCCAACTTAACCCTCTTCATTCATCCTGTTATACTGGTTAAGTGTTATCGGTAATTCATGTTGACTTAACTCCACCACAAACCAAGTTATATTGGTTAAGTATTTCTTATTACTTAACCCTACCCATTCACCCTGTATTGGTTAAGTGTTCATTTTTAACTTAACCTTGCCCGTCTGTCTTAACTAATCATGTTATTAATGGTTAAGTGTTATCCCTTCATGTTTAGACTTACCCCTATTCTTTTATCACAATCTGATGGTTAAGTGTTCAAGTTTACTTAACCCTACGGTCTAGCCCAGCTAACACATCAAATTGGCTAAGTGTATTAAATCTTACTTAACCCCAACCTCTAGTCTAGTTAACATGTTAATTTGGCTAAGTGTATTAACTTTACTTAACCCCACTTTCTAGACTAGTTAACATGTTAATTTGGCTAAGTGTTTTATTAGTTACTTAACCTCTACAAATCTTGTCTTGTTACCATGAGTTTGGTTAAGTGTCCCTGTGGGCTTAGCCATCCGTTCTAGCTTAACTATGCTTAAGTTGGTTAAGTGTTCCTATGGACTTAACCCTCCCCTTTCTAGCTTAACTGTATGAACCTAACCCCACCTACCAGTCTTGTTATCATGTTGAGTTGGTTAAGTGTCTTAGTCAACTTAACCCTAGCATTCTTGTTCTAGCTTTAACTAAATAAATTAAAGCCACGACCACTCACATTAGACAGATATTGTTGCGATTACTGGATGTGCCGGTTGGTTCCGGGCAGGTTTACATCGCAACTCAGTCTAACCTCGGGTTAGGCCTATTCGTGTTTTCTAGTTCAAAGGGTTTTGATTAATTTTCAAATTAGGTTTTGAAAGTAACCATCCCGTCCGTCGGATCAGTTAGGGATAGCCAGGGAGAGCAGGAAACTTGTATTTTCCAAACTCAAGCCTAGACACTATCCTCTCTGTCACCTTAGAACTTTCCGGTTTATTATTAAAAGAGATGTCGTTAACAAACCTTTAATTTGTCTAAATTAATATTTCCTCATTTAGGACAAATTCTACAAGTAAATTAATCCTAATTTACTTATTTCCCAATTACTCTTTTAATGTAAATTGTCAACATTTATTCTTACGGCCCATTTTCCCCTCTATATCATGTTTATGCTTTTTGGTATGTAAACCATACCAAATGAAGTGTCACTAACCATGATTTTGCTAATCCTGACAATTACTCCCAATTATGGCCAATTTCAAATTTATGCCAATATACTTATTGCGCCAAATCAGCTAATCCAATTCTGATTTAACATTCTAATTCACGTCAAACTAGACTTATTACTCTAGTTCACTATTCATGTAAATACTAGATTTACACGTCAATACAAGATTCAAATTACACATCTTATAATTCATGTCAAATTTATCCCATTTGCATTTCTATGAACATGCCATTATACATGTTCCCAATTTATGCCAAGTTCCAAGTTTTAGTATATTTCATATTTTGCCCCAAATCGCATTCCCACCGTTCGTACAATCGTGTTTCAATCTAGATTATAGATAAACCTAGATTCGTAGCAAATAGGGAATGAACCAAAGATTGCAATGAAAAGGATAGATATAACAACTGGCATAAAAATGGTTTTGAATAACGACGTAGGTTCAAGAACATGGGTAGACCTAACTAAATAGGTAAATTCCCAAGGTCTAAAACCAAGAATAGACAGAATAGAGACAGAGGTTCAAGAACATGGGTAGACCTAACTTAATAGGTAAATTCCCAAGGTCTAAAACCAAAGATAACCAAGAATAAATTGAATAGAAAGTCAGGCCTAGATCCAAAATAAACAACATGGTTTTATAACTACAATGTCATGGGCATAAATAATAATCTTATATTCATAGTCATAGGCAATAATCCTCACAGTTCAATGAATCACAGTCTTAGGCGATGTTCATAGTCATAGGCAATAGTCCTCACAGTTCAATGAATCACAGTCTTAGGCGATGTTCATAGTCATAGGCAACGTTCATAGTCATAGGAAATATTCATAGTCATAGGCAATATTTTATGTCCCAAAATCAAAGGCTTATGTTCATAGTTCCAAGTCATATGGTTCCAAAGTCCATAATTTCACCGTCACGGTCTTATTGGTCATCGAATCACAACAGTTCTTAATTAGGTCCAAAGGTACAAGCACTGATTCAAGAAGAAAGATTAGGCATAGTCTTTTATCCCTTTAATGTCATGTCACGAATAAAAGCAAAACGTTCAAATCTAAAAATAACTGACTTACAGAGATTTAGATTAGAAAAGAAAGATGGCGTTGCTGTGATTCGTAGAAAATCATTCGTTGAAGTCGTTTGAACCTCCTTTTGAATCCAAGCTTGAATCTCTTCTTCTTGAAAGTCTTTTGAGCAGCATCTCCTCGTCTTGCTTTATTTTATATATATTATTTATTTATTTATATATTTTAGAGGAGGAGAAGAAGCCATGTCTAACTAGAATCTTCGCAGCATAAGGGTAGAAAAAGAATTGTGAATATAGAAGAAGACCAGGGCTGTTTATATAGTGTTAGGCGGACGAACCTGGTCAGAAAACATGACCAAATACAACAGAACGAACCAGGTGCAGAAAGTTGGAAAAAGCGGGTAGGTCGACACCCATGTCGACTGGGCAGTCGACATGGGGGGGTGTCGATTGCGCAGTCGACACCCCTGTCGACTTGACCTGGGCGGGAATTTTCCCGCCCTGCCCCCTGCGCGTTTGAATTTCGAATTTAACTCTATTTTGAACTGTTTTGAACTTGGAATTTTCTGAAAACTTTGACGGGCCATAAGTTGGTCATACGGACTCCGATTTTCGAAAACTCGAACTCTATTTCGCGTATTTTTCCGAGACAAACGCAATGGCGCAGCCCGTTTCCCTTGATTTTGATTTTAACTTTTTATTCTTCCTCGATTTGCGAATCTTACTATTACAGAATTACGGGGTGTTACATTCTCCCCCACTTAAAAGGATTTCGTCCCCGAAATCTCTAAGTTAGGAAGAATGTGTCCTACCATCTAATCACCCATCTACTCAACCATTCAATCACAGGCATCCATTGTCCTTAAAAGATTTCTAATGCCTTCATGTTCATATGCATAGTGTGTGTATATGTCTTTATCTAATGCAAAATCAGGCGGTCTACTGATTCAGTTGACCTCCTTAATGCGAATCATGTCAGTGCCATGCGTCCAATCATGTATGCAAGCATCCCCAGTTATGTAAATACTACATGCGTGCACAGCCATTCATCCATATGCAACATCCATATGATAACATATCAAGTTCAACTTACAAACAAATACATATTTGTAAATGCAATATGAAAGCGTCCGAACTTGATCTAGTGCCTAATATGTATGCATATGCATTCACGAGCAACCATTTGCAACCACTTGCATCCATTCAACCATAACATGTTTCAAACACATGTTTACATCCATTGGCTTCTACCTAGAGATCGAAGATACGACCTAGGTGATATACTTCGGAAAGAGAGAAACAATTATGCGTAAAGCTCCTACACAAAGAAATCAAGGATGCACCCTTAAGAAAAAGGGTATAACGCTAGTATCTAGCCTTCTTGAGCTTTACTCCACTGTATCTTAACTAATTCAACTTCACGATTGTGAAGTTTCTGACCTCCAATTCAAAATAAACAGATGTCAATCACGGTACCAAGTATATGTACTAAGATGATTAGAGGTCTCCCTCTTATTCGCCATGCCATAACTATAGGGGTCGAAAGGTTACTACGTGCTTTTTAGAGTACCTGCCACAACTATTCATCCTTCACGCAAACCATCCTAGTCGAGCTCGACATTCCCCAAGTACAAGCCCCAAAGGCCTAAACCAATATCAGACAAGCACCCAAGGAATACCTCCTCCGAATTTAGATGAACTTCGTGAGATGATATAAGCAAACTCGATAGCTATTCTCAAATCCCTACTAACCAAAAATAAATGGGTCGAACCACCCACTGGATTTGAGACTAATTGGGATCTTTCAAGTACTAAGGTGTAGGGACTCAACTATGGAAGCAAATATGAACAAATGCGAAGCTCTAAAAAGGAAAGAGTACGAACAGAAAAACCAGAACCTTACTACCTTTCTCCTAGGTACGCTTAGTCTGTACTTGCCCTTCTGAAAATCTTGTTCCTCGTTCTTGCCCTTGTCCTTAATTCTATGCCCTATCATACCCTAGTAAAGATACTTCCTCTTGTCTTAGGTTTTATAATTTCTTCTTCCTTCGTGAGCTAAATCTACATCCATGAATTCCTCATCCTAGGGTTATGCTCCTTAGCCAAACTCCTCATCCCCTTCCGTATGTAACCATGTTGACAAATCTCTTGAAAACTGCCTCAATCATCCTGAAAACCGTATAAGCTTGAAAGAAGACTGGCCGTAAGTGAAACAACTATGGTCATAGATGGAAGCCGGGCACTACTTTGTCCTTCGATGAGGTTACCTCCCAGAAAGCCAGGAGCCCCAGAGACTCAAGAAAGAAGGAGACAAGAATTTAAACAGAGGAAGAGAAGACAATGCGTATGGCTTTGGGGAATATGCCTTTAAAACAAATCTTCTCTCTTGAAAATGCTTCTTTTAAAACTGTTTTGAAAATAATTTTTCAAATATTTTATCTGATCCGGTAACCTTCAGCTCTGATACCACGTGTAACACCCCGCATCCATTAGTGTCACTCACAAAGGGAATGCACTAAGTTCTGTGGAGCATTTAGGGTAAAAGATGCAGATAAATTACAAGACAGACAGAAATTAAACAGCGGAAAATAAAACTTTGTTTTATTGATAAAATAGTTTGTACAATGGTTTCTTTACAATATCAGAGTATCATCTGTCTTACAAAATAAAGAAGCATAAAAACAACATTTATATTCCCCCATTTTAGCAAGAGCCAGCCATAGCATCTGAAAAGAGAATCCAGGCAAACTTCGACAAATCTTCAAGCTGGGAAAGAGTGGCAGTCCAACTTAACCTGAGCTAAACTATTCCCTCCTTTACTACCTGGGGGGGAACGGAAGAAAAGAAGACGAAAGGAAAACAGAGTCAGACATAAAGCCTGAGTAAGTTCAATAACTTCTAGCATATGAACATGGAACAACAAAACGACATGAATTAACTGAATACAAGATTACGCCATGTCGATAGGGTCAACAAGATTAGACAAGGTAATCACAAGATATGCTAAGATAAGATAAACTGGATACGCTTTAATACTCTCGCCGCTTCGCTCTAATACTTCGCCGCTTTGCTATTTCCTTGTTATACTGATTTCTATATCTCTGCACCACCTAACTAGTGTTCCAACTAGTAACGATAACATGATCCCAGTCCCTGTGTTTTCCCTTGCCTTCGAGCATCCATTTATTATTTATTACCTAGATCTAATCTAGGGTTTTCTATCCAGTGCTTTCTAGATTCAACTAGAGTTCTACGCTGTCTGCTGAACGCTTCTCGGATTCAGGATTTATGCCACCTAGTTCAACTAGGGATTATGCTACATGTCGAACGATGCCCCCAAGTCTAGGACACACTACCTAGAGTGGTATATGTTCCTAGACTTCCCCACGCATGTATCGCGAAACGTTATCGCTTGTCTAGGTGCGCATGTCCTGTAATGTGCGGTCCGAGTCCTGTGACAGGGCAAATCAAGGAATACATAACTCGGTCGGGAGCTTTCAGATATCTGCCGATGCAGATGCTAAGGTCTGTTTTTTTTCCAGTGGCTATGGTCCCACTTGACCCCTCCCTCAACTAATGAAAGGAACCTTTTGTAAAATGAGAACTATACGCCGGCCCCCGGTGCCCCACTATCCTATGGCCATCCGCAACCATAACTAGATAGCAAGTATATGGTCTTTTGGAGTTCTCCGCCTTTCCGCTTCACGTATCTCGATTGACTCAAGATGGATGGTAGACGACGAGTTGCTATCACAGGGCTACCGTTTGCTCGCCGAATCACGCCGGTCCATCCTAGTCTTTAGGTTGCCATGTATTGCAACCAAGGCATACCCCTGGTTCTTCTACGCAGACCTTAACCTCTGTGGGCCCAGGCGGATCATCTGCAGCCTCACAGAGGGATACCAAGAGTACCCTCACGTCCCCTCGAAGCCTCGGGCTTCGTAACCCAATTCGTTGGAGCCTTCTCTCTATTCAGACGGACATTCGCTCCTTCCCGTGTTATACTAAGAATTACTACTTAGTTTTACTAACGAAGATTTACCACTTAGTTTCCAAAATCGTTGTTTTCTAAGGTTTACTACTTAGTTCCTTTTCCCGTCAATTTGGATTGGTTAAGTGTCATTAGTCAATTCAAGCCAACTTAACCCTCTTCATTCATCCTGTTATACTGGTTAAGTGTTATCGGTAATTCATGTTGACTTAACCCCACCACAAACCAAGTTATATTGGTTAAGTATTTCTTATTACTTAACCCTACCCATTCACCCTGTATTGGTTAAGTGTTCCTTTTTAACTTAACCTTGCTCGTCTGTCTTAACTAATCATGTTATTAATGGTTAAGTATTATCCCTTCATGTATAGACTTTCCCCTATTCTTTTATCACAATCTGATGGTTAAGTGTTCAAGTCTACTTAACCCTACGGTCTAGCCCAGCTAACATATCAAATTGGCTAAGTGTATTAAATCTTACTTAACCCCAACCTCTAGTCTAGTTAACATGTTAATTTAGCTAAGTGTATTAACTTTACTTAACCCCACTTTCTAGACTAGTTAACATGTTAATTTGGCTAAGTGTTTTCTTAGTCACTTAACCTCTACAAATCTTGTCTTGTTACCATGAGTTTGGTTAAGTGTCCCTGTGGACTTAGCCCTCCGTTCTAGCTTAACTATGCTTAAGTTGTTTAAGTGTTCCTATGGACTTAACCCTCCCCTTTCTAGCTTAACTGTATGAACCTAACCCCACCTACCAGTCTTGTTATCACGTTGAGTTGGTTAAGTGTCTTAGTTAACTTAACCCTAGCATTCTTGTTCTAGCTTTAACTAAATAAATTAAAGCCACGACCACTCACATTAGACATATATTGTTGCGATTACTGGATGTGCCGGTTGGTTCCGGGCAGGTTTACATCGCAACTCAGTCTAACCTCGGGTTAGGCCTATTTGTGTTTTCTATTTCAAAGGGTTTTGATTAATTTTCAAATCAGGTTTTAAAAGTTACTATCCCGTCCGTCGGATCAGTTAGGGATAGCCAGGGAGAGCAGGAAACTTGTATTTTCCAAACTCAAGCCTAGACACTATCCTCTCTGTCACCCTAGAACTTTCCGGTTTATTATTAAAAGAGATGTCGTTAACAAACCTTTAATTTGTCTAAATTAGTATTTCCTCATTTAGGACAAATTCTATAAGTAAATTAATCCTAATTTACTTATTTCCCAATTACTCTTTTAATGTAAATTGTCAACATTTATTCTTACGGCCCATTTCCCCCTCTATATCATGTTTATGCTTTTTGGTATGTAAACCATACCAAATGAAGTGTCACTAACCATGGTTTTGCTAATCCTGACAATTACTCCCAATTATGGCCAATTTCAAATTTATGCCAATATACTTATTGCGCCAAATTAGCTAATCCAATTCTGATTTAACATTCTAATTCACGTCAAATTAGACTTATTACTCTAGTTCACTATTCATGTAAATACTAGATTTACACGTCAATACAAGATTCAAATTACACATCTTATAATTCATGTCAAATTTATCCCATTTGCATTTCTATGAACATGTCATTATACATGTTCCCAATTTATGCCAAGTTCCAAGTTTTAGTATATTTCATATTTTGCCCCAAATCGCATTCCCACCGTTCGTACAATCGTGTTTCAATCTAGATTATAGATAAATCTAGATTCGTAGCAAATAGGGAATGAACCAAAGATTGCTATGAAAAGGATAGATATAACAATTGGCATAAAAATGGTTTTGAATAACGACGTAGGTTCAAGAACATGGTAGACCTAACTAAATAGGTAAATTCCCAAGGTCTAAAACCAAGAATAGACAGAATAGAGACAGAGGTTCAAGAACATGGGTAGACCTAACTTAATAGGTAAATTCCCAAGGTCTAAAACCAAAGATAACCAAGAATAAATTGAATAGAAAGTCAGGCCTAGATCCAAAATAAACAACATGGTTTTATAACTACAATGTCATGGGCATAAATAATAATCTTATATTCATAGTCATAGGCAATAATCCTCACAGTTCAATGAATCACAGTCTTAGGCGATGTTCATAGTCATAGGCAATAGTCCTCACATTTCAATGAATCACAGTCTTAGGCGATGTTCAAAGTCATAGGCAACGTTCATAGTCATAGGAAATATTCATAGTCATAGGCAATATTTTATGTCCCAAAATCAAAGGCTTATGTTCATTGTTCCAAGGCATATGGTTCCAAAGTCCATAATTTCACCGTCACAGTCTTATTGGTCATCGAATCACAACAGTTCTTAAATAGGTCCAAAGGTACAAGCACTGATTCAAGAAGAAAGATTAGGCATAGTCTTTTATCCCTTTAATTTCATGTGACGAATAAAAGCAAAACATTCAAATCTAAAAATAACCGACTTACAGAGATTTAGATTAGAAAAGAAAGATGGCGTTGCTATGATTCATAGAAATTCATTCGTTGATGTCGTTTGAACCTCCTTTTGAATCCTAGATTGAATCTCTTCTTCTTGAAAGTCTTTTGAGCAGCATCTCCTCATCTTGTTTTATTTTATATATATTATTTATTTATTTATATATTTTAGAGGAGGAGAAGAAGCCATGTCTAACTAGAATCTTCGCAGCATAAGGGTAGAAAAAGAATTGTGAATAGAGAAGAAGACCAGGGCTGTTTATATAGTGTTAGGCGGACGAACCTGGTCAGAAAACGTGACCAAATACAGCAGAACGAACCAGGTGTAGAAAGTTGGAAAAAGCGGGCAGGTCGACACCCGTGTCGACTGGGCAGTCGACATGGGGGGGGTGTCGACTGCGCAGTCGACACCCCTGTCGACTTGACCTGGGCGGGAATTTTCCCACCCTGCCCCCTGCGCGTTTGAATTTCGAATTTAACTCTATTTTGAACTGTTTTGAACTTGGAATTTTCTGAAAACTTTGACGGGCCATAACTTGGTCATACGTACTCCGATTTTCGAAAACTCGGACTCTATTTCGCGTATTTTTCCGAGACGAACACAATGGCGCAGCCCGTTTCCCTTGATTTTGATTTTAACTTTTTATTCTTCCTCGATTTGCGAATCTTAGTGTTACAGAATTACGGGGTGTTACAAATTAGGCTAGCTGAAATGAAATTGATTTGATTTGCGTTTTGATAGCGATTTGAGTTCGATCTTATCCATTCATTATATATATATATATAATATTTTGGGGTTCCAAACCGCTATTTTGATCGTATGGAAAAGACACTATTTAAATCAACAATTTTATTTTTAATTCAAACCAATCTAACTTACTGATAATAATTTACTATTATCGTTCTGATACAATATAGAGTTTATATAAATCGACTGACTCGTTTCGATTTAATTTTAACTACGAATTAAATTATTTGTTGATGACTCGATATATTCGAAATTAAATCTATATCGATTATTTAATTGAGAAATTCAATATAAATATTCATTTATATTTTCAATTAAATATTTATACTAATTTAAATATTCATTATAAAACAGCTAAAAATCTGGGTCGTTACAAATTCCAATTTAGAAAGAACAAATATTTTAAATTAAAGAATATTTTTAAAATGACGAATAACGAATTTTTTAAAATAATATTCAGAAAAGAATCAAAATATTATTTTGATGTCCGATTTTGGATAAGCACGAAAATATTTAAATATGTGAAGCCGTGTTGATTAGATTTGCACCATTTTGACGCAGACGATATTTATATCGATTTTATTCATTTTTATAATGAATATAAAAAGGAAGCGATTTCAAAATCTAATGTTTTGAAAATATTATCATTTATATATTAATGATATGGAACATTCAACTTTGATTTAAAATTGAATATGAAGTTGAAATCATCTTTAAAACGAATTTAAAACGATTTATAAAATACATTTTAAATGGAAATCGATGATATATATATATATATATATATATTATATATATTAAATGGCCTGAATAGAACGCGCCGCGCCGCGGCAGTTCGCGAATTTCGACCATTGACTTCGAATTGACATTACGGGAGATCCGACCGTCGGATTGTCCTAAAACCCAAACCGAAAATATCTTTCCAACGAATATAAGAGATTTAAAATCTAACGGTTAGATTTGTAGTTATGTCCAAATCAAATTTGGAAAAGGTCGCTATAAGTGTAGTTCGATGACCGTTTATGGAAATCAACTGAAAGGGCCTTGATAAAATTATTAAAAATATTAATAATTTGTGTAAAATCATAACAAATCATTTGGAAAGAATTAGGATGAAAAATTCCATATTTGAAAAGATAAAAATATATTTTTATCGAAATGAACTAGTTATGAACTAGAATTATAATCTAATATTTTTTAAATAAATAAATTGGATTTGAATTGGTTTTAAAAATAACCAGTATTTCTAGTATATGAATTGGAATGGATTTGAATCGAAATTATCGTCGGAATATTTCGATGTTTGATTCCGTGATTAAAAAGATATTGTGGAGGAATTTGAAGATATATATATCGTTATTTCCAGTACGATATTTGTTGATTTCAGAATTTGATATTGAATATAAGCCGATATAATTTCTATTCAGAACCTTGTATTTGATATTGAATTGGATTTTGGGTTTGTCGTGAATGGTGTCTTCATTAACACTGTTCTTAAATCCAGTTGAGAAAAGAATAAATCTTTAGTTAAGATTTAGTGAAGTTTTTCCAATTAATTAATATTTAATTGGAATTGAATAAAAGAATTGGATTTTGGGTTTGTTGTGAATGGTGTCTTCATTAACACTGTTCTTAAACCCAATTGAGAAAAGATTAAATCTTTAATTAGGATTTAGTTAAGTTTTCCCAATTAATTAATATTTAATTTGAACTTAATAAAAGAATTGGATTTTGGGTTTGTCGTGAATGGTGTCTTAAATAACACTGTTCTTAAACCCCGTGTGAAAAGAATAAATCTTTTAATTAAGATTATTAGAGCTTCCAGTTAATTAACATTTAATTGGAACAAAATGGGATGTGAATTGGGTTTTTCGTGAACTGTGTTTTAAGACATTCGTTCTTTAGCCTGATTTATAGTGAAATGTGATTTGGAATTTATAAATCTTTTTATTAGGATTTAATGGAAATTTTCCAAAGTAAAGTTTTCCAATTTAATATATTAAATTGGAATTGAATGGAATTTGATTTGGTAATAATCGAAGTGAGCTTCTGTGGAGGAAGACTGTTAATATATATATATATATATATATATATATATATATGTGGTATTCAAAAGGCTTTGTCGTTATTCCATTTATATTATTAGTCGGATACAGAAATTGATATCGATTATATGTTGATATATTTTTCGTGAAGATTCCATAATTAATGGAATGTGATTTGGGTTTATCGCGAACTGTGTTTTAAATTACATTAGTTCTTTAACCCAGTTAAAGACAGGATTACGTGTCTATCATTGTATTTTTGAACTATATGGTTGATCTCTACTAAATATACATATGTTTTTTGGTAGAGAATTGATTCTCTTGCTTAACACCGTTCTCTAAGATGTACGAGCTTAAATGTTATATATCGGCAGAAATCAATAGTACGGTGTAGATTGTCGATGCGGCATGTTTGATTTCCCAAAGTAAAATAATCATTAATATTGATTTTTGGGAAGATTAAAACTAAGTGGAGTTTTAATGAATCTTTAATTAGATTGAAATGTGAATTGATAATTTAAATTATCAAATTTGGGAAATGATCGAGAATGGAGTATCACCAGTTTTGCTCCAAGCGATAGTTAAATCTTTAATTAGATTTGAACGTGAAATGGTAATTAAATTTACCAATAACACCGTGGTGTTATAAATGGAGTATTACCATTTTTGCTCCATGGGATGAATAGGTTGGGATTGGGAAATTAAACAAATGATTACTTCGATAAGGTGCGCTAATCCCGACTAGTTTGGATAAACCTTAATTTGGTTTGAATTGATACCCAAAGGAAGATTAAGAAATAAATTTAAAGAATTTATCTTTGATAAAATTAATGGGAACCTTTCCCAAAAGATATGAATATTTAAATAAAAGAATATTCAGAATTGGAATGAGGCGTATGTTGTGTTTTATAGCACTTGTTTATAAAATACGCGAGTTATTCGGAAAGGCCGGGTTTCTACCCATTCTGAATAACTGATTCGATGATAAGTCGACGATGAAGACGGTGGTTGAAGACCGGAGGTCTTCACATCGTTTCGATGATTACTGATGTCTTGATTGGGTTATACACCCAAGACGAGGTAATAAGTGGTGATCATCCAAACGTACTTGGAGATTGGCCGGATATGCGAGGGCCTCTCTTCTGTATTGGACATACGGGATGAGGAATAAGGAGCCTCTGGTTTCGTTCAGACCCAGAACGAACTTGTAAATGGATGTGTGTCTGACATTGGATTTTATTCTATGTTGATTTATCTCTATTGTATATATATATATATATATATATATATATATGTTTGGTGACGAAGAATTTATTCTCTTGCTTAACACCCTTCTCTGAGACGTACGAGCTCAGAGGTTATATATCGATAAACATTAGTCGCATGGCGTGAATTTCCAGTGTGGCATGCTGAGATGCAAAGAATCAAGACTTCTGTTGAAAAGCAGAGTCTTGTGGTTGATGATCAAAGCATGGCTTTAATATAGCATAGCTTTGTGTAGCGTTAACTCGCGAGCTTCACACGCCGGTATAAACCAGAAATGGGATGAAGGACGGCAGGGAGGACATGCGTTTCTTTCTAGCTAGTAGTGTTGTCATGTTACGGAGCCCAGACATTTTTACTTATCTGGTTGTTGGAAAGCGAGATACTTCGGATATATCAGTTACTACGAAGCCGATGGATATTGAGTCATCTGGCTCATTTACGCCCCACATGGCGGGGAAACATATTGTTCTGGAATTACTAATCCACTTAAAATGTGAACCGGCCCTGCATTTTCCTAGGTGCAGTTGCGACTGTAGCCTGAGACATGATAGGCTAGATTGTCTCGGATTTGGTAAGGATGATCCCTTGCCTTGGTTCACAATGGAAATCCAACTTCCAATACGTGACTTTGCGGTTTTAATTGTAGAACTAGTATGGCGACATGATATATGGTAAACATGCCGTCGATGATTGATACATTTATATTTGAAGTTGTTTTAAACATTATGCACTTATAATAGTATCAAATGATTTGTTTTAAATGTACCAAGCATGTTTGGCTATTATAAGGGAAAACTCTATCCTCTGGCTTGTGTTGCATTGTGTGATGGGACCTGAGTCTTATAATAGCTTCATTTTTTCAAATAGCATTGCGCTGATTGTTTTATGCACTGGTATTCATGGGAGGAAACCCGTTCTGTGTTATACGGCGTGGTCCCTTGATTTACTTTATTTTAAAGTTAATATTAATAACTGTTTTAGTTCTCACACCAGTCACATGACTGACCTGGAATTTATTGTTTTAACCAAAACTCTGGGTGCCCCTATTTTCCACACGCGCAGCTAGTAGTTTTGGTTTTGCAGATATAATATTCACAGGATCCTGGTTTATAGGTGGAGCTATATTCGGAACACTCTGTATCTGTGTATTTCTTTCAGTTGTGTTTTGTATTATTTTTCGCTGCGTTGTAATTTGTAAATCTCTGATATTTATCAAATGTATATTAGTTGTTCATACTCTGTATATTCTTGTACTCTGATGTTAAATGTTGTAATAAGCAATGAAATGTTCTTCTGTTTGTGTATTGATTTGTCTTGTTCTCAACTCAATCCGTTCTTCCTCTTCTCTTTGGAGACCGGGGAAGTTCAGTGTGAAAACCCGTAACTTCCCCGTAAAGGAAAGCGTCGGATAGTTCGAGAACAAGCCACAACAGAACGCATATAAAAGAACATTTCATTGCTTATTACAACAATGCATCAGATTACAAGAATATACAGAGTATAAATGAATATTACACAGAAATATCAGAGATTTAAATTACATTTAAATACATAGCAGCGGAAAAATAATACAATACACAACTAGAATGAGATATACGGATACAAAGCTTTCCGGATATCGTTCCAGCTGTAAACCAGGATCCTGTGAATATAAATCTGCAAAACCAAAACTACTAGCTGCCCGTGTCAAAATAGGGGCACCCAGAGTTTAGGTTAAAACAATAAACTCCAGGTCAGTCATGGGACTGGTGTGAGAACTAAAACAGTTATTATTCTTTATTTTAAAAGTTAGGTAAATCAAGGGACCACGCCGTATAACACGGAACGGGTTTCCTCCCAAGAATACCAGTGCATAAAACAAACAGCGCAATGCTAAATAAAGAAAAATGAAGCTGTTATAAGACCCAGGTCCCATCACACAATGCAACGCAGCCGAGGATAGGGTTTTCCCTTATAACAGCCGAAGAATGCTTAGTACGTTTAAAACAAATCATTTAATACTACTATAAGTGCATAGTGTATAAAACAACTTCAAATCATAAGTATCAATCATAGGCGGCATGGGTACCATATATCATGTCGCCATACTAGTTCTACAATTAAAACCGCAAAATCACGTATTTGGAAATTGGATTTCCATCTATGAACCGAGGCAAAAGATAGTCCTCAACCGATTCGAGATGCTCTAGCCCGTGTCTCAGGAACAGAACGCATCGTCCCTTGGAGCGACAGGGCCGGTCCACCGATGTGGATTAAAATGCCTGAACACTACGTTTCCCCGCCCTTTGGGGCGTAAATGAGCCAACTAAATGACTCCATCGATTCGAGAACGACCGATCAATCCGAGGCGCCTCGCAACAGCAACAACCACATAAGTCAAACTCGTCAGGGCGTGTAAAACCACTGACGCCACTTTTTAGCTAGAAGGAAACGCATGCCCTCCCTGAGGTCCGTCTCCCGTTTTTGGTTCATACCGGGTGTGAAACACGCGAAGTAAACGTTACACAAATGTAACAACCCGTATTTTCAATAAACTGTTATAACATAAATCAAGGCAGAATTTAATTCAAAAATCAGAATCAGGGGAAACGGGCTATGCCATTGCGTTCGTCTCGGAAAAATACGCGAAATAGAGTCCGAGTTTTCGAAAATCGGAGTCCGTATGACCCGGTTAAGGCCCATTGAAGTTTTCAGAAATTTCCATGCTAAAAACAGATTTAAATTTCGAATTAAAAACAGGGATTAGGGCTAATCTGGGTTAGGCGGGAAAATTCCCGCCAGGGGGACCCATGTCGACAAGCATGTCGACAGGGCACCCAGGGTGTCGACTGCCCTGTCGACAGCCCTGTCGACAGGGGGTGCCCAGGCAGTTCAGCCTGGTGCACCATTTCTGATTTGGGTTGGGTCTTGTGGCTTGGTTCTGGAGAATTCTAAGATCTGACGGGCAAAAACTAACCTAGGGTTAATCCTAGGGCTAAAAACACTCTAATCTTCTATAAATATACCCCTAATCCTACCCTAAAGCCTCATTAATCAATCTAGCAACTAAACTATGCCAAATTGAATCCTCAAATGGCCTCCACCTAAAACCTAGCCTCCACCTTCCTCAAAGTTAAATCCTATGAAGATATGATGATCATACAACCTTTTCTATGTTGTATGAATGCTTAATAACTTGCATACTTCATTAAGTAGCAAGTTTGATTTGCTAAAGTTTGTGTTTTGGGATTTTGCAAAAGGGTTTTCTTATTTGAGGCTTTGCTTTGAGTTTTTAAAAGGGCTTCTTCATCTTATTTGGTGGATTTGTGACTTGTTTATATTTGTAAGCCCTCTTACCTTCACTTTACAAACTCTAAAGTTAATGTTTGGTGAAAGTTGAGATTTTATGTGAGTTAGTTGATTATGCATGCTTATGCGAACTCACTATGTCATGTTTTATATGATTCATAAGCTATGCATGCTTATGCGAAATTTCTATGCCATGTTTTACATGTTTCACAAGTTGTGCATGCTTATGCGAGCTTATTATGTCATGTTCTACATGTTTCATGGGTTATGCATGTTTATGCAAGATTACCTTACCATGTTATGCAAGTTTCATGGGTTATGCATGTTTATGCAAGATCACCTTACCATGTTATGCAAGTTTAATGGGTTATGCATGCTTATGCAAGATCATCTTATCATGTTATGCAAGTTTAAATGGATTATGCATGTTCACCTTACCATGTTATGCATATTTAATAAGCTATGCATGTTTATGCGAGTTTACTATGACATGATTTGCAAGTTTAACATGTATGCATATTTATTATGATATGTGAAGTTCATCATGTATGTTATGCTAAGTTAACTTTTATACCCTTAGGCGTTATGACGAATATGTAAGCGAGATAATGACGTTGGGAGGGTTTGGGTAAACTCAAAAATACATGAAACTAAAAGATTGGGAATTTACCTATTAAGTTAGGTCTACCCCTTGGGAATTTACCTATTAAGTTAGGTCTACCCAAGTATATGTTAACTTGTAAATGTGTTTAAAAGTGGACATGACATTAGATAACATGATATGGCCAACTCGAGGTTAGACCTAGTTGTGGTGTAAATCTTCCCAGGTAACCACAACGTGGGGTCTAATGTGGGTAGTTGGTCATGATGCACCGTAAGACCCGAGGTTAGACCTAGACGTGGTGTAAATCTTCCCAGGTAACCACGGATGTCTAATGTGAGAGGTTGGGTGCGTTAAGTAATTAATGCCTCATGATTAGGGTTAAGTCATGGCCCACTAATACTTAACCAATAATGGGGATGCGAGGATTAGATGGGGTTAAGTGGTTACACTTAACTAATTTAATCCAGGATTAGTGAGGGGTTAAAACCACACTTAACCCTCTTAGAAACCCTAGCAATGTGGTCTGTTCCAGCAGTAATCCCAGTTTGGTATCATTCACAACCCTAGAGGCTAGGCTAGGGCGGGGCACGATTACTGGACTGATGTAAGCGACCAAAGCGACGGCTGAGTGGTACAACGGTGCGGGTCCGGCGGCTACGGACGTGCACGTAGTCCGATGTTGGACAAACTCGAGGCACGGGTACCAGTAGCTTAGACTGTGCATTATTGCTTAGGTGTCTGGGGTTGACACCTTAGGGCTTGATACACCCGAAGGTGGACCCAGCACAGTCTGACTACATCCATGGGGGCCGTATGGACACCAACACTTGACGTGTTAGGTTTATAGGGAGCCGATCGACTAGACCGTTGGGCTGGACCTTATACTAAGGTCACTTCATGTTATTGGGCCAAAGTTTGGGCTAAGGGATCAAGATCTGTTTTGTGGGTTTGCTAGTACACTGTGGTGCAAAGTTAAATCTCGTTCATGTGATGTCACCTTTATCTATTGCCAGTGTGTTCATCTCAGTTTCCATCATACTGTTAACTTTATTAGTTTATAGATTGATCGTAGTAGGGCTTACCAGTCTTTTTGACTGACCTGTTTTCTTTCGCTTCTTTTCTTCCGTTCCCCCCCCCCCCCCCCACAGGTTCTCAGGGAGGGGCTACATCTGCTTAGTGTATCTTTGACTTGCTTGTTGGATAGCTCATGTATGGACCTGAGCTAGCTGTGGCTTATCTTTTATTTCTGGGGATTAGTACTGATGTTTTACCATGTATTTTGTTATCACGTATCTAGACTTATGTTGTATTTTGGATCATGTCATTTTGATATTATGTACTTGACTATGTTGGTTTTTCTGAGATGATGATGATGGGTTTTTATCTGCTACCGCTGCTTTACTTATATTTATTTTTATATATTCTGTCTTGCGATATCTCTGTGCATGTTTACCTTCACAATAACGCCCCTCCAAAGCTAGTACATTCTAACGAGTGATCCTAGTGGAGGTGGGGTGTTACATTTGGTATCAGAGCACGAGGTTAACAAGATTGAACAAAACTTTTGAAAAACTATTTTCAAAAAACTACTAAGTATTTTCCAAAATAAAGTCTAGATTATTTTAAGGCTAATCCCCAAAAGCCATCAGCATTATCATTCGTTCCCTTGACCTGATCTTATCTTATCTTTTGTTTCAGTATGGCTGAGAATCTTGACATCCCAGATGGAGTGAACGTACCACTCTGGTATAGGAGACTCCAAGAAGCTAGGGCGGCAGCCGGTCCCGCCAACCCTACTCCCACTCCTCCTCCCGTAGTTGAGAATCCTATCCCTAATATCCCTCCTCCGGTGGTTCCTGTTCCCCCTCCGCCAGCAGCTAATATTCCCCCTCCCGTTGCTAATGTTCCTCCCCCTCCCGTTGCTGAGGCTCCTCTTCCTCCTCCTCCCCCTCAGGATCCTCAGATTGAGTTTACAAAGGTTTGTAAAGACTTCAAGGCAATGGGAGGCAAGAATTTCCTAGGCACGGAATCTTTTGTTGAAGCCAGGAATTGGCTCAAGGACACGGAGGACTTGTTTGCCATCTTTGGTATAGATGACGAGAGGAAGATCTTATTGACGGTATGGCTTCTGAAGGATGAGGCGGCCTATTGGTGGGAGGTCACCAATGGGACGAGGCCCGTTGAGACTTGGGCCGATTTGAGGGCTAGATTTGTGACCAAGTTTCTATCTTCAGCCGAGGCGAATTTACAAATGGAGAAGTTCATTTCATTAAAGCAAGGTGATATGTCGATCAAGGAGTATGTGAATAAGTTTAATCAGCTGGCCCGCTTTGGTTTGGATATAGTGAACACCCCGGAGAAGAAGGCTCTTCGATTTGCCAGAGGATTGAATGAGCCGCTACAGGGCTTGGCGATGTCGCATATTCCGCATGGAGCTACTTTCGAGAGTCTGGTCAATATGGCTCTGCTTCAGGGAGAGGGAAAGAAGGAAGTCAAGTCGGGCGATACTCAAGCAAAGAAGGCTGATTCTCAAGGCAAAGGCAACCAAGGTCAAAGCAGTCAAGGAAATCAGAATAAGAACAAGAAGGGCAACAACAAAGGCAAGGGGAAGTGCAATTACTGTGGCATAGCTGGGCACTTTGCTAAGGATTGCAGGAAGAAGAAAAGGAAGCTTAGTGGTGGATGCTTTTCTTGTGGAGAGACTGGGCACTTCAGCAAAGAATGCCCAAAGAAGAAAGGACAGGCGGGATCTTCAGGAGGGCAAGTTCATGCTCTCAATGCCGCTTCGGTTCCCGAGCGAGGTAGTGTTTCTGTTGAGAACCTTGTTTATATCTCTGATCTTCCAGTACGTACTTTGTTTGATTCTGGTGCATCACATAGCTTTATTTCATCTGATCTTGTCAATGGCTTGCACCTCAGTACTAGCTTAGTGGATGATCCCGTTTGTGTTTCGAATCCCATTGGGGGTTCTGCTCATCTATCTATGATATGTGAGGATCTAAGGATCTCTATACTCAGCGTTGAATTCTTGTGTAGTGCGTATGTTCTAGGTTTCAGGGGATACGGATTGATCTTGGGCATGGATTGGCTGTCTAGATATGGAGCCATTCTGGATTGTGAGCATAGGGTTGTAAGGCTTGTGACTCGCCTGGGCAACACCTTAGAAATTTCATGCAATCCGAAGAATCCCGTCATGTTATGCTATCTAGAATCTCTCGACTCATCAGAGGAGGCCCTTCAGTCTGTAAGGGTGGTCCGGGATTATCCAGATGTGTTTGAAGAAGTTAAGGGGTTGCCCCCTAAACGAGAGATTGACTTTCGCATCTATCTTGTAGATAATGCTAAACCTGTTTCTTTGCCCGTTCGGCATATGGCTCCGCGTGAGAGACGGGAGCTGAGCAAGCAAGTGAAAGAATTGCTTGAGAAGGGCTTCATCAGAAGGAGTATATCCGAATGGGGAGCGCCTGTGGTGTTTGCGACTAAGGCAGATGGCTCTCTTCGACTCTGTGTGGATTATAGAGAATTGAATAAGCTGACTAAGAAGAACAGACACCCGTTACCGAGGATCGACGATCTCTTTGATCAACTTGTTGGTGCTTCTGTTTTCTCTCAGCTTGATCTTGCTACGGGTTTTCATCAGCTCAGAGTGGCTGAAGACAGCATAGACAAAACTGCATTCAGAACTCCAGACGGATTCTTTGAATGGCTTGTTATGCCGTTCGGTTTGACGAATGCACCCGCGTATTTTGTGGATTTGATGAGTAGGGTGTTTCGGGAGTTCTTGAATAAGTTTGTCGTGGTCTTTGTTGATGATATTCTAGTCTTCTCCAAGGATGAGGAAGAGCATGCGAGGCACCTAGTAGAGGTGATGGACACACTCAGAGCACACCAGTTAAAAGCCAAGTTCTCCAAGTGCCACTTTTGGAGAAGGGAAGTCAGATTTCTTGGGCATATCGTATCCAAGCAAGGCTTGGCAGTGGATCCCGCTAAGGTGGTTGCAGTTCAGGATTGGAAGACTCCAAAAAATGCAACCGAGGTGAGAAGCTTTCTGGGTCTTGCGGGTTTCTATCGGAAGTTCATCAAGGACTTCGCAAAGATATCTGCTCCTCTTACTAAGTTGACGAAGAAGAATTTATTCTTTGCCTGGGATCTGGATTGTGAGCTTGCTTTTCAAAGGCTCAAAAGAGCCCTTACCTCCGCACCAGTTCTAGCCTTACCCGACGGTGGTAAGATATTTACCGTGTACACTGATGCTTGTGGCACGGGATTGGGTGCCGTTCTGATGCAAGAGGGCAGAGTTATATGTTTTGGTGGGAGGCAACTTAAGGTGCATGAGAGGAATTATCCCACTCATGATCTAGAGCTGGCAGCGATTGTATATGCGCTCAAAGCATGGCGTCATTATCTTCTGGGAGAGAGATTTGAGCTATATACTGATCATAAGTCTTTGAAGTATCTCTTTTCGCAGAAAGATCTGAACCTAAGACAGCAGAGATGGATGGAATTTTTGGCTTCCTATGATTTTGAGATATCCTATACCCCTGGCAAGGGGAATGTTGTAGCGGATGCGTTGAGTAGGAAAAGGTTGACGCTAAGTCCTCTATTCGTTGAGATGAAGAATTTAGAGTTCTTGGCGACCTTTGATTTCTCTTTGGCAATGGAGTCGGTGACCGGTTCCTTGGCATCTCTAGAGCTCAGGCCTACCCTTCTAGATCAAGTCGGGGCTTCACAGAAGGAAGACCCTCAGATAATTGAGATCATGGACAAGCTGGTTCGAGGGGAGACATCTAGTCACCTTGCTCGATATTCTATAGACGATAAGGGTTGGCTGAGGAGAGACGGAAGGCTTTGTGTTCCGATGGTAGAAGATTTGGTAAGGAAAGTTCTTGAGGAAGCACATCGCTCCAAGATGACCATACATCCAGGTGGTGATAAGATGTATAAGGACATGAAGCGCGTTTTCTTTTGGCCTGGGATGAAGAGGGATGTAGCGGAGTTTGTCTCGAGATGTGTTATTTGTCAGAGAGTAAAAGCTGAGTCAAAGAAGCCCGGTGGGCTATTACATCCGCTAGAGGTCCCGCTATGGAAGTGGGAGAGCATCTCTATGGACTTTATTGATGGGCTTCCAAGGTCCAGGAAGGGGAACACGAGCATATGGGTCATTGTGGATAGGCTCACGAAGATTGCTCATTTTATCCCAGTAAAGAGCAAAAGAACCGCATCTGGACTAGCATCAGTATATCTTCGTGAGATAGTGCGGCTACATGGAGTCCCTTCCAGCATAGTCAGTGACCGAGACCCCATCTTTACTAGTCAGTTCTGGAACAGTTTATAGGAAGCTTTGGGCACGAGATTGAACCTGAGTACAGCCTATCACCCACAAACAGACGGCCAAACAGAAAGGGTGAATAGGGTACTTGAGGACTTGTTGAGGCTTTGCATTCTGGATTTTGGTGGTGCATGGGAAGACCATCTTCCTCTTGTCGAGTTTGCATACAACAACAGTTATCAGGCGAGCATAGGGATGGCACCCTTTGAGGCTTTATATGGGAGGCCGTGCAAGTCACCTACATGTTGGTGGGAATCCACGGATAAGCTTATACTTGGACCCGACATGATTAGGGATACATCCGAGAAGGTTGAGTTGATTAGAAGACGGATGAAAGCGGCCCAAGACCGGCAGAAATCCTATGCTGACAGGCGAAGGTCCGAATTGGAGTTTGAGGTTGGGGACAAGGTTTTCGTGAAGGTTTCTCCTTTGCGGAATGTGGTCCGATTTGGAGCAGTGGGGAAGCTAGCACCGAGATTTGTTGGACCCTTCCCCATCATTGAGAGAATTGGGAAGATGGCTTATAAAGTGCAATTGCCCGAGAAGTTGTCCGGAGTACATAATGTCTTTCATGTCTCGCATCTCCGAAAGTGCCTGCATGAGTCCGCTGAGGTGGTTGAACCTAGCATGCTTGAAGACGTGGAGGTAGAGAAAGAAGCAACTTTAAGAAGAGCTCCGATTCGTATCTTGGGGACAGAGACCAAGAAGCTAAGGAATCGTGAGGTCAGATTGGTGAAAGTTCAATGGGGTGAAGCCGAAGAAGACGCAACTTGGGAAACCGAGGAGAAGATGCGTGGGCTTTATCCATTTCTTTTTGAGGGTACACTCTCAATCTCTTTCCTTTATTTAGCATAACTTTCTCCTTGCTATCCATGTTTATCTAAGTTGTCGTGCTAAGCTTGTCATGAGAACCTTAGGTAGAAACCCTTTTGGATGAAACATGTGCTTGAGACATGTTATGTTTGATGGTTGCAAGTGGTTGCAAGTGTTTGCAAGTGGTTACTCGTGGATGCATGATACACATTAGGCACTAGATCGGCTCACACACTCCTCATATTGCATGTGCATGAGTGTTTATGCTTATTCTTGGATGAACTTTGTATGCAATCACATGGATGTTGCATATGGGTGTATGGTTGAGCACGCATATAGATATTATACATTATGATAGGGATTTGCATACATATGGATACATTTCACTAACATATTTTGCATTGATCATTGCATTAGATAGGTACATATACACACACTTTTGCATATGTTCATACAGCATTTAGAATCCTTTAAGGACAATGGTTGCTCGTGGATGATGTTTTGAGTAGATGGATGTTGGATGGTAGGATATGTTCTTCCTAACTTGAAGATTTCGGGGACGAAATCCTTTAAGGAGGGGAGAATGTAACAACCCGTATTTTCAATAAACTGTTATAACATAAATCAAGGCAGAATTTAATTCAAAAATCAGAATCAGGGGAAACGGGCTATGCCATTGCGTTCGTCTCGGAAAAATACGCGAAATAGAGTCCGAGTTTTCGAAAATCGGAGTCCGTATGACCCGGTTAAGGCCCATTGAAGTTTTCAGAAATTTCCATGCTAAAAACAGATTTAAATTTCGAATTAAAAACAGGGATTAGGGCTAATCTGGGTTAGGCGGGAAAATTCCCGCCAGGGGGACCCATGTCGACAGGCATGTCGACAGGGCACCCAGGGTGTCGACTGCCCTGTCGACAGCCCTGTCGACAGGGGGTGCCCAGGCAGTTCAGCCTGGTGCACCATTTCTGATTTGGGTTGGGTCTTGTGGCTTGGTTCTGGAGAATTCTAAGATCTGACGGGCAAAAACTAACCTAGGGTTAATCCTAGGGCTAAAAACACTCTAATCTTCTATAAATATACCCCTAATCCTACCCTAAAGCCTCATTAATCAATCTAGCAACTAAACTATGCCAAATTGAATCCTCAAATGGCCTCCACCTAAAACCTAGCCTCCACCTTCCTCAAAGTTAAATCCTATGAAGATATGATGATCATACAACCTTTTCTATGTTGTATGAATTCTTAATAA
Source organism: Allium sativum (assembly GCA_030737875.1). Classification (NCBI taxonomy): domain Eukaryota; kingdom Viridiplantae; phylum Streptophyta; class Magnoliopsida; order Asparagales; family Amaryllidaceae; genus Allium; species Allium sativum. The sequence continues at coordinate 966,180,131 of CM060913.1, forward strand.
CTTGCATACTTCATTAAGTAGCAAGTTTGATTTGCTAAAGTTTGTGTTTTGGGATTTTGCAAAAGGGTTTTCTTATTTGAGGCTTTGCTTTGAGTTTTTAAAAGGGCTTCTTCATCTTATTTGGTGGATTTGTGACTTGTTTATATTTGTAAGCCCTCTTACCTTCACTTTACAAACTCTAAAGTTAATGTTTGGTGAAAGTTGAGATTTTATGTGAGTTAGTTGATTATGCATGCTTATGCGAACTCACTATGTCATGTTTTATATGATTCATAAGCTATGCATGCTTATGCGAAATTTCTATGCCATGTTTTACATGTTTCACAAGTTGTGCATGCTTATGCGAGCTTATTATGTCATGTTCTACATGTTTCATGGGTTATGCATGTTTATGCAAGATTACCTTACCATGTTATGCAAGTTTCATGGGTTATGCATGTTTATGCAAGATCACCTTACCATGTTATGCAAGTTTAATGGGTTATGCATGCTTATGCAAGATCATCTTATCATGTTATGCAAGTTTAAATGGATTATGCATGTTCACCTTACCATGTTATGCATATTTAATAAGCTATGCATGTTTATGCGAGTTTACTATGACATGATTTGCAAGTTTAACATGTATGCATATTTATTATGATATGTGAAGTTCATCATGTATGTTATGCTAAGTTACCTTTTATACCCTTAGGCGTTATGACGAATATGTAAGCGAGATAATGACGTTGGGAGGGTTTGGGTAAACTCAAAAATACATGAAACTAAAAGATTGGGAATTTACCTATTAAGTTAGGTCTACCCCTTGGGAATTTACCTATTAAGTTAGGTCTACCCAAGTATATGTTAACTTGTAAATGTGTTTAAAAGTGGACATGACATTAGATAACATGATATGGCCAACTCGAGGTTAGACCTAGTTGTGGTGTAAATCTTCCCAGGTAACCACAACGTGGGGTCTAATGTGGGTAGTTGGTCATGATGCACCGTAAGACCCGAGGTTAGACCTAGACGTGGTGTAAATCTTCCCAGGTAACCACGGATGTCTAATGTGAGAGGTTGGGTGCGTTAAGTAATTAATGCCTCATGATTAGGGTTAAGTCATGGCCCACTAATACTTAACCAATAATGGGGATGCGAGGATTAGATGGGGTTAAGTGGTTACACTTAACTAATTTAATCCAGGATTAGTGAGGGGCTAAAACCACACTTAACCCTCTTAGAAACCCTAGCAACGTGGTCTGTTCCAGCAGTAATCCCAGTTTGGTATCATTCACAACCCTAGAGGCTAGGCTAGGGCGGGGCACGATTACTGGACTGATGTAAGCGACCAAAGCGACGGCTGAGTGGTACAGCGGTGCGGGTCCGGCGGCTACGGACGTGCACGTAGTCCGATGTTGGACAAACTCGAGGCACGGGTACCAGTAGCTTAGACTGTGCATTATTGCTTAGGTGTCTGGGGTTGACACCTTAGGGCTTGATACACCCGAAGGTGGACCCAGCACAGTCTGACTACATCCATGGGGGCCGTATGGACACCAACACTTGACGTGTTAGGTTTATAGGGAGCCGATCGACTAGACCGTTGGGCTGGACCTTATACTAAGGTCACTTCATGTTATTGGGCCAAAGTTTGGGCTAAGGGATCAAGATCTGTTTTGTGGGTTTGCTAGTACACTGTGGTGCAAAGTTAAATCTCGTTCATGTGATGTCACCTTTATCTATTGCCAGTGTGTTCATCTCAGTTTCCATCATACTGTTAACTTTATTAGTTTATAGATTGATCGTAGTAGGGCTTACCAGTCTTTTTGACTGACCTGTTTTCTTTCGCTTCTTTTCTTCCGTTTCCCCCCCCCCCCCCCCCACAGGTTCTCAGGGAGGGGCTACATCTGCTTAGTGGATCTTTGACTTGCTTGTTGGATAGCTCATGTATGGACCTGAGCTAGCTGTGGCTTATCTTTTATTTCTGGGGATTAGTACTGATGTTTTACCATGTATTTTGTTATCACGTATCTAGACTTATGTTGTATTTTGGATCATGTCATTTTGATATTATGTACTTGACTATGTTGGTTTTTCTGAGATGATGATGATGGGTTTTTATCTGCTACCGCTGCTTTACTTATATTTATTTTTATATATTCTGTCTTGCGATATCTCTGTGCATGTTTACCTTCACAATAACGCCCCTCCAAAGCTAGTACATTCTAACGAGTGATCCTAGTGGAGGTGGGGTGTTACAACAAAGCTACGCCACAAAGGCCGTGCTTTGATCATCACCACAAGACTTTGCTTTTCAACAGAAGCCTCGATCAATTGCCACTTAGGCATGCCACACAGGCAATTCACTCCATGCGTTTGATATCCATCAATATATAACCCCTGAGCTCGTACGTCTCAGAGAAGGGCGTTAAGCAAGAGAATAAATTCTCCGCCGCCAAACAGATATATATTTAATAGAGATCAATCACACGGACTAAAATCCAATGTCAGACACACAGTCCATTTACAAGTCCGTTCTGGGTCTGAACGAAACCGGAGGCACCTAGTACCCCGCATATCCATCGATCTCCAAGTACGTCTGGACGATCACCAACTGTTTCCATCTTCTTGGGTGTACAGCCCAATCAAGATCATCAGTAATCACCCAAACGACGTGAAGACCTCCGATCTTCGACCATCGTCTTCATCTTCGACTTATCGTCGTATCAGTTATTCAGAATGGGATAAACCCGGTCTTTCCGAATAACTCGCGTATATTTTAAATAAGTGTTACAAAAACACAACATACGCCTCATTCCAATTCATTAGTCACTAACCGTAAATTAATCAAGAGAATAATTCCCCAAATATTAATCCCGAAGGCCGAAACCAACATCAGATCAATATTCAGAAAACCATTCTGCTTGGCTAACCGACAGTTAGTTTCTACAGTTAGTTCTTGGATAAAATTAATGGGAACCTTTCCCTATGAATGTGAAATGTAGAAACTAACTGTCGGTTAGCCAAGCAGAATGGTTTTCTGAATATTGATCTGATGTTGGTTTCGGCCTTCGGGATTAATATTTGGGGAATTATTCTCTTGATTAATTTACGGTTAGTGACTAATGAATTGGAATGAGGCGTATGTTGTGTTTGTGTAACACTTATTTAAAATATACGCGAGTTATTCGGAAAGACCGGGTTTATCCCATTCTGAATAACTGATACGACGATAAGTCGAAGATGAAGACGATGGTCGAAGACCGGAGGTCTTCACGTCGTTTGGGTGATTACTGATGATCTTGATTGGGCTGTACACCCAAGAAGATGGAAACAGTTGGTGATCGTCCAGACGTACTTGGAGATCGATGGATATGCGGGGTACTAGGTGCCTCCGGTTTCGTTCAGACCCAGAACGGACTTGTAAATGGACTGTGTGTCTGACATTGGATTTTAGTCCGTGTGATTGATCTCTATTAAATATATATCTGTTTGGCGGCAGAGAATTTATTCTCTTGCTTAACGCCCTTCTCTGAGACGTACGAGCTCAGGGGTTATATATTGATGGATATCAAACGCATGGAGTGAATTGCCTGTGTGGCATGCCTAAGTGGCAATTGATCGAGGCTTCTGTTGAAAAGCAAAGTCTTGTGGTGATGATCAAAGCACGGCCTTTGTGGCGTAGCTTTGTGTAACGTTTACTTCGCGTGTTTCACACCCGGTATGAACCAAAAAGGGAGACGGACCTCAGGGAGGGCATGCGTTTCCTTCTAGCTAAAAAGTGGCGTCAGTGGTTTTACACGCCGTGACGAGTTTGACTTATGTGGTTGTTGCTGTTGCGAGGCGCCTCGGATTGATCGGTCGTTCTCGAACCGATGGAGTCATTTAGTTGGCTCATTTACGCCCCAAAGGGCGGGGAAACGTAGAGTTCAGGCATTTTAATCCACATCGGTGGACCGACCCTGTCGCTCCAAGGGACGATGCGTTCTGTTCCTGAGACACGGGCTAGAGCGTCTCGAATCGGTTGAGGACTATCTTTTGCCTCGGTTCATAGATGGAAATCCAATTTCCAAATACGTGATTTTGCGGTTTTAATTGTAGAACTAGTATGGTGACATGATATATGGTACCCATGCCGCCTATGATTGATACTTATGATTTGAAGTTGTTTTATACACTATGCACTTATAGTAGTATTAAATGATTTGTTTTAAACGTACTAAGCATTCTTTGGCTGTTATAAGGGAAAACCCTATCCTCGGCTGCGTTGCATTGTGTGATGGGACCTGGGTCTTATAACAGCTTCATTTTTCTTTATTTAGCATTGCGCTGTTTGTTTTATGCACTGGTATTCTTGGGAGGAAACCCGTTCCGTGTTATACGGCGTGGTCCCTTTATTTACCTAACTTTTAAAATAAAGAATAATAACTGTTTTAGTTCTCACACCAGTCCCATGACTGACCTGGAGTTTATTGTTTTAACCTAAACTCTGGGTGCCCCTATTTTGACACGGGCAGCTAGTAGTTTTGGTTTTGCAGATTTATATTCACAGGATCCTGGTTTACAGCTGGAACGATATCCGGAAAGCTTTGTATCCGTATATCTCATTCTAGTTGTGTATTGTATTATTTTTCCGCTGCTATGTATTTAAATGTAATTTAAATCTCTGATATTTCTGTGTAATATTCATTTATACTCTGTATATTCTTGTAATCTGATGCATTGTTGTAATAAGCAATGAAATGTTCTTTTATATGCGTTCTGTTGTGGCTTGTTCTCGAACTATCCGACGCTTTCCTTTACGGGGAAGTTACGGGTTTTCACAGTTGGTATCAGAGCCAGGTTTCGATCCTGGGACCTGTGGGTTATGGGCCCACGCCATTCACACATCAATCAAAATCACCAAACAACCAAATTCAAATCAAAATCATATAACTAATCTATGCAACCAAACAAACAAGTCCATGGTCTGTGGACGATTGTGTCGGGTGCTACTAAGCACCGTCTGCATCCTAGTATATATATATAACTTAGAAAATGAAATTAAAAGGTGAGAAATTCTCACAGATAGCTATCCAATCATCTTGACTCTTCTTTGATAGAAATCTTCATCGTTATCGCCTCTTCGTCATCTTCGTCGCCCGTAGCCGCTACACATGTAAAAATCGAATTTTTACTTTACTATTCAATATATAAAAATTATATTTTCATAATCGCGTCATACATTTAAAAATCGAATTTTTACTTCGAAACAAATGCAAAATTCCTTTTTAAAAACAAAGCTAATTTCATTTTAAAAATCTGTTCTATTTATATTTCAAAAATCATTTTTCTATACTGTTCTTTCCATTTTTAAACAAAGTAAATTCCTATCTTCTATTTCAAAACATTGCTAATTTTATTTCAAAATTCAATGCTAATTTTAAACACTCATGCTAATTTTATTTCAAAAGACAATGCATATTTTTATTTTCAAAAATAATATATATTTGTATTTTCCAAACACAATGTAAATTTCTATTTTAAAAACAAAGTAAATTTCTATTTTTAAAATCAGTTCATTTCTATATAAAAAAAAAATCAGTTTTAGGGTTCAAAAGAATACACTGCATCTTCCTCCTCTGAATTGCCTAGAACCAAAATCGTGACTGCTCAAAATCGCATCACCCCTAGGGTTTCGCCCTCATCTTCAAATCGTGCACCACCAAGGGGCCACCGGACGTTGATCGTCCATCACCTCAACACGCGCCGAAGCGCTGTCGTCAACCACCGAAAGTCGCGCCAACTTCAAACCCGCCCCCTAGGCTGAAAACGCTGCCAACCGACATGACTTCGAACCCAGAAATCGACCACAACTTCAAATGATAATTCATCTCCTCCGTTCAACCCATAGAACCCACTTAGGCCGACACTTTCCCCGAAGAAACAGATCGAAACAACAAGTGAGGAGGGAGATCGATGGGGTTTAATTTTGGAGGACGAGGGCCGTTGAAGATAAAGGGGGTGACGGCGCATGTTTTTATTTTATTTTCTGGGAATGAAAATTAGGGTTTGACTCCCTTTTATATGAAACCATTTATTATATTTTAATTAGAAAATATTTTGTTTAATCTCACGAATTTCTAATCAAACCCAACGAGTGTCGCCCCTAGCCAAATACCCTCATTCCAGATACAATGGAATATGTTTCGTAGGCTATTTCGGCTGTTACAGTCAGTTATTCTTCAAATTAAAGTATAAAACATTTAATTTTCAAATTTGAACGTACATTTTAATTTGCCGGGACCACAAACTGATTCAAAAAATTCCAGAAAAATATTTTCTAGCTTCGTATTGACGATACGGTCCTAACAAAACTAGTTTCGTCGAATTCTGAGACCGTTAGAAAAATTGCCATTTTCCAGTCGATTAAAATTAACTAAAACTGGTCAAACACGTTTTCCTTTGCCACGCTCACATATTGATTCGAAAAATTATGAAACTTGAAACCTAGCAATAACTTGACATCTCGGACCCAACAAAACTGGTTTCGTCGAAATCTGAGGTCGTTTGCAAAATGTCCAATTTTAAGGGCCTAAATTCCATAGCGACTATTCAGAAATTTCAACTGGATATATCTTTTGATTCCCGCTATGAAATTTTGATTTTTCGGATTCGTTGGAAAGATATCATCAATTAGATCCTAATGTTTTTGGTTTCACTAAAATCCGGATTGTTTTGCACCCGGTACATTCAATTGAAGTTTGAAATCGAATTATCGAACTACCGCGCCATTTTCAATTCTATTTATAGTTATATATAAATATTTATATTCTAACGACGACGCGTATAATATATACGTTCGAATTATATTCAAAATAAATTTCTCGTCAATATTATTTAAAATAATTCATTTTAAATAATCAAAATTCGCCAAAATTGCCAAAATAAAAAAAATTTAAACTGGCCCAGATTTTCGGGTTGTTACATTCAGGTCGTTTCATTAACAATGTAATTTTAATGTAAGAACATTTTTCAACAATGAATCTTTCTAAGTAATTAATTTTTACATTAACAACGTAATTTTAATGTAAACATATTCTAATCAAACTTTAATATTTTTATTGAACCATTTATACATTAAAAATGTACTTTTTAATGTAAACATATTCTAATCAAAGTTTTAATCTTTTTATTGAACCATTTATACATTAAAAATGCACTTTTTAATGTAAACATATTCTAATCAAAGTCTTAATCTTTTTATTGAATCCTTTATACATTAAAAATGTACTTTTTAAAGTAAACATATTCTAATCAAAGTCTTAATCTTTTTATTGAACCCTTTATACATTAAAAATGTACTTTTTAATGTAAACATATTCTAATCAAAGTCTTAATCTTTATATTGAACCCTTTATACATTAAAATTTTACTTTTTAATGTAAACATAATCTAGTCAAAGTCTTAATCTTTTTATTGTTAATATATTTTCCTTTTTAAACTATGATCATTTTTCATATTTTATATATATACAATAAAAGTGAAATTTTTATTTTTAAAACCATGCTATTTCAAAAACATGAACATTTTACAAACAATAAAATTGTGATTTTTATTGTTTAACATATTTTATTTCATAACATGAATATTTCACAACACATGAATATTTTAGAAAATTTCGGCATTATAACTGCAGGGTAATTAAAACTGGCACCGTCCCTAGTACGGCTCCTCTACTAACCTAGGCCTCGCGGCGATACAAGGGTTTCATTTTCCTAATACAATTTCTTTTCACTATACAATTCATTTTCACAACACTATGAATTTTCCACAAACATAATCAATTTCGTTTCAACCACAATCAATCATACACAATCACCATCAATTTCACACCATAATACAATCAAGACGTCCATGGTCTGTGGACGATGGTGTCGGGAGTTACTAAACTCCGTCCGCAACCTAATATAATTTTATTGTTATTTTTGAATTCAGAAATCTCACATTGCTTTTTATTCCTTCTAAATCTGTAGAAATCTCCAAATATTCTCCGGTCTCTTCTGGAATGTCATGTATGATGCCACGGTCCCAATGTCACCTGTTTCATCGAATTTCGTTATCGTATGGAAAAGATACGATTTTTATAAACAAAAATGGATTTGCAACACTTTAAAGTGTTATTAACAATTTATTTATATACAGCCGTACCCTATTCAGTTTAATTCAGAATTAGGTTTTGATTTTTATCCTGATCCGTTGCACTTGAAGACGATCCGCTAGCGCCACGTCATCGGCCTTGGAGAGGCACGCCTGGAGGTGGCCTCCTCGTCGAACTCGCCAATCGGAGGGAGGAGGAAACTAACTATGAACGGTGCAGCTTTGGGGGCATGGAACTCGAGATACGTGCAACTACAGGAATCGAAACTAGTATGGATGTGAATCGGGGAGAAAAAACTACAAAATCTTCAAAAGAATCGTTGAATTTTATGGAGTGGATTGAGAGTTATTGAGGACAGATGGGAAGAACTGATAGCCACCATCGATTTTCATGAGTATCGGGTTTATCAGAAGGGAAGACGAATTCCTAATGGTCCATTTTTTTATATGTAATTATTTAATCCATTTAATTCTATAAAGGCCCGTTAACTCCTACTAACTCCAAAACCAGCCCAACAAATGTCTACCCTATCCAAATACCCCTATTCCGGACACAATGGGCTAGGTATCATCAGCCCATTTGATCCTTTCAACCCATTTTTTTAATTTAAAATATAAAACATTTAATTATTTAATTTGATCGTACATTTTAATGTACTGGGGCCACATACTAACTTCAAAAATTCCCAAAAAATAAATCTAGCTATGTTTTGACAATACGGTCCTAACAAAATTAATTTTGTCAAATTTGGAGATCGTTTGAAAAATGGTCATTTTCTGGTCGATCCAATTCAATTGAATTTGACCAAACACATTTTCTTTTGCCATGCTCACATATTAATTCCAAAAATTATGAAAATTGGAATCTAGCAATAATTTGACATTCTGGATCCAACCAAATTAGTTTCATCGAAAACAGAGGTCATTTGCAAAATGGCTATTTATAAGGGCTATATATTATATTAAATTCCATAGCGACTATTTTGAATATTTAACTGGCCATAACTTTTATTCCCATTATGAAATTTCAATTTTTCACATCGGTTAGAATGATATTTTTAAACAGATTTAAATATTTTTGGTTTTACTGAAATCCGATTTATTTTGAATCATGTACATTCAGTCAAAGTTCAAAATCAAATTTTCAAACTGCCACGCCATTTCAGGCTCGTTATATAATTAAAATAAATATATACACTCTAACTTCAATTTAAATAAATTTTTAATCGTTATTATTTAAAATAAATCCTTTTAAATATTCAAATTTCATAAAAATAACTAAAATAAAAATTTTAAATTGGTTCTAATTTTCCGAGTTGTTACAAATGTATAATGTTTACATGGATTTTTAAAGAATAAAACTTTATGGTATTGTCGAGTGTGTGCCGTATGCGTCTTGCATCTTCACGTTCCTCTCCAGTTTTGCGAGCTGAAATCTTTAAATCTGGAACACTTAGGACCTGACCCGAGCGTTCCATGCAAAACAAAAAACACTCGAGTCAGGATTAAACTTATTTCATGTTAGCAAACTTCGATAAACACTAAATATAATCGGTTTAATCCTAATAAATATTGACTAAATTTGAGTATAACATTCCTTATATCAAAAGGTTGAAATGCTTGCATGTATCGATCATAGAACGGGGTGGCAGCAAAGCGTAGTTCGAAGCAAAGAAATAGTAAATGTTTTTTTCACGCATGCCATTTGTACACACCCACCGTATCGTAGCGCACACACGTAAATACACACTCATGCACCACACACATATGCATATACACCCACATATATGCACGCATGCCACACATACACTCATGCCACATCATGCATGCATATGAAACCACATGCCCACCCAAGTTCATGCATTAACTCACCGCATACAAGGCACACACATTTGCATGCCTCTCTATACACAGAAATATATGAGAATAAGATGCTGAGAAGAGGGTCTACATGTTTTAAATAACATCATGCCCTATGATTATGGTTGCAAAGAACCATGCGTACGTAAACAGGAAAGCTAATAGGAAAAATAAAATGTGGCAAAGTTCTAATTGCATGAAGTGGTTTGGTGGCCAAATTTCAATCAAACAGCTAGCAAATAAGTGGCCCAGGTATATACAAACATCCAACATGGATGTCTAAACACACATTCCCTAGAAAACTAGGTGCAGAGAAAAATCATGGATGAGTCAGGACAAGTGAAATAAAGAATAAACAGAAGCATGCATGGCAACATTCCCAGAAGTTCAACATATAAACACAGTAGGTGCTCCTAACCTATATTATCATGTTCAAGTGCAAACATTTATTGAAGCAACTCCTTTGCAAATCCAAAGAACTAGTCCCAGTACAAAACATCACTCACCAAATGCGACTGAAAACTGAAATCTACTTTCCTATTGTTACTATTGGAGAAATATGTGGATGTATCATTTTGTATGTTTTCAAAAGAAGTTTAAAAAAACTTGAAACACAGTCAACTAAAACAATGAATGATCATGGACGCAGTACATGCCTTCAAGGTTAACAGTTTGGATATGGAGACAATATGCTACAATATCTTATCTAACACCAAGTACATATTGCCATTCATAACAAATTCAGGGTGATTTACTTCATCCAATAGTCATTAAGCTATATATCCTAATAGGTGAACCAATAAACAAACAAATTACCAACCCAACATGACAACGAATCAAGAATATCATCATGCAGTCGTCAGTAAGCGCAACCCATTATACGTAGTAAATCCAAAGTTTACAAACTTGAAACAGTTTAAATCGTAAGTTAGACTTATAATTGTTTTGATAGTGGACGATGGAGAGAGAGAGCTTCGCGAGCTGGTGGCTTTTGGGTGCTCAATGGTCGTTCCTGGCGGCGTCTTGGCTCGAGTCTGAGGCGGCCGCTGAAAGGACGGTGGACTGCTGATAGTTGTAGCAGGTGCGCGACTTCAAGGCGGTGATGCGGAGGGCTTTGCGAAGGCGGCTCAAGCACTTGGTGCATAGAAGGTGCAGATTAAGGAGGAGGCGGTATGCTGGTTCAGATGAGGTGGACACTCGGGTTAAATGCGGTGGAGGTAGGGTAGACATAGTGGCTCGGGGTGGCTATTCATAGTGGCTATAGGTTCTGGGTGGAAGGGAGAAGCAGTTTAGAGGTGGCCGATTTCGAATTGGAGATGGAATCAATTTGGTGATGAAGCAGGGTAGCCATTTTCTGGATTGGGGAAAAAAATCGGATTTTGGGATGTGGAATTTTTTTGGGAAGATGAGTGAACTGATTTGAGGAAGGCAAAATTAATCGACTACTATTCTCAAGATTTAGGCAACGGTTTCTCTTTGTTGAGATAGAGTAAAACATGAAGAAGAAAACAAAACCGTTGATAAAAGAAAAAGGAATGAAAAGAGGACTGATAAACACAGTAAACTTAAAGGTAGGACATGCGATGAGATTAAAACAATGGACACGCGTTAAAACTCTCGGAGGCATTCGAACAAGTTTCAATAATTTTTTTAGCTAAGTCCACAAATGGAAAAAATTATTTTAACCAATTTATTTAAAAAGGGTGCATACCAATTTTCCTCTATGAATGTTTACCATAATATTACACAACAATACTAGTAGTGTATTCAACATTTCCTAACACAACTTAAGTAAAATTTTAAAACTCAAAATTCAAAACTAAATAAAATAAGTTAGTTTATAGCCAAATATTTAGATCGACTATAAAAGAAAATTTAAGTTTCACTTACAAAATAATCAAAACTAAATTAAAAATAGACTCAATTTCAAAATTACAAACAATTATAAATTTTTAAATACCAAACTCAAAACAAATTCAAAATTTTAAACGTCAAAACCTTGATTTATAACAATCTCCCCCCCTTAAGGCTTTTTGTCCTCGAAAAGGAGAGATTGTAGATGAAATCAGTATATGAAATAGCTTCTTCAACCTAAAACCCCGGTTTTACTTCAAATCATTTAAAGTCCTATATTTCTTTTTATATCAAATCATAATTGCTTCTGGATTTCAATAACAAAATAATTTCGAAATTTCAAACATTTTACAATAGACAACATAAAACATTTATATCCCAAGTCGAGAGGTTTCTCCCAGTGATAAGGCCATGAGGCACTACCTACGTATGTATCAATATAACGCTAAGTATCTCTCGGCTAACATCCAGACTCGGACTCCAAATACAGAGCACAAAGTATTTACCTTTCTTTAGTCACGGGTTTCTCGAGTCTTGGTAACAAATCATTTCATTCCATATCCCAAAGTTATAAATCATTTTGAAACAATAGTAATTTCACAAATACTTTCAAATAATATCATTATCGTTTTTCAAAACACTTCGAAATCTTGGGATTCAAGTCGTCGAACTTTCTATATTAAAAATCACTTTATAAACCATTCCAATTTCAAGTCGTATCGCATTTCCATAAATAATCTCAAATCATTAATACAACATGCCCTCAGATTGATCGATGCGAGGCAAAAAGAACGGTTCAAAAATATGAACTGGGTAGATAACAATTCAAGCATGAATAGATTGAACGATAAGCGAATAGTGACGGCAAGTCAAGGAAAACTAAACATGTCAACCAGCGACCGAACGATTATTTTCAACACACTCGTTCTATTTTAATTTTATTCAAATTATTACTTATTACAATTTATTAGAACAAAAATAAGTTATTGAATTTTTGGACTTGAAAATTTTCTACTACCCGGATTTACGAAAAATTTCGGCAGCACCTCCCCTGCACGGTTCGTTCGGGAAAATTTTCACGTACAAAAAATACAACATAATATACATCTCATCTATACGATGAGGCATCCCTAACTAGGGGAGAAAAATCAACACAAAAACTGAAATATGGTATTAAATTCGAGATGTGTACCTTAAATTAGTGTTTATAAGCATATTTGCTTAATTTTTAGCATTTAGCGCAAAATGAGCTCTCATGCGAAGCGCACGCCCTGGCTTCCTACTAAAACACTTAACAAATAACGAAAATCATGGATACAAAGTAAGTCCAATATATATATATATATATATATATATATATATATATATTGAAATTTGGTTCACTTTATTGCTAAAACCAAATAGAAAACCACCTTTATAAGCCTCATTAAAACCCTATAATCCCCCTAGTGGGTACCTTATAGGAAAAAAATTACTTATAAAATTGGTATACAACATATAAATGACCAAAGTCATTAACAAAAGAAAATACAACATAAGACTTCAAAAGTAAAACTAAGATCAGGTCCAAACTTCACGGTCCACACACCAGGCCCATTCGCCACTTCTAATTCAAAACAAAGCTTCTCTTTACCCTGCGTCGATTAACTCAATACCCCATCGCTGTAATAAATGTTCATTCCTCAAAGTACGATCCGATCTAGATCCATTATTTTGAACCAATGAAACAATTTCTCATTCAATTTTGAGGAGAGTAACAGTTGAATGATTCTTCCTACCCTGAAAAATCCTCAAGTTTCTTTCTCTTCAGATCCTTTAGACGGCTGTTGTAAAGGAACCAAAAGCCAAATCCCTCAATTGATCCTTTACTGAGAAGTTTGTGTATAATAATCTAGCTTCTTCCTTCAAATCCGAAGAGGTAATTAATGGAAGTTACAATTTTTGCTTCAGAGATAACCAGATAAAGGCAGTAAAGTCACACTGGAAAAAAATGCTCTACGGTTTCTGGATGATTCTCACATAGTGGACAAAGAGGATTTACTTTAGAATTATATTGCAAAATTCTATCTTTTGTGTTCAACTTCCCCAAAGCTACAAGGTATGATATAAAAGACATCCTTCTACTATTCTTTTTATGCTAAATTACTGAATAAATTGGATCTGAAGTTTCATGTTGTCGAACAAAATCCCAAACTTTATGAAAAGAAAAAGCACCCCCTTCACACCATTTGTATATGTCTTGATTTAGATTAGGATGAATATTAATTGAACTGATTTCACCAAGTAATTATCTGGTTGCAGGATGAATTTCTGGATGAAAAGCTTCATTTCTGATGATTTCATCTACTCTTTGCTCAGATTGGCTAATTAGATGAAGTCTGTCAAATCCAAGCAAATCAACCATACAATTGCAGTTTAACCAAGACTCATACCAAAGATAAGTATTCTAACCTCTGGAAATTAACTTATTGAAAAACTGTTTAGATCTAGATCTAAGCCTGAGAATAGATTTCCATGTACTTGATGCATTTAAATCAATTGCCATTGTCTAGAAAAAAATCTTTTTGCAGTAACTATTTTGAACCCATTTACTCCATAGTGAAGTATTTAATAGATAATTCCACATCAATTTGATACAAGCTACCTTCTTAAGGTCATAGAATGTAACACCCCACATCCGTTAGTGTCACTCACAAAGGGAATGCACTAAGTTCTGTGGAGCATTATAGGTAAAAGATGCAGATAAATTACAAGATAGGCAATACAGCAGAAAATAAAACTTCACTTTATTGATAAAATAATTTGTACATAATTGCTTTCCAATATCAGAGTATCTGTCTTACATAAAAGTAAAGAAGCATAAAACAACATTTATATTCCCCAATGTAGCATGAGCCAGCCATAGCAATGAAGCAACGAGTCCAAAGCAAAATATCACAGAGTCTTCAAGCTTGGGAAGATGAACGGTCCAAACTTAAGCTGAGCTAATCCCTCCCTGTCTACGTGGGGGGGGGGGGGGACGGAAGAAAAGAAGACGAAAGAAAAGAAGACGAAAGAAAAGTAGACTCAGACATAAAGCCTGAGTAAGTCTAGGACTATTCAGTCTATGAATAAGAAAAAGAGCATGATAAGTACAAACTGGAAATGGGAAAGCACCATAAACTAAGTTAAGCGGTTTAGAACAGAATTTACTATCATATCCCATACTAATCTCTTCACCATCTAACTAGTATCCCAACTAGTAATTTATATAAAATGATAACATTACAACGTGATCCCAATCCCCGTAGTTGTGGTAGCCTTTAGGTGTACGCCTAGTATGAGGATTCCACCTCAACCATCCCAATTGCCACGAAGATGTTAGACGTACCCTTACTACCCTATCGATCGGCTCCCTACTTGCTTGCATGTGTCACGTGTGTCACACGGCCCCCTTGAGTGTAGATACCTATGCTGGTCCCACCATGGGGTGTATCAAGTCCCATGGTGGCGGCCCGACACATTTCTAGAATGCATAGAGTATACTACTGATGCCCAGTGCCTTATTTTTCAGCGCCGGAGTGTGTGCACGCCCACACTCCGTTAGAACCTACAATGCTGCACCAACCACCGTTGTTTTGACCGCTTACAATCAGCCCAGTAATCGTGCCCCACCCTGCCTAGTTTCAGGGTATCATGATACGCCAATGTGGGTTACTGCTGAAATGGGTCCCCGTTACTAGGGTTTCCTAATGGTTAAGTTTGTGGGCCTATATATGCTGATATTACCCACATACCCATGATTTACTTAACCCACCAACCGATTCAAACATGTTTATTAATGGTTAAGTTTGTGGGCCTATGTTTACTGATATTGCCCACTAACCCGATATGTACTTAACCCCTCTACTGATTCAAGCATATTTATTAATGGTTAAGTTTGTAGGCCTATATTTACAGATATTACCCACCAACCCGATATGTACTTAACCCCTCCACTAATTCAAGCATATATATTAATGGTTAAGTTTGTGGGCCTATATTTACAGATATTACCCACCAACCCGATATGTACTTAACCCTTCCACATATTATGTCATACTGGTTAAGTGTTTATTTATTCATGTTAACTTAACCCGCCCATTCCTCATATCATATTGGTTAAGTGTTTTAAATTGTTAACTTAATCCTCCTACTTATCATGTTACTCTGGTTAAGTGTTGCCTCCTTGTGTTAACTTAACCTCACCGTCTGTTTAACTAACCCGTTACAACGGTTAAGTGTCTCCTTAGCTAACTTACCCCTACTATTTGTTTAATTAACAGGTTATAATGGTTAAGTGTTGTCCATTCATGTTTAACTTAACCTTACCACAAGTCAAAGTATACTGGTTAAGTGTTCTTGTTACTTAACCCTAATCATTCATGTTATATTGGTTAAGTGTTCCTACTTACTTAACCTAACCCACTTGTCAAATCAACTTGTTATCATGATTAAGAGTTCTAATTTTGCTTAACCTCAATCACTTGTCTAACTAACGTGCTTCTATGGTTAAGTGTTCTAATTAACTTAACCTCACTCTCTAGTCCAGTTAATCATGTTATAATGGTCAAACAGTTGCTTAACCTTACCCACTCCCCTAGTCAACATATTAAATTGGTTAAGTGTCCAGATTAACCTAACCCTACCCACCAATTTAGTTAACATGTTGAATTTGGTTAAGTGTTCTAGTTAACTTAACCTACCAATCCTGACTTAGCCTTAATTTATTAATTAAAGCTCCAACCACTCACATTAGACAGGTATTGTTGCGGTTACTGGATGTGCCGGTCGGTTCCGGGCAGGTTTACACCGCAACTCAGTCTAACCTCGGGTCAGACATCTTTCTAAATTCATAACCATCCCGTCCATCGGATCAGTTAGGGATAGCCAGGGAGGGCAGGAAACTTGTATTTTCCAAACCCAAGCCTAGACACTATCCTCTCTGTCACCCTAGAACATTTTGGTGTATGTGATTAGAAAGAGATGTCATTAATAAACATTCCTTTGTTTATATGCAAATTGTTAACAATTTATCCTCAAAGCCCACTTTCCCTTTTTAAATAAATTTGGCCTTTATCATATTCATTTGTCTAAATTTACACTTCTCATTTAGGACAAATTCTATAAGTAAATTATTCCTAATTTACTTATTCCATAATTACTCTTTAATGTACTTTATCAGCATTTATTATTATAGCCTATTATCCCTCTATATCATATTTATACTTTTTGGTATGTAAATTATACCAAATTAAGTGTCATTAACCATGATTATGCTAAACATGACAATTACTCATAATTATGGCCAAATTCAAATTACTGTCACTTTCATTTCCAATTAATCTCATTAATTAAGATAATTAATGCATTTTTATGCCATAAATCACTTATGTGATTAATGGCCAATTTATGGCAAGTTTTCCAAAAATTATCATTTTAACCCAACGTTACCCCGTCCAATATTAGGCTAACCATCTTAGCCTAATTTACGTTCGCATGATTTTTGGTGTAAAGCATTAGGCTAAAAACTTAGCCTAATTTAATATACACAAATTGGTATAAATTAGCATAAACATGACAATGGTATAACTTTGGTATTGATGGCATAATCAATATGAACATAAAAGGGTGTACTTGCAAAATAACTAACATGAGCATTTTAGGGGTGAACTTGCAAATTGACTAACATGAACACTATAATGTCATAAGTACAAACTTGCAAAAAGACTAACATAAACATCATAATGTCATAGGTATGAACTTGCACTTAAAATAAGGATCTAACTTAATTAGACGTCACTATTATTAGCATATGATCTTGACTACAACATAAGCCTATATTTTTATTTAGGCATAATATCAAACATAAGCTAGTCATGTTCATAAAGTCACTACATGTTCACAAAGGTGCTTACTTTTGTTACTAATACAAAATTATGGTTCAACTAGAATTATTCCAATCTAATCCTTATATAAATCATGGTTTTTAATCTATTCATATAAACTTACACTTAAAATGTAAATCAAACTTAATTATGTGTCTCATATATTGTCATATGATTTTGTTAACAACATAGGCCTAGAACATATTTTGTTTGGGCATAAAGTCAAACATAAACTAGCCATGTTCATAAGATCAACACAAGTTTACAAAGGTGTTTACTTTTGTTACTAATACAAAAGTATGGTTTTACACTTGAATCATTATGCCAATTCCAATCATAAATTTATTTGAACCATAATACTCAAATAGATCCAACTACACTAAAATGATCGTAAAAACATACATAGATGGATCTAAAATCATGTTGACATAATAGTGAATCATATACTTGCATGGATCTCAACTTTGTTGAATTAATCTACCACAAACATATAGTCATTAACCTTCAATATGAATTATATATTTGTGAATATCCAATAGGTGTTGAAATAAACTACCATAAACAAATAAGTGTCACTATGAATCATGTACTTGTAAATATCCAAGAGGTCTAATACCATCATACAATAATATCATCATAATTCATTCATAATTAGGGCCATAGCAACATACAATTATGAATTATCATCACCACAAATCAAGTACAATTCCATTTCTCATTTCACAAATATCAAAACTCAATTATTCATTCACATCGGAATAGCACTCTACTTACAACGTATGATGAATCTTGTATTCAGGATTCTGAATCTGGTGATGTTATCCTTTGTTGTAGGCGTTTTTGATTTATTAGTTGTTGTAGCTTTAAGCTTTGAATTGATTCGTTGTTCGTCTCTTTTCAAGTGGAGGCTCTCTTTAGTTTCCCTCCGACAGCATGGCAGCTCACGATCTTATTTTGTGTGTATTTTTAGTTGAGATTTGAGTTGTATATATAGAATTTTAGGATTAATTTAGGTCGTTTGATTAATCCTAGAAATGACCACAACCGTTCAGTCAGGATAGAGTTATCCTATTGACTCAGTCATGAGTCAGAAATGACTCAGCATTGACTCAGCGATGAGTCAGAAATGACTCAGCGTATTAAGTGTTCACCAATTCAAACGTAAATACGTATTTAATAGATACATTTTCCCCTTTACCGTATTAATTACCCCTATATAAATATTTATTTATATATGAATAAATATTTTCTCACCTTTAATTTGTCATAATTCCAAATTGGAGAAGGCCAAAAAAAAAAAAAAAAAAAAACATCCTTGACAACCAAAAATGCGCAACGTACGCTACATGATGCGTACACGTCATATATATATATATATAATGCATATATGTGTGTGTATATATATATATATATTCATTTTTTTTTCTCTATCTTCTCAATTACCCATTTTCACACTAAACCACTTATTGAACTGTGTTCACACTAGGCTATTTTAAGCCATTCCCCTAAAACAAAAATAGGGCGCTGGCGGGGATCGAACTCTGTACCTCTTGTATGCAAGTCATGTGTTCCAACCAAATGAGCTACTAAGTCTTTTGCTTACAAACCCTAGAACAATGCTAAACATTATTCGTTTCCCATTGTTCTTCTTTTCATGTTTTGCTGTGATATTTAAATTAAAGATATCTTCTTCACACGTTATCCGTTTTGCGTAAACTCGGACTCTATCTCAAGCAGAATTTCGAGGCGAACGCAATGGCGTAACCCGTTTCCCTTAATTCTTATGTTTTGAATTAAGTATACCTTAGTTTATTAAATTACTGTTAACCGAAAACTCGGGGTGTTACATTCTCCCCACCTTAAAAGGATTTCGTCCCCGAAATCTTCAAGTTAGGAAGAATGTGTCCTACCATCCAATCACCCATCTACTCAACCATTCAATCACAGGCATTCATTGTCCTTAAAAAATTTCTAATGCTTTCATGTTCATATGCATAGTGTGTGTATATGTCTTTACCTAATGCAAAATCAGGTGGTCTACTGATTCAGTTGACCTCCTTAATGTGAATTATGTCAGTGTCATGCGTCCAATATGTATGCAATCATTCCTAATAAACTTTATAATTTATACATGAGTGCACAATCATCCATTCATATGCAACATTCATATGACAGCAAATCAAATTTTAATACATATACAAACATATGCACTTGGATCCATATGCAATATGAAAATGTGACTGAGCCGATCTAGTGCCTAAAGTGTGTAAATGCATCCACGAGCAACCACTAGCAACCACTCGCAACCACTTCCAACCATCAATCATAACATGTTTCAAATACATGTTTACATCCAAAAGGGTTCCTACCTAAGGATCGATGATATGTCCTAGAGGATATACCTTAAAAGCTAGAAACAAGTATACCCAATACTCCAAGAAATGAGATTAAGGGTATATTCTTAAGAAAAGAGTATAGCGTGTGTGTCCTAACTTCAATTCCCCCATATCGCGCCTTCTCGAGCTTTACTCCATTGTACCTTAACTAATTTAACTTCACGATTGCGAAGTTTATTGACCTCCATTTTCAAAATAAACCGATGTCAACCATGATACCAAGTGTATATACTAGGATGATTAGAGGTCTCTCCTCCTAGCTTATCCATCATGCCATAACTATGAGGGTCAAAAAGCTAAAGGTCACTACGTACTTTTTACCTCTGTTAAGGTTAGTCTCTTTCTATTTTAGAGCACCTGCCACAACTATCTATCTCTCATGCAAACCATCCTAGTTGGACTCGACGTTCCTCAAGTACAAGCCCCAAAGGCCTAAACCAATATCAGATAAGCACCCAAGGAATATCTCCTCCGAATTTGGACGATCTACGTGAGATGACATAAGCAAAAACAACCAACAATTGAGCAATAATTGGGATCTTTTACTACACAAGCTCCTAGGTGTAGAGACTCAACTATGGAAGCAAATATGAACAAATGTGAAGCGCTAAAACCAAAGGAAAGAGTACGAACAGAAAAACTAGACTCTTCCAACAGAACTTTACTACCTTCCTCCTAGGTACACTTAGTAGTGAAAGCATGTACTCGCCCTTCTGAAAACCTTGTCCTTTATTCTTACTTGTATGCCCTATTCTGCTATAGTAAAGATACTTCCTCTTGTCTTAGGTTTTATAATTCCTCCCTCCTTCGTGAGCCAAGCCTATATCCATGAATTCCTCATCCTTGGGTTGTGCTCCTTAGCCAAACTCCTCATCCTCTTTCGTTTATAACCATGTTGACAAATCTCTCAAAAGCTGCATCCATCGTACGGAAAACCCTATAAGCTTAAAAGAAAACTGGCCGTAAGTGAAACAACTACGGCTATAGATGGAAGTCGGGCACTACTTCGCCCTTCGATGAGGTTACTTCCCAGAAAGCCAGGAGCCCCAGAGACTCAAGAAAGAAGGAAATGAGGACTCAAACAGAGAATCAAAAGATAGTTCTTATGGCTTTGGGGAACATGCCTTTTAAAACAAAACTTTTCTTTTGAAAATGCTTCTTTAAAAACTGTTTTGAAAAATAATTTTCTAAATCTTTATCTAATCCGGTAACCCTCAGCTCTGATACCACGTGTAACACCCCACATCCGTTAGTGTCACTCACAAAGGGAATGAACTAAGTTCTGTGGAGCATTATAGGTAAAAGATGCGGATAAATTACAAGATAGGCAATACAGCGGAAAATAAAACTTCACTTTATTGATAAAATAATTTGTACACAATTGCTTTCCAATATCAGAGTATCTGTCTTACATAAAAGTAAAGAAGCATAAAACAACATTTATATTCCCCAATGTAGCATGAGCCAGCCATAGCAATGAAGCAACGAGTCCAAAGCAAAATATCACAGAGTCTTCAAGCTTGGGAAGATGAACGGTCCAAACTTAAGCTGAGCTAATCCCTCCCTGTCTACCTTGGGGGGGGGGGAACGGAAGAAAAGAAGACGAAAGAAAAGTAGAGTCAAACATAAATCCTGAGTAAGTCTAGGACTATTCAGTCTATGAATAAGAAAAAGAGCATGATAAGTACAAACTGGAAATGGGAAAGCACCATAAACTAAGTTAAGCGGTTTAGAACAGAATTTACTATCGTATCCCATACTAATCTCTTCACCATCTAACTAGTATCCCAACTAGTAATTTATATAAAATGATAACATTACAACGTGATCCCAATCCCCGTAGTTGTGGTAGCCTTTAGGTGTACGCCTAGTATGAGGATTCCACCTCAACCAGCCCAATTGCCACGAAGATGTTAGACGTACCCTTACTACCCTATCGATCGGCTCCCTACTTGCTTGCTTGTGTCACGTGTGTCACACGGCCCCCTAGAGTGTAGATACCTATGCTGGTCCCACCATGGGGTGTATCAAGTCCCATGGTGGCGGCCCGACACATTTCTAGAATGCATAGAGTATACTATTGATGCCCAATGCCTTATTTTTCAGCGCCGGAGTGTGTGCACGCCCACACTCCGTTAGAACCTACACTGCTGCACCAACCGCCGTTGTTTTGACCGCTTACAATCAGCCCAGTAATCGTGCCCCACCCTGCCTAGTTTCAGGGTATCATGATACGCCAATGTGGGTTACTGCTGAAATGGGTCCCCGTTACTAGGGTTTCCTAATGGTTAAGTTTGTGGGCCTATATATGCTGATATTACCCACATACCCGTGATTTACTTAACCCACCAACCGATTCAAACATGTTTATTAATGGTTAAGTTTATGGGCCTATGTTTACTGATATTGCCCACTAACCCGATATGTACTTAACCCCTCTACTGATTCAAGCATATTTATTAATGGTTAAGTTTGTAGGCCTATATTTACAGATATTACCCACCAACCCGATATGTACTTAACCCCTCTACTAATTCAAGCATATTTATTAATGGTTAAGTTTGTGGGCCTATATTTACAGATATTACCCACCAACCCGATATGTACTTAACCCTTCCACATATTATGTCATACTGGTTAAGTGTTTATTTATTCATGTTAACTTAACCCGCCCATTCCTCATATCATATTGGTTAAGTGTTTTAAATTGTTAACTTAATCCTCCTACTTATCATGTTACTCTGGTTAAGTGTTGCCTCCTTGTGTTAACTTAACCTCACCGTCTGTTTAACTAACCCGTTACAACGGTTAAGTGTCTCCTTAGCTAACTTACCCCTACTATTTGTTTAATTAACAGGTTATAATGGTTAAGTGTTGTCCATTCATGTTTAACTTAACCTTACCACAAGTCAAAGTATACTGGTTAAGTGTTCTTGTTACTTAACCCTAACCATTCATGTTATATTGGTTAAGTGTTCCTACTTACTTAACCTAACCCACTTGTCAAATCAACTTGTTATCATGGTTAAGAGTTCTAATTTTGCTTAACCTCAATCACTTGTCTAACTAACGTGCTTCTATGGTTAAGTGTTCTAATTAACTTAACCTCACTCTCTAGTCCAGTTAATCATGTTATAATGGTCAAACAGTTGCTTAACCTTACCCACTCCCCTAGTCAACATATTAAATTGGTTAAGTGTCCAGATTAACCTAACCCTACCCACCAATTTAGTTAACATGTTGAATTTGGTTAAGTGTTCTAGTTAACTTAACCTACCAATCCTGACTTAGCCTTAATTTATTAATTAAAGCTCCAACCACTCACATTAGACAGGTATTGTTGTGGTTACTGGATGTGCCGGTCGGTTCCGGGCAGGTTTACACCGCAACTCAGTCTAACCTCGGGTCAGACATCTTTCTAAATTCATAACCATCCCGTCCATCGGATCAGTTAGTGATAGCCAGGGAGGGCAGGAAACTTGTATTTTCCAAACCCAAGCCTAGACACTATCCTCTCTGTCACCCTAGAACATTTTGGTGTATGTGATTAGAAAGAGATGTCATTAATAAACATTCCTTTGTTTATATGCAAATTGTTAACAATTTATCCTCAAAGCCCACTTTCCCTTTTTAAATAAATTTGGCCTTTATCATATTCATTTGTCTAAATTTACACTTCTCATTTAGGACAAATTCTATAAGTAAATTATTCCTAATTTACTTATTCCATAATTACTCTTTAATGTACTTTATCAGCATTTATTATTATAGCCTATTATCCCTCTATATCATATTTATACTTTTTGGTATGTAAATTATACCAAATTAAGTGTCATTAACCATGATTATGCTAAACATGACAATTACTCATAATTATGGCCAAATTCAAATTAATGTCACATTCATTTCCAATTAATCTCATTAATTAAGATAATTAATGCATTTTTATGCCATAAATCACTTATGTGATTAATGGCCAATTTATGGCAAGTTTTCCTAAAATTATCATTTTAACCCAACGTTACCCCGTCCAATATCAGGCTAACCATCTTAGCCTAATTTACGTTCGCATGATTTTTGGTGTAAAGCATTAGGCTAAAAACTTAGCCTAATTTAATATACACAAATTGGTATAAATTAGCATAAACATGACAAGGGTATAACTTTGGTATTGATGGCATAATCAATATGAACATAATAGGGTGTACTTGCAAAATAACTAACATGAGCATTTTAGGGGTGAACTTGCAAGTTGACTAACATGAACACTATAATGTCATAGGTACAAACTTGCAAAAAGACTAACATAAACATCATAATGTCATAGGTATGAACTTGCACTTAAAATAAGGATCTAACTTAATTAGACGTCACTATTATTAGCATATGATCTTGACTACAACATAAGCCTATATTTTTATTTAGGCATAATATCAAACATAAGCTAGTCATGTTCATAAAGTCACTACATGTTCACAAAGGTGCTTACTTTTGTTACTAATACAAAATTATGGTTCAACTAGAATTATTCCAATCTAATCCTTATATGAATCATGGTTTTTAATCTATTCATATAAACTTACACTTAAAATGTAAATCAAACTTAATTATGTGTCGCATATATTGTCATATGATTTTGTTAACAACATAGGCCTAGAACATATTTTGTTTGGGCATAAAGTCAAACATAAACTAGCCATGTTCATAAGATCAACACAAGTTTACAAAGGTGTTTACTTTTGTTACTAATACAAAAGTATGGTTTTACACTTGAATCATTATGCCAATTCCAATCATAAATTTATTTGAATCATAATACTCAAATAGATCCAACTACACTAAAATGATCGTAAAAACATACATAGATGGATCTAAAATCATGTTGACATAATAGTGAATCATATACTTGCATGGATCTCAACTTTGTTGAATTAATCTACCACAAACATATAGTCATTAACCTTCAATATAAATTATATATTTGTGAATATCCAATAGGTGTTGAAATAAACTACCATAAACAAATAAGTGTCACTATGAATCATGTACTTGTAAATATCCAAGAGGTCTAATACCATCTTACAATAATATCATCATAATTCATTCATAATTAGGGCCATATCAACATATAATTATGAATTATCATCACCACAAATCAAGTACAATTCCATTTCTCATTTCACAAATATCAAAACTCAATTATTCATTCACATCGGAATAGCACTCTACTTACAACGTATGATGAATCTTGTATTCAGGATTCTGAATTCTGAATTCTGAATCTGGTGATGTTATCCTTTGTTGTAGGCGTTTTTGATTTATTAGTTGTTGTAGCTTTAAGCATTGAATTGATTCGTTGTTCGTCTCTTTTCAAGTGGAGGCTCTCTTTAGTTTCCCTCCGACAGCATGGCGGCTCACGATCTTATTTTGTGTGTATTTTTAGTTGAGATTTGAGTTGTATATATAGAATTTTAGGATTAATTTAGGTCGTTTGATTAATCCTAGAAATGACCACAACCGTTCAGTCAGGATAGAGTTATCCTATTGACTCAGTCATGAGTCAGAAATGACTCAGCATTGACTCAGCGATGAGTCAGAAATGACTCAGCGTATTAAGTGTTCACCAATTCAAACGTAAATACGTATTTAATAGATACATTTTCCCCTTTACCGTATTAATTACCCCTATATAGATATTTATTTATATATGAATAAATATTTTCTTACCTTTAATTTGTCATAATTCCAAATTGGAGAAGGCCAAAAAAAAAAACCATCCTTGACAACCAAAAATGCGCAACGTACGCTACATGATGCGTACACGTCATATATATATATATATAATGCGTATATGTGTGTATATATATATATATATTCATTTTTTTTCTCTATCTTCCCAATTACCCATTTTCACACTAAACCACTTTTTGAACTGCGTTCACACTAGGCTATTTTAAGCCATTCCCCTAAAACAAAAATAGGGCGCTGGCGGGGATCGAACTTTGTACCTCTTGTATGCAAGTCATGTGTTCCAACCAAATGAGCTACTAAGTCTTTTGCTTACAAACCCTAGAACAATGCTAAACATTATTCGTTTCCCATTCTTTTTTTTTTCATGTTTTGCTGCGATATTTAAATTAAAGATATCTTCTTCACACGTTATCCGTTTTGCTTAAACTCGGACTCTATCTCAAGCAGAATTTCGAGGTGAACGCAATGGCGTAACCTGTTTCCCTTAATTCTTATGTTTTGAATTAAGTATACCTTAGTTTATTAAATTATTGTTAACCGAAAACTCGGGGTGTTACACAGAACTTCTTTAATCCAATGCCCCCTTCTCCTTTAGGTTTACATAGAGTATCCCATGCTACTTTATGTGATGTCCCTCCTAGAAAAAATCAGCACACAAAGTTTGTAATTTGTTCAATGTATATTCTGGAATTTGATATATAAATAACCAATATGGAACAATAGGGGTTATTACTGAATTTATCAATTCTGCACGACCAGCAAAACTAAGCAACTTTGTTTCCCACCCCTGAATCTTACTTTGCACTCTATGTATCAAAGAATTACATTCTGAATAATGTAAATAATTTGATGACAAAGGAACTCCAAGATATTTGATTGGTAATGAACCCTGCTCATACCTCGAAATGTTTAAAATCTCTGGTGCATTACTCACTGAATTACCAAAGAATATCTTTGTTTTAGTTGCATTTACATTTAAGTCTGCATACTTGCTTAGATTCTGAAATATTGATTTGAGGGCACTTGCATTTTGAATTGAAGACTTGCCAAAAATCATTAAATCATCTGCATATAAAAGATGAGAAATAATAGGCTAAACTTGACTACTTGGTTGAAATGCATTTGAGCAGGTTGCTTCATCCATCATGAAAGTAAAAAACTGCATTGCTATAGCAAACAGATAGGGAGACAAAGGATCTCCCTGCCTCAAACCCCTTATAGATGATATAAAGCCTTTAGGAACACCCTGAATAATTACTAAAAAAGTAGCAGTAGCCATACACTTAAATATCAAGTTTATAAAACGAGGTGGAAAATTCATCTTTGACATTAAGTAGCAGATAAGTTTCCTATTCACTTTTTCATAAGCTTTTTGTAAGTCAACATTCACACACATTTTAGGCATACCTATCATGAATAAATGCACTCTGATTTGAAGATATCATAGAGGGAAGAAATGTCTTTAATCTATTACATAAAATTTTAGAAAAAAAATTGTAATAGACATTGCAACATGATATAGGTCTGTAATGAGCAATTTCTGATGGTCTGTCATTCTTTGGAATTAAAGTAATAAAATTATGATTTAATGCTTTAGGAAGTTTTCCAGACTGGAAAATATCAGAAATAGTTGCATATAAATCATCTTTTAACATATCCCAATGAATTTTAAAAAAATTGCACTCATTCCATCTGGCCCTGGGCTAGAATCATCATGAATAGAAAATGCTGGTTCTCTTATTTCAGACAATTCAATTTTTCTGAGGAGAAATCTTTGACCTTGCTCATTATTTGTTGCTACTGGCTGAAATCTAGGGAAATCAGTTGAACATGGACCATTAAACATAGATGTAAAATAGTTGATTGCTTCTATTTCTATCTCTTCTGATTTGAACAACAAATTTCCACTAGAATCAATAAGAGCTCTTATATGATTAAAATATCTTCTATTGGACATTCGAGAATAGAAGAATTTAGAATTTGTATCACCTTGCTGAAGCCAAGATACCTTTGATTGTTGCTTTAAACCACTAAGTTGCAAACTCTGAAAATCTTTTTAGCTTGCAGATAATCATCATAAACTTGGATGTCATCAGGATTAAGGTCTGCTGCTGCTTCTAATTGAGTGACTATGTGTTCTGCTTGCTCAAGGTTTGATGCATTTTTATTCCTCACTTTATTCCAGTTTTTAAGCTCTCTTTTGCAATTGCTGAGTTTTTGCAAAAACTGATAGCTGTGAAAACCCCAGACATTTACATTCATACCTTTTTGAATTGCATCATGATAACCATCTTGGTTTAGCCAGTCATTTCTGTATCTAAAAGGATGTCCTTTAATTTCTGGAGTAGGAATAATATCTAACAAAGTGGGGTTGTGGTCACTAGATTTTTGAGGAAATGAGAGTGCCTTCATATTAAAAAATTGATGCATGCATATATTGTTCACCAATATTTTATCTATATGGGTTGATATTCGTCTTCTACGCCATGTAAATTGAAAACCCAAAGGCTTTATTTCAGTCAAACTAGTCTGTAGTAAAAAAATTCGAAATTGTCTGATTTGTTTATATGGAATAGGAAGCCCACCTTTTTTATCATGTGGTGATAAAACATTGTTGAAATCACCTATTAGTATCCATACATTATAATATGAACTTGATTCATTAATCAGTTGATTCCAAAGATTAATCCTGTCTCCAAAAGTATTACTACCATAAATCACTGTAAATGTCATACTAAAACCACCTCTGTTAGCTGCATTAACTGTCAAATGTTGAGGAGATGAAGACAACACTACTAAATCCCATACATTAAATTCCCATATCAATAGTATTCTACTAGTAGAAACAGAGGGATTATTTGTTAGGAATTTCCAATCATTTGGGAGAAGAGAAGAAAATAAGCATAAATTAGCTAGATTTAATTTTGTTTCAACTAAACCAACAAGAGTTGATTTAGTGTTATTAAGGTGTTTGAGCACTTCCTTCATTCTAAAAGAAGTGTTCATTCCCCTTACATTCCAGGCTAATATGGTCATTTAATAGATGAAGAACTCCTCATATTTCTTTTAGTAGGAGTAGGATTTTTTGATTTTGCAACCTGTAAATAGCTTGTGTTTTTACTAACAAATGAGGAAACATCAATCTATTTACCTTTTTCCAGATTTTTCACTTTATCATTCTCTGTAATAACATCAGCTATGTTTCTTAAAACATCTGGAATTACCTTGTCAGGTAAATTTAAAAAATCTAAATCAACTTGACTTTCTGAAATTGCCGGATTTGGATTTTTTAAAGAGGTTTCAGCTATGACTGGCTCTTCAGTATGAATTTGAGCATTTGAATCAGTGTTTACTGAATCTGACTTTTCTGGAATTTCAGATTGTTCTTGTCCATCATTATTTACTTGATTTTCATCATGTACTTCAGGAGGAATCCATCTAGCGTCTTTGGATACTTCATGATATTCTTCATCATGTCCAGAAAGTCTACATTGAGAACACTTCATAGGTACAAACTCATACTCAACTGATATATTAATCTTCTCACCATTATAAAGCAAAACAGGAATTTCAGTTTTCAAATCTGTTTGAGTGTCAATTAAGATAATACTCTCGCATATTTTGGGAACCTTTTCTCAGTTGTGTTCTCATCAATTAATAAAGGTTTTGAAATAAAACTTGCTAAGATCTGAATCGCTTCTTTTATCCACAATTCTAAGGGTAGATTAATTAATCTGATCCAAATCTGAACCATATTATTTTGCTTACCTTTAAAATCAAAACCAGGATTCCAAGATTCAACATATAATAATCTCCCAAAATATGAATATGTTGTGCTTTCAATAATACGCTGAAAATCTTCTTTACTTTCAAATTGAACAACAAAATCATAACTAGGTGAAACATGGATGTTGAATAACCCCAATGGTTTCCATACCTTTGTTATATACTCTTTTAATTTGATCGTAGAAAGTCTGAAATAGATTGGAATCATTGCTATTGTATTTACCCATGATATCTCTGATAGATTATATACTTTTTAAGGAACAAAAGCATAATCCAGTAAGGGTTTTACAAATTCGAGCTTCCTGCTAATCGAGCCTGAAGACTAATCTGGAATCGAAGAAGGATTTGAAACTACATTTGGATTTGGATTATTAGATCTGGATGTAGAATTTGTATTTACGAAAGTAGATGTAGGTTGAGATCATGAAAATGAAAAGTGGAAGTTGATGTATTTATTCTTTCCGTCATTAAAATGTAAAACAGATGTAAAGCTAGTTAAATTTAAGTTCAATATATATATATATATGTGTTTTAGATCCAAAATTGGCTCCAACACCCAAGTTGTTCAATTGAGCAGAGATTAATATTAGAAAAAACGCAAGAAAAATAAGAAAGACACGAGATTTATAGTGGTTCGGCGTTAACGAGCCTACGTCCACTTTATATCTATGATTATACTTAAATTTCAAGTACAATCGATGATTTATCCCTCAACCTCACTTTTACAATGTTGATTCACTCAATAAATTCGAGACAACTCTGAATAATAATAATAGAGATGTAATAGTGGTGGAGTCAGAACTCAGAATTGCCAAAAAGATCCTGAAGAATGCCAAGTCCGGGGCTATTTATAGCTGATACTTGCAGACGGATCGTGGTCATACGTGGCGAAAATCCCGAGGGTCTCGGAATGGTTCGTGGCTTGATGAAGAATTGGTCAAAATGGCAGTTATGGATAGATGTCGTGAGATCCTGCATTCTCGGATCGTCGTAGACTTAGTCGTGACCTTCATCTTAACTTCTGGGGCTTGGATCGTGAAGAGGCAGAGGGTCGGGTCGGATCGTTCTTTTATGGATGGATCGGGTCTCGAAGCTCTGACGAGGACGGGTCGAGATGAAAGGGATGGATCGGATCGCGAGACATGGGGGCGATCGCGATCGTGGTAAGGTAGGGCGATCCGACCGGGTCTTCGAAGGCTAAAGGTGTGAAGTTTCATATTTTTCTCGTGTGTGCGGACCTTGGTGGCTTAGTCAAAAAGCTAGCCAACATTTTGCCCCCTCGAAGTACGTTTTATCGAGGATGGAATGTGCTTCGAAACTGCTGAGCTATCTTTTCATGAAACAATGCAAATCGATGGTCGTGTCTGTTTGGAACGACGTACAGCTTCAGGAAGTCGTGTCCCTCGATTAGTATAAATATCAAGTTAAATCTTTAATCATTTATTTGTTCATTAGGTAATTTTCATCTCTTGAATTTTAGAGGAAATAAAAATCAGCTTATCGTGTATGTTTGTAAATTTTTGCACGTATTTTCACTTCGTTTGTTTTGCAATCGTTCTCGTGTTCGGTTCAACGTGGTTCGCTACCAGGGTGGATGTCACGGGCTGATCAAGTGAGGGGATCGCCACATTAGCCCTGATGGGCCTTTTCCAACGCTCGCGGCCCGTGGGTTTCTATGGACCGAGTCACGATAAAGAAGGGGAGACAAAGAGTCACCTCCTCATCTATATAAATCGGGCGTCCCCCTACGTTCCCTTCTTTCTCTTCTTACTACCGCCGCCTATTTCTTCTTCGACCCAAACCCTACGTTGTGATTTCCTAAGAATTAATTCATCCCCTAATTCAAATTGAAGAGGTAATTATACCAGGGATGTTTCCGTGTAATTTCGTTTTTGTTTTCCTTTGCTCCACCCAAATTTTTGCTGGTATGCGTGGTGGAGCTTTGTGAGGCTTGGGGAGCGACGAGGGCATAATGGGTTCATCTGCTCGTGTTCATTAGTGGAGAGGAGAGAGGAAGAAGGAGAAGGAGTTGACCAGTTTGGATCGTTGGCGAGGTTCGGGTTCGGATGAGGATGATCGAGCTCCCGATGAAATTCTGGGTGCTAAGGAGATAGAAAAATTCACAGATTCCTTACCCTCTAAGCTAGATGATATAAAAATTAAGAAGATATGTTTAAGACACGGAATTCCCTAGGACGACGTGAAAGTTTCAGAAAACGAAGATAGACCTCATTCTGCCCCAGAGGGGTACATGACCATTAGTCGACTCATGTGCTGGGTAGGGGCTATTCCTCCTTTTCCTCCGCTTGTTGTTGATCTCTTGAGATAGTTACACGTTGCCCCCATGCAACTCCACCCAAATGCTTATGCGGCATTGTATACTCTGTACGTTGCCTATATGGAGATTCTGCAGACTGAACTTACTCTTAAAGATTTGAAGTTCTATTACCATTTTAAACATAGTTCCGCAGGAGCTCCCAATTTCTCTTTCTTCGAGTCGGTTTCCAATAGAAAAGTTGTGACAGATGGTTATAGTAATATAGTGGATGTCAAATCTGACTGGTTCTATATTAAACACCAGGCCGGATGTGCGAGGAGGTGGCTACAAGCGAGTATGTTTCTAACTTTTCCGCGATTAATTCGAATGCATAACTTTAGTGCTAACGAATCATTTTGTTCCACATAGATCACAACTTTGAGAGAACAGAAGGATCGATATACGAAGATCGAATGTCCCGCCTTCTCAAGAGTAACTCGAATTTCTTAAAAATTAAGAAATGTATCACTGACGAGAACCTTCACAGACACCGTCTCTTAGACATAAGGTTCGGACTTGGAGCGGGCGGCAAACCTTACAAGTATATACCTCTGTAACACCCCACGTCCATTAATGTCACTCACGAAGGGAATGCATTAACTTCCATGGAGGTTATAAGTGAATATAGAACAGAAAAATTACAACAAGGCAGATAGTAAATAGTACTTGGAAATCTAAAACTTCATTTTATTGCAGCGGAAATTAAACATATTTGTTACATCCTAAAACCATAGATCATAACCAAGTACAATATCCATCTTCATAAAAACAAAATACATAATCCCATTACATAAATAACCATTAAAAAGATAACAAGCTGGACTTTACTTCAACGGTCCAAGCTTTCCAAAGAGAGATGAAGCAATTCAATCAAACTCCACTAGGGCTGGGCCCAACCTGAGGACCTGGAGGGGAAAAAAGGATAGAAATAGAGGGGGTCAGACATAAAGTCTGGCGAGTATGATAATTCTAACAATACTATTATCAAAATAACTAGACTAAGGCATAAGCTGGAAGACAAGTAAATGTCTATGAACTCCTAGGAAGATAAAGATAGCGTTTAAGATAACACTAAAGATAACGGTAAAGGCACACCTAATTACTAACGAATGATTACTACACTGCACCGCATATTACTACACTGCACCACACTAGTCACCCTATTGTTTGATCCCACTTGCTTCACACAGAAACTTTATAAATAGCCTTACGTACCCCTAGCTGACTACATAGGTGCCGTCTGCCCCTATCTCCACTAGGTGTACCCCACTACCCACTTTCGATCGGCTCCATACTCGTAGATACCCGTGCTGGCCCCACAGTGGGGTGTATCACTCCCCTAAAGTGGCAACCCGATACAACTTGAGAATGCACGGCTTATACCTACACGATGCAACAACGTCTTATCTACCAGCCCAGGTCCACACACGCATATGAAATCCGTTGGACTTGCATTGCCACCGCTCCCCGTTTTGGCCTCTTACAGTCAAACCCAGCATGCGTGTCCTGTCCTCGACTTGGGTCGAGCCCACAATGATACGTTTGGGATACTGGTCGAAATGGGCCCCCACAAGCTACCCACCTAAGCCTGTCACTAATATATCCCACTTAACCCTCTTAGTCATGTTCATTTACATGTGTGTTTGGTTAAGTCTTACTAATCGTATTTCACATGCCACTAAGGGCACCCCCTAGATTCCTCGTGCCACCCAAGGCACTTACTTAACCCCCATGTCCCACTTTACATGTTTATCTGGTTAAGTATTTCTTAATTCATTCAGGCCATAACCTCATAAAGACCTCTCACATTAGACTGGCATTTATGGCAGCTGGATTTGCCGGGCGGGTCCGGGCAGTCTTACACCATAAAAGAGTCTAACCTCGTGTCTTTACAACTGTTATGCTTTAGTTTAGGCTTAGGACCTCTCACATTGGGCTGACATTTGTGACCACTGGATTTGTCGGGCGGGTCCGGGCAGGTTTACGTCACAAACGAGTCCAACCTCGTGTCCTAAGCATTGATTAACACTTAAAATCTTTTACCCCAGTTTTAATAATTCCCTACTCAAATTATTAATTAAGTAAACTTTTAATGATGTCCATAATTGACTCAATTATGGCCATCCACTTATGGCATGCAAAATCATATCAATTGCACCCCAACTTTTTAATATTAAATCCTTAATATTACCCCTACCCCACGTTTATACGTTCGCTTATTCAACGCATAATATAGGCTAGACTTGTATAGTCTAACACCTAGCACAAAATAAATTATCACAACATATAGACAATTAAAATAAATCTAATCATAATAGGGGTGAAACTTGCATAAACTACACATGTTAAGGATCAAAAGGTGTCAACTTGTTAAATGTCTCAATTTACATGATATGATCATAGCCCAAATCTATACATAAACTTGCATATGGGGTTTTTTAGGCAACATAATGATGGTGTGAACTAGCATAGTATATCACATATGTCATAGTATAATTCTAGATGTCATAATAGATGTATTGGCATATGTTCATAACTTTTTTAATCAATCTAACTTGCATATGTGACTTGTCATATAGATCAACATAACCCAAACATGATGATTTAATTAATATGAACTAACTAGCATAGATGGTAACATCATGGCCTTTTTAACATGTATGATTCATCACAACTTAGCATAGAAACTTTCAACATACATAACATCATCATAGCATGATTTACAACATATAAGATATCATCATCACATAACATTGGATTTACAATATACATGATAGCAAAAGGGGTTTACAACAACATATATGATAATTCACATCATCTACTCATAATCCATTCATAACTCAACCTAATTAAAATGATAATAATCTTGTTAAGATTATCATACTCACAATTTAGAGAAGAAAAGAGAGAGTTTTGCTTTGCTTTAGGGTTGAGAGAATTAGAATTGAATTTTCTTTTCTTCCTTCTTAGTTGGCGGCGACTCCATTGATTTCCATGGCGATGGTATGACGGTAACTATTCTATTTTAATTAGGTTTAGGGTTAGCATTAGGATGTATTTATAGGTGTAGGAAGTTATTTAGGACCATTAGATTAACCCTGAACCATGAGAACCAATCAAATGCAAAATCTTCATTTGAGCGAATCGGCCCACGGGTTGACAGCCAAACACCCTGGATTAACCCCTAGTCGACCCAGCGGGGCTTAGGTCGACCTCAAAAATGGGCCGGTTCGGTTATTTCCCCTCCCAGTTCGCTGTTTTGAACTTTTTCGCATATTTATTTATTTAATTTTTAATTTATATATATATCAATATATATATATTTCTCTGCGCAACCAATTTCACTTAATTCTTTTCTAAAAATTAAGTATACTTTAATTTGTGAATTTTAATGTTATAAAATTACGGGGTGTTACAACCTCCGACAGAAGGAGAAGGAACTTCTTTAGCTGTAAAGACAACTACCCTTCGCAAGAGTCCTTCGCCAATGACTAATCAGGATGACGAGGATTTAAACGTATATAAAGGAGATAAGGAATGAGCTGGTGAATCGATGGGGATTCCAACCTCTGAGGGGCAGTCTCCCGTAAGAACTTCATCGCCAATTGAGTGTTTCGCCCAAGACGAATTGACGGAGGAACAGATTCTCGGGGAATTAAATAAAATTCCTTTACCAGACAATATTTATACTCAAGAAGGCTTCGAAGGGGAATCAAATTTTCCCATCTCCGAAGAGACGAGTGCCCCAGTTAGAGAAGTCACCCAAACGAGCCTAACTCCGGGCCCGGGTTTGTTTAAAAAATGAGATTTCACGGTATGCACAAATCACATGCACCATTTATCATAGCACTCTTTTACTATTGTGGTTAATAGTTCTAATACGCACTTGTTTCCTTTGCAGAAAAAATGTCTCGCAAGCGGTCTTATTCTTACCATTCCCTTCACGAGGGCACACCAAGTCTCCTTCCAGATCCTGAGCACACTCGTAGCAATAGTCAGGGAAGGGATATTCGTCGGCCCCGGGATTCTCATCCATCTTATTCTGCACGACCTCGATCTCCACCGAAGCAAGGTTACGGAAAGCTACATAACCATCCATTGCCACCAGCTGGGGGAAAGCAACTTCCCAGAGATTTAACCCCTCCAAAAAGCACTCCTTCTCACGCCCAATCTTCCAAAAAACACCCCGAGCCAGAGAAAAAACAAAGATGAGGGCAGGATTACGAAAAAGGGGAAAACAGTTCCTGCTTTCTCTAGTGAGCGTGGCCTGGATACTACTGCTGCAAAGGATGTTGCCCCAAATTCTGAGATTATGGCTAGGCTAGAGGGCTTGAGAAAGCAATTTCCTGATATTTACTTTGAGAGGATGGTGTTCATCCCAGATCTTGAGCATGTCCCCGAGGACTGGGACATAGAGGTGATAGGGTATGTATGCCATGCGGCTAAACAACACGGGGTGATGAAGAAGCATGCTGCTAACTCTCTACTATTATCCGCCAGATGGAGACGGACGCGGCCAGAGCCAGAGTAAAAATTGATAATGATGCTAGGGCTAGGTGCAAAATGGAAAAAGAAATAGAGGATGCACAGGCCCAACTGGATTTAGCTCGGCGAGACGAAGAGAATTAAAAGTTCGAGTTGGAGAGTGCTAGGGAGCGTTTTCGCAACGAGCTTGACTTAAATAGCCAGGAGCGGGTGGCCCTGAGGAAAGAAGTAGAAGATCTTAGGGCAGTTAACACCGAACTGAAGGTAATACAGGATCTCTTTTCCGCTGAGAAAGAGGCCTGGGAGAAAGAGAGGGCGAGCTTAAAAGATGACCTTGCCCTCGCCAAGAAGGAGAAGGAGGTTTTAAATGATCAACTTGCTTAAGCTAAGGAACGGGCAGCTCTCGCCGAAAGCAATGCCAATAGCGCTCTTGAGTCAGCAGCTGCTGCGGCCGATAAGCTTACCAAAAGAGAGAAAGACATAGATAGTTTTGAGGAACTATTGTTCGATTTCTTTGGTCAAGTCATCAAGAATCGAGACATCTCTTGGATTCCAAACTACCATGTTACCTTAGCCAATGTATGGGACGCAATTGTCGAGGGCGAAAAATGGCGACTGGGGGTCGACGAGATTGATGAAAGCCAGCCAATGCAGACCTTTCTCAGAGGTGATGAACCTAAGGCTTTAGAGGAAGGTAGACACTTGATCCATGAGGAAATGGAGAAGGAGAAGAGTAGGCTCAAGGGCAAGGATAAGGTTAGTGAAAGCTTGAGCTCGGTGGTAGAGCCCAAAACCTCTGAAGTTGAGGAGTATAACCCTGATGATCCGTTGATCCCGTTGGCTCCAACTCCTCCGATTATCGGGACCACCAGTACAAGTCTGGGAGATGAATCAGCTGAAGGTATCTCCATATTCTCTCCACAGTTCATTAAAGTAATCATAACTCGTCGCCGTCTTACGAGACAGATAACTGACGTGGCCATATCTCCTCCTGATCCACTAACCTTTGCTTCTCATGGTGTAGGTATCAAAGCGGCCGAAAAGGATGCAGAGGAGAAAACAGCGGCGGAGAAAGTTGACGTCCCTCCGAGTTATAGTGTTGAATTTTCCGAGATTCCAAAGCAAACTGAGGGCACAACGAGTGATAAAGTTACAGTAGCACCCATGGAATCCGGCACCGGCGCTCCTGCAGATGCTGAGATTATCGCTGCTTTGCATGACACAGATGGCGGTCATGGAGATGAGGAAGAGGAGGTAGAAATCATTGACGAGGCCAAGGGTGATGATAGAGAAACCTTGGCCGACATACAAGCTAGGAAAGAGAAGCAGTTGGCTTTTAGGAGGGAGGAACAGAATCCTGTGTTTGTGACCCCTATTTCTGAAATTGACCCAAAAACTGGGTTGGTTATAAGATTCTCCTCCAAATCGATAACTTTACAGCTTGCCTCCGAACCTTCCAATCCTCCTCCGCAGCCTCTTGTCAATAAGAGGAAGAGGAAGAAAAGTGACCACTCCGGTATTGATAAAGAGGAGTTGGGGAAATAGAAGAGGGACAAGAAATCAAAGCGATCTCCCAAGCGTAAATAGAATGCAGTTATTAGATTATGTTTTAGTTTTAGGATTTCCTTTGGCCAAAAGATGTAGTCGTGAGAGTGGCCCTCACTTTTTGTTTAGTTTCTCATTTTTTGTAAATCTGCTTCCAGTAAATAAAGATCCATTCCTTATGCACCATTGTGTTCCTGCAAATTCATCATGTTAGTAGAGTTTAAATAATCATAACTGAAACTTTCATAGTTAAATATTAAAGTTACAAGTAACGATCATTAATCATAATGAAAACAATCATCGGGAAATACACGTGCTAAGTAAAGGTATAGTGATGCACGTATATCCTCCTAATTAATCGTCATTACAGTGCCTGGCTAGGGCTTATTGGCGATCGATTAGGATTATATCCGTACTATCCTGATCTTTCAGTGGGATAATGGTTCTTGCGGCGCTAAGTCTCTAACGCCTTTATACTCTCCCAATCCTTCAGCGGGTTAGAGTTCATGTGATGCTAAGTCTCTAGCACCTTTATTCTCTCTCGATCCTTCAGCGGGTTAGAGTTCGAGTGATGCTAAATCTCTAGCACCTTTATACTCTCCCGATCCTTCAGCGGGTTAGAGTTCGAGCTCGATTTTTTGGTCTGCTCACCAATCCTTCAGCGGGGCAGGAGTTCTGGGGGCGCAAAGTCTCTAGCGCCTTTATACTCTCCCGATCCTTCAGCGGATTAGAGTGTTGTCAAGGCGGTTTTATCATGGTGCACCTTCACGCCTTGGGGACGCTATCTTCACGTCCTTTATACTCTCTCCCTGATCTCCAGAGTTAGAGTGCAGTCTATAGTGCGATTTACCTCACGGCACGTTTTGGGGCTTTAATTATCGTGAGCCTCCGATTTGCTGGACGGCGTTTTGAATTAGCTGTTTTGAGATTTCTGCGTAAATTTAAAACAAAGCTCGAAGCGGTAACAGTATATATTAACCAAAATAAAAGAGTAGATAAGAAATGGTGCAGTGAAGGTAAATGACACACAGTATTTTTATAGTGGTTCGGTCGAATCATGACCTACGCCCACTTTATAATCTTTTGTTCAAATGACCAGACTGTTCTAGGCAATCGAGCCTTTTTACATGGTTCTAAAAACAAAAGAGTGAAACTGACACTTTTATGTTAGATAAAGCCACAAATGCTGGGCATTCCACACTCTGGGGATTTCGTTTCCAGCTACGGTCGCTAGCTTGAAGGTTCCATTATCAAGCCTTCGTAAAATGGAGTACGGTCCTTCCCATTTCGGGCCCATATGTACCGAGGACGGAAAGACGCGCTTCAGAACCAAATCTCCAGGTTCGAATGTCCGGGCTCGGACTCTTCTGTTGTAGTACCGAGCTATTTGTTGTTTGTGTCTCAGGGCACATAAGTCGGCTTCGTCCCTTTTTTCCTCAACCATGTCCAGGGATTCAAGGAGCAACTCATTGTTGGTCATTGGATCGTAATAAAGGGTTCGATGAGATGGTACTTCTAACTCGACCGGAATAACTGCTTCAGCTCTGAAAGCAAGGGAAAATGGGGTGTGACCCATCGCCGACTTGTACGTTGTTCTATAGGCCCATAGTGCCAGGGGTAATTCATCAACCAACATAGCTTTGGCCCTCTTCAATCTTTTCTTTAGAATGGACTTGATCGCCTTGTTTGCCTCTTCAACTTGTCCGTTCGATTGTGGATATGCCACAGAGGTGTATCTTTTCTCGATGTGATACTTCCGACAGAAATCTTGAAACTCCGTGCTGTCGAATTGGGTCCCATTATCGGTTATAATGACTTTTGGAATCCCAAATCGACAGATAATGTTCTTTACGACAAAGGTGATCACTCGCTTGGTTGTGATCGTGGTCAAAGGCTCCGCTTCTACCCATTTAGTAAAATAATCCACGGCCACAATAACGAACTTTGCTCCGCCTTTGTCTAGGGGAAGGCTTCCAATAATGTCAATTCCCCACATGGCGAAAGGCCACGGGCTTGTCATTGTCTTCAACTGGCTGGGTGGCGCCCTAGGAATCTTGGAGAATTTCTGGCAAGCGTCGCAACGCCGTGCGTACTTGGCTGTATCCTTGTTTATGGTGGGCCAAAAATAGGCGTATCGCAATATCTTCTTTGCCAGTGTTTGTCCCCCGGTGTGATCGCCGCATTCGCCTTCATGGACCTCTTTCAGCACACGCTTGATGTCTTCGTGAGCGATGCACC
The DNA here is from genome assembly GCA_030737875.1 of Allium sativum. Taxonomy (NCBI): domain Eukaryota; kingdom Viridiplantae; phylum Streptophyta; class Magnoliopsida; order Asparagales; family Amaryllidaceae; genus Allium; species Allium sativum. Next base: position 966,220,390 of record CM060913.1, read on the forward strand.
GGAGGAGGGGCATCGAGAAACCTTGTCTATATAGGACATTGCCCTGCAACACATCTCGGGAAGCCTTCCGTATAACTGCACGCCTCTCACTTTTCTTTGACGGGAGCATTCCATTCATCAAAAAAAAAATTTAGGGGGGTCATCCATGACTCCCTTTCAAGTTCAGTCTCTACTATTGGATCAACTTCCATCTGAGCCACGCTAGGGAACTGTAATACTTCAATCGGAACTAGCTCCGTATGTTCTGGATTATCGGAACTAGCCATCTTTGCTAACTTGTCTTCTCTCTGATTCTCCGTTCGAGGAATGTGAGATATACTGTGGTAATTAAAACTATCCAGCAACTTCTTCACTTTTTCCAAATATGATATCAACCTTGGACTCTTAGCCTGAAACTTATGATTAACTTGGTTCACGACTAAATTGGAGTCACAAAAGATGTCTAGCTTTGTTATGCCTAGTTCCCTTGCAAGCTTCAACCCGGCAATTAGAGCTTCATACTCGGAATCATTGTTAGTTGCGTGGAACTCTAATCTAAGAGCGTAATATATTAGTCGTTTCTCTGGAGTCTTAAGAACCACTCCGGCACCTGATCGCCTGTCATTTTTAGCTCCATCAGTATATAGTTTCCAGGCATTAGGGTCAAGGAGTAGCTTTGGTGGATCGTCTTCCTTGATTACCACATCATCTTCTGGGACAGTAAATTCTGCTATAAAGTCTGCAAGTGCATGCCCTCTTATCAACTTCCGAGGTTGGAAGTTCAGGTCGAATTGACTCAGCTCAATGTTCCATTTGAGCAGTCTTCTTGATGCTTCTGGCCTTTGTAGGACTTGCTTGAGTGGGTGATCAGTATAAATAGTGATGGGATGAGCCTGGAAGTAGTGACGAAGCTTCCTAGATGCAATCAATAAACTGTACGCAAGCTTTTCTATTTTTGGGTAATTTCGTTCTGCGGTTGCCAGTTTCTTACTCACGTAGTACACCGGTCTTTGCACCTTATCCTCTTCTCTCACCAAGGCCGAACTGATTGTGTGGGATGATACTGCCAAATACACAAATAAATCCTCGTGATCCACAGGCTTAGATAGTATCGGGGTCTTTTCCAGATGATTCAACAGATTTTGGAAAGCTTCTATACAATCAGGAGTCCATTTAAAGCTGCTCTTGCCTCGCTTTATTAGCTCGAAAAACGGGATGCATTTATTTATGGCTTTTGAAATAAATTTGCTGAGAGCTGCCACTTTTCCAGCAAGGCTCTGCACATCTTTAATCTGCTTCGGTTCTTGGATATTTCAGATTGCTGTAATTTGGTCTGGATTAATTTCAATTCCGCGCGAGCTTACAATGAACCCTAGGAATTTTCCAGATGCTACCCCAAATGAGCATTTCAAATGATTCAATTTCATCCTATATTTTCGGAGAATTTGAAACATCTCTGCTAAATCGTTGGTATGATCGGACGACTGTCTGGACTTTACCAACATATCGTTGACATATACCTCCATCGTTTTCCCGATTTGGTTGTAGAACATCCTATTCACCAACCGTTGATATGTAGCGCCAGCATTTTTCAAACCAAAAGGCATCACCACATAGCAATATAATCCCAAATATGTAATGAAGCTGGTATGCTCTTGGTCAGGGACATGCATGGGGATCTGATTATACCCCGAATAAGCATTCATAAAAGAAAGGAGTTCGTGACCTGCGGTTGAATCTACTAATTAGTCGATTCTAGGCAACGGGAAGTTATCAGTCGGACATGCCTTGTTTAGATCAGAGAAATTGATGCACGTTCGACACTTTCCATTGGCCTTTTTTACCAAAACCGGATTTGAAATCCAGTCAGGGTAAGTTGAATCTTTGATGAACCAGTTACTTCTCAGCTTTTCGACTTCTTCTTTCAAAGCGGCAGACCTCTCTGGACCCAGCATTCGCCTTTTCTGCTTGACAAGAGGATGTTTCGGGTTAATGCTTAGCGAATGACTCATAATCAAGGGAGATATCCCACACATGTCCGCATGGGTCCAGGCAAATACATCCAAGTTAGCATTCAGAAAATTTGCTAATTCCTTGGCTCGAACGGGATCCAACTGGGATCCAATCTTCAGGACCTTCTCTGGGTCACTATCATCGATTGATACATCCACAGTTGCTACATTGGGAGTTGCCTTTCTTCCCCCAGGCTCTTCATCCTCTCTGGGATCTATGTCCTCGGGCAACTCTCTGGGCGACCCTCCCGAAGGTATTTCCTTTAGTTACTATGACGATTCCTCCCTTGGAGTGGAGGAACCACCTTTTGTCTCTACATCTCTTCCTTTACGGAGCAATTTTAACTCTGTAATGTAGCATGCTCGTGCAACAACTTGATCTCCTCTAACAATACCCACACCGGAATCCATTGGGAATTTCAACAATAGGCACCAGGGTGCAATACAGGCCCTGAATTTGGCTAAGGCGGGTCGGCCTTATAAGGCATTGTACGACGATTCAATATCCAGGACCATGAAGGGGAGGATCCTCACTCTCTGGCGTTCTCCTTCCCCAAGGGTTACCGATAGTTCCATGTATCCTATTGGAGCGGTCGAGGCCCCATTAAATCCACAGATCCAACCTTTACACGGCCTTAAATCCTTCGGCTCGAGTTTCATTTGGTCGAATGTTTTCTTGAACAGAATGTTGACTGAACTCCCGTTATCTACCAAGACTTTATGAACTATAGCTGGGCCGATGGTGACGGTGATCACCAATGGATCTTCAGTTGGGGAGTGTACTCAAATACTCTCTCGCTCACGAAATATGACGTCATCGGACATCATCTTTTGTTGCTTAATCGGAGTGTTGTCCTCGGGATTACTATATTCTCCCACTTCGAAATGCTATTTAGCTGCATTTATGTATTGATCCATAGCTCTTAGGCTGTACCCTATCAGGTGAAGCCTACCAATTATGGTGTTGATAACGATATTTTTCCCTTTTTGCTAAGCCGTTGGTTTGGCAGCAGGTTGGCCTTGGTTCGGGACTTGTACGGCTTGCCCCCTGTCCCTAGGAGTTACCTTATACTCATCGAGCTTCCCTTCTCGGAGCAGCCTTTCAACCACGTCTCTCAAGTGACGACATTCGTTTGTGGAATGACCATGGATCTGATGGAAAAGATAGAATTTTCCAGTTTCACGCTCTTTCTCTGTAGAATCTCTCGGAGGAGGCCTTTTGTAGTGGAGGACATTATATGTATCCATGAAGATGTTTTCCAACGTGTCGTTTAACGGTGTGAAGCTCTCAAATGGTTTAGGCCAGGATCTCCTCTGAGAGTCATTTCCTCGATTTCTTTTTCAATTATTGTTATTATTATTCCCTGGTTGGCGACGGCTGCCTTGATTCTTGTTCCTAACGTTAACTTCAACTTTTCCTGAGCTATCTCCCGTTTTCTTGATGGCCACGTTGCTTTGGATATCTTCCTTATCAGTAGCCTTTCTTTTTCGATTAGCGTATATCTCCTCCCAACATAGGCGAACATTAGCTTTTTCAAAAAATATTTCTTTGGTCGGGGGTGGTTTGCCGGCCAGATATCTTCCAAACTTGGTATCTTTATCGACGCCATCGATCAAGGCGATCAACACAGTTTGCTCATGTGGGTCTTTGACTTCTGTGACAGCCAAGTTAAAACTATCCAAATATGACCTCAGGCTTTCGTCCGGTCTTTGTTTAATAAGGGATAGTTCGATCACATTCTTAGACCTCTGGGCATGAAGACGAAATTAGTTCACGAATTTCTCACTCAATTCCCTGAAGCTGGATATTGACCGTGCTGGCAGGCGGGTAAACCACAATAACGCCACATCTTCCAAGAATATAGGGAACGCTTTACATTTTACCGCGTATGTAGCTGCAACGGCATTCATTGACCATGAGTATCGCATTAAATGCTGGATGGGGTTAGTCCTGCCCATATAGCGATTCATGGTTGGCATATTGAAGCACCTCGGGAATGTAACATCTAGTATGTCGTCAGTAAAAGGCATGTGACTGCGATCTATGCCCCAATCTTCATTCCTCTATCCACGGCTATCTACCCTGACTTGCCTAATCATTGCTTCAACCTCTGCTTGAGTCAGGGTAGATTCGGGATCAACATTTCTTGCCCGACAGCCTCCTCCAGCATTTCTTTGACATGCTGCTACAAAATTCGGGCCTTGAGCAGAACTTCCCTGCCCCCTATTACCGCAGTTGATCACGCGACGAGCGGGAGGCACGTCGTTTCTTGGTGGTAGAGCGGGCTCATTTAAGTTACGGTTATTAGTTCCCTGGTTAAGCGCCTCTTCTTCACGAGATGGAAGTGACCAAATCGAAGCTGCTCTACATTCTCGGGCCTTTCTAACGGGGGCCATCGTCGGTTCCTTTGGGGCTCTTCAGACGACGACGTATGTTTCGGAGAGAAAGGGTGAGTTGGAGGTGGTGAAACCTGCCTTTGAATATCGTCAATTCTTCTGCCTAGGGCAGTAATGTTTTGACGCAGCAACAAGCTCTCCTGCCTTTGAGCAGCCAGTTCATCAATTTGCCTGTCCAATGCTTCAAGTATTTGAGTCAGATGTCCTTCGGTAACTGGGGCAGAAGGGTCGAACTGGTCATCTTCATCTTCTCTGATACGCAAGGAACTTGAACCGGGTTGAGCAGAAGTTCCAGCACGAGCGGAATGAGTCATGATTTCCTTCCCAGGTCGGGTAGTAGTCTGATTATCGGTCTGGATCGTGGTCCTCCTAGGCTGGTGGCTCGTGGTAGTTCCCTGGGATCGGATCGTAGAAGGGTTAGTAGGGGGATGGCGACGTTACCTTGGGATCGTTTCGTGACACCCTCAGCTGGTCGGATCGCCGTACCTTCATCGGGTCGGATCGCCCCCTCTTCACCACGATCCGGGGACATGACTTCGATCCGGGGACAGGACTTCGATCCGCTCCTAAACGCTCTCTTCAACCGCTTCGTTCGTAGCTTCAGTCGCTTGGGAAGCTCGTACTTCCTTAGACTTCTTTCCAGCCATGATATCTGAGCTTTACTAAAATCTTCAAAAATCGAAACAGTGGAGTTTTGGACCGTTTTCTTCGAACATGGTTATCCGAATAATAGAACTACAATCCAATATGCTGAGACTTTGTTCTCAGTGAAAGCACCAAAATGTTAGATCCAAAATTGGCTCCAACACCCAAGTTGTTCAATTGTGCAGAGATTAATATCAGAAAAAATGCAAGAAAAAATAAGAAAGACACGAGATTTATAGTGGTTCGGCGTTAACGAGCCTACGTCCACTTTATATATATGATTATACTTAAATTTCAAGTACAATCGATGATTTATCCCCCAACCTCACTTTTACAATGTTGATTCACTCAATAAATTCGAGACAACTCTGAATAATAATAATAGAGATGTAATAATGGTGGAGTCAGAACTCAGAATTGCCAAAAAGATCCTGAAGAATGCCAAGTCCGGGGCTATTTATAGCTGATATGTAATGACCCGAAAATCCGGACCAATTTGAGCTGACCAAATAACACAAGTCCAACCCCAAATTGCACTAGAAATTCAAGAAATTAATAGAAAGAAGATAGAGGGTGAGGAAAGATAAGATAGAAACTTAGAACAGAAGAAGAAGAAGAACACAACATCAGAGTAACACGAACCTCACAGCGGAACGAATAACATATAATATATATAACATAACTTGAAATATACATCTGTATTTGAATATATATCATTATCAAAGTACATCACTTACAACACAGCGGAAATAACTATAGCTATATGATCCTGAAGCCTCCTGCTCCAGCTCTTCAGATATATCTGTAAATCTTGACTACTTGACTGCCCGTACAAAATTGGGCACCCAAGAGTTTGGGGAAAACAACAGAATAAACTCCGGGTCAGTCATGGGACTGGTATGAGTAAAACAGTTTGAACAAGTAAACGATATCTCATAAGACCACGCCGTATAACGGAACGGGTTTTTCCCTTATGAGAATCCAAAATATCTTTATATCAAAAACCTTTTGATATTATAATAACGTCTATGTACAAATAGATATCAATCTAGCCGAAACGCTTTCATCTCACGTTCTACATATAGTATACAATCGAAACCGTAAGCACGTATTGGGTAATGGATTTCCAACTATGACAAGGTATGGAACCACCTTCCGATCAATGTACTCTAGGAACGATACACTAGAGTTCAACAAGAACATCCTGCAACTCAGCCACACATGACCGACCACTCATTTCGCTTGAGTGTATCGAATGTACATCACCAACGGTTGGGATCAGCAACCGTTCCCATATATATATATATATATGGGACAGCATTGATAGATTAAAGAAGCAAATGAATATTCTCTAGATAGGTGATTATACACCCTACTTCGGTGCGACCGACTTAGCCATGTTGCCCGCCCGACTTTTGTCATTTACCGGATGAGAGGCTAGAAACTACGCTTATCTTTTTCATATCAAATCTTCATTCACTTTGAATGTCACATCGTCATACCCGCCAAATCACAAATTGACTTATCCAAAAATACCACGGGTATAAAGCTAAGAGAAACGAATTCCTCTGCCACCAACGTAACTACGTTTGAAACGATCAACTTACGTGATCTACCAGATATACTCTGTCATACCTTCATCCATACGAGTTGTCCTGGGACTGGACAAACCGAAGGCACTATTCAGTATATCCATCTTAGTCGCTGTTATTTAAGACTTATACAACAACCCTTGCACTTTACTCCGCCTTAAATTATCTTTGGCATAAATGATTCGCAACGGTTATGCCAATACAGAGTGGTTCTTTGGATAATAATCCAACCGGTCTCTCCATATTGACAACGTTAAATGGTAAAAAACTTCGATAGTCTATGAGTTAACTATCAAATAAAACAAGTGTGCAAACAACGATATTATTTCCAATTGGAAATAACATCGATCAATTATCAATCACTACCATTCCACAACTATCAGACTCTAACTGTAAATTAATAAGAGAACAACTTCCCAAGTATAAACCCCGAAGGCCGAAACCAACATCAGATCGATACTTCGAAAACTATTCAACTTACTAATCTCCAGTCAGTTTCTAATTTTGCTTAACTCTATTTCTTTAACTCTATTTGATTAACTCTTATTCGAATAACTAGTATTCGATTAACTCCATTCGCTTGACTCTAGATCGCAGCGATCACAATGGTTACGCCTGATTCCCTCAGGAAACTTCCGACCGCCGTAGGCTATCTGCAGCCCTGCGAATTCCGCTAGCAGTCGTGCTAAATGGCGACTCATCTGGATTAACTCTTATTCGAGTAACTAATATTCGATTAATTCTTAATTGATTAACTCTTATTTTATTTAAACTCACTTTGATTAACACACTTGATTAACTCATTTGATTAACTCACTTGGCTAACCCACTTGATTTACTTCGACTAACTTAACTTGATTTACTTGGTTTGACTAACTCAATTGATCAACTCGACTTGATAAATTCAACTCGATTAACCTAACTTGATTTACTTGGTTTGACTAACTCAATTGATTAACTCGACTTGATAAATTCAACTCGATTAACCTAACTTGATTTACTTATCTCGATTAACTTGAACTAATCACTTTGATTAACTCGACCAATTCACTTTGATTAACTTAACCAATTCACTTTGATTAACTTAACCAATTCACTTAGTTTAACTTAACTTGTTAATTCAATTTGATTAACTCTACTCGCTAATTAAATTTGATTAACTCTACAACAATGATCACTATCATTCAAACACATATAATCCATACACATTATATATCACGTCATATATAACAATATATTAAAAACGGTAAAATAAATGTTGAGGAATCCCGTCGGATTCCTCCAACCTGTTTCCCTGCATCATAGATGTTAGACAATACGTTTAACATCGATTTCACTTTTATATGAGATATTCTGATAGCAGAATCACATATAAATATTTAACGGTTTATATATATATATATATATATATATACACATATATATAATTTCCACTAACTGACTAGCAGTTCAATCAAACAGTCAACACACAGTCAAACAGACAATATTTAACAGTTCTAAGAATATGTTGTAAAAATAGAACTGTACAGAGTTGGTGAGTTTTACTCACATTGGCGCGTTATCGTTAAAAACGATTAACGGCCTTTGATTCAGACGGACAATTTATTTAGCCATAAATTGTAACGGACTCCGATTCACTCCCAGTCAGTCTCATTGTGGAGCTCTCGTCCATACGATCCTAACGGATCTTGTTTCGCTGAATTTCGTTTAGGTATGACGAAGTTACACCATTTACAAGTTAGTTCACTATTTAATTAAAAAAAAACTTTTAAATAAATTATATGGGCCTTAACTTTCCTTTACTCCGGCCCAATACAAGAACATACCCGCTCCATCTAAATCCCTTCTTCCTCGATCCCATCGTGACTTCCTGTAACCAAAATGGCCATCATCGAGTTCTTTCCATCCTCCTAACTCCTTACATCTTCAACGAAATCTCAAACAAATATTATCATCACTCTTCTCATCTCCGTCTCCTCCTTACTAACGCCCTCCGTCAAAGCTCGCACCACCGGATCCCATTGCGTCTTCCATTGTCTAGCGTTCGACAGTACTAAACCACCGAACAGAATTGGAATCGTTTACCACCAAACTCATCAACAAGGTGCTAAACCAACTCAGAAACACAAATACGACATCAAAACTCCAATTCGATGCACCCAATTCCCACATGAACTAACCCTAGTCAATCTATTGCGAAAATCAAGTTTGCCAAACCTGAATCGCACCCTTCAACAGCGGTACAGAATCGTAGAGGAAGATCTCAGCAGTACATATATGAATTCACATTGATTTATAGCATTATAATTGATTTATGGAGGATTTTACACACTCACGGTATACATTTCTTTGTGGCGGCTTAGGAATGCTGTGTTGACCGTGAAGAGAGGAGTTTAGGGTTTAAGGACAAATAAGGGGTATTTATAGAGATTTTTGATTTAGATATTTTCAATGAGATATTTTCTTTTTTTCTATTTTATCTATTTTGTCCCTTTAAAAATTCCTACGGTCACGTATTATACCCAAAAATCATGAAAATTGACATGCACCTTCAGTTCGACATTCCGGTCCCAACGAAACTGGTTTCGTCGAATTTCGACTTCGTATGCTCACACAGTGTATTTTTAACTGTCAAAATACTGACTGTTTTTCACTCTAAAAATCCGTACGGCCACATAGTGACTCTAAAAATCACGAAACTGGAAGTCTAGCAACTATTTGATATTGCGGATCCAACAAAATTGGTTTCGTCGAATTCCGACTTCGTTTGCAAAACTGGCTATTTTTAAAGCTCTGGATGACCCATTTAAATATATAAATATATTTAAATTTAATATTTAAAAATAAATATTATCGTTTATATTCACAGTGGAATACCATACAAATCTACTGGCATTTATAACTTGATATTTCAAATCCCGATTAAATCGATATTCGATTTATATTGAAATTCCTTTTTAAAATATAAATAATTCCTTTATAAATTATAAAGGAATTTCACAGCGACTTTTCTAAAATTTGATTTGGACATATCTCAAAATCTACATGACAAAATCCTGATTTTTCTCTTCCACTAGAAAGATATACTCCACCACCTCCACACGTTTCTTGTTTCACAGAAATCCGGTTTAAAACGAATCCTGTACATTCAGTTGAAGTTCGAATCGCCAAATAGCGAACTGCCGTGCCATTTCGAGCTCTATTTTAATTATATTATAATTATACGTTAAAACTGATGTCGATTGAATATATTCGTTATTCAAATTCAATTCTAAACTGAATTATATATATCACAGATGGTCTGGTTCACACCATATCGTCATTTCAGCCAATTTTGATTATTTCAGAATTAAATTTATTATTTAATTTATTATTTTAATTAAATATTCATCATTATTTAATTAACCGACCATTAAATTCTCTAATTCACTATTTAAATAATTAAATAAATTAATTATAATACCTCTGACAATGCGGGTCATTACATTCTTCCCCACTTAAAATAATTTCGTCCTCGAAATTGCTAAGTTAAAGGACGACCCTATCTATTGGAATTCCTAAGGTTTGTTTACCCCTTATTTCCGATATCAACTGCACCAATTAATATCAACTAAAATATTTATTCATTCCGACTAACTAAAATTTTCAAAAATTCTGAAAATTTTATAATACTTTAAATTTTCGGAAAATTTCGCCATAACCTCCTTTGTACAGCCCTATTGGTAAAACCACAACTCGCCTCTCTAGGCCATCTCCAAACCAAAAGAAAATCAAATAGCCAAGCAGCTTGCCAATTCGGCTCATAAATCTCATGCTTATATCAAATATAAACTTGTACCTTTTTGTTGGGTATATCAACTTTTTCCCTTACACCTGTTATCAATCCACATATAATAATGTCATCTTAATCAATTTCCAATCTGGTTTTGCCCACAAATCAAACCATAGGCTTATACTCAAGTCTAACTTCATTTCCAATTCGAGTTCCAATCTCGATTTCAAACTCTTAACCAACCTAGAATCATTTCAAATTCCTATCTTATAAATCCAATTTGTTTGATATTTCTATTTCAACTCAGTTCCCACTTAACTGGTTTCTAATTCCATCTCAATTATATTGGATTTTACAAATTTTACTTTAATTTGTTTTAAATTCAAACAAACTTTTCTTCCTGGAAGCTTTTAAACAGTTTACCTCTTTCAAAAATCAAATTTTCCTTTTTGAAATTCAAAAAACTTGTTTTTTCCCAAAACAATTTTAAAAACAATTTCTTTGGTAGCAATCCGTCACTTAGCAACTTGAAAATGAGCACTGATGATGTCGCGATTCATCATCAGGGTTACTTCCCAGTTATCAAGTGAGTTCAATACTATATTACTTTCCAAACAATTTCTAAACACTTCTATTTTGAAATTAGTTCAAAATATCATATGCAATGCTTTAAACAATTTAAAATCTCCCAGGATTTTAAAATTTCCTTATACTTAATCCAGATTCATTTACAAACACTTTTCCAATTTCTGGGATTTTAATTCCAATTAATTCTGATTTAAATTCAGTTTTAATTCATCTGATTTCGCGTATTTCACTTATATGAATTCTGATTGGTCATATATAACCATTTCACTTTATAATCTTACTCGATTATAATTACAACCAATATATCTAATATATATTTCCTCTATATCAGAATATACTCTAGGTAAACTTATTTTAATTTACCCTCTTTACAAAACATATCATGTCTACCCATCATATTCGAGTGTTTACAAACTCATACCGATACAGTGGATCAAACCGATCGATCAGAACCCATAAACAACTCAACCAATGAATCCCCACAATATAAAACCATTTTTATATCAAATACAAATACGTTCACTCGTATATATACACTCAACTCAATCTAGGGTATTACTAACCCTATCTCTACCGAGTCACGCCACAGAGCCAAGGTAATTCTTAACTTAAGCTCTGATACCAACTGTAATGACCCGAAAATCCGGACCAATTTGAGCTGACCAAATAACACAAGTCCAACCCCAAATTGCACTGGAAATTCAAGAAATTAATAGAAAGAAGATAGAGGGTGAGGAAGGATAAGATAGAAACTTAGAACAGAAGAAGAATAATACAACATCAGAGTAACACGAACCTCAAAGCGGAACGAATAACAAATAATATATATAACATAACTTGAAATATACATCTGTATTTGAATATACATCATTATCAAAGTACAGCACTTACAACACAGCGGAAATAACTATAGCTATATGATCCTGGAGCCTCCTGCTCCAGCTCTTCAGTTATTTCTGTAAATCCTGACTACTTGACTGCCCGTACAAAATTGGGCACCCAAGAGTTTAGGGAAAACAACATAATAAACTCCGGGTCAGTCATGGGAATGGTATGAGTAAAATAGTTTAAAACAGTTTGAACAAGTAAACGATATCTCATAAGACCACGCCGTATAACGGAACGGGTTTTTCCCTTATGAGAATCCAAAATATCTTTATATCAAAAACCTTTTGATATTATAATAATGTCTATGTACAAATAGATATCAATCTAGCCGAAATGCTTTCATCTCACGTTCTACATATAGTATACAATCGAAACCGCAAGCACGTATTGGGTAATGGATTTCCAACTATGACAAGAAATGGAACCACCTTCCGATCAGTGTACTCTAGGAACGATACACAGGAGTTCAACAAGAACATCCTGCAACTCAGCCACACATGAACGACCACTCATTTCGCTTGAGTGTATCGAATGTACACTACCAACGGTTGGGATCAGCAACCGTTCCCATATATATATATATATATATGTATATATATATATATATATATATATGGGACAGCGTTGATAGATTAAAGAAGCAAATGAATATTCTCTAGATAGGTGATTATACACCCAACTTCGGTGCGACCGACTTAGCCATGCTGTCCTCCTGACTTTTGTCATTTACCGGATGTGAGGCTAGAAGCTACGCTTATCTTTTTCATATCAAATCTTCATTCACTTTGAATGTCACATCGTCATACCCGCCAAATCACAAATTGACTTATCCAAAAATACCACGGGTATAAAGCTAAGAGACACGAATTCCTCCGCCACCAACGTAAATACGTTTGAAACGATCAACTTACGTGATCTACCAGATATACTCTGTCAGACCTTCATCCATACGAGTTGTCCTGGGACTGGACAAACCGAAGGCACTATTCAGTATATCCATCTTAGTCGCTGTTATCTAAGACTTATACAACAGCCCTTGCACTTTACTCCTCCTTAAATTATCTTTGGCATAAATGATTCGCAACGCTTATGCCAATACATAGTGGTTCTTTGGATAATAATCCAATCGGTCTCTCCATATTGACAACGTTAAATGGTAAAAAACTTCGATAGTCTGTGAGTTAACTATCAAAGAAAAAAAGTGTGCAAACAACGATATTATTTCCAATTGGAAATAACATCGATCAATCATCAATCACTACCATTCCACAACTATCAGACTCTAACTGTAAACTAATAAGAGAACAACTTCCCAAGTATAAACCCCGAAGGCCGAAACCAACATCAGATCGATACTCCGAAAACTATTCAACTTACTAATCTCCTGTCAGTTTCTAATTTTGCTTAACTCTATTTCTTTAACTCTATTTGATTAACTCTTATTCGAATAACTAGTATTCGATTAACTCCATTCGCTTGACTCTAGATCGCAGCGATCACAATGGTTACGCCTGATTCCCTCAGGAAACTTCCGACCGCCGTAGGCTATCTGCAGCCCTGCGAATTCCGCTAGCGGTCGTGCTAAATGGCAACTCATCTGGATTAACTCTTATTCGAGTAACTAATATTCGATTAATTCTTAATTGATTAACTCTTATTTTATTTAAACTCACTTTGATTAACACACTTGAATAACTCATTTGATTAACTCACTTGGCTAACCCACTTGATTTACTTCGACTAACTTAACTTGATTTACTTGGTTTGACTAACTCAATTGATCAACTCGACTTGATAAATTCAACTCGATTAACCTAACTTGATTTACTTGGTTTGACTAACTCAATTGATTAACTCGACTTGATAAATTCAACTCGATTAACCTAACTTGATTTACTTGTCTCGATTAACTTGAACTAATCACTTTGATTAACTCGACCAATTCACTTTGATTAACTTAACCAATTCACTTTGATTAACTTAACCAATTCACTTAGTTTAACTTACTTGTTAATTCAATTTGATTAACTCTACTCGCTAATTCAATTTGATTAACTCTACAACAATGATCACTATCATTCAAACACATATAATCCATACACATTGTATATCACGTCATATATCACAATATATGAAAAACGGTAAAATAAATGTTGAGGAATCCCATCGGATTCGTCCAACCTGTTTCCCTGCATCACAGATGTTAGACAATATGATTAACATCGATTTCACTTTGATATGAGATATTCTGATAGAAGAATCACATATAAATATTTAACGGTTTATATATATATATATATATACATATAATAATTTCCACTAACTGACTAGCAGTTCAATCAAACAGTCAACACACAGTCAAACATACAATATTTAACAGTTCTAAGAATATGTTGTAAAAATAGAACTGTACAGAGTTGGTGAGTTTTACTCACATTGGCGCGTTATCGTTAAAAACGATTAACGGTCTTTGATTCAGACGGACAATTTATTTAGCCATAAATTGTAACGGACTCCGATTCGCTCCCAGTCAGTCCCATTGTGGAGCTCTCGTCCATACAATCCTAACGGATCTTGTTTCGCTGAATTTCATTTACGTATGACGAAGTTACACCATTTATAAGTTAGTTCACTATTTAATTAAAACAAAACTTTTAAATAAATTATATGGACCTTAACTTTCCTTTACTCCGGCCCAATACAAGAACAGACCCGCTCCATCTAAATCCCTTCTTCCTCGATCCCATCGTGACTTCCTATAACCAAAATGGCCATCATCGATTTCTTTCCAGCCTCCTAACTCCTTACATCTTCAACAAAATCTCAAACAAATATTATCATCACTCTTCTCATCTCTGTCTCCTCCTTGCCAACGCCCTCCGTCAAAGCTCGCACCACCGGATCCCATTGCGTCTTCCACTGTCTAGCGTTCGACAGTACTAAACCACCGAACATAATTGGAATCGTTTACCACCAAACTCATCAACAAGGTGCTAAACCAACTCAGAAACACAAATACGACATCAAAACTCCAATTCGATGCACCCGATTCCCACATGAACTAACCCTAGTCAATCTATTGCGAAAATCAAGTTTGCCAAACCTGAATCGCACCCTTCAACAGCGGTACAGAATCGTAGAGGAAGATCTCAGCAGTACATATATGAATTCACATTGATTTATAGCATTATAATTGATTTATGGAGGATTTTACACACTCACGATATACATTTCTTTGTGGCGGCTTAGGAATGATGTATTGACCGTGAAGAGAGAAGTTTAGGGCTTAAGGACAAATAAGGGGTATTTATAGAGATTTTTGATTTAGATATTTTCAATGAGCTATTTTCTTTTTATCTATTTTGTCCCTTTAAAAATTCCTACGGTCACGTATTATACCCAAAAATCATGAAAATTGACATGCACCTTCAGTTCGACATTCCGGTCCCAACGAAACTGGTATCGTCGAATTTCGACTTCGTATGCTCACACAGCGTATTTTTAACTGTCAAAATACTGACTGTTTTTCACTCTAAAAATCTGTACGACCACATAGTGACTCTAAAAATCACGAAACTGGAAATCTAACAACTATTTGATATTGCGGATCCAACAAAATTGGTTTTGTCGAATTCCGACTTCGTTTGCAAAACTGGTTATTTTTAAAGCTCTGGATGACCCATTTAAATATATAAATATATTTAAATATAATTAAATTTAATATTTAAAAAATAAATATTATCGTCTATATTCACAGTGGAATACCATACAACTCTACTAGCATTTATAACTTGATATTTCAAATCCCGATTAAATCGATATTCGATTTATATTGAAATTCCTTTTTAAAATATAAATAATTCCTTTATAAATTATAAAGGAATTTCACAACGACTTTTCTAAAATTTGATTTGGACATATCTCAAAATCTACATGACGAAATCGTGATTTTTCTCTTCCACTAGAAAGATATACTCCACCAGCTCCACTCGTTTCTTGTTTCACAGAAATCCGGTTTAAAACGAATCTTGTACATTCAGTTGAAGTTCGAATCGCCAAATAGCGAACTGCCGTGCCATTTCGAGCTCTATTTTAATTATATTATAATTATACGTTAAAATTGATGTCGATTGAATATATTCGTTATTCAAATTCAATTCTAAACTGAATTATATATCACAGATGGTCCGGTTCACAGCATATCGTCATTTCAGCCAATTTTGATTATTTCATAATTAAATTTATTATTTAATTTATTATTTTAATTAAAAATTCATCATTATTTAATTAACCGACCATTAAATTCTCTAATTCACTATTTAAATAATTAAATAAATTAATTATAATACCTCTGACAATGCGGGTCATTACATGATACTTGCAGACGGATTGCGGTCAAACGTGGCGCAAATCCCGAGGATCTCGGAATGGTTCGTGGTTTGATGAAGAATTGGTCAAAATGGCAGTTATGGACAGATGTCGTGAGATCCTGTATTCTCAGATCGTCGTAGACTTAGTCGTGACCTTCATCTTAACTTCTGGGGCTTGGATCATGAAGAGGAAGAGGGTCGGGTCGGATCGTTCTGTTATGGACGGATCGGGTCTCGAAGCTCTGACGAGGACGGGTCGAGATGAAAGGGATGGATCGGATCGCGAGACATGCGGGCGATCACGATCTTGGTAAGGTAGGGCGATCCGACCGGGTCTTCGAAGGCTAAAGGTGTGAAGTTTCATATTTTTCTCGTGTGTTCGGACCTTGGTGGCTTGGTCAAAAAGGTAGCCAACAATATATATATATATAACATAGGTAGCATAGTATGTAAATATTAATGTACATGAGCAAAATTTATTTACAATACTTAAGTTAACACAACATCCATATTAACCTCATTTATCCCAAACGTTACACTTTACTATTTCTTACATAATCATCCCATATTCTTTTCGTTTTTATTAAATTCGCCTACATCAATAAATTTTCCATACCAGTCACTTAGTTGTTCATACATCCTTATTAACTTTATATACAAATTCTTAATTAGTTGTCAAACTTCATTATATCGATTTTATTTAGTTAACTCAAATTTACCCTTAAATGTATCTTTTAAATTTTCTTTAATTTACTCAATCCATAAATTTTTTCCGATCAAGTTGAATTCATTCATTCATTCCATTCGATACATTTTCACTTACCAAATTATAAACTTTTATTTAGTCGCTTAACGGATTCACATTCAACAAATTCATATCTTCTTACGTCGCATTATCACATCCATTTTCCACTTAAATCCAATTTGTTTCCATTTGGATTGATCTCATTAAAATTCACTTATATTGGTTTCAATCCAAAATTTATGTTTCCATTCAAGCAAATAAACATTAAGAGTAATTATTAAATCTTGAATTGCCAGTTCATATCGAGTCATCAAAATACTACATATATATCATATATAAAATGATGAATCGAATAAATTTTTTCTTGAGCTTTGAAATTATATATATATATATATATATCTTTTACAAATTTTGATTTACAAAACTTAGATTTAAACATAAATTCTCATGTTGTCAATTTAGAAATATATTTTATTATATTTCAAAGCTGCAAACTTGTAAAACCTTTAAAATCATCTTTCTTAGTTTATTAGGTTGGTTTATAAATTTTAATTTCAGTTTATTGATTTGTTGTTTAAAGTTTGAAAATACTTGATAACTCGAAGTCTAACAAGTCCACCTTTATTCTTAAAGAAATTTAGCCATACGTGGTACCGATGCATGTCTAAAAATCCCCAAGTACTAAATATATACTTGTTTCAACTCCCAATGAAAATACTTAAAATCCTTAAAATAGATATTGGAAGTTCCAACCGATGCCAATTGTTAAAACTACTCAGGAATCGCAGATACACAATGGTTACACCTGGATCCCCTAGGTAGCATTCGTACCCGTAGGAAGTCGCTTCCCTGCAAATTTCTTCATGAGTAAATCAACAGAAGGCATCTAAAAGAAATCAGAAAACCTGAGATACTCATAGAGCGCAACCAGGTTCGGAATCACTGCCACCTTATGCTCTTATATCTCAAGTTGGACCGTAGATACACAATAGTTTCGCTTGGATCCCCCAGGAAACGTCCCTCGCCGTAGGCGCTCCCAGCCTTGCGAATTTCGTTATGCAGCCGAGTTAGAAGGAAACATACAAGCTTTAAGTCCAGACAACCCAATCATCACATGAAATACCTACCAAAATAGGTTTGCTAGTCGCAAGAAGGTACTTCCAGTACCTTAACTTGAAATATAGGATACTATATTCATAGTACTTCATTTCATGTTTCGATATATCGCACTTATATAAATGTCCATTTACATAAGATTTCCAAATCTCATTTTCAAGTATGTCCTTCTCATATAAATCCATTATATAAAATTATCAATTTCACATGTATTATATTCCAAATAAATAATTTTCGAACCTCATACTTATATAATTATATATATATATATATATATATATATAAGTTTCAAATATCATATCAAAATATTCGTACATCGATAATCATCAAAATTTCCTTTCAAGATTAAATTGATTTCAAAAAATTCGAGTATTCAATACCGTTTCAAAATTTTAAACCCACATTTACAAATTGGATTTATTATCAACACTTATGTTCAATTTGGGTTTCATATAGTGATTATCGATATTCAATCGAGTCTTTACATTCCATCATTTTGGATCTTAATTTGTTCAGATTGGATATATACTTTTATCAAGATAACTAAGTTTCATAAAATAATCTTGGAAAGTAATAGCCTATTGAAAAATTAACTTGAATAAATACATATATTTTTTAAAAAAAAAGGGTTAGAAATAAATAGACATGTATTGTAAAATAACTAGCTTGATGTACAATAGATTTAAATAAATAGATAGATTTGGAAAATAAGTTAAATGAATATATAAGTCTTGCAAATGGTTTGAAATAAATAAATAGGTTTTGGAAAATTAAGTTTGACAATTTTGGTTGAAAACAAAGATAATTAGGCTTATAACAAAATAATTTAAATAATATAAATAGATCTAATACCATAATTTCAAATAAAATAGTTTTGTAATGAATACTACTTTCAAAATTAATCCAATCTGAATCAACCATCTAAAATTCAAAATCTTAATCATTATTGGTTCCCAATTTCGAGATTAAACTCACTTTAACCTCAAAATTCAATTCATTTACATTCTAATCGGACTCAAAGTTCAAATAGCTCAATACTTGAGTTTCTATTTGCATTTTCAACTTCAATCAAGTTCAAAACCCAAATCTCAGTTTCAATTATATTCCAAATTTAACCAATTATTCATATTCACATTCTTTTGAACTTAAAATTCAAATCTCGCTTAAAATATTCAAATTTATTCAATAAGCCGAAAAACGAAACTCTACTCAATTCATTTGAGATTTTAGATTCGGTTGTTTTCTTCGAGATATTCATTCGAGGTATACATATTATATTATCCTAATAAAATGGGATGGTTATCGTTCAACTCATACTCGAGATTCAATTCCAGGTTTTTTCGTTCAAATATATACATTCATATTTACATATCAAATCATGTTTCACAATCAAACGAACATGTTTCGCAATCAAACTTCGATTGAACAAAGCTATCAAAGTGGTCTCCCCCAATTTTGAGACTCGAAAATAAGTTCCAATGACGAAAATTATCATTGAAATTATTTCATAGCGACCAGAGTGGGTTCTCCATTCGTATTTTCCTTTTTGAAAAATATTTCAGAAAGTTACTTCAAACATTTTTCTTTCCAAAAATATTAGTATATACAACTAGTTTTTTTCTTCAAACCTTAGAATCTAATATCAAAATTTCCCGGAATTCAATTTTCAAATTCTTTTTTTTTTTGGGTCAAAACAATATCCTTTGTTATGACTAAATTCATTCTATTCCACAATTTATCATTAATTTGGAATACACTTCCTATTTTTATTTTAATGGTTCGACATTCTTAAATTCATTCATTTATTCATCGTACATACCCAACTAGCTAACACGTCCCAATTTTAACAATCATTTGTTCTCGCTACAAGTATTTCTCAAATATTTGATTCGTATTCAAATTTATTTATTCCCTTAACTTACGTTTAAAATCTCGATAACTGCGATAACTCGATGATGGATTCCGAATGAGATCAACATTGGACAGTTCAGAAATTCAAGCATGAATGGTTTGGAGAATAAGTGAAGGATAACTACAAGTTAAAGCAAACAATCACAACAACAAGCAAAGAGGCAAGAATTTATATTCCAAAACATTTATTATTCAAATTTTATTCAAATTCTTCCTTATTCCATCTTAATTCATTTGACAATTTCAATTTATACCTTGCGAACAATGAAAATGACGTTTATTTAAATTTAGTTTACCTATTCCCGTTCACATTAATTTATCAAAACATCTTATTAAAATTTACCAAAACATTTTCAAATGCTTATCTAATCGGTTTCAAGTATTTCTCGATGTTAAATCGGAACCATACAGTTATCACATTTTCGAGACTCGAAAATAAATACTGATGATGTCCAGATCATCAACATAATTATCCTCCAGCGACTTGAATGTGATTCTATATATTTCTAGTATGCATAAGACTTTGTACATATGCTGGCCAAGCGTATATTCAAAAATCCGTACATACCTGACAGTCCAACTTCAATGTCGATAAATATTTGAAAACTCTTATTATACGGTATATTTCGAAATAATTACGCTTTCCAAAATGGTTTATTAAATTTCAAATAATTTATATTTTCAAATTACGCATTCTCAACATTAATTCTTGTGTCAATTCCACTCATTCTATAGTGTTGCTACTCTATCTCTAATGAGTTTTCAAACCCGATAAGCTAAGCTTTGCCAAACCAAAGCTCTGATACCAGCTGTAAAGACCTGCCATTTTGGACGCCCCAAGTCGGTATTTAAACCAACTCAGAACATTCAAAACGTTTAGCTTAGCGGGTTTAACAGAACAAACACACAATCACAGTATAATAATACTTGCAGCGGAATAAAATTTTTATATACATATCAGAGTTTATACAAAATATTCGGTACAGTAAAAAAATGTATAATGTTTACATGGATTTTTAAAGAATAAATCTTTATGGTATTGTCGAGCGCGCGTCGTATGCGTCTTCACGTTCCTCTCCAGTTTTGCGAGTTGAAATCTTTAAATCTGGAACACTTAGGACCTGACCCGAGCGTTCTATGCAAAACACAAAACACTCGAGTCAGGATTAAACTTATTTCAAGTTAGAAAACTTCGATAAACACTAAATACGATCGGTTTAATCCCAATAAATATTGACTAACTTTGAGTATAACATTCCATGTATCAAAAGGTTGAAATGCTTGCATGTATCAATCATAGAACGGGGTGGCAGCAAAGCGTAGTTCGAAGCGAAGAAATAGTAAATGTTTTTTCACGCATGCCACTTATACACACCCACCGTACCGTAGCGCACACACATAAATACACACTCATGCACCGCACACAGATGCATATACACCAACATATATGCACGCACGCCACACATACACTCATGCCACATCATGCATGCATATGAAACCACATGCCCACCCAAGTTCATGCATTAACTCACCACATACAAGGGGCACACACTTGCATGCCTCTCTATACACAGAAACATATGAGAATAAGATGCTGAGAAAAGGGTCTACATGTTTTAAATAACACCATGTCTTATGATTATGGTTGCAAAGAACCATGCGTACGTAAACAGGAAGGCTAACAGGAAAAATAAAATGTGGCAAAGTTCTAATTGCATGAAGTGGTTTGGTGGCCAAATTTCAATCAAACAACTAGCAAATAAGTGGCCCAGGTATATACAAACATCCAACATGGATGTCTAAACACACGTTCCCTAGAAAACTAGGTGCCGAGAAAAATCATGGATGAGTCATGACTAATGAAATAAAGAACAAACAGAAGCATGCATGGCAACATTCCCAGAAGTTCAACATATAAACACAGTAGGTGCTCCGAACCTGTATTATCATGTTCAAGTGCAAACAATTATTGAAGCAACTCCTTTGCAAATCTGCAGAACTAGTCCTAGTACAAAACATCACTCACTAAATGCGACTAAAAACTGAAATCTACTTTCCTATTGTTACTATTGGTGAAACATGTGGATGTATCATTTTATATGTTTTCAAAAGAAGTTTAAAAAATTTGAAACACGGTCAACTATAACAATGAATGATCATGGATGCAGTACATGCCTTCAGGGTTAATAGTTTGGATACGAAGACAATATGCTACAGTATCCTATCTAACCCGAAGTACATATTGCCATGCATAACAAATTCAGGGTGATTTACTTCGTGAAATAGTCATTAAGCTATATATCCTAACAGGTGAACCAATAAACAAACAAAATGATCAAACTAACATGACAACGAATCAAGAATATCGACATGCAGTCATCAATAAGTACAACCCATTATACGTAGTAAACCCGAAGTTTACAAACTTGCAACAGTTTAAATCATAAGTTAGACTTACAATTGTTTTGACGGTGGATGGCGGAGAGAGAGAGAGAGAGAGCTTCGCGAGCCGGCGGGTTATGGGTGCTCAATGGTGGCTCCTGACGGCGTCTTGGCTCGAGTATGAGGCAGCCACTGAAAGGATGGTGGACTGCTGATAGTTGTTGCAGGTGCGCGACTTCAAGGCAGTGATGTAGAGGGCTTTGCGAAGGCAGCTCAAGCAGATTGGTGCACAGAAGGTGCAGATTAAAGAGGAGGCAGCACATTGGTTCAGATGCGGTGGACACTCGGGTTAAATGCGGTGGAGGTAAGGAAGATACAATGGCTCGGGGTGGCGATTCACAGTGGCTACGGGTTCTGGGTGGAAGGGAGAAGCGGTTTAGAGGTGGCTGATTTCAAATTGGGGATGGAATCAATTTGGTGATGAAGCAGGGTAGTCATTTCCTTGATTGGGGAAAAAATCGGATATTAAGATGTGGATTTTTTTGGGGAGATAAGCGAACTGATTTGAGGGAGGTGAAATTAATCGGCTGCTATTCTCAAGATTTGGGCAACGTTTTCTCTTTGTTGAGATGGAGTAAAACATGAAGAAGAAAATAGAATCGTTGATAAAAGAAAAAGGAATGGAAAGAGGACTGATAAACATGGTAAACTTAAAGGTAGGACACGCGGTGTGATTAAAACGTTGGAAACGCTTGAAAACTCTCAAAGGCATTCGAACAAGTGTCAAAATTTTTTTTCGCTAAGTCCACAAATATCAAAATGTATTTTAACCAATTTATTTAAAAAGGGTGTATACCAATTTTCCTCTATGAATGTTTACCATAATATTACACAACAATACTAGTAGTGCATTCAACATTTCCAAACACAACTTAAGTAAATTTTTAAAACCCAAAATTCAAAACTAAATAAAATAAAATAATTTAGTTTATAGCCAATATTTAGATCGAATATAAAAGAAAATTTAAATTTCACTTACAAAATAAATCAAAACTAAATTAAAAATAGAATCAATTTCCAAATTACAATAAATTATAAATTTTTAAATACCGAACACAAAACAAATTCAAAATTTTAAATGTCAAAATCTTGATTCGTTACAATATATATATATATATATATACAAGAGAAAAAGTCAAAATAAGGCTGCAATCAAAGAAATATGGTAAGAATCAAATAACGGTACAACACTGTTTGAATTTTGAAATCGAAATAAAAGTTGTGCATATATATATATATATATATATATATATGCATAAGATGGTCATTCGAAGATTTGCAAAATGGTCATTAGAAGATTCGCATACATATAAGGAGATTTCATGTAGATATAATAGTTAAATAAATTCCAGAAGTTCAAACATTCGTAAATGAAACTTCTACGCCAAAACAGCTTGCTGGACCCACGGAGGGGTCGACCCAGAAGTCGACACCCAAGCAGGGGTTCGACCCAGGGGTTGACCCACCCCAGATCCATCCAGATTCATCAATGAATACGAATTTTTTTCTTAACCAAATTCGAATGCTGACTCAGCGCTGCGTGTACGATAAAATCCTGAACACCTATAAATAGGCTAGTAGAGCCTAGCCTAATCTCACGTTCTCTGAGAAGCCGCTTAAGCTCTGCCATTCTTCTTCCTCCTCAAATCTTTTTAGAAAAAAATAGAAAAAATAGTTTAGGAAAATTTTGATTCAAGATCTAGAGGAAAAGAATGAATATTAATAAAGAAGGTGTTCATAATCATATTCGAAGTAAGGTAATTTCTTGGATCTTCTCAATTTAATTTCTCATCTTTCTTCCTCTTTCTTCCCTTTTTCTTTTAGTAAAAATTGTGGATCCATAGTTGTTAGGTTCTAAATCCAGTTAGGGAAACCATGGAATGTTAGATCTGAACCAGGTTCAGGAATAGGAAAGCAATTTAGGTGAGTGGATTTAAGTTATATCATTTTTGATAATGGTATATTATCGTTTGACATTCTCCGTTAATATACAATGTAAATTTTCCATAATGTTAATATAATATGTTGAATTGTTAATTTGATGCGTTGAAATATTAATATGTTGAAAGGATAAACCTGTTAAAATATGTGGAAACTATTACTATTGTATACGTGCATGTTTTAATAACTTGTTAATTTGATGCTGTAAGTTAAGTTATAGTGAAATTGGAATATTACATGTTAATTTGTGTCATATTATGTACTTGAACCCTTAACTATAAGAATTGATACAATTACATGTTAAATGGTTAGATAAGAATAATTACATGATTGATAGTTACATGTTAATATTTTGATATGAAAGTAATTACATGTTAGGAAGAACATGCGACATGAAAATAAGATAATGGACTTAATATGGTGTTAGCCATGATATGTAAAATATAGATTACTAATAAAAATTTGAAAGAATGGGCATGCCTAAATTATATAGAAAATTTACAGGAAATAGAAAACTGTAACTGCACTTAGACACGAGGTTAAATTCAACTTGTGGTGGAAGTCTGCCCGGAACTGCCTGACAAATCCATCATCCACAAGTTGTTAATTTAATGTGAGAGGTCTAGTGCATAAATACACATCTATCGGTGCTAAGACATGAGGTTAAGTCAACTTGTGGTAGAAGTCTGCCTGGAACCGCCCGACAAATCCAACATCCACAAGTGTAGGCTTAATGTAAGAGGTCTAGTGCATAAACATATGTACATAATTATATGTAAATAGCAGGATTGACAAAATAGCATTAATTGTGATTAATGGAAATGAATAAGTAAATGAATGAAAGTTACAACGGTAAAAAAATGGAATGAACGGGGAATGGTAACAACCTATTATAAATAAATTAAATTAATGAGAATGTTATATAATAGGTAGGCTTGTCCTAGGGACAAGTGAAAATTATAACTTAGGTTTTAATAAATGATAAAGAAAATGAGATAACTCATGCGATAAGTTATACTTAATTGTAAATTAAGTTATCTGTAAGAACGAGAATCTGGAATCTGCTGATAAGGACAACATAAGTTATATTTATGGAAAGGAAACTTATTAGTAAACCTTAGTTAAGAGAACTAAGTTAATAAGTAAACAACGATAAGTTGTAATGACAGAGTAATAAGAAACTATGATTAAATAAGAAAGAATGAGGTAAACTTATGAAATGAAATAAGTTATATTTAATAATAAATAACAAGTGGCATGTTAAACAGAGAACATGTGAATTGAGATATACTTAATTGCATATTAAGTAGAACATGTTATTGTAACTAAGGACTTGGACAATGAATAATATAAAGAGATTGTAGATTAGAGACCATGGATTACAATATGGAGAATAACATGTTATGGGATAATTAATAAACTTAAATGGAATAAGTTATAACTGAAATTAATAAGCAAGAGGAACTTGGTAAATTGAATAAGAAGTCTATGTAACTAGACATAACCAAGTTAAATGGAAATCTAAAAGGGAAGAGCAAGCGCGTAATTAAATGTTCAGACATAGGGTCTAATAACACATTAAACTAAGGCGCTTGGACCAGTCCATACGTTTGAGGGTGAATAACCCAACAAGGTAGATCATCATGGTTTCATGAGGCACGAGAGGAACACACGTCCATCTAATTATTCTGTTATTCTGCTGGCTCCGAAGGACTGGAAGGGGAAGCACGTGGCTTCCTGGGTCGTGGACATTACTCCAGGTATTCCTTTGTGCTTTGACAACAACTCATAAGGTGAGGTCTACGCGTTTCTACCGGTGAATGTGCCTCTATTGCCACAATAGTTAGCAATCAAAATTCTGTAAGGTGGCATTGGTGATTCGACGATCTAGTTGCCTAGTTACTGGCGGGGTTACGACCACTCTTGTAGTACTGACAAGTCCAACCATTAGTGATAGAAAAACGTCGGGTACCTACCATCGACAGTCAGTGTGATACAAGATGCGGAAAGACAGAGAGCTAAAACAACAGACCATAGACCTCATGCTATCAAGGCTATGGGTGAAGGACAGGCCAAATAGGATTTGTTGTTTGTTGTGTGCTTTTGGGCCATATCATTAGTTCCCAAGGCGTTCGTCTTTCATTAGTTGAGGGACGGGTCAGGTGGGACCATAGCCACTGAAAATGTACACCTTGGCATCTGTGAAGAGAGATATTTGAAAAGCTCCTGACCGAGTTTCATGTTTCTTGTATAGCCCTGCCACGGGACTCGGTGCACAGTAGAGGATATGTGTTGTTAAGGCATCGAGTACTATTGATGAAACATGTGTATTAAAGTCTAGGTACATGCATGTCTGCTTTGGGTGGTCTATCGTAGGCTCGAAGGCATTAGTATACGATCTGATTCAATAAAAGGTGGCAGTCTGTACGCTTACATAGTATGGCGATGGCGGTTCTATGCAGAACATAGCGTCGTTATATAGAGGTCCGTACGTCGCTCCGGTGTAGGATGAGGGACTACGTATATTTCTGTGGCGTTACAGCGGAGACCGTGCGAGTAGGGTACCATGGGGTGTACCTTAATTTGAGGGTAGCTATATATATACTTTATTAGGATAATCTACTAGGGAGTAAATAGGTACGACGTGTGTGTAAGCCTTGAGTGTTGTTAACCGAAGTAACCTAATTAATAAAAAAAAAATGTGATTGAAAGGTATATGTAGGGTTATCCAAAATGTGTAGTTTAAATCCAGATACCAGAACCTGTGTTCTGACCCCCTCCTCATCACATACTCGCAGGTTAGATTTGTGGAAGAGATATGATAGCTCTGGATACTGGTTAGGCAGTATTATAATTTGGGTAAGGCTATATTTTGATTATATTATATTTTATCCATTCCGCATATGTAGGGTTATCCAAAATGTGTAGTTTAAATCCAGTCAACAAAACCTGTGTTCTGACCCCCTCCTCATCACATACTCGTAGGTTAGACTTGTGGAAGAGATATGATAGCTTTGGATACTGGTTAAGCAGTATTATAATTTGGGTAAGGCTATATTTTGATTATATTTTATTTTATCCATTCCGCTGTGAGATATTTTCTGAGCTTTGATATATTTTATATCTCTGTCTTTTCTGTAGGATACCAGAGCAACCAACATGAGTTTCAATGGATTAGAATTTTGAATAAAAAAAACCGGTCTATCAGAATTCAGGTTGTGACATCTGGTATCAGAGCGAGGCTTAGGATTCCTGTATAAATAGTGAGTGAACGTATTTGTATTTTAAAAAAATAATATAAATATATTATATATATACCTAGATCCATAGAGGAACCCAATAGATAGAAGGAGTATAATATGGTAAGAAATGGGATGACTGTTTTGTACACTAAAGGAATGAATATGGAAATATGAGATCCTTGGGAAGCTTGGGTGGGAAGAGTACAATATATTTTGAAATAGAGAAAGGAGCATCCTATATGTTAATATTTCATATTAGTGGGTTTGTTAGTAAAACCTTATAAATTGGAAAAGGTTAAAAAGAGAAAAATGGATTAGGAATATATATAGTTGAGAGAATTGACCTTGTAGGATTGTCTAGGAAAGCCTAGAAAATTAGAAACCCGCTTTGAGTCTAACCCCATTTCTAACTTTTAATAACTTGAAATTATTAAAGCTTTTGGGAGATGGTTTATGGTGTTGTCAAGTTTTAATACTAAAAATTAAAGTTTTAAAATATGTAAAGAAGTACATATTCGGTTTTGAAGTAAAATAGGGTATATTTTGTAGATATGATTTCTTGCGAAAATTTTGTCTAAAATAAAATTCTGTCAGTAAAACGTGCATATTATAGAGCATGTATAGCTCGCTAGTTTTCTTGTTATATTGCATAAAAGAAATTTTAATAAAGAAAGTTTTGAAGTCTCTATTCATTTAGCAATCATTTTTGATAAATAGTTTTAACAAGAGAATTTTGTTGGGTTGACAAAATAAATTGAAGAAATTATGAATAGAGTAGATGTTTGCACCTTGTAATAAGAACCTGAACCGATCTTCTAGGCAAGAATAAGCCGTAAACCTGATTAAGAAATAGTTGTCCTTATCTACTCCAGTTTTTGTGATTTAAAAAAAAGGATTTACATTTTTTTATATAAAATGACATGTTTTATGGTTTGGCAAAAGTAAGTTTTGGTGAGGAAAAATAAAATTTTGATACTTTTGGCTTTTGGAAGAAAAGTGAAATGAAAAGGCCAAACCGTGTTTTAAACGTATGGAGTAGGTAAGGATTAGTGCCTAGGGAAGACGGGAAAAGTTTTGAAGCTATAAAGTAAATAGCGAGAATTATCTTGGAATAATGGTAAGTTCCCGTAAAATGCGTAAGCATTGAAAAGCCTAGGGTGCTGCTTGAAATAATTGTTGGAACACAGCTAGGATTAGTGGTGACTACTAGATAGTAACGGGCAAGTAAGTATTTAGATCCTATTGCAAATTTTCATGTTAGGAGTACAACCCGTTATTGCATTTTTGTTGGGATCGTTCTGTTATTTTGTTCCTACTGGGTAGTTAGGGTAACACCTAAACCTGTCATTAGTCTCGTGGTTCAAGCTTGATATCTGAGGGTGACATAATCCCAAGATTCTTCGCCCTTAGTAGTAGCTTTGTAGAGTGTCTGTTTTCCGGTTTTAGTTGAAGGACTAGAAGGCTTATTTGAAAACTAAACATAGATTTGATGATTAAATAAGCTAAGAAAAGAGTAATGGCATAACTTGAAAGGAAACATCAAATTCAGTAAAGCAACAAATATGACAGTTAAAGAAAAATGGAAAATTATGAGGAAAGATGGATAAAAATTAAAATTTCCAAGATAAGTTGAAAAAGAAAATTAGTAATAAAGAAAAAAATTCTTATGTGGGCTGTGCTTGGATAGGAAAAGGAGGAATCTTTATAAATAGTTTCAGAAAATCCAAGTACGGTTAGAAAAAGGTTGAAACAAAAAAATGGAAGATGAGAAGTTTTCCATTTTCCACCTTTTGTAACATAAGAAATTGAATTTAGAAAAATATATTTTTTCGAAATTCGAAAAAAATAAAGTTGGTTGGTAGAATTTTGGATGCAAAAATTGGATGAAATGCGCTCTTGCTATGCAAGAGTGTGGGAAAATTTAGATGAAAATGTATTTTTATTTTCAAAATATTGCATTCGTGTAGAATTGCCAATATATGTAGGATGTGAGCATCATGTTTTTAAAGAAGTTTTGAAAAATTTGCATACACATAGGAGGTACCACTTAGGCATAATGTTGTATTTCACTTTGCTCACGTGCACAATGTTTGCAAAAATTGGATGCACACATGATGGATGTATATTATGCGAGAGGTTAATTGATTTTTGCCCTTGTTAAATTTCGAGGACGAAATTTCCTAAGGGTGGGAGAATGTAACACCCCGCATTTTGTAACAATTAAATAATTCATATGTGTGTGTATATGTATATATATATATATATGTAAATATAAACATTTAAAAAAATATATATAATAATGATAATATATGATTGCATGTAATAAATACATGCACTAAAAAAGAAAAAGATTAATAAAAATGTAATGCATGCATTAAAAGAAAGAAATGATTGGTTGCATGTAGTGTAAACATGTTGCGTGCGCTGATTTACAAATATTATGCATTAATAATAAAAGAGAAATAAAAGAAAAAGATGCATGCAAAATGATAAAGTTACATGCATTGGTTTAAATAAAAGATTACAACAAATATGAAAAAGAGGAATGAGAAAAGAACAATGACCGCCATTGATTCTAAGCCTTGTTAACAATAGCCTAAGCAGTCCAGTTGGTTAGAGTATGTGGCTTTTATATAAGAGGTACAAAGTTCGATCCCCGCCGGTGTCATATTTTTGTTTTAAGGGAATGACTAAAATAACACATGTTCATAAGAGAAAAATATGTATAAACGCAAATATAAGGAAGCAAAGAAACTATATGTATACGTATATGAGAATATATGTATATATGTGCAAATATATATATATATATATATGTGTGTGTGTGTGTGTGTGTGTGTGTGTGTGTACAAGAGAAAAATTCAAAATAAGGCTGTAATCAAAGAAATATGGTAAGAATCAAATAACGGTACAACACCGTTTGAATTTTGAAATCGAAATAAAAGTTATGCATATATATACGTATAAAATGGTCATTAAAAGATTTGTATACATATAAGGAGATTATAGGTAAATATAATAGTTAAATAACTTCCAGAAATTTAAACATTCGAAAATGAAACTTCTGCGCCAAAACAACTCACTAGACCCATGGAGGGGTGGACCCAAGGGTCGACCCACCCAAGATCTAGCCAGATCCATTGATGAATCTGGACTGTTTTCTTAATTAAGTTCGAATGTTGACTAAGCGCTGCATGTACGTTAAGATCCTGAACATATATAAATAGGCTAGCAGAGCATAGCCTAAATCTCACATTCTCTGAGAAGCCGCCTAAGGTTTGCCATTTTTCTTCCTCCTCAAATCTCTTCAGAAAAAAATAGAATAATTAGTTTAGGAAAATTCTGATTCAAGATCTGGAGCAAAAGAATGGATAATAATTAAGAAGGTGTTCAGAATCATATTCGAAGTAAGGTAATTTCTTGGATCTAGTCAATTTAATTTCTCCTCTTTCTTCCCTTTTTCTTTTAGTTAGAATGGTGGATCCATGGTTGTTAGGTTATAAATCCAGTTAGGGGAAACCATGAAATGCTAGATCTGAATCAGGTTCAGGAATTAGAAAGTAGTTTAGGTGAGTGTGGATTTAAGTTATATCATTTTTGATAATGGTATATTATCGTTTGACATTCCCCATTAATATATAATGTAAATTTGCAATAATATTAATATAATATGTTGAATTGTTTATTTGATGCGTTGAAATATTAATATATTGAAAAGGATAAACCTGTTACAACATGTGGAAACTATTATTGTTGCATACGTGCATGTTTTAATAACTTGTTAATTTTATAATGTAAGTTAAGTTACAGTGAAATTGGAATATTACATGTTAATTTGTGGCATATTATGTACTTGAACCCTTAACTGTAAGAATTGGTACAATTACATGTTATATTGTTAGATAAGAATAATTACATGATCGATAGTTACATGTTATTATTTTGAGATTAAATTAATTACATGTTAGGAAGAACATGTGGCATGAAAATAAGATAATGGACTTAATATGGTGTTAACCATGATATGAAAAATATAGATTATGTGACAACCCGAATTCCAACAGACCGAATTTTTTTCGAAATACCAATCTATCAAAACTCGGATTGGTTTTCTCTGGCATCCTACAGAAAAGACAAAGACACAAAACATGTCAGAGATCAGAAATTATCTCACGGCGGAATGGATAAAATATAATGTAATCAAAATATAGACTTACCTTATTAATAATACTGCCTAACCAGTTTCCAAGGCTATAATGTCCCTGCCACAAATCTAACCAGCGAGTATGTTATGAGGAGGGGGTCAGAACACAAGTTCTGGTGATTGGATTTAAACTATACACTTTGGATAATCCTACATATACCGTTCAATCATAATTTCTTATTTATTAGGTTACTTGGGTTATCAACACTCAAGGGTTACACACACGTCATACCCATTTACTTTCCAGAGGATTAACCTAATATAGTATATATGTAGATACCCCCAATGTTAAGGTACTCCCCATGGTACCCCACTCGCACGGTCTCCACCGTAACATTATTGAAATACACGTAGTCCCTCATCCTACGTCGTAGTGACGTGCGGATAACAATATTACGTTCTGCATATATCTATCATTAGTATGCTATGTAAACGTACTGACTGCCACCTTTATTCGAATCAGACTCCATATCGGAGTAATGCCCTCAAGTCTACGATACACCCCCAGAGCCAACATGCATGTATCTAGACTGTACACCATACATATCTTCAATTGTAGCTCGGTGCCTCAATCGCACGTCCTCTATTGTGCACCGGGTTCCATGGCAGGGCGATACAAGAAGCACGGAACTCGGTCGGAAGCTTTTCCATATCTGTATAGGCCCGCCTTTAAAGAGCCTCTATATTTATATATACATTGGGTCTGTTTTTGTGGTGGCTATGGCCCCACCTCGGCCCCTCCCTCAACTAGTAAAGACTACCAGAGCTAAGTGACTGCCCCTACGTAAACAATCTAAACATCCATGTGGCGTTCTCCCCTCAACCTCTTACCTCGATAGTGAAGGGTGAAATGATATATTGGGTTCAGTTCGAGTCGCATCCCACTGGCTGTCGATGACGGGTGTCCGACGGTCTATTATCCTTGTTGGTCCTGACCCTCTGCCTCCTCGTGAGGCAACCGCCGAACCACTCTAGTGTCTCCTCATCACAACATTCTAACTGCATAGCTGCATTTGCAGTCAAGGCCCATCCACCTAGTAGTTACGTGCAGACCCAACCTCTGCGAGCACAGCCTAAGACATCTGCCGCCGCACAGAGGACTACTAGGAGAACCTTACGTACCTCAGGAAGCCGCGTGCTTCCCCTTCAGTCCTTCGGAGCCGTTAGAACAATCATATGAAAGTGCGTTCCCTCGTGCCTTATAACACCTCGATGATCTACCCCGTTGGGTTATTCACCTTCAACCGTACGGACTGGTCTAAGCGCCTTACTTTAGCATATTGTTAGACCCTATGTCTAAACATTCTTTTACGTGCTTGTCTCACCTCATCAGGTTTCCAGTTAACTTGGTTCTTCCAATTCATATTGAATTCTTATTCAAATTACCAAGTTTCTCTTGCATATTAATTTCAGTCATACAACTTAATCCATTTAAGTTAATTAATAAGTTCACAACATGTTATTCTCTAGATTGTGGCCCAAGGTCTGTAATCCACAACCCCTTTTTACCTTCTTGTTGATTTCATCATTACAAAAACATGTTTTACTTAATATGTAATTAAGTATATCCAATTCACATGTTTTCTAATTAACATGTCACTTACAATTTATAACTTATTTCATTTCATAAGTTTTACTCATTCTTTCCTATTTAATCATAATTCCATTTTACATTGTCAATACAACTTATCGTTGTTTACTTAGTTCTATTAACTAAGGCCCATTAATAAGTTTCTCTACCCGTTTATTATAACCTATGTTATAATTTCCTCTTGTCCCTAGGACAAATCTAAACATTCTTATCAACGGGTTTCAGACTTCCAAGCTTACAAATTACTTAATTTACAATTAAGTACAATTTCTTATATTCCATATATTTTCCCCCTTTTCTCAACTGGTTTCCGGTTTTCCCCATTTACTACTTGCTTAATTTACGATTAAGTGTCCCTTAACTCATTTCACCAGTTATCCCATTCCCTTACTAGTTTATTTTAACGTAAGTTATAATCTTCACTTGTCCCCAGGATAAGTCTACCTATTATACAACATTTTCATTAATATTATTTATTTATAATAGGTGATTATCATTTCTACAAGTTATTCTTACCATAAAAGGTGTCTTTAATTACATAACTTTATTAATTTTACCAGTTATGTATACCACTAGGTGCTTTTAATTACATAACCTTATCCGACTAAGTTTGCGGGCTTATATGTAAATATTACCCACCCCCTTAGATTTTCCTAGCCCAACCACTGTCCAACCAATTTTTACTTAACCCTAACTTTAGTTCATATTCATAAAATCCATATGGATTAGATTAGGTTAAGTAGTCCAATTCATTACCATGTCCATTTATGGTTTATAATGGGCTAAACCTCCCACATTAGACCTACAACTTGTGGATGCTGGATATGCCGGTCGGGTCCGGGCAGACTTCTTCCACGAGTTGGGCTTAACCTCGTGTCATAGCCCTTCTCGTATTTGCGCACCTAGACCTCTCACATTAGGTTCAACATTAGTGGCTGCTTGATATGCCGGTTGGGTCCGGGCAGATTTCCACCACTAATGCAACCTATCCTCGTGTCATCAGTGCAATTACAATTTCTAATTGTAGTCCTAGGCATTCATTATTAATCAATTAATTAAACCTATGCCTTTATAGGTGTTAATGCCCATTTACCCAATTATATTCATGATGGGTTATATGTCTAAATTCATATTATTCGAATTATGCCAATTCATATTTTACATATGATCCCATTAGCGCCGAAATCATTTTTCTATACTTATGATCAAATTTAAGATCTTTAAACATAATTTGGTCGATGCCCCAAACCATATTTATTTGATTCTATGTTAACATGAATCAATATAGTCATATACTTACTCCAATTATTCCCTGTATATAATTGGGACAAATTTACGAGTAAACTTTTTAGCACTCCAAGAAATCCAATATATGAATTTTTCCCACATGGTCAAATTAATATTATAACATGTAAACATTCCAACATTTCAACTGATTCAATATATGAATTATTCATAATAACAATTTGACGTTTATCATGCTAATCATTCCCCCAATTTAATAGATTCAACATATGAATTTCCTAATCTTTTCATATTAACGTCTCAACTTGTTATAACAACATTTTATAATTAAACTGGAAATTTCACAATTTATTGAAAGGGGAATGCTAAACGATAGTGGTACTATTATTTAAAAGGTATATTTTAAACGCACTCACCTTTCATGCATTCCCCAAAGATCCGATCTGTTCTATCATCCATGGTTTCCCCTTTTCCTTTTAATTTGATTCACAACCTAATGACCATGGATTTATTATTCATTGAAAAGAGAAGGGAAAGAGAAAGAATTTAAGTAGATTGGTTATTAGAAGTTTATCTTGCTTCTATGATTCAATGATCTTTTTATTAACGTTGATTCCCTCTTCCAGATCTGAATCCATAATTCACCTAGGCTAACTGTTGGCTAGCCTTTTGACCAAGCAACCAAGGTTTACACACAAGAAGAGAGTATGAAGCTTTGTTCCTCTAGTTCATGAAAGGCCAGATCGCACCAGCAGATCGCACACGCGGATCGCACCCTTCGGATCGCCAGCGCAGAACACGACCCGATCCGTCCATGGGAGCACGACCCGATCCCCCCATGGCAGCACGACCCGATCCGCACCTATGCCACCACCTCACTCCGATCCGATCCCCTACTACGTGGCGAAACTCCTGACTTGTTCAACCACGAACTGGTCTTCAGCGATCCGAAATACATGGATCCAGCTACACGTATCCACAACTGTCACATTGACCAATTCTTCCTCATTGCTCGATCCGATCCGATATTCTCGGGATTTGCGCCATGTGTGACCGCGAACCGCCCGACAGAATCAGCTATAAATAGCCCAGAGACTGGCATTTTTCAGGATCTTTTTGGCAGTATTGAGTACTGATTCCACCATTACTGTCATACCACTATTTCTTATCAGTTTTACTACGAGATTACTGAGAGAAATCATAATTATAAGAGTGAGTTTGAGAGAAATCATTGATTGTACTAGCATTCAAAGTATAATCGATAACATATAAAGTGGACGTAGGCTCGTTAACGCCGATCCACTATAAATTCTGTGTGTTTTCTGCTTTTTCTTCATTCTCCAGTTATAATTCTCTACGAATCAGAACAATTTGGGTGTTAGGTCCAAATTTTGATCTAACATTTTGGTGCTTTCACTGAGAAATCAATTCTCAGCCTACCGGATTGCTATTCGACTATTTGGATTTGAAAGTCCGAAGAAAACAGTCCCAAAACTTCACTGTTCAGATTTCTGAAGATTCCAGCGACATCTGATATCATGGCTGGAAAGAAGTCTAAGGAAGTACAAGCTTCGCAAGCGAATGAGGCAATTGAAGAAAGTGTTCACGAGCAGGTCGAGGTGGGTCTCGCGGATCGCGGGGACCAAGGCACAATCCGAGCAGATGAGGGAGCCACGATCCACGCTGATGAGGGTGGAGCGAACCGGACTGCTGAAGGGGTTGTCACACGATCCCATGACAATGCACCGAACCCTCTACCCAGCATCACCACGAACCGAACTAAGGGGGGCGCAACGAGCCACCGACATCGATCCGCAGCGATCCGAAATGATGACCAGACTACAACTCGACCTGGAAAGGAGGTTATGGCTCACACTTCCCGTCCCGGTACCTCTGCTCGACCTGGTTCAAGTTCTCTGCGCATAAGAGAAAATGTTGATGATCAATATGACCCTTCTGCTCCTGTTACTGAGGGAGATCTTTCTCGCTTTTCTGAAATGTGGGAGAGGCTGTTTGATGAATTGGCTGCTCAAAGGCAGGAGAGCTCCGTGCTGCGACAGAACTTGTCTGCTATGGATAGAAGGCTCAATGATCTTGCAAGGAAAAGGACGCCCCCGGTTCGTTCTCTCACCCCAGAGTACTCTTCTTCGTTAGAGGAATCGCCAAGACCTCCGCGGCGACCGTATGAGAGGCCTGAAAACATAGAGCAGCTCCGATTTGGAACCCTGCCATCACAGGAAGAAGAGGTACTGGGTGCACGACCCTCAAACCGCAATGTGAATAATCGTGCCGCAACTCCCAGAGCTCGAGGCGTGGACAGCCCTGTTGAGAATAGACTACCTCAGCCCCTTCGCCATACAAATGCTCATGGTAACAGGGGGCAGCGAAGCCCAATCCGAGCCCCGGATTTCGTGGCTACTCCTGGAAGGGAGATTAGAGAATTCAACTGAGCAAGAAGCGCTGATCCCGAGCCTCCGCTGACCAGTGCAAATGTTGCAGCTATGATCCATCAAATACTGGCAGGTAGTCGTTGACAACGGAATGAAGATTGGGAAATTGACCGCAGTCACACCCCTTTCACTGATGACATTTTAGATGCGACGTTCCCGAGGCGCTTCAACATGCCGCAGATGAACCGTTACGCGGGTAGATCTGATCTCATCCAACATCTGATTAGATACTCTTGGTCAATGACCGCTGCCGCAGCTTCCGACGCTGTCAAGTGCAAAGCATTTCCTATATTCCTGGAGGATGTAGCGTTATTATGGTTTACTCGCTTACCAGCAAGATCAATTTCCAGCTTCAGGGAGTTGAGTGAAATGTTTGTGGAACAGTTCCGCATCTATGCACAAAGGACGAAGAGTGTGATTGACTTGTTCCTTGTCAAGCAACGACCAGGTGAG
The DNA here is from genome assembly GCA_030737875.1 of Allium sativum. NCBI lineage: Eukaryota > Viridiplantae > Streptophyta > Magnoliopsida > Asparagales > Amaryllidaceae > Allium > Allium sativum. The sequence goes on from CM060913.1 coordinate 966,257,973, forward strand.
AGTTTGAGGGTGTATCTAGACCGTTTCAACCTAGCCGCTACTGAAGTCAAAGATCCTCATGAGCCAACTGTTGTGGCAGCCCTGATTGATGGGGTAGATAAAGACACCGAATTTGGGAGATACTTGGCCGGCAAGCCACCTCATACTAGAGAGTTATTCTACGAAAAAGCTAACGTGCACTTACGCCGGGAGGAGGTATATGCTAACCGAAAGGCAAAAATGGCCGATAAGGAGGAAATCCAGAGCAATGTCGCCATTAAGCAGACAGGAGACAACTCGGGGAAGGTCAAAGTTAATGTCGGAAACCGGAACCAGGGTGGTCGCCAGTCAGGAAACAATGGTAATAATAATAATGGCAATAACCGGAAGAGGAATCGAGGGAACGACTCCCAGAGAAGGACTCGTCCCAGGTCTTTTGAAAGTTATACGCTAATAAACGATACTTTGGAGAATATCTTCATGGATTCGTACAACGTCCTCCAAAATAAAAGGCCTCCTCCCAGAGAGTCGACGGAGAAAGAACATGAGACGGGGAAGTTCTGTCTCTTCCATCAGATTCACGGCCACTCGACAAATGAATGCCGTCACCTAAGAGATGTGGTCGAGAAGCTTCTCCGAGAAGGAAAATTGGATGAATACAGAGTGACACCCTGAGACAGGGGGCAAGCCGTACAGGCCCCAAATCAAAACCAGAATCAACCTGCTGTCAGGCCAACTGCCCAGCAAAAGGGAAAGGACCTTGTTATCAATACCATAATCGGAGGGCTCTATCTTGTCAGGCACGGTTTCAAGGCATTGGATCAGTATGTCAATGCAGCTAAGCAGCACCTCGGGGTAGGAGAGTGTAGCAACCCTGAGGACAATGTCCCGGTAAAACAACAAAAGATGATGTTTGACGACGTCGTTTTTCGCGAACGAGATAGCATTGGAGTCCATGCTCCGACCGAAGATCCATTTGTAATCACAGTTCCTATTGGCCCGTCCACTGTTCATAAAGTCTTGGTGGATAACGGGGGTTCCGTCAACATTCTTTTCAAAAAGACATTCGACCAGATGAATCTCGAGATAAAAGACTTGAAGCCCTGTGAGGGATGGATCCGTGGATTTAACGGAGCATCCACCGCTCCAATGGGATATGTAGAGCTACCAGTTACTCTTGGGGAAGGAGAACGCCAGAGAGTGAGAATTCTTCCCTTCGTGGTTTTGGGTATTGAATCACCCTATAATGCCTTCTTGGGCCGACCGGCCCCAGCAAAGTTCAGAGCCAGTATAGCCCCCTGGTGCTTGTTATTGAAGTTTCCTACAGAAGCTGGTGTTGGTATTGTCAGAGGAGATCAGGTTGCCGCACGAGCATGTTATATTGCAGAGCTAAAGCTACTCCGCAACGGAGGAAACATAGAAACCAAGGGCGCTTCTCCCCCCACAAGGGCGGAGACCTCATAGCAATTAAAGAGGATAACCGTAGGTGAGTCGCCCAGAGAGTTGCCCGAGGATATACATCCCAGAGAGGACAAAGAACCTGGGGTCAGAATGGCGACTCCCAACGAGACAATTGTGGATGTACCGATCGATAATAGTGACCCAGAGAAGGTCCTTAAGATTGGATCCCAGTTAAATCCGAATTTAGCTAAAGAACTGATGGATTTCTTGAAAAATAACTTGGACATATTTGCTTGGACCCACGCAGACATGTGTGGGATATCTCCATCAATCATGAGCCATTCATTAAGCATTAACCCTAAGCATCCTCCGGTAAAACAAAAAAGGCGAATGCTGGGCCCAGAGAGGTCCGCTACCTTGAAAGAAGAAGTTGGAAAGCTAAAGAGTAATGGATTTATCAGAGACTCAACCTATCCAGACTGGATTTCAAATCCAGTTCTGGTAAAGAAGGCCAACGGGAAGTGGAGAACGTGTATCGATTTCTCGGATTTGAATAAAGCCTGCCCAAAAGACAGTTTTCCGTTACCTAGAATCGATCAGTTGGTGGACTCAACGACGGGTCATGAACTTCTCTCCTTTATGGATGCTTATTCAGGATATAACCAGATTCCAATGCATGTTCCAGATCAAGAACACACTATCTTCATTACGGATCTGGGATTATACTGCTACGTGGTAATGCCCTTTGGCTTGAAGAACGCAGGTGCTACATATCAACGGTTAGTGAACAGAATGTCCAGATTGGGAAAACAATGGAAGTATACGTCGTCGACATGTTGGTTAAGTCCAGGCAATCCTCCAATCACACTACAGACTTGGCAAAGAGGTTTGGAATTCTTCGAAAGTACGGGATGAAACACAACCCAACGAAATGTTCATTCGGGGTCGCCTCCGAAAAATTCTTGGGATTCATCGTCAGTTCTCGCGGGATTGAAATTAATCCAGACCAGATCGCAGCAATCAGAGACATTCAGGAGCCTAGGCAAATTAAAGATGTGCAAAGCCTTGCAGGGAGAGTAGCAGCACTAAACAGATTCATCTCCAGGGATACGGACAAATGCATCCCATTCTTCGAATTGATAAAGCAAGGAAAACGCCACTTCAAATGGACGCCTGACTGCATAGAAGCGTTTCAGAACCTGCTGAGTCACCTAGAGAAACCTCCGATATTATCTAGGCCGGTGGATCACGAGGACTTATTCGTGTACTTGGCAGTGTCGTCCCACGCGATCAGCTCAGCATTGGTGAGAGAAGAAGATAAAGTTCAAAGACCAGTGTATTACATGAGCAAAAAATTGGCGGCAGCAGAGCGTAATTATCCAAGGATAGAAAAGTTGGCGTACAGTTTGCTGATTGCCTATAGAAAGCTTCGACATTATTTTCAGGCTCATCCCATCACCGTGTACACTGATCATCCACTCAAGCAAGTTCTACAGAGACCAGAAGCGTCTGGAAGACTACTCAAATGGAACATTGAGTTGAGTCAATTTGATCTGAACTTTCAGCCCCGGCGGTCAATACGGGGGCAAGTGATAGCCGATTTCATAGCAGAGTTTACTGTTCCGGAGGAAGATATAGTGAACGAAGAAGCTGACCCCCCAAAGTTACTTCTCGATCCCAGTGCCTGGAGATTGTATACTGATGGCGCTAGGAATGACAAGAGATCCGGCGCTGGAGTAGTGCTTGAAACTCCTGAGAAACTGCTGATATCATATGCTATCCGGATGGAGTTTCACGCAACTAACAACGACTCCGAATATGAAGCCCTGATAGCCGGGCTAAGGATCGCAAAGGAGTTGGAAATCACAAAGCTGGACATATTTTGTGACTCCAAGTTAGTTGTAAAACAGGTCACTGGAAAATTCCAAGCCAAAAGCCCAAGATTGATTTTATACTTGGAGAAAGTGATGGAGTTGCTGAACGGCTTCGATCACTACAGCATATCTCATATTCCGCGGTCAGAGAACCAACAGGCGGATAAGTTGGCGAAGATGGCTAGTTCCGACGATCCTGAAGAGACCGGGCTAGCCCCAGTTGAAGTACTTCGGTCTCCTAGTATAGATCAGATGGAAATTGATCCGGTACTAGAGACGGAACCAGAAAGGGAGTCATGGATGACCCCTCCAAAGAATTTCTTGATGAATGGAATGCTTCCAACCAAGAAGAACGAGAGGCGTAAAGTAATTCGTAAAGCTTCCCGATAAATTCTACAAGGCGGAGTCCTTTACAGACAGGGATTTTCAATGCCTCTTCTCCGATGTATAGCTCATGACGACATCAAGCGCGTACTACAGGAGGTACATGAGGGTGAATGCGGCGATCACACTGGAGGGCAAACATTGGCAAAAAAGGTGTTGCGGCATGGTTATTTCTGGCCTACCATAAACAAAGATGCGGCGAAGTACGCGCGACGGTGTGATGCATGCCAGAGATTTTCAAAGATACCTAGGGCACCTCCTAGTCAGTTAAAAACGATGACAAGCCCATGGCCTTTCGCTATGTGGGGAATTGATATCATCGGAAGTCTCCCTATAGCTAAGGGCGGAGCAAAGTTCGCTATTGTAGCTGTAGACTACTTCACTAAGTAGGTCAAGGCTGAGCCACTGACTACAATCACAACCAAACGAGTGATCAACTTCGTCGTTAGGAACATCATCTGTCGATTTGGGATTCCAAAGATCGTTATAACTGACAACGGAACTCAGTTCGATAGCACTGAATTCAGAGACTTCTGCCAGAAATACCACATTGAGAAACGGTACACCTCTGTGGCGCATCCGCAGTCGAACGGACAGGTCGAAGCGGCGAATAAAGTGATTAAGTCCATTCTGAAAAGAAGACTGAAGCGGGCCAGAGCCATGTGGGTTGATGAATTACCCTTAGAACTATGGGCCTACAGGACAACGTATAAATCGGCAACAGGCCATACCCCCTTCTCTCTTGCTTTTGGAGCAGAAGCAGTCATCCCGGTTGAAATAAAAGTACCTTCTCACCGAGTGACTTATTACGATCCGATGACTAATAATGAATTGCTCCTTGATTCCTTGGATATGATCGAAGAGAAGAGGGACGAAGCAGACCTGCGTGCCTTGAGATGCAAGCAACAGGTCGCCCGATACTACAACAAAAAGGTTCGAGCCCGAAGCTTTGAACCCGGAGACTTGGTTCTAAAGCGTGTCTTTCCACCCCCAACTCATATGGGTGCGAAGTGGGAAGGACCGTACTCCATTCTGTGCAAGCTTGATAATGGAACCTTCAAGCTAGCAACCATAGATGGAAAGGAAATCCCCAGAGTGTGGAATGCCCAACATTTACGGCCGTATCTAACGTAAAGATGTCAGATCTGTTCTTTTGCTTTATTAAGGACCATGTACAAGGCACGACTTGCCTAGAATAGTCCGATTTCTTAAGCAAAATATTATAAAGTGGACGTAGGTCATGATTCGACCGAACCACTATAAAAATATTGTGTGTCGTTTACCTTTATTGCACTATTATTTATCTGCCTTTCTATTTTTATGGAAATGGTTGTGAACCATGCAACGATCACAGAAGCATATAATTATAGGTGCCTTCCATCAGAATGGAATACACTCAACAGTCAAAGCTCTGAGGGTGCGATAAAGTAAATCATATCATTGATAGCGCTCTAACTCTCCAGAGCCGAGAGAGAGCATAACGGACATGAAGGCAATGTCCATAAGTCATGGCGGTGTACCATGATCGGAACCGCCTTGATGGAACTCTAACCTCGGCGACTGCCAGGAGAGTATAAAAGCGTCTCCGACTGAGCGCTGAGAAAGAGCTCTTACCCCGCTGAAGGATCGGGGAGCGACAGAAATGCTGAGCTCGAACTCTAACCTCGGCGACTGCCAGGAGAGTATAAAAGTGTCTCCGACTAAGCGCTGAGAAAGAGCTCTTACCCCGCTGAAGGATCGGGGAGCGACAGAACTGCTGAGCTCGAACTCTAACCTCGGAGACTGCCAGGAGAGTATAAAAGCGTCTCTGACTGAGCGCTGAGAAAGAGCTCTTACCCCGCTGAAGGATCGGGGAGCGACAGAACTGCTGAGCTCGAACTCTAACCTCGGCGACTGCCAGGAGAGTATAAAAGCATCTCCGACTGAGCGCTGAGAAAGAGCTCTTACCCCGCTGAAGGATCGGGGAGTGACAGAACTGCTGAGCTCGAACTCTAACCTCGGCGACTGCTAGGAGAGTATAAAAGCGTCTATGATTAAGCGCTGAGAACGGTGCTGTATACTCAGCGCCCACAGGATCTCTACCCCGCTGAAGGATCGGTGCGTAGATTATGACACGAGTTCGAACTTTGACCCGCAGATATATCGGGAGAGTATCGAAGTGCCAAAAGCCTGGCACCGCAAGAACTCTAATTCTACAAAAATTTCCAAGTCCCCCATGTTCAGAAACAGGGGGCAACATGCATACAACTCAAGTCAATCTTTAACGATTAATTGGGAGCAGATATATGCATACATGTATCTTGTTGCAATACAATACTGTTAAAGTCTTTTTGTTGCTTGAATGATTTGTAGTTATAAGCAAATAATTTATGACTAAGCATGAAAAGTTTATTAAATGCAGGTACACGATGATGCAAAAGAAATAAACTTTCATTCCTAAACTGCAAGCCTACAACGTGAAAAGCAACCTAAAACAAAAGTGAGGGCCAGTCTCACAACTACATTTCATGGCCAGTGGGAATCTTAAAGACAAAACATAGACAAGCGGCAGTGTCCTATTTACGTTTGGACTTTTTCTCCTTCTTCTGCTTTTCCAACTCCGCCTTGTTAATATCAGATTGATCATCCTTCTTTCTCTTCCTTTTGTCTATAAGAGGAGCTGAAGGTTCATCCGAAGACTCCTCCTCCTTCTTTCTCTTTCTTTTATCAGTAAGGGAAGCTGGGAAATCATCGGGATTATCAAAATGAAGCTGTTTAGTGATCGATTTGGGCTGGAGTTTCAGAACCATCCCAGTTTTGGGATCAAACTCCGAGATAGGAGCTACGTTCAAAGGCTCTTGTTCCACCTTCTTTAAAGCCAGCTGCTTTTCCTGCCTAGCCTTTCTTTTAGCCAAGGTCTCGTCGTCATCGCCTTTGACTTCTTTGGTGATAGTGACATCCTCCTCATCATCTACATGGCGCCCGTCCATATCTTTCAAGGCATCGATGGTTTCATCATCCTTGGGAGCATCAGCACTGGGTGCCAGGACGCCCTTCTCCGCTGTTGTACCTTCAGCCTGCTTCGATGCATCAACACCGGCGCTAGGCGAGACGTCAATCTTCTCCGCCTCTGTCTTCTTCTCGACATCCTTATCGACGGGCCCGCCACCTGTATTATGAGGAACACATGTTATTAATTCGATTGGTTGCTCCGCCAGACGACGACAACTCACAATTGCTTTGACAAATTGTGGGGAAAAAATGGAGATACCTTCTGCTGATCCTCCATCCAAGCTAGCTGCAGAAGCTCCGACAACCAAAGGAGTCGGCCCAAAGGAATTAATGGATCATTAGGATTGTATTCCTCAACTCCGAAGGCCTTGGGCTCTACAGCTGAGCTCGAACCTTCGTCAATCTTGTTTTTGCCCTTAGCCAGAGTCCTCTCCTTCTCCATCTCTTCTTGAATTAGGCGCCGGCCTTCTGCCAAATCCTCGGGCTTGTTATCCCTCAGAATGGTCCTCATCAGCTCATCTTCGTCAATCTCTTCAACTCCTAATCTCCGCTTCTCACCCTCTACGATGGAATCCCATATGTTGGCTAAAGTGACGTGGTAGTCCGGGATCCATGAGATGTTACGGGTTTTGAGGACGTGGCCGAGGAAGTCAAATATCGTTTCTTCAAACCCTTCGATATACTTTTCTCTCTCGAGGAGCTTGTCGTTAGAAGCAGTAGCCATTTCAATGGCACTTTCTACATTGTTTTCGGCGAGAGTCGCGCGCCTCTCTGCATCCGCGACTTGCTCATTCAGAATTACTTTCTCTCCTTCGGCCAAAGCTAAACTCTCCTTCAAACTTGCCTTTTCTTTCTCCCAAGTAGCTCTTTCGGCCTCGAAGCGATCCTGTGATATTTTCAATTCGGAGTTGGCCATCCTGAGATCTTGCACCTCTTGCTTCAATAACACTCTCTCTTTGCTATTAGAATCAAGCTCATTATGGAAACGTTGCCTGGCCTCCTCCAGTTCTGTTTTGTAAGCTTTAGCGTCTCGTTGGGCCAAGGCAAGTAGAGATTGTGCATCCTCTAAGTCCTTCTCCATTTTTGCCCTGGCCCTTTCATTGTTATCTATCTTCACTTTAGATCTATGTGCTTCCATCTCAAGCGTTCGGATGACCTCTGAAAGATTAAAAGCATGTTTCTTCATCGCTTCATACTGCCTGGCTACATGGCGAATGTGCCCGATGACCTCAGTATCCCAGTTCCTAGGGATTGGTTCCAAGGCTGGAACAAACATCATCCTTTCGAAGAAAATGTCAGGGAATTGTTCTCGCAACTTTTCCAGCTTAGCCTGAGTCTCAGGACCATGGATGTAATCTCGTGACCCGGGGGCAATCAAACCTTGTTGGCTGGAAGGGACAATGTCAATTTTCTCCTTCTCAGAATCCTTAATTGGATCCTTGCTTTTATCCTTGGGCTCGTAGTGTCTTTTTGATGACCTGCTGTGAGAGGGTGCACTCTTCAGAGGGGTTAACTCTTTAGGAAGTTGTTTTCCCCCTGTAGGTGGCACCGAATAACTGGGAAGCTTGTCAGAGGTTGGTTTTGATGGAGACCTGGACTGTGAAGAAGTAGGCTTGTAAGAAAGGCCGCGAGCACGCTCAGGATATGGATGAAGTCTAGGTGTGCCTTCACGAAGAGAGCGATAAGAATAAGACCGCCTGCGAGACATCTTTCCTGCAAAAGAAAAAAGACCATATTAAAACCTTGAATACTGTTGATATAAAGGTGTGGGGTCAGGAAGTGCGTGTGATTTGTGCATCCCATATAATTCCCCCCAACAGACCAGGGCCCGAAGTTAGGCTCATCTGAGTAGTTTCTCGTTCCCCAACTGGAGCGGTTGTTTCCTCAGAAACAGGGAAAAATGGCTCCCCTTCGAAGTCTCCCTGTGTGTATACATCATCAGGCAAAGGAATTTTGATCAGCTCTTTAAATAGCTGCTCTTCTGTTAAATCATCGGGAGTAGCAGGTTCAACCGGAAGATAGGCCCTTGAGGGGAAACCCCCCGGAGAAACTGGGATTTCCTTAGACTTATCACCACGGGCCTCATCTCCTCTATATATGTTTAGGTCTTCGTCGTCCTGAATGACTAGCGGCGAAGGACTCTCACAAAATTTAATTGTTTCTGCTTCCCGTGACGTTCCTTCTCCCTCTGTCGGGGGCACGTATTTGTAGGGTTTACCGCCCGCACCAAGTCCAAACCTTATATCCAGAAGGCGGTGCTTGTGAAGGTTCTCGTCAGTAATGCACTTCTTGATTTTTAGAAAATCAGATTTGCTTTGTAGAAGAAGAGACAGTCGATTATTGTATACCGAGCCTTCCGTCTTGGGAAAGGCGTGATCTGCTTAGAAAAAAAGAGATAAGGGGGGCATGTTAATGCTTCGATTTCTTAAACAAGTTATTCAGTCAAAAGTTTAAAGATTACTTGATTTAAGCCATCTTCTTGAACACCCAGCCTGTCTCTTTATATAAAACCAATCGGCCTTGGGATCCCCTATGTTGCTGTATCCGTCAGACAAAACCTTCCTATTTGCTACCGATTCGAAGAAAGAGAAATTTGGGGTTGCCGAGGAGCGATGCTTGAAAAGATAAAAGAATGTTAAATCTTTAAATGTGAGCTCGGTATGCAGGATTTCCGCATATGCGACATATAGAGTGTATAAAGCTGCGTAGGCATTGGGATGAAGCTGCATTGGAGCAATACCCAATCGTTTTAGGGTCTCAATGACGATTGGAGGAGACGGAGGAATAGCTCCTACCCAGCACATGAGTCGGTTGACTGTCATATACCCCTCCGAAGCCAAATGGGGTCTATCTTCGCTACCGGGTGTCCTCACATCATCCCAGGGGATCCCATGTCTCAAGAAAATTCTCTTAAGCTTTATGTCATCAAGTTTGGAAGCTAGAGAGTCTGTGAATTTATCTATTTCTATTGCACCAGGGACTTCGTCGGGAGCTCGGCCATCTACCTCTGACTCTTCATCAAGCGAGGTACTCTCAGACGGATTTGATTCTGTTTCCGCCTCATATTCGGATCCAGAATCCACACCCTCTGGATTAATTGGAAGAACCTCGGGGTTGAGATGCTTATACACCTCGGAATCCGTCTCTGTGTCAGATCTTGAAGGGGAACGATTATCTGACATTACTGTTTAGGTGAGTAAACATGAGAAATTAGAATATAATTATCCGTCCCCCGTGTGTGCTAGTGCAAGTGTGTGCCTGTGCATGTCTTAAAGAAAAGCATAAAAATTAGCAAGGTCATCGAAGTATTAGTTGTCATATGCAGTCAAGTTATGCTGTTGTCCAGTTCAGAAAGTCTCAAGGGTTCTAGCCTAACTGTCCATTGATATACTGGGATTAAGTTGTATTGCTCATTATACAAGTTCGTTGGATCGCTCATCCATTCGGATCGTGGATTAGGGTTCAGATCGCAGAGAATGGATCGCAGAATGGGGACCGGATCGCGGAAAGTGGATCGTGGGACATGGCTTGGTTCGTGGTATGATCATCGCGACCCACATCTGCCCGTCCTCACTCAAGCTAATGCCCCGTTCAAGGCAGCGATCCGATCCGCCACCTCACCATTTCCCCGATCTGATCCGCTACCTCACCATTTCCCCGATCCGATCCGCTCCCTTTCCATTTCCATGACCCAGTGCCTCGCCATCCTCTTTCACCTACCTCCTATTCCCTTCTCACCCCCGAGACCGAACCTCACCATGACCCGACCTGATCAGTCCTTTCTCCCTCTCCTTCTTCTCCTTCCTCCCTTCTTCTCTATCGATGAACGCAAGGGACTAAACCCATCAGCTATGGCGTCTTGCCATCTTCCAGAACCACGAACATCACAAAATTCCCTCGTCTCCCCCCTCAAATCAGTAAATAACTCAAGGAAAAAGGAAATAGGGGTGTACAAGTACATCTCTAACTTGATTACCTTTCTTAAAATTGGGGAAACAGGTGAATTTTTGAAGATTAAAAGGGCTAGGGTTTTGCTACAGAAGATTGGCGGCGAAAGAAGAAGGAAAGGAGGAAGGAGGCCCGATTTATATAGGGAAAGCGTTGGCTCTTCGTATCCCATTTCTTGTCTTATCCAAACCGAACGGGCCGCGAGCTGGAGCCCATCTCGATCCACATTAAAGCCCGCCAGTTCGCCAGACCATGATCCGTGGTCGTGCCCGTGGATCGCGAAACAAGGGTGCGATCCGGACCACCAAAAAAAAAGAGAAACGAAAGAAAAGAATTCAATAAATTTACCTGGTGAACTCGATGACGAAGTCTCAAAAAAAATTCCAGAAAAGTATTGTCCAATAAACAGGGAAATGATTGAAGATCTATCCGATATTTATACAAATCAAAGGGACACAACTTTCCGGAAATGATATGACATTTCAGACAGATGCTACTGTTGACTTGCATCGTTTTGTGAAGAGATACCTCAACGACTTCAAAGCATGTTCCATCAATGAAACATACTTCGAGGGGGCAAAATGTTGGCTAGCCTTTTGACCAAGCCACCAAGGTTTACACACAAGAAGAGAGTATGAAGATTTGTTCCTCTAGTTCATGAAAGGCCAGATCGCACCAGCAGATCGCACACGCGGATCGCACCCTTCGGATCGCCAGCGCAGAGCGCGACCCGATCCGTCCATGGGAGCACGACCCGATCCCCCCATGGGAGCACGACCCGATCCGCACCTATGCCACCACCTCACTCCGATCCGATCCCCTGCTACGTAGCGAAACTCCTGACTTGTTCAACCACGAACTGGTCTTCAGCGATCCGAAATACATGGATCCAGCTACACGTATCCACAACTGTCACATTGACCAATTCTTCCTCATTGCTCGATCCGATCCGATATTCTCGGGATTTGCGCCACGTGTGACCGCGAACCGCCCGACAGAATCAGCTATAAATAGCCCAGAGACTGGCATTTTTCAAGATCTTTTTGGCAGTTTTGAGCACTGATTCCACCATTACTGTCATACCACTATTTCTTATCAGTTTTACTACGAGACTACTGAGAGAAATCATAATTGTAAGAGTGAGTTTGAGAGAAATCATTGATTGTACTAGCATTCAAAGTATAATCGATAACATATAAAGTGGACGTAGGCTCGTTAACGCCGAACCACTATAAATTCTGTGTGTTTTCTGCTTTTTCTTCATTCTCCAGTTATAATTCTCTACGAATCAGAACAATTTGGGTGTTAGGTCCAAATTTTGATCTAACACTAACATTTTAATTTCAGAATAGATTTGAGAAGAGAGAGAGAGAGAAGGGCTATGGCATAGCTCCAGCATAACCACTGAATTATGATGTTTAGGGTTAGGTCTAGATTCTTATTTATAGGAGCAGTGGAGGAACCAGGACCCTCAGATCAAAATTTAATATATCTGAACCGAACACGTCAGAAGAACTTTCTGGATCCTCAGGTGGTTCGACCCCTAGGTCGACCCCCCCTGTTGGTGGGTTGACCCCCAATGGTCCATTTTCCCTCCGAGCTTTCCTACTTGTCATTTTAATTTCTTAACCGATTTTCAAATTTACTGGATATATTTAATTAATATATATACATATAAGCTCCTTATATGTATACAAACTTCTAGTGCTCATAACTTCTTCATATGGTGTCCGATTTACGCAAACCAAGTATCGATTTTGACCAGAATTTCGAGACGAACACAATGGCGCAGTTCGTTTTACTTCATTCTGAATATTTCATTAAGTTATCTTTAATTTATTATCTTACACTAAAAATACGGGGTGTTATAGATTACAATAAAAATTTGAAAGAATGGGCACGCCTAAATTATATATAAAATTTACAGGAAATAAAAAACTGTAACTGCACTTAGACACGAGGTTAAATTCGACTTATGGTAGAAGTCTGCCCGGAACTGCACGGCAAATCCAGCATCCACAAGTTGTTAATTTAATGCGAGAGGTCTAGTGCGTAAATATACATGTAACGGTGCTAAGATACAGGGTTAATTCAACTTATTGTAGAAGTATGCCCGGAACCACCCAGAAAATCCAACATCCAGAAGTGTAGGCTTAATGTGAGAGGTCTAGTTTAATGACCCGCATTTTACGCATCGGAGGATCGTAGAATGTTTATTTCATTATCATATGAAGTCGTATAATCGTGTAACTTTGAGAAACAACTATTGGGGTCATTTCCCATGTTCACGATTTTTGCCGATTTTTAAATGATCGTTTTTCCCCTAGTTGATCTTGTTTCGGACATAACTTTTGATTGGTAAGGATTTTTGACCTGAAACCACTTCCATTAGATCCGGATGATGGTTTACCTTTCCGTAGAGTGGTCACACTTATCAAATGGAGCTACCGTTTGGGAGATATGGCTGAATTAAGATTTAGAAGGTGAAAACAGCTTAATTAGGCTTAACCGGGTGATTAGCAGCTAGGCCCATTGGGGGATTTCGGGATTAAAGCTATACGAGGGCTGATTAGGGTTAGAGAAACCTTTTCTTTGTCATTTTTAGCTGCCACTAACATCCTCTCAACCCTATCAATGACCTCCACCTCCTAGAATCATCTTTAATCACCGTTTAATCAAGGATTAGGCTAAACTACATCAAATCAAGGCAAATCAACACCAAATCAAAGTTGGAGCTACTGTGTTGCATAGCAAGATGCCCCAAATCAGAGATAGTTTCAGATCTAAGTTTTATTGTAGCTAAGGTGAGTGATTTGCATTGTTTTTCACTAATTACGGCTAATTAGGGGTGATTAGTGGTAATTAGCGACATTATGGCTCAGAAAAATTTGGAAAATTTTGTAAAATTCTAAAATATTATTTTAGGGCTCTGATAAAAATTTGGGTTAATTTGGATAAGTTTTGCTGATTGTATGATTAAACATGATTAAGAGGGATTAAGGGGGAAACATAGGTTTTTGGGTATGTTTGATCCATATTAACATGTTATATTGTTGTTTTGGTGTTTATGGTTGATTTTACATGTTGCTATGATTGTTTGGAATGATTTGTGATTGCATAGAAAAGTTAGAATGGTCAAAAACGCCGTCGTATGGCATAAACAGTCGTTGGAAAAGTTGCAGAAAAACGGTGCAGGAAAATGGGATCAGATCGGGCCTCGAACCTGCTCGTGAAGCGCCTCACGATCCGCTCCTTCTCCTCTGAACCGACCCATTAATAACCCCGATCTGGATGGTGGACAAGAACCACGAACTGAAGAGAGCACCCGAACCGAACCGTGGGACCTGACCGAACCGAAGGCGCCTAAGGACTACGAACTGACTCGATACTTGGAGAAGACCACGACCCGAACCGCTTCTCTGAACCGAAGCGCCACGACCGGAGCATCATGACCCGACCAAAAGGAGGAGCAACGAACCAGTGGAGACCCGAACTAGATGAAGATCGAACCGATGGGTGATTACGATCCGAAGCGAAGTGAAGTGAAGGGCCAAACCAATCCGGATGAAGACCAAAACCCGAGATGTAAAGTTAGTCCAAATGGGAAGTTTATACTCACGATCCAGTTGGGGGCCAACGAGTTAACTTCATGGTTGGGCTTTGTTGCGGAACGTGTGCTAAGTAGTTGTCGACGTCCATAGCTTTGATTCACCACGGAAAGACGAATGTTAGGATCCGGAGACGAGAAGGAGGCTCCCATGTATGATATATATGTATTCTCCCTGTGTCGCTGATGGTCACTACTTTGGTCATTAGTAGTGTACCTTCCTTATTTTGCTTCAGAGACAGTTTTTAAAAGTTGTAATAATGATGACGTGGAACATAAGCTGTGTTTGAATTTTCCGCTGCTATGATGGTTTAGTTTTCAGCTTATGCACTTTCTCGCCTGTTTTATGTCAAAGTTATGTTATTATTATATTTTATCCCATACACTGTGAGACATTCTACAGGTTCCTTGTTAGTTCAAATTCCTTACTTTTCTTTTCTTTGGCGACTGTCCCGTGCTAGTTGGACATATGTACAACGCATTTAAGGGAAATGTCGTCTAGTGCGGGGCGGGCCGTCACATCTAGTGCAGAAACGTATATACGTAATTATATGTAAATAACAGGATTTATAAAATAACATTAATTGTGATTAATGGAAATGAATAAGGAAACGAATGAAAGTTACAACGGTAAAAGAAATGGAATGAACGGGGAATGGTAATAACGTATTATAAATAAATTACATTAATGAGAATTTTATATAATAGGTGGGCTTGTCTTAGGGACAAGTGGAAATTATAACTTAGGTTATAATAAACGATAAAGAAAATGAGATAACTTATGAGATAAGTTGTACTTAATTATAAATTAATTTTTCTGTAAGAATGAGAATCTGGAATCTGCTGATAAGGACAACACAAGTTATATTTATGGAAAGGAAACTTATTAGTAAACCATAGTTAAGAGAACTAAGTTAATAAGTAAACAACAATAAGTTGTAACGACAGTGTAAGAAGAAATTATGATCAAATAAGAAAGAATGATGCAAACTTATGAAATGAAATAAGTTATATTTAATCATAAATAATAAGTGACATGTTAAATAGAGGACATGTGAATTGAGATATACTTAATTACATATTAAGTAGAACATGTTATTGTAACTATGGACTTGGACAATGAATAATATAAAGAGATTTTAGATTACAGACCTTGGATTATAATCTGGAGAATAACATGTTACGGGCTTATTAATAAACTTTAATGGATTAAGTTATAACTGAAATTAAAAAGCAAGAGGAACTTGGTAACTTGAATAAGAAGTCTACGTGAATAGGAATAATCAGGTTAAATGGATACCTGAAAGGGAAGAGCAAGCGAGTAATTAAATGTTTAGATATAGGGTCTAATAACACATTAAACTGAGGAGCTTGGACGAGTCATAGGTTTGAGGGTAAATAACCCAACATGGTGGATCATTGTGGTGTCATGAGGCACGAAAGGAGTGCACATCCATCTGATATTATGTTATTCAACTGATATTCTGCTGGCTCTAAAGAACTGGAAGGGGAAGCACGCGGCTCACTGGGATATGGAGGGTACTTCTTGTAGTCCTCTGTGTCGTGACAACAACTCATAGAGGTTAGGTCTGTGTGTTTCTTCCGGTGAGTATGCCTTGATTGCCACGATAGTGGGTAGTCAAAATTCTATAGGGTGGCATAAGTGATTCAACGATCTAGTTGCCTAGTTACTGGCGGGGTTACGACCACTCTTGTAGTACTGACAGGTCTAACCATTAGTGGTAGCAAAACATCGGGTACCTACCATCGACAGTCAGTGTGATACTAGATGCGGAAAGACAAAGAGCTAAACCAACAGACCATAAACCTCATGCTATAAGGGCATTGGGTGAGGGACATGCTAAATAGGATTTGTTGTTTGCCGTGTGCTTTTGAACCAGGTCATTAGTTCTCAAGGCAATCGTCTTTCATTAGTTGAGGAACGGGTCAGGTAGGACCATAGCCACTGAAAATGCAAACCTTGGCATCTGTGAAGAGAGATATTTGAAAAGCTCCTAACCGAGTTATGTGTTTCTTGTATAGCCCTGCCATGGGACTCAGTGCACAGTAGAGGATATGTGCGGTTAAGGAATCGAGTACGATTGACGAAACATATGTCGGAAAGTCTAGGTACATGCATATTTGCTCTGGGTGGTGTATCGTAGACTCGAGGGCATTACTCTGCGGTCTGATTCCATCAAAGGTGGCAGTCTGTATGCTTATGTAGCATGGCGATGGCGGCTCTATGTGAAACGTAGTGTTGTTATATAGAGGTCCGTACTTCACTCCGGCGTAAGATGAGGGACTACGTATATTTCTGTGGCGTTACGGCGGAGACCGTGCAAGTAGGGTACCATGGGGTGTACCTTAATTTGGGTGTAGCTACATATATACTTTATTAGGCTAATCCACTGGGGAGTAAATAGGTATGACGTGTGTGTAAGCCTTGAGTGTTGTTAACCCAAGTAACCTAATAAATAAGAAAATGTGATTGAACGATATATGTAGGGTTATCAAAAATGTGTAGTTTGAATCCAGTCACCAGAGCATGTGTTCTGACTCCCTTCTCATCACATACTCGCAAATTAGACTTGTGGCAAAGATATGATAGTTTTGGATACTAGTTAAGCAGTATTATAATTTGGGTAAGGCTATATTTTGGTTATATTATATTTTATCCATTCCGCTGTGAGATATTTTCTGAGCTCTGATATATTTTATATCTCTGTCTTTTCTACAGGATACCAGATCAACCAACATGCGTTTCGATGGACTAGAATTTTGAAAAAAAAATTGGTCTGTCGGAATTCGGGTTGTTACAATTGCTATGGAAGTTTATAAAGCGTTGTAGGGTAGACTATGTAATGTACCATCTTGTTGGTTGTGAATAGGAGAAAAGTTGATACTTAGGCCCGAGATGATAATATAAATGACATATAAGATAGAAATCATTCAACAATGAATTAAGACACTCGGTGCTGATAGAAGAGTTATGTGGATAAGGGAAAGAAAGATTGGGAATTTGTTGTTAGAGACTTAATATTTGTTAAGGTTTCACTTCTAAGGAATGTTGTCAGATCTGTAAGGAAAGGAAAATTAGATCCAAGGTTCGTTGGATCATTTTTAGGTGTGGAAAGAATTGGGAAGCTTGCTTAGAGAGAACTTGCCTCATAAGATGACAGGTGTGCATAATGTTTTTCTTGTCTCATATCCATGGAATTCTATCCATGACTAAAGTGCTGCGATATCTCTAGATCAGCTTAAAAATGTAGAGGTAGAGCTAGAAGTCTCAAGACCTCGTAAGCTACTTCGAGTCATTGGGAATGATATGAAATAGATTATGAGAAAGATAGTCAGGTTAGTCAAGGTATAATGGAGCATGATGATGATGATTCAACATAGGAGATAGAGGAGAGTGTGAATAAGGCCTATCCAGAACTCTTCAAGTTGTACGTCCCATATATAATGTCTACAGATGTCATTATATCTAGTGCCATCAAAATTCCACATGCCTGGAAAAGGCTTTGCTTGCATGGATGTTTGGATGCTAGATTGAATGAAAGGTTGGCTGCTCGTGGATGGTAAGCATGCAGGATGCAATGTTTTCTTTTGTTTGTTTAGGATTTCAAGGGGAAAAAAATTTAAATGGAGGGAGGAGGTAACAATCCATTTTTCACATATTGGAGGATCATAAAATAATTCTATTTAATTCATAACTGGTTGTATCATTCGAATATTCTGGTATGTAGTTCAATGGGATGTGATATATATCCATGATTTTTACCTGATCTTTTTATGACCATTTTACCCTTCGAGAATCTTATTTCGGCCATAACTTATGGTAGAAGCAGAAATAAATGTCTAACTGGTCTCATTCCTTTAGGATAGTGGCTGGCCATTACATAGAGTGGTCAAATAAAAAAAATGGTTTAGCGGTTTAAGAGTAACTACAATCTCTAGTTTTTAATACTGGTGGATAGAATTAGAGTAATGCTAATGGGATGGGATTAGCTAGCCCATTAGTCTAATCACTCTTAATTATAAATAAGAGTTGTAGGGAGAGATTAGAACGTTTCTCCCTTATTTTCAAATTAGGTTAGGCTATGATCTACTTTAGTTCATCCTAATCCTCTCAAATTTAATCATTGTTTTGCACAAACTATCTCTATTCGTTTAAAGACTAGATCTCATCATTAGTTCATTGAATTGTGTATTTTTATCACTATCCAAGTGAATCTACATATAGATTCATTGCAGGTTCTAGTGAGTGTTAATGATCTCTCACATGTCCATATTGGGTTATATGTTGTAATATGGTATTTTAATCATCACATATGTTAATACAACTCTACTATATAATCATATGTGTTAATTTCAAATCCAAAAACCCTATGATGACCTTATTATGACATGTGTTAATTAATTTGTTAAATCCAATGTAATTAGTAATTAATTATGTTTTATGTGAGATCTATGATTGTTATTGGTAGATTTATGTTTGTGAGTGAATGTATGTTTGAATATGATTAAAATTGGTTACAACTACAGTTTGAATTGTTGATATGCATGTTATGCTTGATTTGGTTGATGGTCTATGCTTGAGTTAAGACTTAGGATGAAGATCAGGGAATGTCAAGACCAGTTCTTCGAATTCACATAAAACATGGAGGATAAGTCCTAAAGGATGGTGAGAAGTCGCACAAGAATTTGGGGTAAAATTATCCTAAATACATTGATCGGTACCGATCTATAGGGTATGGATCGACATCGATCCATGTAGATGCATCATGATGTGTTGCGACTTACTTGGTGGCATGGTGGGTCCCTATTGAAGACACTATGAAAGTTTTGGTGAGAATAGGGTGAGCCAAGTAGTTGGAATTGGATGGATTGGCATAAATAGAAATGGATGATCGAAAATGAACTTGGATGAAAACATCTTGACCTGAGGCCTTGCAGACAGGCACAAGGGGATCCATTGGAAGATTTAGATAAATTCAGCTAAATAAATATATCAGTATCGATCCATAGGGTATGTTTGGTACTAAACCCTTAGGTTATGCCAAACAGAGGTGTGATCCATGTATGATAGAGGAATTCTTCAGGATTTTGCTGGAATTCATGGTTTTTTGATTGCTTTTATGAGGTGGAAATTATATTCATTTGAAGTTATAACTCTTTAATTGTGAACTCAGATGGAGTGGTTGAAGGAGCATGAGATAGGAAGCTTAGAATGGAATGAAGTTGCTGGATAATAAACTAGTTTGAGTGAGACTTTAACCTAAATATAGAGTTATTTATAACTCTTATGAATGAGAGCGCCAAGGAATCATTGATAGCTTGAAATATTCTAGTGTTATGCAGACTTGAAGCAGGGGTAATATGAGGATGCCTATTAGGGCTGGTAGTGATAGTCATGTAATCTGGATCACTTAGGAAATGGTGTAATTGTCTTGTGAAGGAAAACATACTTGGGAAATACAGTAGTCCGACTAGAACTAGGGTTTTTTCATTAGCCCATGCATAATCGAGGATGATCACATGGGTTACCAAAGTATTTGAGGCTTTAAAAGGTGATAGCTAGGATATTTCTTAATGGATTCTATGCTTTCTACGGATTCTCTCTTTTCTTTCTCTTTGTAGGCTATCACCTGTATGATACTGAAGTGAGGTGGGGGATTGGGGAATCAAGAGTAGAGTAATGACACTCTCAAAGCACCTCATCCCTTAATTCAACAACATCAGGAATAAACAACCTTCAATTCTTACAAAGCCAACCATCTTGGCCGAGTCCGTATGGTTTTAGATTCCCCTCTAGACTTGATTTTAATGATGACCTCAATTAACTTAGGGTCACTCTTTTGACTATCTCCAATTATCTCAATCAAAGTTGCTTTCAGTGTCAAGTTTGCCAACATCTATAACTCCAACTTCCATCTTGGTTGAAAATCATAACCAGGTATATACTCCTACTGCTTCGACTCTAAGGACTTGGCACCTAAACTGGCATGTTCCTACTCAATGCATTGGGAACTACACTACCTTTCTTTGGTGTATGATCAATTCCAAAATGAGAGTAAACTAGTAACTTAACTATTATTGCTGGAGTAAGCTATGACCCTTTTGCAAAAAGAGATACTTTAATGTTTAATGGTCGGTGAATAATTAGAACCTATCTCATAAAAGATAATGCCTCCACTTATTTTGCACAAAAACAACCGCTGCCAATTCAAAATCATTGGTGGGGTACTTCTCCTCATACAATTTTATCTATCAACTAACATATACAACTATGTTACTCTTTTACATTAATACTGCACCTAAATCAATACCAGAAGTATCCATGAATACCATTATCTCCTTATTCCCACTTAGAATAACTAGCACTAGGGCACTCATTATTTTTTCTATGCTCACGTCTTTCATCCTAAGTAAAAGTATGATTATCCTTCATTGATTAAGTGAACGATACCACCATATT
Source organism: Allium sativum (assembly GCA_030737875.1). Lineage (NCBI taxonomy): Eukaryota > Viridiplantae > Streptophyta > Magnoliopsida > Asparagales > Amaryllidaceae > Allium > Allium sativum. The sequence continues at coordinate 966,278,638 of CM060913.1, forward strand.
GGAGAAATTATAGATAAATTTCCTATCATATCCAACAAATCATAACAAACTTCTTATGTCCATAGCATTCTTAGATATAGTCCAAGAATGTACCATCGCACCTTTGTAGGATCCGCAGTGATATATTGCTCTAAAACAACATGACCCAAAAATCTCATTTCTCACTTCCATAAGTGGCACTTTGAATACTTCGCCTTCTATCGGTGTTCTCTCAACACCTCAAGAACAGTCCTCAAATGTGTCACGTGTTCCTCCTCCATCCAAGAATAGAATGAAATATCATTAACGAACACAAGCACAAATTTATTCATCTATCTCTAATAACAGTGTTCATAGGACATACAAAGTAAATTGGTGCATTGATTAGTCCAATGCCTTAACCAACCAGTCATATAATCCAAATGGCATTTGTAATGTTGCAATTGGAACTCTCTCATTTTCCACTTTTAGTTTGTGAAACCCCATTCCAAGATCCATCTGGGAAAACACAATAAAGCCGATAAAAAAATCATCAATAGGAGGGAAGGTACTTGTTCTTCTTTGTCACCTTATTCATATCAAGATAATTAACATACAGTCTGAGGGATCCATCCTCCGTCATTGTGAATACTAATAGTGCTCCCCATTTATATATGCTTCTGTGAATAATGTCCTTTTGCAAAAGATTATAAACTTATACCTCGAGCTCTCATTACTCTCTGGGAGCTACCCTCCACAAAGGCATCACTATTTGTTTGGCATCTTGTTCAAGTCAATACGGAACCTAGTCTCCTTACATGATGGAGGTCATGGAAGCTCCTCGGATATGTCTGAATACTTCTTAGTGATTGATATTGTCGACAACTCATCATGTACGAGATCAGACGAATATAAAACGCTAACCATCACTCCATCATCGGGAAGGCAACCTGGCACCGCCTTTTGTCCATCATCTATCCCTATCGTTATCAACGACTTCGTATGGTCCACCAACTTCACCATAACAACAATTTTGACACCCCTCCCCTATTCGCAAAATTTGATACATGTTAACACCGTATCAAAATTGACTCAGTTGTTAGCCGTTTGTAAATAATTAGATAAGGCTCTAAACCTAATTTAAATTTGATTCGAGTGTTGGTCGTTTCAAAATCGTGCCTTTTTTTTGTAAAACTTTTGGCTGAAAAAGCACACCCATCCCTACAAAATTTTAATCCTTTCAGACTCTCTCCCTCACTTTTTTTTATTTCCCTCGTCTAATATTATATCTAGTGCCCTATTTACATTTCTGAAAAGCGCTCCCAAAAAAATTATAGAAATCCGATAGTTGTCTGCTCAAATTTGCTTCTTTGTCATTGTTCGCAAATCGTGCTTCTCTATTGGTGGTAAAATTTTGGTTTCATTCAGTTTCTAGTAATCGATACTTTTTGCGCTACTACTTCAATTCATGCTCAACATGTTGTAGGTCGGAGAGCTATTTATTAGTTTTTACCTAAGGGTGGTAACAAAGCAAGGTTGAACGTTAAAGAAAGTTAGGTTTTCGCAGTTGGTCATATTTCACCATGGTTAATGCATACTTTATTTGATCTATTTCCTTGTATTAGCTGGTCATACTGAAATGTAGAATATGATATGAACCTTGAATTTTGTTTGTTAAACTGCCATACTCATTTCAATAAATAAAATTAGTTTCAGATTAAGTAGTTAATTCATGTGTTGAACAATACACAAGAATTAGCTAGTTTTATTTACTTTTCATGCACTGGACTTAGACAAATGTACTGAAACTAGCTTGCTAAGGCCTGAAAATGTACTGAACCTAGCTAGACAAACTAGGCTCGCTAAGGCTTGAAAAAAACTTTGATGTTTTAATGGAGAAAGATACGGGTATATGTGAAGGGGGTGGGCCCATTTGTGATCAGTGATAGATGTAAAAAAAACTTGCCAATGAAAACTGATGGAAATTTAGGGTTTACTGGATCTAATCGAAACCCTAAATTACTTGTGAAATTAACATTTAAAATTCGGATCTATGCAAAACGATAAATCAAAAGGGTTCATACCTTGCTTTTGTGTAAAATCCCCAAATTCGACTTACTCGATTTGATTGAATCTGTTGAAGTCTTCGAATTCGTTGAGCAGCGGAAGGACCGAATCATTAGCCCATCAAAGCGACGAGCCTCTACTGGTATCCACAAACGATGTTCTCGAGATCCTCTGATGGAACCGAGAGAAGGAGAGCCTGGTACTAGCCAAGAAGATTAGGATCTAGGGTTTTTTCTGATTTGTGAATCGGATAAAAATAAAATGTAAAAGAGGCGGCCTCCTTTATAATGTCTCACACCACATTTTGTTAACCCATAGAACCCGTTCACCTTTGTTTAAATAAAAGAATATGTCAAACCTTTTGATTTCCCTTTTATTCTAAACGTTCTCACCTTATACAATGTTTATATGTGTGACCCTATAGGTTGTTGGAGCGTTGGCAACAATTTAAACACTTAAACTGTAAACAGTGAGCGGCACCTAGTAGTACATCACTGCTACCCAAGCTACAACAATATCAATGATTCGATATAACCTTTGTGAATAGTGTATCAATATAATTTAGTCCTTTTAACCGTTATATCCAAGATTAAACTGGAGTCATGGATCGTATCATCCTCCTTATAGTTTAATCTGTTTTCTTGATCAATGAGTAGACTGCTTAAAACAAATCAATATTTGAGCACGGCCATGCATTTCACAGTCTCACTCAATCAAGAGGCCCATGGATATCACCACGAATATATCGTAGGGTTAAATTCCATCTAGATCATTCATAATTTTCATTCGACTCGAGATGTATCCAATAATAACCGTTATCGTTACTCTGTTACGAAATAACTTTAGATGATATCAAAACACAAATATCCTCGAATAAAATTATAATGATTTCAGGTCTGAGGACCATTACATCACTGTCACTATGAGAATAGCTTATGATACTGTTAATTATATTCCATGGAGTTATCTCGTTGCGGGTCAGCCCAATACGATATTCTCCAATAGGTATTTATATCTTGACTTTAATATCACGTATATTAATGATCAATGAGATGTGATCATCAGTCAATCAATATACCAGTCTCAATGCTTTATTGATGTCCTATATAAACAATAAAACTTGACCAGGGACATTTAAGAATTATAATACTTATCACATTATACAATCTCAAGTTCAGTCTTACTCGAACTATATAATTGCGTATTATCATTCTAAGAACTTCTATTAAGTTATTATTTATATCACGCAGCAAATATAACATAATAGAATATATATTTTATTCCAAATAAAATAACAACAACAACATTGTTATCAATCTCATCAAATGGATTGCCTCTAGGGCATAAACTCTAACAAAAACATACATTTAAAGAAAGATACGGGCATGTTGTAAGGGGTGGGCCAATTAGTTTGATGCGATTTTTAAGTTGTAACAATTTTTGAATTTATAGGCGGGAAACATGCCATTCAGTATAGACAAAAAGTGGATTAGTGAATCTAATCAAAGATCTCCATACTATATTGATGGAGTGAACATGTTTATTTGTTTTGTTGAAGAATACGGTGGTAAGAAAGGAGTGTATTTATGCCCTTGCAATCGGTGCCAAAATATGAAGATGTTCAAATTAGATGAAATTAATTTTCATGTGCTTAGATGGGGTTTTATCCAGTCATATAGCGTGTGGTATTTTCATAGGGAAAAACAGGTGGAGATGGGAAAACATCAACCAATTAGTAATGCCGCAAGTACTGACAAGGCTGAACATATTATGATGGAAGATCTAGTCAATGATGCAAATAGATTTCATGATTTTCAACCTAAAAATCCGTTTTTTGATCATGCTAATGTTGGAGAGCAGTGTATGGATGATGGCAATTGGTAGGTCAAAGAAAGTAAGAAGTATACACCACTTTATGAAAGTGCAAAAGAGCCACTGTATCCTTCATGTTCAAAAGGGATAACGAAGTTGTATGCCATTGTGAAACTAAATAGCTTGAAGGGCCAATACGGCTTCTCAGATAATGGTGTGACTTCACTACTCGAACTAACGAAGGAGTTACTCCCCGAAGGTAACATGTTGCTGACAAAATACCACGACGTGAAGAAGTTCATTAAACAAGTTGGGATGGATTACAAAACTTATGACGCATGCATCAATGATTGCATGTTGTACTCAAAAGATGATGCGAATAGAGTTTCTTGTACAAATTGCAATAAACCCAGATATATGACATCTTATAACGAAGAGAGAAAAGGAACCAAAGTACCTTGAAATACATTAAGACATTTTCCATTAATTTCTAGATTGAAGAGATTGTATATTTTACTATGGATAGCAGATGCAATGACCTGGCATGGTCGTGCCAAGTCTGATCCAAACGTAATGCGTCATCCATGTGACACTTCTCAATGGAAAGCCGTAGATTCTTTTGACAAAACATTCGCGGTCGAGCCACGAAATGTCACACTTGGAATAGCAACAGATGGTTTCTATCCGAATGCTTCTTTTTCTAACCCTTACAGTTGTTGGCCGGTAATTGTAGTACCGTATAATCTTCCTCCGTCTATGTGCATGAAACAGGAGTTTTCAATGTTAACACTGTTGTGGACCAAAAAAATCGGGGAAGGATATTTATGTTTATTTAGAGCCATTGACAAACAAGTTAAAGCAGTTATGGGAAGGAGTTGTTACATATGATTCATCAAATAAATCCGAGTTTACAATGAGAGCTAGGGTGATGTGGGTGATCCATGATCATCCTGCTCTTGGGACTTTATTGAGATGTACAACTCACGGTTATTTTGCATGTCCCATTTGTGGGAAAACACTTGTTCTTATCATCTTCCTGAAAGTAAAAAGATGTGTTTTATGGGGCATCGAATGTATCTTCCTAACGGACACAGGTTTCGATACGACAAGACAAATTTCAACAATGAACAAGAACGTAGTCGTCCTAAAAGGCCATTGAATGGTTTTGAAGTTGAAAAGAGAGTAGCAAATGTCAAAACGAAAATCGGTAAACACAAAGAAGAATTTGGTCGAAAAAGAAAAAAGTCGGTCGATGAAAAAGGTGACAATGTTTCTGCTTGATATAGGAGGTCTATCTTTTCTGATTTATCATATTGGAAAGCAAATATGATTCGACATAATATTGATGTAATGCATACGAAGAAGAATGTCACAGAGCATCTCATCAGCACCATTACGTACCATAAAGAGAAGTCAAAAGATGGCATCAATGCATGTAAGGATATGAAAATCATGGCTATAAAACAAAAATTATAAGTGATGGTAGATCCCGAAACACAAAAAATAATCATACCAAAGATAACTTTCACCTTGAGCAATGAAGAAAAGATAAGATTTTGCACAGTATTGAAAATTTTGAAAGTACCTAAAAAATTCTCCTCTAACTTCTACAATAATGTGAGAATCAATCCTCCTGAACTAAGAAATATAAAGTCACATGACACATCATAATGCAACATCTGCTTCCAATATTGCTTCAACATACTTGTACACAACATAAAGATCTACAAAATGCTATTCATATTAGTCTATTATTTAACATTTTGTGCTCAAAGGTGATCAATAGGGAACACCTTATAAAAGCAAAGGCTATGTTGGTGGAAGCAATGTGTGTTTTTGAAAAACATTTTCCACCTGCATTTTTTGATATCAGTATCCATTTTATGGTTCATTTAATCGATCAATCATTGGTTGGTGGCCCTGTCAAATATAGTTTGATGTATCTTTTTGAACGGTAAATAACTAATTTCAGTTATGTACATTATTATTCAGTATAAATGGCTATCATGTGCAATATATAATTGATCACATTCATAAGTTGACAAAAACATATAAAGGATATGTGCGCAACAAAAAATACATTGAAGGTTGTATTGCAGAAGGATACATCATACAAGAAGCTAGCCTTTATTGCATGGAGTATATCCCAAACGGAGGTTGTGGAAACCACAAACATCCGCGAAGCATTTTTAGACGATGATGATGAGTTTACTGGTGAGATACCTTTGGATAATGGTAAAGATATAACATTAACCCAAGTGCAATTCAAACAAGTGTGTATATGGATCCTAAATAAGTATGATGGATTGGATCCATGGAAGAAGTTCATGAAGTACTTTTCGAATTTCCAATTTTTAATTCAATTTTTAAATTCATTTTGATATGTGTTATCTACGTATAAAAGGTACAATTCCTATGTGAAAAGCACTAAATTTCAACCACGAGGCGGAGGTACAACTGTCGAAGTCATTAAACCTTTTACTATATGGTTATGTAATGAGGTATTACATCATCTAAAGTATTTCACATGTTTATAAGTTTGCAATACACCTTCATGAACATGCTTGAGTTACTTCATGTGTTTTATGTTCTTGTTGAATTGCAGCGATGTAGACCCAACTCTTTGGCGGCTAATACACAGGCCGAAGTTCATGGCGCTTAGTTATACGAAGCACCAAGTGAATGGATTTTTATTTTCCATGAAAATGTACGAAGACCATATGGTAACATAGGATAGTAGTGTATGCATGAGAGAAATTACAAAATTTAGAGCGAGTCGTAAAGATAAAAATTATAAGGAAGAAGAAACAATGTAACAACCCTGAATTTTGGGGTAAATTTAAAAATTTATTTTAAGTAATTTTAATGAGTTTTTGATATTTAGAACAGTTTATTTAAAATAATAATGATTAAAAATTGATTTAAATCGAAGTTAGAATGAATAAATTTTAATTATAATAGGAGTTAGAAATAGCGCGGTAGTTTGAAAAGTCAAACTTGAACTTTGACCGACCATTCAGGATGCAAAATTTATCGGATTTTAGTGAAACAAAAAATATTGGAATCTATTTAAAAATATCTTTCTAACGAATCTGAAAAATTGAAATTTCATAGTGGGAATCAAAAGTTATGCCCAAATTAAAATTTAGAAAGGTCGATATGAAATTTATAAAGGTCAAAATGCTACTTTTTGCATACGAAGGAATTTGAACTCGAAACCACTTCCATTGAGTTTAGAATGATGTTCTGCATTGAAAAACAGTAAACACTTATATATTTTGAGTTTCGAAATTTTTTTGTTTAAAAATGTATTTTTAATATTAAATATGTAGCCCTTAAAAATAGTCATTTTACAAACGATCTCTCTTTTCGACGAAACTACTTTTGTTAGATTCGGAATGTCAAATTATGGCTAAATTTAATTTTTTATAATTTTTAGAATTAATTTGTGAGCGCAGTACAAGAAAATGTGTTTTGTTAATTTCAATTGAATTTAAGCGACTTAGAAAGAGGCCTTTTTACAAACGGGCTCAGAATTCAACGAAATTAATTTTTCTGGATTCGTAGCGTCAAAATATAGTTAAAAACATTTTTCGGGAATTTTTAGAGTTATTTTGTAACTTCGGTAAACTTTGACATACGTTTGAACTTTAATACATGACTTAAATTTTAAATCTGAAAAACGGAGGCCAAGATAACCATTTGGGCTAATGGGGCAGGTCCATATGAGTCCGGAATGGGGGCTCATGGGTAAGAACGACAGTCGTTGGGCTGAAATTGGATAAAGTTGCAAAACGGGCCTTTTAAGGGTTTAAAATATTATTTTAATGCACACATATCGAGACAAACTCACGCTCTTTCTTCCCAAATCACTCACGCACGCTGAACCCATCAGCCACCTCCCCTTTCTCACCTTCTCTCCTCTCTTTCTCCTAATCCGCACACAATTAGACCTAGCCATAGTTAAACTTTCTGAAGCTATTGATCTCCTCTTCGATTCTAGACAAGTTTCAAACCTTCTCGTGCACCGAAGCTCCCGAATCACCTCTCAAAACCCGTTGCCTTTGAACCTCCGCCCCGCCTCGATTGCTGCGCCGCCCCCCACCCCCTTCCAGCAGAATACCCACCTCTCCAAGCCCTCCATCCTCCAACAAACGACACCCAAAACCGTTAACTACAGCTCAAGAAATTGTGATTCAAAGTTTTGAACAATTCAAGGTTATATAAATTTTAATTTTATTGATTTGCAACACTTGATTTCGTTGCTAACTTTAATTTTAATTATTAAAAACATGTGTTTGATCCAATTCGATACAGAAACCGACAAGTTTGACAATCTTGGAACAACGTGACATATGACAACGTCATAGATCTGTTGTGTACAAGCTTCTGACTTTCAATTCGTTTCTAGATCTGACGAATACAAAGTTGAGAATTCTATTTATTTTATTTATTTATTTAAATTAAAAATAACCAACTGTGGTTGTGATTTTTCTCCTGATCCGTTGTTAAATTCAAATTTATTGTCATACGTGATTTGATTTGGAATTGTCACTGTATAGAGATCTATTGATTGGATGATTGCTGTGATAAACATAACATGTTTGTTATTATAAAATGGTTGATGTTTGTGTTGAATAAAACCATTGAAACAAGAATACCAATCTTTGTTGAAAAAGAATAATCGGATTAAAATTGTCGCTCTAGTTAAAGTGCAATTGTTGAATCAAATATGTCATTTTTGTTATTATAAAATAGTTGTAAACAAATGTATCATTGTTGTTATAATAAACCAGTTGTGAATAAATATGTCATTTTTGCTAAGAACAAATATATCATTTTGTCGTGACCAAAGTATTGAAAACAAAATTATCAATTTTTGTTGTAACCAAATAGTGGAGCAAAATTATTTGTTTCTGTTGAAATATGAATTGACAATATAAGATTGTTCTTTTCATTGAAATTAGAATTGACAATACAAAGTTGTCATTTTTGTTAATTGAGAATTGACATAATAAAATTTGTTTGTCATTGCATTGAATTAGAAATGTTGAAACCAAAAACATGTCATTTTATCTAGAAATGATATGTTAGTTTAAACATGTCATTTTATTTAGAAATGTTATGTTAGTTAAAACATGTTATTTTATTTAGAAATATCTTTTATGTTAGAATTGTCATATGAGAATAAAAATATCTTTTATGCTATAATTGCCATACTAGAACAAAAGTATCATTTTGTTAAGGAATGTTTTGTTAACATTAAAGTATCATTTTGTTAAGAAATGTTTTGTTAACATTAAAGTATCATTTTGTTGATAAATTGGTCAACTATGTTAATATCAAATTTGTCATTTATGATATAAATACGTCAATTATGTTAGTATCAAATTTGTCATTTAGGATATAAATTGGCCAATTATGTTAATATCAAATTTGTCATTTATGATACAAATTGGTCAATTATGTTAATATCAATTTGTCATTTATGATATAATATGTCAATTATGTTAATATAAAAGTTGTCATTTATGAAAGTATAAAAAAAGGTTGTCTTTATGTTAATAAAAAAAATTGTCTTTATGTTAATATAAGAAAAGGTTGTCATTATGTTAATATAAAAATATGTCATTTATGTTAGTAAACAAAAGTTGGATTAATTTCATTTATTATAAATTTACATGTTAGTAAACAAAAGTTGGAATAATTTCATTTATTATAAATTTACATGTTAGTAAACAAAAGTTGGATTAATTTTGAGACAAATGGAAGTAAAGTTAGCGTCATTTAATTTTGAGAAAAATGGAAGTAAGGTTAGCATCATCTAATTTTATGAAATGAAAATAAAAACTAGAGTATTCATGAAAGGTGGAAGTAATTATATTTTAGTGCCGTTATAAAATATAAAAAAAATAGCATTTGTGTTGAATTTTGAAAATAGGTAGCATGCTAATTAATGTTAATTTATTATTATTTATGATAATTCAAATATGTTACACTGCCATATACAAGTTGCCTGACTTGTATATGTTGATTGGGCTGATATTTTCACACATCACCCAAGTGTACAAATAATATATTATTATTTGGATTTTGTTTGAATGTCATTTGAATGTTGTGTGAATGTTATCTGAATGTTATTGGAATGTTAATTTGGTGATAAAGGAATGTCTATCATTATTTCACAAATGCGTTGTATGAATCCATTAATTAATGGTATTTGATTTGAGTCTCATTCCAATGCAGAATTTTCTAAAGTTATCAAGAATGGTTAACGCAGTAATAAATAAATAATTAATATTTCAAGTTTGAATTTCAAAATTTTACATTTTGAAAATATTATTTTAATATTATAAGAATATGGAAAGTTACAATTTATATCAAGATACTTGAAATCAAGATATTTAGAAATAAAGAATATCTTAAAATTAAGATTCCTTAATGGAAAGGATAATTTCAAATAATATGTTTTGGAAAAATTAATGATAATTATAAATTATAATTGTGCTTGGACACGAGGTTAGGTTACATTTGTGGTGGAAGTCTGCCCGGACCCGACCGGCATATCCAGCAGCCACTAATGTTGAACCTAATGTGAGAGGTCCAAGTGCACAAATACGAAACGGGCCATAATTCATAGGCTTAATGTGAGAGATCTAGCCCATTATAAAATACAAATGGATAAGAAATGAGTTGGGCTATTTAATCCGTTTTAAAAATAGCAGCGCATTTTAAAAACCCGAACGAGTTTATCGATTTATTTTATCCATTTTATAATGAATATTAAAAGAGAAATTTCAAAATTTATATTTTGGAAAATAATATTATTATAAGAGGATAACATATAGAATAATCAATTTTTAGATTATAGTTGGAATAAAAGTTGGAATCGTCTTGGAAACGAATTTATAAACGTTTTAAAATACGAAAAAAAATAAGGGAATTTTTTTTTGTGAAATCATAATGAATGATCCAAAAAGGGTTCTGATGAAAATCTCCAAGTTTATAAAGATAAAAGATATTTTTATCAAAATAAGTGATTTATTTATTTTATAAATAAATAAAAGGATTTAAAATGGGTTTTGATACAACTAAGAATTTCCAATGAGTACATTGGATTGGATTTGAATGGAAATTATCTACGGACTATTTCAATATTAATTCTGTGATTATATGGATATTATTTTAGGAATTTGGAAGATATTTAATATCGTTATTTCTGATATGATATCCGTTGGTTTTAGAATTTGATATTGAATATAATCGATATAATTCCCATTCAAAGCTTTATATTTAATGTCAAGTTAGGTTTTGGGTTTGTCCTGAATAGCGTCTTAAATAACATTATTCTTAAATCCATTTGAGTAAAGAAAAATCTTTTTATTTAGATTTAAATGAGATTTCCAATTATTAAATATAATTGAAATAAAAAGGAAATTGATTATGGGTTGTTTGTGAACAATGTTTTGAAGGACATTAGTTCTTGAAACTCAAATCAATAGTGAAATTTTGATTTGTTATTAATTAATCTTTTAATTAAGATTAAATGAAATTTTCTATAAGAAGAGATGCTTAATATTATATATTAAATTGGGAATTAATGAAACATGAAATGGGGTCTCTCGTGAACTATGTTTTAAATAACATCAGCTCTTAAACCCGGATTAAAGATAAGATTAATTCCAGAAAATTGATTAGTCATTTAACAATGATTTTAGAAGACTAAAACTTAATAAAGTTTTAAATAAATCTTTAAGTAGATTGAAGGTGAATAAAGGAAGATTAAAGAATAAGTTGAAAGATTTATCTTTGATAAAATTTATGGGAACCTTTCCCTAATAATGTGAATACTTTATTAAAAGAATATTCTGAATTGGAATGAGGCATTGATGTGGTTTATGTATAGCACCTAATTTTAAATCACGCGAGTTATTCGGAAAGACCGGGTTTAACCCACTCCAAATAATGATACGACGTTCGAAGAATTGAAGACGGCGATTGAAGACCGACGATCTTCACATCGAATGGGTAACTAGTGTTGAGGCCCTTGGTTGATTTGCTCCCAAGACGGGGCTAAGATGGTAGTTATCCGGACGTAGTGTTAATTTGTACGGATTTGTCTTTCGCTCAGACCCAGAGCATAGGCTTATAAATGGAATGTGTGTCTGATATTGTACTCCTTTATATTGTATTTATTGATTTTCTGCCGAATGTATGAATGATTGGTGGCGGAGAATTTATTCTCTTGCTTAACACCCTTTCATATATTTCGGCAAAGGATTGGTAGTGTGATATGGAGTGACAGAGTGGCATACTAAGATGCAATGATCAAAATTTCTTGTTGAAAAGCAGAACCTTGTGGTTGATGATCAAAGCAAGGCATGTTTAGGCGTAGCTTTGTGTATAGCGTAGCTTCACGAGCCTCACAACCCGGTTGAGTCTAAAACGGGAGAAGGGAGAGCATCACGTTTCTTTCTAGCTAGAAGTGGTGTCGGTGCTTAAACTGGATGATATTTACTTATGTGGATGATGGAATGAGGTGCCTCGGATGATAGGTCCTATAGGATCGGGAAACGTGTGTTCAGGAATTGCCAATCCACGAAGCTGTATGTGTGGACCGGCCCTGCAGGATCCAAGGGTTCTCTGCGGGGGATCCTGAGACATTAGCTAGAGTGTCTCGAATCGGTAAGGAGCTCCTCCCTAGCCTTGACTCATGATGGAAACCAAATTCCAAATACGATCTCATGCGGTTTTGATTGTAGAACTAGTATGGCGACATAGTAGGATGGGGTACTATGCCGTCTATGATTGATACATTATGATTGAATGTTTTTGAAACATATATACACTAATAATAATATCAAATTCGTTTTATCATATCAAGCATTTTTGACATTATAAGGTAAAACCCTATCCTCCGGTTTGCGTTGCATTGTGTGATGGGACTCCAGTCGTATAATGGTTTCATTTTTCCAAAAAGCATTGCGTTGTTTTACGATTTACCTTTAATTATGCACGACAATTCATTGCAGTAAAACTCGTTCCGCGTTAGCGGCATGGTCTTTGGATTTGCCTTATTACTATTAGTTAAATTAGTTAAGAATTCTCACACCAGTCCCATGACTGACTCGTAGTTTGTTTCACTTTGCAAACTCGGGTGCCCTCTTTTCCACACGGGCAGTCGAGTAGCTTTTTGCATATATTTATCTCTTAAGCAGGATTCTGGATCGAAGCCTAAAGCTGTGTCCAGAGCATAGAAGTCTTCCGCTGTTTATTGTATTTAATTTACTGTAATTTATCTTCCGCTGTAATTTTATTCGATGTACTCTGATATTTTTTACTCTGATGTAACATTATTATGACGTTTTATAAAAGTCTGCTGTCATTGTTCTGATGTTGTTGTATTCCCAAAGTTAACGTACTCGGGTTTTGAACGGTCTTGGTCGATCTAATGATTGATCTGGTCGGGCGAAATCCGGGATGTTACAAACAACGTATTACAGAGTCATTCAACAGATACTTGAATTGGATTGCACCGATTTCAAACAATCAGTTTTTTATTGTGATTGGGTAAAAGTTGAGGATAAGATTAATGGTTGCAAAATAGATCCCGCTTCAAACCTGGTCATGGTTAATTTAGGAAAATTAAAGAACAAAAACAACGTGAATGATGAGCCATTTATTCTTGCATCAGAAGCAAGTCAAGTGCTCTACTCAAAAAATTTAAAAAATGACGGCTGGTCTTTGCTTTTGCATACACCAAACGGTTGACTACAAATGTGGATGACATTGAGTCTCCTACCATCTATCAATCAGCTTTTGAAGACAATGAAAAACTAGTAGATCTAACGAAACTCATGTGTTAACCTATGAATTGTTGAATGCTTTTTATACACCAGGGAACAACATGTATTTGGAATGTCCTGACTTACACTTTCTGATCGCAATCCATTCTGCTTTTATTATTTCTTTTAACTATTTCAATGTGAGTAAGACTTATGAATTGTCATGATTCTTAATGTTGCTTCTATTTTGCAGGAAAATACGTTGCAAGATCCTACATCATCACATGCATCACGTTCGAAAGAGCAAAAAATTAACCAAAACCTACTTGGTATTCCAGTCTTAGAAAACGCTCCAAAATTCGCTACTACGCTTGGTAAACTATTACGATCTCATGTGCCGATTTCTTACACAGTATGGGATAAAGTACCCAAAACATATAATGACGACATTTGGAACCAATTAGTGGTAAATTTGTGAAAAAAAGCATTTAAATGTTATAATTTATTTTTACAGTCTCTGACTCTTAATTTTTACAGAAAATGTATACACTTGAGCCACTTTCAAAGGAAATGTTTTCAAAAAGAATGGCCGAGGCTTTTAGGAGACACAAGAAAAACTTTAGAGCAAATTTTTATGACACTTTCGACAATGACGAAGAACGGTTGAAAAATTGTCCACCTACAATTGCTCAAGATCATTGGAATGAGTTCATAAAGAATGAAGCAACGCCTGAAGCGAGCGGAAGAAGGGTAGCAGGCAAAAAAAAAGATTCAGTCTAAGTTATGCACACCATGCAGGACGTAAAATTCACGCTAGAGTAGAACACGAATTGGTAAATTATTTGATTATTTTCTTTCAACAGTAGTAAAAAAACACAATTAAGCGAGAGAATATACGTGAAATGGAATATATTGCAGATCGTTGCAAGCCCATCTGCAAATACCAGCCATCGTCAAGTATGGGAGAAGACACACAAGAAAAAAGATGGTAGCATATCAGATGCCATGTCTGGGTACTTCGTAAGCTACTTGTATTATGGTTATTATGGTTAACATCAAGCACTATTGTTGTGGGACTTTCATTTCGCAACTGAGAAGCTCCTTTCCTTTCAGGCTTTCCATAATTGTGATTATTTTCTCATTACAATTTCTTCATTAATTGTTTTTATTCTTATGGTGCTATTATTTAGATTGAATTTACTCAGTTAGGAGTAACATACTATAGTTACAAGCTGTTACAAGTAAATGTTGGTGTAAATGCGTTTAACTTTTATCCAAGGATCAAATTGCCAAACTAAAGGAAAAGATCACCAATAGTGATGAAGAAAAATTGCTTGTGGATGAAGATATCTTATCACAAGTGTAGGGTAAGTGTAACACCCCACGCCCGCTATGGTCACTCTCTAAGGGAATGCCATAACATCGGTGGAGTATTTTAGTGAATATAGAACAGAAAAATTACAACAAGACAGATATAAATAGTACTTGAAATTTAAAACATCATCTCATAATAGCGGAAATAAACATGTCTAGTTACATCATAAAACCACAATAAAAGTCAAGTACAATATCCATCAAAATAAAGAAGTACATAATCCCACTCTCTCATACAATAGCCAGGACAAAAGAAAAGATAACTGGGTAACTGGAGCTTTACATCTATCCAAGCTCCTAAAGACTGGAACAGCAATCCGATCAAGCTCCACTACTGCTAGGATCCACCGTAGGACCTGAGGGTTGGGAAAAAGATAAAAACAACGGGGTCAGACATAAGTCTGAGTGAGCCCTATAACTTTAACAATACAATCATTAAAGTAACCAGAGAAGACATAAACTTGACCTACGGTAATGTCTGGGGATGAATGGCTACACTAAGCAGCTTGGTACACTTAGGATAAACTAAGATAACTGTAAATACGCATCTACCCACCCAAGGATAATTACTACACTGCACCACACCAGTCATTCCCACTCAAAGATTGATCCCACCCAAGGACTTAAAGAAAGATATAACTAGTAGTTTCATGTACCCCTAGCTGACCACATAGGTGCCGTCTGCCCCTATCTCCACTAGGTGTACCCCACTACTCTCCAAGCGATCGGCTCCCTACCGTAGATACCCGTGCTGGTCCCACAGTGGGGTGTATCACTCCCCTAAAGTGGCCACCTGATAATATCAACGGTGCACGGCTTTATATCTACACGATGCAACAACGGCTTATCTACCAGCCCGGGCCCACACACGCCTATGAAACCCGTTGGACTTGCGTTGCCACCGCTAACCCGTTTTGGCCTCTTATAATCAAGCCCAATATGCGTGTCCCGTCACTCGACATGGGTCGAGCCCACAAAGATACGTTTGGGATATTGGTTGAAATGGGCCCCCACAAGCTACCCACCTAAGCTTGTCACTTATCTAGCGTATCCCACTTAACCCTTTAACCATGTTTAATTACATGTTTCACTTGGTTAAGTATTCTAATCGTATTTTCTATTGCCACCCAAGGCAAGCCACTAGATTCCACATGCCACCCAAGGCAACCATTAAATGTCCACATGCCACCCAAGGCACCCACTTAACCCCTCATGTCCCACTACATGCTAATATGGTTAAGTGTTTCTTAATTAATTAAGACCGTGATCTCCCATAAAGACCTCCCACATTAGACTGGCTGTTATGACCGCCTGGTTAAGCCGGTAGGGTCCGGGCAGTCTTACGTCATAACAGAGTCTAACCTCGTGTCTTTACTTTAATCACGTATTTAATTTATGGCCAAGACCTCTCACATTGGGCTGACATTTGTAGCAACTGGTTAGGCCGGTCGGGTCCGGGCAGTTTTACACTACAAATGAGTCCAACCTCGTGTCTTAGTCGATTAATTACACCTAATTAATCACCCCCATATTAATTATCCCTAATTAATATCAAGTTTTTCATAACATGGGTAGACCTAACTCAATAGGTAAATTCCCATGGGGTAGACCTAACTCAATAGGTAAATTCCCACTTATGTTAATTTATTTTTATGGTATGCTTAATCATACCCAACCATACTTTTATTAACATATTTACCAACCCCATCGTTCCCCACGTAAATCGTTCTCATTTCATGACATAATAAAGGGGAAGATCATCACAAATATCATGGGTTTAGCATACAACTTTGTCATGGGTTAAGAGGATGTCAACTTGCATATATGAGCATATATTAACCCAACTACATTTAACCCAAACTTGCATATTATCATACACATGATTTGCATAACATGTTGCATATGAGCTTGCATATTATCATACACATATCTTGCATAACATGTTGAACTTGCATATAAGCATTCTCATAACTTGCATAACATGTTAAACATGCATTTAAGCATACACATAACTTGCATAAGCATTCACATACTTGCATAAGCATTCACATACTTGCATAAGCATTCACATACTTGCATAAACATTCACATACTTGCATAAGCATGCATAACTTGCATATCATGTTAAACTTGCATTTAAGCATATACACAACTTGCATATGAACTTGCATATCAACCTACACATAACTTACATAACATCATACACATGACTTGCATATGAACTTGCATAACTAACTTTGTTAAACATGCATAAATCCACTTGTTAAATATGCATAAACCAACTTGTTAAGCATGCATAAACCAACTTGTTAAGCATGCATAAACCAACTTGTCAAACATGCATAAACTCACTTATTAATTATGCATAAACATAGAAAAACATAGAGTAGCATATCATTACAAATGATTCAAACTCACTAATCCGCATCTAAGACCATAAGTCTCATTACACCCAATCTACTTACTTTAACAATTGATGTTAAAGTGATTGAAACTCACCAAAACCAAGATTAGCAAACTTATGAAGTGGAATTAGTTGCTAAATATGAAGATGGTGATGATTAGAGAGTGATTAGCTTGCAACTTCCTTCATAAACAAGTGGAGACTCCTTCTAAGATTTAATTTGGTGGCATGAGGCCATCATTTCTATTTTTAGTATGGATTAAGGTAGGTTTAGGGTGTATTTATAGATTAGGAGAGTGTTTTAGGCCCTTAGATTAACCCTAAATTATATTAGGTCCGTTAGATTTAGGAAATCTCTAGAACCCAGCCCAGCCCTAGCCAGAAAACCAAATCTGGTGCACCCAACCTTCTGGCTCGAGACGCCGTGTCGACAGGCAAGTCGACTCCCCCTGTCGACAGGCCTGTCGACAGCCCTGTCGACATGGTCAGGGCGGGAATTTTCCCGCCTGGCCCCGCTGGTTCTAATATGAAATCCGAATTTAAATTTCTAAATCTGTTTTTTAAGCTTTAATTTTTCTGCAAACTTCATTGGGCCATAACCGGGCCATACGGACTCCGATTCTCGAAAACTCGGACTCTATTTCGCGTATTTTTCCGAGACGAACGCAATGACGCAGCCCGTTACCCCCAATTCACACATCTGAGATTATTTATCCTATGATTAGAGAATTTTAGTATTAGCTAAAATTCGGGGTGTTACATTCTCCCCTCCTTAAAGGATTTCGTCCCCGAAATCTCTAAGCTAAGGAGAATGCATATCCTACCATCCAAACAACCATCTACTCAATCCATCAAAACACGGGCATCCATTGTCCTTAAAACAATTTCTAATGATGTATGAGCATATGCAAAAAGTGTGTGTATATGTTCCCTATCTAATGTATGAACATATGCAAACCATGATAGTGCCATGCATCCATTATGTATGCGAGAGAACCCTATCGACACATACAATATCTACATGAGTGCACAATCATTCACCAAAATGCATCATCCATATGATAACACAATCATTATACATCCATAAATATAGCTTCCTACACACAATTTTATGCAATATGCAATATGAAGTGATTGAGCCGATCTAGTGCCTAGAGTGTGTGTACATGCATCCACGAGCAACCACTAGCAACCACTTGCATCCACTTGCATCCATCAACCATAACATGTCTCAAACACATGTTTCAACCATAGGTTTACCCTATCTAAAGGTCAATCAGTACTAACGAGAGGATATACTATAGACAAGATAAGTACTAGACAACGATAGAGGAGAAAGTAAAGACATACCCTCAAAAAGAAATGGGTACAATGAACGCATCTTCGCTTCCGTCTCCCAAGTTGCGTTGCTCTCATCTTCTCCCCATTGCACTTTGACTAGTTGAACCTCTCTGTTTCTCAACTTCCTAGTCTCTGACCCAAGGATGCGAGTAGGAGCTCGTCGAATAGTCACATCACGCTCTACCTCTACATCTCTAAGCAAGCTCGGCTCTACCACCTCTGCTGTCTCATGTAAGCACTTCCTCAGATGTGATACATGGAATACATCATGAACACCACTAAGTCTGTCGGGCAACTCCACCCTATATGCCATCCGTCCAATCCTTTCCTTAATAGGAAACGGCCCAACAAACCTCGGTGCTAACTTCCCAACGGATCCAAAGCGAACAACATTTCTCAACGGAGATACTTTGACAAAAACCATGTCCCCAACCTCAAACTCAAGATCCGTCCTTCTCTTGTCCGCATAAGATTTTTGTCTATCCTGCGCTGCTTTCATCCTTCTTCGAATCAAGTCGATCTTCTCCGAAGTCTCCCTAATCATATCAGGCCCAAGCAAGATCTTATCCGTAGATTCCCACCAACATGTAGGTGATCGACAAGGCCTTCCATAGAGAGCTTCGAAAGGAGCCATACCAATACTGGACTGAAAGCTGTTATTATATGCGAACTCCACCAATGGAAGATGCTCTTCCCATGTACCTCCAAAATCTAAGATACAAAGCCTCAAAAGGTCTTCTAGAACACGATTCACCCTCTCAGTCTGGCCGTCTGTCTGAGGATGATATGCGGTGCTCAGACACAATTGAGTCCCCACTGCTTCTTGCAAACTTCTCCAGAACTCGCTAGTGAAGATAGGATCTCGATCACTCACTATGCTAGAGGGTACCCCATGCAATCGAACTATCTCTCGAAGATATACAGAAGCTAGCCATGGAGCGGTCCTCTTGCTCTTCACAGGTATGAAATGGGCACTCTTAGTAAGTCTGTCTACCACCACCCAAATTCCCGTATTACCATTCCTCGATCTGGGTAACCCGTCAATAAAATCCATCGAGACGCTATCCCACTTCCATTGCGGAACTTCCACTGGGTGAAGCAACCCACCAGGTTTCTTTTGCTCCGCCTTCACTTGTTGGCACACCAAGCATCGAGCGACATACTCGGCCACATCTTTCTTCATACCGGCCCAGAAGAAAACCCTCTTCATGTCTTGGTACATCTTGTCCCCACCGGGATGAATAGTCATCCTAGAACGGTGTGCATCATCAATAATAACCTTCCTCAAACCCTCGTCTTGCGGTACACAAAGTCTACCATCTCTACGCAAGCACCCCCTATCGTCTAGGGTATACCTACTCAAATGGCTGGACGACTCCCCCCTTATGAGCTTCTCCACCAACTCAACCAACTGTGGGTCGTCTCTCTGTGCTTCTCCAATCCGCCCCAAAAGAGTAGGTCTAACCTCCAAGGATGCTAGCAAACCGGGTACATAATCAATGGAAGGTCTGAAATCAAACATCGAGATAAATTCCAAGCTTCGTTGTTCCATGAACAATGGACTCAAGGACAACCTCTTCCTGCTCAAGGCGTCTGCCACCACATTACCCTTGCCAGGGGTATATGCTATCTCGAAATCATAGGATGCTAAGAATTCCATCCACCTTTGTTGTCTCAGATTCAAATCCTTCTGAGAAAACAAGTACTTCAATGATTTGTGGTCAGTAAACAATTCGAATCTCTCACCAAGAAGATAATGGCGCCAAATCTTAAGCGCAAAAACAATAGCGGCCAACTCTAAATCATGGGTAGGGTAATTTTTCTCATGTGCCCTCAACTGCCTTCCACCATAGGCTATCACCTTTCCCTCTTGCATTAAGACTGCGCCCAGCCCTGTCCCACAAGCATCAGTATAGACAACAAATGGCTTACTCCCATCTGGCAACACTAAAACTGGAGCAGTGGTTAAAGCTCTCTTTAACCGTCGGAACGCATCATCACAATCTACGTCCCATGCGAAAACAAGATTCTTCTTCGTTAAGCGGGTTAATGGGGCTGATATCTTCGCGAAGTCTTTAATAAACTTCCTATAATAACCCGCCAACCCCAAGAAACTTCTTACTTCGGTAGCATTTTTCAGAACCTTCCAATCCTGAATTGATACTACCTTCGCGGGATCCACAGCTATCCCTTCCTTGGAGACCACGTGCCCCAAGAACCGCACCTCTTTCCTCCAGAAGTGACATTTAGAGAATTTAGCCTTAAGGCTATGTGCTCGAAGAGTCTTCAATACCTCCCCAAGATGTAGGGCATGCTCTTCTTCACTCTTAGAAAATACTAAGATATCATCCACAAAGACCACCACGAATTTATTAAGGAACTCCCTGAAAACCTTACTCATCAAATCAACAAAGTATGCAGGGGCGTTCGTCAACCCAAATGGCATCACTAGCCACTCATAGAAACCATCTGGAGTCCTAAAGGCAGTCTTGTCTATGCTATCCTCAGCCACCCTCAACTGATGAAACCCCGTGGCTAAGTCCAACTGAGAAAATACTGAAGCGCCAACCAACTGATCAAAAAGATCATCAATCCTCGGCAATGGGTGTCTATTCTTCTTTGTGAGCTTGTTGAGTTCTCTATAGTCTACACAAAGTCTGAGGGACCCATCCGCCTTCGTAGCAAATACTACTGGAGCACCCCACTCCGATATACTTCGTCTTATGAACCCCTTCTCAAGCAACTCCCCTACCTGCTTATGGAGTTCCCTCCTCTCACGAGGAGCCATGTGGCGCACTGGTAAAGATACAGGTTTAGCATTATCCACCAGATATATTCGGAAGTCAATCTCCCGCTTCGGAGGTAAGCCCTTCACCTCCTCAAACACATCCGGATATTCCCGGACTACTCTAACAGATTGCAAACTCTCGACCGAGGCGTCAAGCGATTCAAGATAACTTAGCATAACAGAGTCCCTGGGATTACAAGAAATCTCGAGAGTGTTACCCAAGCGGGTCATGAGCCTAACAACTCTCCTTTTGCAATCAAGAACGACACCATTACTGGATAACCAGTCCATGCCCAAAATCAAGCCATAGCCCGTGAAGCCCAACACAAAAGCATCACATCTAAACTCAATGCTAAGTATAGAAATCTTCAAACCCAAACATATCATGGACAAATAAGTGGAGCCCCCAATTGGGTTTGAAACAACCAAGGGATCGTCTACCAGACTGGTGTCTAAGTGCAGTGACTCAACTAATGATGATGAGATAAACGAATGCGATGCGCCTGAATCAAACAATGTACGGACAGGATGATCAAATAGAAAAACCAGACTTTCAACGGAGATAGTTCTACCTCTTTCCTGAATTGGTGGGACTGTGAGAGCCTGTACTTGCCCCCTAGCCTGACTCGGTGCCATAAGAGCTTGCACTTGTCCTCCTGAGGTAGACCCCGTCCTTTGCCCCTTCTTAGGACAATCTTTCACTAGATGCCCTGCTTCGCCACAGTGGAAGCAGCCAGTCTTCTTCTTCTTGCGACAATCCTTGCTTAGGTGGCCAGGTGTCCCACAATTGAAACACTTCTTCTTCTTGCCCTTGCCACCGTTGCCTTTCCCACCTTTGTTTTGTTGTTGTTGCTGAGGTCTCTTTTGATCTCCCTTCTTCTCGGGTGCCTTATTAGCATTAGGACCCTTCTCTTCTTCATGCATGAGTGCCATGTCAACTAACTTCTCAAAGGTGGCCCCCATAGGGATATGAGTCACAGCCAACCCATGCATCGGTTCATTCAAGCCTTTGACGATCCTCAAAGCCTTCTTTTCCGGTGTATTCACCATATCTAGGCCAAACCTTGCCAATTGATTAAACTTGTTGACATATTCCTTCGCCGAGAGATTTCGTTGCTTTAGAGTCAAGAATCTTTCCATATACAAGTTTTCCTCCGCCCTTGAGAGAAACTTTGCCACAAATCTTTGCCTAAAATTCACCCAAGAGTCAACGGGGCGTTCTCCATTAGTGACCTCCCACCAGAATGAGGCCTCTCCCTTCATTAACCAAGCAGCTAATTTGACTTTCTTTCCTTCTTCCATCTCAAAGATATCTATCAACTCTTCCACCTCCTTAAGCCAATCTCTAGTCTCCACAAAAGTTTCCGTTCCTTGAAAAGGTTTTCCTCCCATAGCTTTAAATTCCTTGCAAGTCTTAGCAAAAGTATCTGTGCGAGGAGGAGGGGAGGAGGAAGATCCGGTGCTACGGTTGGTGGAGGGATATTCGCTGGACCCGCAGTGGTGGCCCTAGCCTCCATCAATCTCCTATACCATACTGGTACCGTCACACCCTCCGGAAAGTTAAGATCCTCAGCCATGCTGAAACGAAAAAGGAAAGATTCAAAACAGAGAATTCGAAGGATATAGATATGGCTATTGGGGATTATGCCTTTCTTTCAAAAACTTTTCTCTTTAAAGACATGTTTTTGAAAATATCTCTTCCAAAAATGTTTTTATAAAAATAGTTTTCTAAAAATTTTATCTGTTCCGGTAACCTTTGCTCTGATACCACGTGTAACACCCCACGCCCGCTATGGTCACTCTCTAAGGGAATGCCATAACATCGGTGGAGTATTTTAGTGAATATAGAACAGAAAAATTACAACAAGACAGATATAAATAGTACTTGAAATTTAAAACATCATCTCATAACAGCGGAAATAAACATGTCTGGTTACATCATAAAACCACAATAAAAGTCAAGTACAATATCCATCAAAATAAAGAAGTACATAATCCCACTCTCTCATACAATAGCCAGGACAAAAGAAAAGATAACTGGGTAACTGGAGCTTTACATCTATCCAAGCTCCTAAAGACTGGAACAGCAATCCGATCAAGCTCCACTACTGCTAGGATCCACCGTAGGACCTGAGGGTTGGGAAAAAGATAAAAACAATGGGGTCAGACATAAGTCTGAGTGAGCCCTATAACTTTAACAATACAATCATTAAAGTAACCAGAGAAGACATAAACTTGACCTACGGTAATGTCTGGGGATGAATGGCTACACTAAGCAGCTTGGTACACTTAGGATAAACTAAGATAACTGTAAAGACGCATCTACCCACCCAAGGATAATTACTACACTGCACCACACCAGTCATTCCCACTCAAAGATTGATCCCACCCAAGGACTTAAAGAAAGATATAACTAGTAGTTTCATGTACCCCTAGCTGACCACATAGGTGCCGTCTGCCCCTATCTCCACTAGGTGTACCCCACTACTCCCCAAGCGATCGGCTCCCTACCGTAGATACCCGTGCTGGTCCCACAGTGGGGTGTATCACTCCCCTAAAGTGGCCACCTGATAATATCAACGGTGCACGGCTTTATATCTACACGATGCAACAACGGCTTATCTACCAGCCCGGGCCCACACACGCCTATGAAACCCGTTGGACTTGCGTTGCCACCGCTAACCCGTTTTGGCCTCTTATAATCAAGCCCAATATGCGTGTCCCGTCACTCGACATGGGTCGAGCCCACAAAGATACGTTTGGGATATTGGTTGAAATGGGCCCCCACAAGCTACCCACCTAAGCTTGTCACTTATCTAGCGTATCCCACTTAACCCTTTAATCATGTTTAATTACATGTTTCACTTGGTTAAGTATTCTAATCGTATTTTCTATTGTCACCCAAGGCAAGCCACTAGATTCCACATGCCACCCAAGGCAACCATTAAATTTCCACATGCCACCCAAGGCACCCACTTAACCCCTCATGTCCCACTACATGCTAATATGGTTAAGTGTTTCTTAATTAATTAAGACCGTGATCTCCCATAAAGACCTCCCACATTAGACTGGCTGTTATGACCGCCTGGTTAAGCCGGTAGGGTCCGGGCAGTCTTACGTCATAACAGAGTCTAACCTCGTGTCTTTACTTTAATCACGTATTTAGTTTATGGCCAAGACCTCTCACATTGGGCTGACATTTGTAGCAACTGGTTAGGCCGGTCGGGTCCGGGCAGTTTTACACTACAAATGAGTCCAACCTCGTGTCTTAGTCGATTAATTACACCTAATTAATCACCCCCATATTAATTATCCCTAATTAATATCAAGTTTTTCATAACATGGGTAGACCTAACTCAATAGGTAAATTCCCATGGGGTAGACCTAACTCAATAGGTAAATTCCCACTTATGTTAATTTATTTTTATGGTATGCTTAATCGTACCCAACCATACTTTTATTAACATATTTACCAACCCCATCGTTCCCCACGTAAATCGTTCTCATTTCATGACATAATAAAGGGGAAGATCATCACAAATATCATGGGTTTAGCATACAACTTTGTCATGGGTTAAGAGGATGTCAACTTGCATATATGAGCATATATTAACCCAACTACATTTAACCCAAACTTGCATATTATCATACACATGATTTGCATAACATGTTGCATATGAGCTTGCATATTATCATACACATATCTTGCATAACATGTTGAACTTGCATATAAGCATTCTCATAACTTGCATAACAAATTAAACATGCATTTAAGCATACACATAACTTGCATAAGCATTCACATACTTGCATAAGCATTCACATACTTGCATAAGCATTCACATACTTGCATAAACATTCACATACTTGCATAAGCATGCATAACTTGCATATCATGTTAAACTTGCATTTAAGCATATACACAACTTGCATATGAACTTGCATATCAACCTACACATAACTTACATAACATCATACACATGACTTGCATATGAACTTGCATAACTCACTTTGTTAAACATGCATAAATCCACTTGTTAAATATGCATAAACCAACTTGTTAAGCATGCATAAACCAACTTGTTAAGCATGCATAAACCAACTTGTCAAACATGCATAAACTCACTTATTAATTATGCATAAACATAGAAAAACATAGAGTAGCATATCATTACAAATGATTCAAACTCACTAATCCGCATCTAAGACCATAAGTCTCATTACACCCAATCTACTTACTTTAACAATTGATGTTAAAGTGATTGAAACTCACCAAAACCAAGATTAGCAAACTTATGAAGTGGAATTAGTTGCTAAATATGAAGATGGTGATGATTATAGATTGATTAGAGAGTGATTAGCTTGCAACTTCCTTCATAAACAAGTGGAGACTCCTTCTAAGATTTAATTTGGCGGCATGAGGCCATCATTTCTATTTTTAGTATGGATTAAGGTAGGTTTAGGGTGTATTTATAGATTAGGAGAGTGTTTTAGGCCCTTAGATTAACCCTAAATTATATTAGGTCCGTTAGATTTAGGAAATCTCTAGAACCCAGCCCAGCCCTAGCCAGAAAACCAAATCTGGTGCACCCAACCTTCTGGCTCGAGACGCCGTATCGACAGGAAAGTCGACAGGCAAGTCGACTCCCCCTGTCGACAGGCATGTCGACAGCCCTGTCGACATGGTCAGGGCGGGAATTTTCCCGCCTGGCCCCGCTGGTTCTAATATGAAATCCGAATTTAAATTTCTAAATCTGTTTTTTAAGCTTTAATTTTTCTGCAAACTTCATTGGGCCATAACCGGGCCATACGGACTCCGATTCTCGAAAACTCGGACTCTATTTCGCGTATTTTCCCGAGACGAACGCAATGACGCAGCCCGTTACCCCCAATTCACACATCTGAGATTATTTATCCTATGATTAGAGAATTTTAGTATTAGCTAAAATTCGGGGTGTTACAGTAAGGATACAAGGGGTAGGAGCCGCGCTGTTGGGAGAATCATACCAAAGATGCATGTTAAGCCTTGTGCTATTGCACAGAAATGATTCAAACATGTTCGTGAAGACAATGATGAGTTGAAACTGAGGGTGGGAAGCTTGGAGGGTATAACCAACACGGTAGGAACTTAGACTGATCAAGGAACTCATGCACCGTTAATTACGTCGGATGGAGGTTGCAGCAGTACACAAATCAATGCATCAAAGATTGTTGCTTCTCCGATCCAGGATATGACCAATGTGGCGAACAATCAATGATGTGAAATTCTCAACTCTGATCTAGACATAATAGCAACAAGTATTTATTAGTAGTAAGAAATCAAACTTCCCTTCAAATTTCAATCTACTGCGTAATATATAGTTAGCTTAAGCATTTACGGATGGATGTTGCAGTATACTATCCTTTGAAATTCTCGACTTTATTGTAACAGGTACTGTATGTCAAGATTTTACATCATCCAGATGCCATGGGATTGTTGTACCACCTACATATGAAAAACTGGATTTGAACAGTATACTGCTACCAGCTGAGAAAACCAACAAACTAAATCGTCAGTTTATAAAGACCTTTGATGAAGCCGGAGTGGGTGGGTTTGTGTGTCATGTGAAGTTCCCGTTTCGATATATTTAGATGTTGAAATGTTTGTCTGAAAATTTCAAACTTTGTTTCGTACTGTGTTTGTGGAAAAGACTTGAACTGAAATGACATATTGTGCCAAATGCAAATTTTTCCAAAATTTGCTTCCCATTTTCAGCGTTTATTTAGTGTGTGATCGGCATGAGGGTTTGGTTCGTGTGAACTGAACTTAACTGAACTAACATATCATGCACGAGGGCTTGTATTTCCGCTGATAATTCATGTGTACTTCTGTGGTTCATGAGGAATTATTTCGTATTGTTTGCCTTGATCGTGTTTCCCTTGACTATTTTCCCATGTATTTGTTACAACACCAAACAAGCGACAACAAACTATCCTTTGTTGGGCATATGGAAGGTCACAACACCAAACAAGTGACAACATGAAACAATTCCATAGACAACAAATACATGGGCATATAGGTCAAGATGATCAATTCCATAAACAACATGTTATACATATATTTGATCAAGTTGATCTATTTGCCCATGTATTTGTTGTCTATGGAATTGTTTCGTGTTGTCGCTTGTTTGATGTTGTGACCTTCCATATACCTATTTCTACTTCCTGAACTTGAACTTTGTTGTGACCTTCTATGTAGTCGATCGAAAGTAAGTGGATACCCTGAAAGTAGCAATATATTTGTCAACTATAGTCTATGGCTTCTCGAAGAGTCGACTAACTGGTCCTTTGTCGACTCGATTATTGCCATAATAACAATGATTCCCTTAAACTTGCACATGTATATGCCTATGTGCCCATGTATCTTTGTTGTCATTACTGACCTTTAAGACGCAGCGCCTATTTGACCACATGCCATGTATTTGTTACACTTAAACTATGCACATGATTCGTGCACACATCAACATTTAACATCTAGCATATGCTCATCAATGCATGTTTTGAAACATATAAATTTTGTACATTCAATATCAACATCTGCTCGTCACTGCTTTAATTTACAGCAATGTACATGAACTACATAGCATGATCAGCACACTCAATCTTCCCAATCTGATCCTGCAGTTTCATCACATATGTTTTTTCTTTAATTAAATTTGCTACTTTCAATAACCAGCTCAGTTTTATTAGACTTTGTAATTAGATGAAAGATTTATGACAGTTTCCGTTTAATAATTGTACGACACTCTATAAAGTTATGAAAATTCTTGTTATGCTTTGTGTATAATTTGTGTTATGCTTTGTTTAAATTGTGATATGGTTTGTGTTATGGAAAATATGTGTTGTAGTTTCTGCTTATATATATATATATACATATATATATATAATAAGATACGGTTTAAGACTGTGTCTGATTGAAATCATAGATACGGTCAAAAACCATTTCTAACATAAGGGAAAGTAGCGTACGTTGTAAATTAGATACGGTTTATATTCGTATTTAGTTGTCGTTTAGATACGACAATGAGCCGTTTCTTTTTGAACTTTAGATATGGCTACGTGGACGTATCAAATTTTTAGTCGGACACGGCTTATAGCCATATCTAATAATTAGACACGCATTTTTTTGATATGGCTAACAGACGTGCCAAATCGCAGTAGAAATGGTCACTAGCACAGTCTAATTAGCATATATGGTATAGTGACCACTACTCCATATCTATGCAGCCAGTCAACCCTTAATATAATGCCAAACCTAGCAAGCCGTAAAATAAAGTAATCAAGAACAACATAATATTCATGACTTGACAAAACTAAATGCCTAAAACCGTTGATCGTGATCTTAAATTCTCATGTCAAACCACTACGTAACATATTGAGATTCAAAACTTAGAGGGTAGGCGAACTCGTTTTCCTATTCCTTTTCTTATGTCTATTCCATCCATTGTGATATTCGAATTTGGATTAGGGATGCTTGGAATTAATATGATATACTATTGGGTAAGATTCCCAACTCTAAGATGATGTACGGATTTATAGGGTAGGTCTGGCTATTCGCACCCCATTGTTTGCTCTTCACCCCCCAGTTAAAATTTTCAAATTTTATTCTCAAATTTACCCTTCAACAACTAATTATATTAGTTGTTTAACGTTGTACGATGACTAAAAATAATAATATCAACCACATACATATATGAGTGTTCGTGGTTAAATTACAAACAATAATTTAAAATTAGCATTATACACGATTTTTTTTAAAAAAAAAATCAAAGACAGAAGTTACAAATAATGATTAAAAAAATTAAAATAATGATTAAAAATTTAAAAACCATATCAGCGATGTGTATGGTTATGTATTTAAAAACCATACAACAAAATTTCAAGCTAAAAACTAGAGAAAGAAAAAAAAGTAGTGAGAATGATAATATAATAAGGGCATTTTTGGAGTAAACGGGGTGGGAAGAGAAAATGATGGGGTGCTCATTTTATTTTTTAATTAATGGGGGTTGAAGAGCAAATAATGAGGTATTAACAGACGCACCCTTATAGGGTTCGGCTATATTTAGTATTCGCTTATTTCCACCCAGACTTTTTGTTGATATATGATTTGGGCGTGCTTGTTATCGGTTAGCATAAAACTTCTACATTAATGTACAATATGCTCGGCTTCAGGAATTCATAGATTTAACTGTGAGATTATTGAAGTTTTTTAACAGTAATGTACAAGATGGATGTCCTACGATTTGAGAACTTACTCATGAGGGCGAGTCCAAACAGATGTGAAGTCATCAATGTAATGCCTATATTCATCAAGAACAGTATTTCCAGTGATCATGTGATAGTCCAACAAGGGAGATGAAACTCATGTGAGGGGATAGTTATACGAACTGGATAAAGGCAAACGGTTACTACAGTAGGTGACGAAGAACACCACTTTTCAATCTGGCAAACGGTTTTCATTGTATACGTGGAGCAGGTCTTTGGGAAATTTTATATGAGGGACACGTTTGTTTCCAAACGAGTAATCTTTTTAATTTGAACTGCGCTACTGTGACCAAAAGTCTTTTTGTCATAATGTGCGAAATAGCTGAAGCAGTGTAATTCACGGGGGTAAAGTCGTAATTTGCCAACTGGTTAGTGGAATAATAAGAACGTGGCAGCTGAAATAATTGGCAGGAAAGGATGCCACATCAACCCGCATAAAATGACAAAAACAGTTTCGGGTATAATAGTATTACTGTTTTAATTTTGGGTCAAGCCGTTAATGTCAGGCTTTGTTCATATATTTTTTCGGTGTGTAGGGCTGGATTGGTAAACTGGTGTACATAGGAGGTCAGTGATTTGTAAGCGTGGTGTATTTACTGTTTACAAATTTTGTATCGATGCTTGTATTAAGCTTAAGGAACCCATTTTCAAAAAAAAAATGTGAGAAATCATACATAAACTAATTGAGCCACCAATAGGATTTGTCATAGTCAAAGGTCAATCAATAATTTGGGTTCCAATCCTAATCTTTCTACCAAGTCACTAGATATAAAGTAATGGGAAGCTCCAACATCATATAAAACCCAAACAAGAATATAAAAATGGAAAGCATGACATAAATAACGATGCCCTTTCCCTTCTTCATTGTTGATGGTGCATTTGATGAACTTGGGATAGCATTAGTAGAGTATGTCTTCGCTAGCTGCTTCTCTTTAGCAGATTCAGGACAGCCCTTCTTGATTCTTCAAAACTTGTTACAGTGCTAATAATTCTTCCCCTTAGCTATATTGTCCTTGCTGCAGTGGCCTTTCTGTTTGAAACTGAAACAAGTCACCTTCAGTCTCACCTTCTTCTTACTATCCTATCCTCGAAACTACCTCTTATTGTCCTATTTATTCTTGTCTCGCTTTATTGCCAGTGCCTTCAACTCATCTTAGGACAATGGAAGCTTTTAATTTTGGGTATATTCTCATGTCTCAGTGCTTAATCGAAAATTGAATCAAAGTTCTGTTCAGTGTGGTTTAAGAGCTTCTTACCTAGATGATCTTCCAGTCCAATAGCAAACTTCTCATTTTTCTTCGATAGGGTGTTAATGAAGGACATCCCATATTTCGATAAAGCATCAAATTCAACTACATACTCAAACACTGTTATCTCTATGCTTGAATTTTGAAAACTTTCGAAAAAAAGGCGATTTATGAGCAATTCGAATGAACTTATTTTTAAATTTAATCTAGAACTAATTCCAAGTGAAATGATCCTCAAGTTTAGGAACTTTTAGCATGTTTAAACAATTTGTTGTCCTCCCTTGAAGTTGTCATGAGGCAGACCTCCTCTTCATCGCATCCTCTAAACCCATATCATCAAATATTTACTCACTAGGATCGAGCCAATGTTGAACCATCATAGCTGACTTCATTTCCCACCCAGACTAGTAAATCCTTTTGTCAGCTTAGCGAAGTCATCCCTGTGTGTCTGCGGTGGAGCACCACCTCCAGTATCATTATTGAGAGTATTCATTTGAGCTTTCTGCAACATGCTTCTCATGAAGGTGTTAAACGTGGCATGCAGATCGAGATTAACAGCTCTCAAACTAGCTCCATCCTCCGCTCTAAGATTATAATTCCTTGCCATACTCCATGTTTGGCGATTCATCATCCAACTAGAGATAAGGATGATCGATTTCCTTACAAGAAATGTTGCTTAACTAGTGCTTGTGCATAGTACGGCTTATACTATATGTAGCTAGATATGAGTTTGAAAACCAAAATATACAACAATTACACACTCTCGTGTATATATATATATACTCTTAACTCATCCTTTAGGTTAGACAATGCAATCTAAACTCTGATACCAAATGTGACGACCACCTTACACATCTAACATCCAAAAAACCTAAAAAGTACATTATTAAGGTGCTCAGACAATGCAAAGCAGTCTTCAGAAGAAATAACAGAACTAGTCAACATAGAACATGTCATATATCTTATAACGCATGGAATAAAATATAATAATAAACATAATAGATATAAAACAAATAAGGTAGTAAATACTGAAATGAATCCCAAAATCAGAGCAACAGGTCAAATATAGCCTAAACAATGTAATAGATATTTATACATCTCCAAAATAACCCATATATCCTGTCTTTTAAGAAAAAGCACTAAAAATCCCTATAGACCAGAATAGTGAGATATTAAGAGTATAAATATAGTAATACATGCATAGCCCCCTGCTCACTATCTGAACAACTCCATGTGCTCACCAAACCTGCCTATAATCTACTCATTTGTGCTCATCAAACTTGCCTTTAATATACTCATTTAAAAGTTCCTAGAGTAGTAAGAAGCAAATTATAACCCTTTGAATTGTCTAGTGTGTGCGACAGAAATCTCAATTACTATAAATTAACTGAATACATGGTATGAGAAATCATACCTAACATATTCCTACATCCACGGAATTAACACACAAAAGTATATACCTCTTTATGACATAATCGTCGTCGTTATAACCTACATCAAAGTACTAGGGGATCCAAATATATGCATTGGTGACATCCACATCGTGTGGCATTCTTGAAGTGATAGTAGTTGAATAAACCTAGCAACCATCATCCATCCTCACATTCACCCACTCGGCGCGTTGGATACATGATAACATTTGGTTCCTTAATACTTAAATCCATAACATTCTATATGCCAGGAAACTAGAACACCCATCGTATGTGGTTCAGGGTATAATAACTCTATCATAAGGTCCAAGGGTCATTGTATCCCAAGGATCCATCACATCCTAACAGGAATATCTAGGGGACCGTATCTCCAACGGGCATCAGTACAAAATACCATCGCTTCATGGGTACTCTACGAATCTTATGCCATCAGTGATATCTTTGCATATGTTCTCTATAGCAGAGTCTTCCTTGGAATGTTGCGTAGCTCCCATCTGAAGCCATTTTGGTTTGGAATCACTCTAGGCCGATCATATGTCATAAAATATTATATGTCCCATGAGCTTCCTCTTGTAGTCCCATCATCTTAAATAGTAGTTCCTTCATCCAAAATTATTTCTCCTACTCTGCCTCTCGAAGTATAACTAGTCGTTACTAAAGTAGTTCTTCAAAAGGTAGAATGGTTGTCAAACCATGCTTTTGAAGAACCATTAGGTTGAAATCGATGAACCAACTACATGGTCAGGCTCTACCTGGTCACCTAAACTTCCCTAGAAGTTGCAACTGTCCATGGAAAACTATCTTGGGGTCGCATGTGAAAAACCAAGGAAGAGGTCAGGGATCACTAATGATCCTTGCCTTGATATTTTCACACCCATGTTTCACAATTGGAAGTAGGTCGGTCCTATCCCTTCATATCCATATTGACCCAAACACCACTAATACCAATCTAATCCCTCCATTATACCACATAACAATCCAATCCATTTATTTGCATGTGGGATATAAGTGTTGAACTCTATTTTATATTGATCTAATCCAGAGTAAACTCCCTCTGTTTATCTGATCCAAAAAACATCTCCTCGCTTCATACCATACCGATCTGAGGCATACATCCACGACTATCGAAATATTACAAAGCCAAAATCAAACATATGAACTCCAAACAACTTGAATCTTTACGTACAACATCCGAAGACCTTCCATATCATCTCCACAAATTTGCATGCAAATCTGGGCGCTTTTGGGATTCGGGATTTTTGACGAAATCCGAATGCACTCCTAAATATAAGTCGTCGTTTGTTTGTCATTTTCATACATCCAATCAAAGAGAAATCATGCATACAATCATACATAAAAGAATAACGTATACAATCAATCGATTTCTCTAAGTCTAGAAGTTTTATATCCAGGAACGGAATATAAGACTTATATGGAGAAGTATACTCATGTGTTTTAAAGAATAGAAGGATTACTAACAAGTTTTTTATTTTAAAAGAGATTTTGGATTAAAAATAATAATAACCAGTAGATGGCTAGTTAAATCACTCACATTTTCCAATAAATTCCGAATCTAAGATGGAATAATAATAAAAAGTATATTCCCCTTCCAAAGCAACAGAGCTTCCTTTCTTTGTGTAGATCTAAATTACCTCCTTTTAATTTATTATTTTGATTGAATTTTTATGATTTTGGGAGTATAAAATATTTCAATAGAGTTTGGGATGGCTTTGAGAAGAAGATACATGAGAGAAATAAGGTTACAATAATCTATTTTAGCTCTATCCTCTCTTGATCCCTAAAATATTGATTGTCCCAACTATTAATGACCCTTAGTTGCATAATTAGGCTGTTTGAATTTCAAAAGGACTTAAAATATCCACAAATTTCAAATGGGTGGCTTGTTAATTTAGTGTAAAGAGAAACCATCATTTGGTTCTAAGGAAGTGGTTTTAGGTAAAATTCCACTTCAGTCAAAAGTTATGCACAAAATAAGATTTCATCACGGATAAAACAAACATTAAAAAACTTAAAAAATTCTATATGTGGGAGATTCCCTTAGTAGTCATTCTCCAAAATTATAGAATCATAATATCTCGTATGAAAATACTATTCCTAATTACGCTCCAAAAATACGCAAA
Source organism: Allium sativum (assembly GCA_030737875.1). Lineage (NCBI taxonomy): Eukaryota > Viridiplantae > Streptophyta > Magnoliopsida > Asparagales > Amaryllidaceae > Allium > Allium sativum. The sequence continues at coordinate 966,313,289 of CM060913.1, forward strand.
ACTACGAATCATTACACCTGTTCTTTGAACGAATTCCCTCAACTATATATCTAGTTCTAGATCTTTCCATAATCTCTAAATCCTTAGTCTCCAAAAAATTTCCTTCTTATTCATAAACTTCAAATTGTTAATCAGAAAATTAGACCAACACCCAAATATCATATGTGAAAGCACTAATTCTATATAAAAAAACCAATAAAAAGCAAAAATAAAAGAAGGGACACGAAATTTTTGTAGTGGTTTGGCTAACTTCGGCCTACGTCTACTTCAATTAGTCCTTTATTATGATTATTCTAGTTGGATTCTTTGATTCTTAATTAGTTAGCCCTAGATCTAAGTTATAAAGATTCAACGTGCTTGGAGAAGACAAGTATTGGAGAAGTAAAGGTGATATAGTAGAGTAAAGGCAGAGTCTCCAGTAATATCCAAAAGTTCCTTTCTAGTGGTGTCGAATATTTACAGGCAAAAGCAACGAGATTTGGCTATAATTCTTGCAGCAACAAAGTGCATAATGGAGCCGAGTTATCACCATAGGTCAACTGCTAGGCCAAGTCAACGACGTGACTTGATAACTCGTCATAGTCATGACTCGTTGCCAAGTCATGTACTTAGCAAGTTTTAGTTTTGTTTTCCTTGAGTTGCCTTCCTACCTTCTAATTGAGTAGCTTAATCCAATCTTAAGTTATTTTAAGTTGATTTGATCATGAATCCTCTTATCTCTTCAAGTTAATCCAAGTCAAGGAATAAATCATCCAAATACCATCCAAATCTTATAATATTTCATAGGAATAATGTAATGGAGCAGTGGAATAGAGTCAAGAAGTCGGAGTGGTCATCAGGAAAGCCACCATGGGTTGGACCCAACCATTGGTTGACTCGATGACGATTCTAGAGGATGGCTCCTAATCATGTGCGACTTTTACATCTCCATCCTTATGTTTTTAGGACTGATCTTTTTAAGTTTCAAGTCAATCAGATTTTGTTTGAATTCTGCAAGTCCAGAAAAAGCTGATTTGATCCAAAATCGAGTAGACGCCAGGTGTTCAATCGATTATTGATTGAATACTTAAATAATTTATTTAACTATTTAATTATTAAAATTGCGGGGTATTACAGCTATGTTATTACATATTTTACAAATGTACACGAAGTTAGTTTAGATATTAAATAAAAATTGAAAGGGATATACATACATTATTGTAAAATTTGATATTTGAATATGAAAATTAGGAATTCATGATGAGATTTATGGTGGTGAAGATAAAAAATTAACATAACAGAAAAAGTGGGTTACTTTTAATGTAAAATCAAAATGCGTGTAGTCCAAAAGGAGAAAGCTAATTTTAAGCATTGAAAGATCATAATAAAGAATTGGGTAGGAACTGGTGAATGAAGGATACAATTTAACTGTTGTACGAAAGTTGGGGCAAGTATTGATTTTGGAAGTGTACAATTTTTTATGGTGTTAACCCTATTAAAAACACTGGTCCGGTATTAACAATATGGATCGGGTCGGTTAATAACAAAGAACTGGGTCGGTCTGTTCTTTAAAATATTGGATTGGTCCATTCAGGTAGCAATGGGTCGGCCTATTCTGGAAATCAATGGGTCGGTCCATTTCATTCAGAGTGGGTCGGTCTTGATCTCTGGAAGAATAGATCGGGTCAGTCAGAATTAATGGACCGGGTCGGTCAGTTTCAAGGCACCGGGTCGGTCAGTTGCAAAGCACCCGATCGGTCACCACGTCGGGTCGGCCATTACCTGCGCAATGTGTACAACATGGACATCACTTTGATCAATACCAAGAAGTGATTTGATTCATTGTTACCTCAACATGCTGCTATTATGTGGATCATTTGCAACATGAACACCTACAGGTTATGCATGATTCATCCTGGCTGGTGCTTATTTCATGTAGTAGCAAGTATGCCATAAATGTCTTGAACGCACAAAACGTACCACAAAATAGTTCCATGCAAAGTTATCTAATTTAACATGGAATAGTAAAGTCTTCCCATTCAAGATGACGTGGCAGCTACTAAAGTGTATGTACATGCTGCATGGACACAAGCCTTCAACATGACAAGGTTTCATAATGTATATGCAAGAATGCATTATCAATATAAGCAAATAAATGTGATCGTCTCAAGTAAAAATGGATCGGCAGTATAAAGTGAATTTGGATCGGTACTAAAATGGACATATGGTCCATGTTTAAAAGAATGTTCAACTACTATGCATTGGAGATTTGAGTCGGCTATATTGAGTACATGGTGGCAAGAGAGTAAATAGATCAGAGAATTGATCGGTCCTGTCGCCTTAAAGTGGATCGGTGTCATTAATGAAAACAGGTTGGTCCTCTGGAAGTATCCAAATGGAGCAGCATATATATATTATAATATGCTGGGTCGGGCACTTGAAGAAACGCGGAAATATTATTGAGTCGGCAGAAACAGTGGACCCGGCATGAAGCATAAAGTGGATCGGTACATTATTTAAGGCGGTGGCAAAACTGTAAATACCAGTATGACCGACCCAAACCCAATTCTCCATAATTACAAGATTGCCACTTAGTCCAAACTACACCTATAAATAGCCCCTTTCTCCACACTCAAAGGGAACGATTTCACTACCCCGAAGGGCTGCCTAAATCATTCCTCAACCCTTCTAAAGCATCTAAACACTCCATTAATGGCCACCAACATTCTCTCCTTCTTTCTCTTACATGAAATGGATCTTATCGTCTCCGAGCACCATTAAATCACTCTCCGATCTACTCCAAGTGATCTCCAATCACCATAGCTCCTCTTCAAAGCACGTATCTAACACCACTCTCATGATGGAACCAAAGAAAAGTGTATAATTACGCGATCCAATCCGTTCCTCCTCGAATCTAAGTGTGATCTAAAGCATAAAGAGAGCAAAAAGTGGTGTATTATCTCAAAAGTGAACGAGTGTAATAAATAAGATGTATAAGATCATAAACTTTGTAATCCTTTCCATAATGATGAAGAAAGATTGAAAAGTGGGCGTAGATTCACATTGAATCGAACCATTATAAAAATCCCATGTCCTTTACTTGTTTTTCTCCATTTATTTTGCGATTGTGGCCCTTTTAATTTCTAACCATAATTGGTGAAGTGTGATCTCACACCATTGGTGTTTGAATCATTTTTGATCCAAACATATGGAAATATAGCGAGAATACAAATAATCTCGTGTTCAATTTCTTTCTTAATAAAATAAAAAAGGGGTTTTGACTTAAAGGGATTATTTGTTCAGGGTAATAAGTTTTAAGGATAGCAATTCTGAAAAATTAGTTTTAAGTATATCTTACAGGAAAAGGATAAAAGAATTCATCAATTATAGTTATATATAAATAACGATTTTTTTTTTTTTTTACCATTTTCCTGTATAACTTAAAAAGATAAAAGAATTTAACTTTTTCTATAAATTGTCCTTAAAACTAATTAGTCAAAGTGTTGTCCTTAAAACTTATTACTCTGAAATGAAATGCACTTCAACCTAGTTTTCACAATAAAAAATATAGTAAATTGGGATGCAAATCTAAATAAGGAATGTATGTAAAATTATTTCCTAAATTGAGAAGAGTGCATGATATGAGATATTATGAGCTTAGAGTGAATTAGAAAAAAGAATATTACTAACTAGGTCTTATTTTTATCATATAAGAGGGTAGATGCCTTTTTTAAACATTACATGATACTTAGACCAATCAAAACATAAATAAAATATTCAAATTACACAATATTAAAAATTTGTTCAGTATACTAAAAAATCAATGGAAAATGAACCAAAACTTGCACGAATAATAAAAATATATAACACGACTGAATATATACATAATTGAAAAGAATTGATGGAGAAATATAAAAAAACATGATAAAATAAGTTATAAACCTAAGTACTGGAATTACTACGAGGTTGAGTAAGAATTTAATATTATTTTTAGCTTGGACATTTCATTAATATATATTTGCAGTAATAGAATATATACTTGTAGCGATACCAAAGATGATTGTAGTAATTTTATTGAAGTGCAATTACTTTTATTATTATCTTTTCTAATATTGATTTTATTTAATTGAAGCGTTTGTTTGACACCAAATATTATTTTATTTTTTAAATTAATATTTTAAAAAAGTTAAACTATATTTTACAAAACTTGTTATTATATAAAAAACAAACCATAAAAACCCAAAGTCATGGTACATATCACTAGTGAGGTAAGATGAAACTATATATTTAATCTTGTTAAGGCTGTAAAAAAATATGAACTACAAAAAGAGAAAAAATTCCATTAGACGTCGAAGGCAAAAAAGACATAGAACATTTTATATAATGATTTAATATTTGTTTTAAAAAGAGATGAAGAGAAAATGGGAGTAAGGTAGGAAAATGAAAGTGGAAGATATCAATATCTTTATTAATAGTTGTTATACCTTTGATATCATACAATTTCTATATAATTGTAAACTACAAAACATTGCTCTCTGCATATATTATAAATCTTACTATGAATATTAAGAGGCTTCCTTAAAATGGAACAAATTAAAAGTGAGTCCAAGCGGGTCCCATTTTCCGATAGCAACTCAGGTCTGTATTTTTTTACATTGTTACTTAAAAAGGAAAATTTTCAAAACGTTGTACACATAAATGGAAAAATACTGGCAAAAATTATAAAAATATCTGCACTTATTATGAATGTCCAAACATATTAGCTACTATTCTTATAATGAATTGCATGATATATAAAAGGATAAAACATGTATAGAAATGTAACGACCTAAATTTTTTGGTCATTTGAATTTGAATATTTAAATTTGTTTTAAATATTTTATTTGGGATATTAATGGATTTTAATATTGAATTTGTTTATAAAATAAAGTTTGAACGTTAAATTTATATTTAATTCAAAACGAGCTCGTGATAGAGCGGTAATTTGTAATATTGAGTTTTGAACTTCAATTGAATATACAGGATCCGATATATGTCAGATTACTGTGAAACAAGAAACGTTTGAATCTATCTGAATATAATTTTCAAATGAAAAAGGAAAACCTAAGTGTCGTATTGGAAATTGTAAGTTATGTCAAAATAAAATTTAAAAATAGTCGCTATGGAAATCATTATAAACGATAATGTTTATTTAATAAATATTAAGGGTTTTAATATAATTTGGATATCGTTTAACTCGAAATTGATGATATTGAGTTGTATAAGACATATTTGTTTATATTTGAAGCTATCTATATATTCCATTTGGATATTTATGATAATAATAATTTTTTATTATTTAATTAATATTTTATCGATATTTTATAAGTCTTAAAAATGACCATTTTGCAAATGGTCTCGGTTTTCGATGAAATTAGTTTCATTGGAACTGTAACATTAAATTATTATAGGATATCAAATTTCGTGGTAAACTGATGTCGTATGTGACAAAGGTAGTCGTAAACGCCTATGTTTTTATTTAATTGTTTTGTCGATTTAATTCGGATGTTTCGAATAACCAGTTTTCTAACGATCTCTGTTTTCCGCGAAATTAATTTTGTTAAATCTGTAATGCTTTATTATTGTAGTGTTTAAATTTTAAGTTAATTGGATTTATTTTATGATCGTACACAATTTAAATGTGTGTCGATTCACATATATGAGTTATAAAATGTAACACCCTGCATTTTTAAGATAATAAAATAAGAATAACTTAATTAAATAATGAGAATTAAGTAAAACGGACTGCTCCATTACGTCCATCTTGAAATTCTGGTCAAAATAAACATCTGGTTTGTGTAAAACGGATAACGTATGAGGAAGTTATGAGCGTTAGAAGTTTGTATATATATAAGGAACACATATGAATATATATATATATATATATATATATATTAAAAATTAGTCCAGAAATCAAAATTCATGACCGGGAAAGAATGGAGGGAAAATAGACTGTTAGGGGTCGACCCACCATCAGGGGGGTCGACCCATGGGTCGACCCCGAGATCGACCCTACCGCGGATTTGGAATCTTCTCCTGACATGTTAGGTTCTGATACTTTTATTTTAAATCTGAAGGACCAGGTCTCTCCGAAACACATATAAATATGTCTGTAGAGCTAACCCTAAACCTTGTATTTTTGAGGCTACGCGAAGGCTCTTCCAATCTTCCCTCTTCTCAAATCTATTCAGAAAATTAAGATTATTTGTTTAGGAAAAATTCTGAATCTAGATCTGAAGAAAAGGAACGAGTATTTGTTAGTAGGTATTCAGATCTCATAACGAAGTAAGGTAACTTTCTAAATTCGATCTTTTCAATTTTCCTCCTCTTTCTTTTCCTTTCTATTTTAGTAAAAATAGCGAATCCATGGTTGTTAGGTTCTGAATCCAATTAGGGGAAAACCATGGAAGATTAGATCTGGACCAAATCCAGAATTCGGAAAGCGTCTAAGGTAAGTGGATTTAAGCTATAGCATTTTATATAATAATATGTTATCGTTTAAAGCATTCCCCATTATTATATGTGAATTTGCCAGAATAATTGTGAATTACTGTTATAACAAGTTGAGATGTTAATGTGAATAATTCATATGTTGAATCAGTTAAAGTGTTGGAATGATTACATGTTGAAAAACAAACTTGTTAGAATATGGGTAATGACTACTATTGTTATAATTACATGATTCACTTGTGGCATATTATTGAGTAAATGACATGTTAACCTGTTAAATCTGAACAATTACCGGATTAAATGTTCACATGTCAAAATAGAATTAAACACATGTTAAAAAGGAAATGCGCCATAATATAGGCATAATTTGATGACATGCTAATTAGATTACAGTAAAAGGATAACATGCCTAAAATTTATAGTAAATAAGAAACTATATCGTACTTAGACACGAGGTTAGATTACACTTGTGGTAGAAGTCTGCCCGGAATCGCCTAGCGTATCCACCATCCACAAGTGGTAAATCTAATATGAGGGGCCTAAGAGCATAAATAAAACATGTAATGGTGCTAAGACATGAGGTTAAGTCAACTTGTGGTAGAAATGCCCGGACCAGACGGCAAATCCAGCGTCCACAAGTGTAGGCTTAATGTGAGAGGTCTAGTGCGTGTGTATATATATATATATATATATATATATATATATATATATATATATATATATATGTGTGTGTGTGTGTGTGTGTGTGTGTGTATATAGCTATATATGAATAAATGGCAATGATAGTAATTAAATGTATAACTCAGAAAATAAGAAAGGAAGGGATGTAATGGACTGAGTTAGTGCGATACGAAGGAAAAGTGATGTATTTCCCTAAATGACCTATTTCTGATAACGTGATTGCAAGTAAGACGCAGAAAATAAAGAAAGAAAAAGGAAAGAAATTACTTGCCACGACGGATTTAGATGGGAATATGTTATGAAAATAAATCACTGATTCCTTCTATAAATCAAACTGATAAGGTGCATGAAGTGTTTTCCTTAATAAAATAAGGAACATATATTACAGTGAATGAAGAATAATGGGTTACAACAGTAAATGGTTTAAACGGGGAATGATAATAACCTATTATAAATAAATTATATTAATAAGAATGTTGTATAATGGGTAGACTTGTCCTAGGGAGAAGTGAAGATTATAACATAGGTTATAATAAATTAGTAAGGAAATGGAATAACTGGTGAAATGAGATAAGGAACACTTAATTGTAAGTTAAGTAATCAGTAAATAGGGAAAAATGGAAACCAGTTGAGAAAAGGTGGAAACTTTATGAAATATAAGAAGTTGTACTTAATTATAAATTAAGTATTCTGTAAACTTGGAAGTCTGAAACCCACTGATAAGAATAACATGTTTAGACTTGTCCTAGAGATAAGAGGAAATTATAACATAGGTTATAATAAATGGGTAGAGAAACTTATTAATGGGCCTTAGTTAAGAGAACTAAGTTAATAAGTAAGCAACGATAAGTTGTAGTAACGGTGTAAAATGGAATTATGATTAAATGAGAAAGAATGAGGAAGACTTATGAAATAAGTTATATTTAATCATAAATAATGACTGATATGGTAAACAAGAAAACATGTGAATTGGGATATACTTAGTTACATATTAAGTAGAACATGTTATTGTAACGATGAAATCAGACAAAAATATAAAAGGAATTGTAGATTACATATTTTAGGCCACAATCTAGAGAATAAAATGTTGTGGGATTATTAATAAACGTTAATGGGTTAAGTTATATAACCGAAATTAATAAGCAAGAGGAACTTGGTAACTTGATTAAGAATTCAATATGAATGGGAATAGACAAGTTAAATGGAAAACTGATGAGTTAAGGAAAGTTCATAAAAGAATGTTTAGACATAGGGTCTAACAACATATTAAAGTAAGGCGCTTGGACCAGTCCGTACGTTTGAGGATGAATAACCAATTTGGTAGATCATTGTGGTGTTATAAGGCACGAGGGGAGCGCATGTTCATCTGATTATTCTGTCGGCTCCGAAGGACTGGAAGGGGAAGCACAGGGCTTCCTGAGATACGTAAGGTGCTCCTAGTAGTCCTCTGTGCGGTGGCAGATGTTTAGGATGTGCTCGTAGAGGATGGGTCTGCGCGTAACTACTAGGTCGTTGGGCCTTGACTATGAAAGTAGCTTTGCAGTCAGAATGCTGTGACATAGTGACAACAAGGTGATTCGGCGCCTCAACGGGGAGGCGTAGGGTCACAACCAACAAGGATAGTAGATCGTCGGATACTCATCATTGGCAGCCAGTGGGATGCGAAAAGACTAGAGCTAAAACTAATAGACCATTCACCTTTCACTATGGAGGTACAGTGGTTGAGGGAAGACGCCAACTGGATGTTTATATTGTTTTTTAGGGGCCAGTCGTTTAGCTCTTGTAGTCTTTCCTAGTTGAGGGAAGGGCCGAGGTGGGACCATAGCCACCATGAAAACAGACCCTAGGAATATCTGTATATAAAGGCTCTTAAAGATGGGCCTGTGCAGATATGAAAAATCTCCTGATCGAGTTCTGTGTTTCTTGTATCGCCCTGTCACGGAACTCGGTGCACATTAGAGGACATGCGGTTGAGGCATCGAGCTACAATCAATGGTACATACGTAGGACAGTCTAGATACATGCTTGTCGGTTCTAGGTGGTGTATCATAGACTTGAGGGCATTATTCCAGTTTGGAACCTGATTCGATCAAAGGTGGCAGTTCGTACGCTTACGTAGCATAGTAATGACAGATATATGGGGAACGTAACTTTGTTATTTAGAGATCCGTACGTCACTTTGGCATAGGATGAAGGACTGCGTACATTTAGGTGGTATTATGGTGGAGACCGTACGAGTGTGGTACCATGGGTGTACCTTAATATTGGGGGTAACTACATATATACTATATTAGGTTAATCCACTGGGAAGTAAATGGGTGCGACGTGTGTGTAACCCTTGAGTGCTATTAACCTAAGCAAACTAATAAATAAGAAAACGTGATTGAATGGTATATGTAGTGTTATCCAAAGTGTACAATTTAAATCTAGTCACCAGAACTTGTGTTTTGACCCCCTCTTCATAACATACTCGCAGGTTAGATTCTTTGCAGAGACATGATAGCTTTGGATACTGGTTATGCAGTATTATTAATATGGCAAGGCTATATGTTGGCTAGCTTTTTGACCAAGCCACCAAGGTCCACACACGAGGCAGACATGGTGCTTCATCCCTTTGATCCGTGAAGTCTCGATCGCGATCGCTCCATCCAGATCGGTTCGCTATGTCTCCTCCAGCTCGCGATCGCCCCTTGTAGCCTCGATCCGACCCGCTCCTATCCTCACGATCCGATTCGTTCCCAGAAGCCAAGCTGAGGGTTATGGCCCAGTCATTCACGATCCACAAACATCGGATCCAGTAACACCTGTCCATAACTGTCATATTGACCAATTCTCCATCAAGCCACGAACCAGTCCGAGATTCTCGAGATTTGTGCCACGTATGACCGCGATCCGCCTAAAGAAATCAGCTATAAATAGCCCAGAACTTGGCATTTTGGGGGATCTTTTGGCAGTATTGAGTATTGATTCCACCATTACTGTCATACCACTATTTCTTATCAGTTTTACTTCGAGATTACTGAGAGAAATCATAATTGTAAGAGTGAGTTTGAGAGAAATCATTGGTTTTACTAGCATTCAAAGTATAATCAATAGCATATAAAGTGGACGTAGGGTCGTTAACGCCGAACCACTATAAACCTTGTGTGTTATCTGCTTTTTCCTCATTTTTCAGTTTAATTCTCTACGAATCAGAACAATTTGGGTGTTAGAGCCAAATTTTGATCTAACATTTTGGTGCTTTCACTGAGAATTGAACTCAGGATATTGGATTGTTTCTCCGTTGTTTGGATATTCAAGTCCGAAGAAAACAGTCCAGAAACCTCACTGTTCAGACTTTTGAAGATTTCAACGATACCTGATATCATGGCTGGAAAGAAGTCTAAGGAAGTACGAGCTCCACAGGCGAATGAATCTGCGAATGAAGCGATTGAAGAGAGCGTGCATGAACAGGTCAACGAAGGACCCTCGGATCGCGGAACGGAGATGGCGAACCGAACCATGGAGGGCGACGCGAACCGAACAGTTGAAGGGGTCGTCACCTGGTCCCACGATAACACCACAAACCCCCTCCCAATGTTACCACGATCTGATCCTAGGGGGGCGCTGCGAGCCACCGACACCGATCCACCATGATCCGAAGTGATGACCGGATTACAACTCGACCTGGAAAGGAGCCTATGGCTCGCTCTTCCCGTCCTGGTCCCTCTGTTTGACCTGGCTCAAGCTCTCTGTGCATAAGGGAAAATGTTGATGATCGGTATGACCCCTCTGCTCCAGTTACTGAAGGAGATCTCTCTCGCTTCGTTGAAATGTGGGATAGGCTGTTTGACGAAATAGCTGCTCAAAGGCAGGAAAGCTCCATGCTGCGACAGAATTTGACTGCTATGGATAGACGTCTGGATGATCTTGTAAAGCAAAAAATGCCTCCTCCATTCCCTCCGCTCACCCCAAAGTACTCTTCTTCATCGGAGGAATCGCCAAGATCTCCGCGACGACCGTATGAGCGGGCTGAAAACATAGAACAGCTCCGATTTGGAACCTTGCCATCACGGGAGGAAGAGACACTTGGTGAAGGACCCTCAAACCGCAACTTGAACAATCTAGCAACGACTCCCAGAGCGTGAGTTGTTGATAGTCCTGTTGAGAATAGACCACCTCAGCCCCTTCGCTGTAAAAATGATCATGGTAGCAGGGGGCAACGAAGCCCTATCCGAGCTCCAGATTTCATGGCTATTCCCAGAAGAGAGGTTGGAGACCCCCGCAGAGCGGGAAGTGCTGATCCCGAGCCTATAGTAACCGCTGCAAATCTTGGGCCAATGGTTAGACAAATCCTGGCAGATAGCCGTGGACAAAGGAATGGAGACTGGGGAATTGATCGCAGCCACACCCTTTTTACCGACGACATTCTAGATGTAACATTCCCGAGGCGCTTCAACATGCCTCAAATGAACCGTTACGCGAATAGATCTGATCCAATCCAACATCTAATGAGATATTCTTGGTCAATGACCGCTGCCTCAGCTTCCGACGCTGTAAAGTGCAAAGCATTCCCTATATTCCTGGAGGATGTAGCGTTATTATGGTTTACTCGCTTACCAGCAAGATCAATTTCCAGTTTCAGGGAATTGAGTGAAAAGTTCGTAGAACAGTTCCACATTTATGCACAAAGGTCGAAAAGTGTGATTGACCTGTTCCTTGTCAAACAACGACCAGGTGAGAGCTTGAGGGTTTATCTGGATCATTTCAACCTAGCCACCACCAAAGTCAAGGATCCCCATGAGCCGACTGTTGTGGCAGCCCTAATTGATGGGGTAGATAAAGATACTGAATTTGGGAGATACCTGGCCGGCAAACCACCTCATACTAGAGAATTGTTTTACGAGAAAGAAAACGTACGCTTACGTCAGGAGGAGGTATATGCTAACCGGGAGATGAAAATGGCAAATAAGGAGGAAATCCAAAGTAATGTCGCCATCAAGCAAACCGGAGACAGCTCGGGAAAGGTTGAAGTCAACGTTGGGAACCGAAGCCAGGGCGGCGGCCGCCAGTCAGGAAACAATGGTAACAACAGTAATGGCAATAATCGGAAGAGAAATCGGGGGAACGATTCCCAGAGAAGGACCCGTCCCAGGTCTTTCGAAAGTTATAGGCCAATAAATGATACTTTGGAGAATATATTCATTGACTCGTACAACGTTCTCCAACATAAAAGGCCACCTCCAAGAGATTCGACGAAGAAAGAACGTGAGACGGGGAAGTTTTTTCTCTTCCATCAGACTCACGGCCACTCTACAAGTGAATGCCGTCATCTGAGAGACGTAGTTGAGAGGTTGCTCTGAGAAGGGAAGTTGGATGAGTACTGGGTGACTCCTAGAGACAGGGGGCAAGCCATTCAGACCCCGAACCAAAACCAGAATCAACCTACTGCCAGGCCAACTGTCCAGCAAAAAGAAAAGGATCTTGTTATCAATACCATAATCGGAGGGCTTCACCTAGCCGGGCATAGTTTCAAGGCGATGGACCAGTACGTAAACGCAACAAAGCATCATCTTGAGGCCGGAGAGTGTAGCAACCCTGAGGACAATGTCCCGGTAAAAAAACAAAAGATGATGTCAGATGACGTCATTTTCCGCAACCGCGAGAGTATTGGGGTCCATGCTCCGACCGAAGATCCATTTGTAATCACACTTCCTATTGGCTCGGCCACTATCCATAAAGTTTTAGTGGATAACGGGAGTTCAGTCAACATTCTATTCAAAAAGACGTTCGATCTAATGAACCTTGAATTGAAAGATTTAAAGCCATGTGAAGGATGGATCCGTGGATTTAACGGGGCTTCAACTGCTCAAATGGGATATGTAGAGCTGCCGGTAACACTTGGGGAAGGAGAACGCCAGAGAGTGAGAATTCTTCCCTTCGTAGTTTTGGATATTGAATCGCCTTATAATGCCTTCCTGGACCGACCGGCCCTAGCAAAGTTTAGAGCTTGTATAGACCCCTGGTGCTTGTTATTGAAGTTTCCTACGGAAGCTGGTGTTGGCATAGTCAGAGGAGATCAGGTTGCTGCACATGCATGTTACGTTGCAGAGCTAAAGCTACTCCGTAAAGGAAAAGATATTGAGACTAAAGACGCTTCTTCCCCCATAAGGGAGGAGACGTCATAGCAATTAAAGAAAATGACTATAGGTGAGTCGCCCAGAGGACTGCCCGAGGATATAGATCCCAGAGAGGACGAAGAGACTGGGGGCAGAATGGCAGCTCCCAACGAAACGACTGTGGATGTACCAATCGATGATAGCGACCCAGAGAAGGTCCTGAAGATTGGATCCCAGTTGGATCCAGTTCGAGCTAAAGAACTAACGGATTTCCTGAAAGATAACTTGGATGTATTTGTTTGGACCCACACGGACATGTGTGGGATATCTCCATCAACCATGAGCCATTCATTGAGCATTAACCCAAAGCACCCCCCTGTAAAACAGAAAAGATGAATGCTGGGCACAGAGACGTCCGCAGCCTTGAAAGAAGAAGTTGAAAAGTTAAGAAGTAACGGATTCATCAGAGACTCAACCTACCCAGATTGGATTTCAAATCCAGTTTTGGTAAAGAAGGCCAATGGGAAGTGGTGTATGTGTATTGGTTTTTCGGATTTGAATAAAGCCTGCCCAAAAGATAGCTTTCCGTTACCCAGAATTGATCAGTTGGTAGATTCAATGGCAGGTCATGAGCTTCTCTCTTTCATGGATGCTTATTCAGGATATAACCAGATTCCTATGCATATTCCAGATCAAGAACACACTAGCTTCATTACTGATCTGGGATTATACTGCTACGTGTTAATGCCTTTTGGTTTGAAGAACGCAGGCGCTACATATCAACGATTAGTGAACAGAATGTTCTATAACCAGATTGGGAAAACGATGGAGGTGTACGTTGACGACATGTTGGTTAAGTCCAGACAATCGTCCGATCACACTACAAACTTGGCAGAGATATTTGGTATTCTTCGAAAGTATGGGATGAAACTCAACCCAACGAAATGCTCATTTGGGGTTGCATCCGGGAAGTTCTTGGGATTCATTGTCAGCTCGCGCGGGATTGAAATTAATCCAGACCAGATTGCAGCAATCAGAGACATTCAGGAGCCTAGACAAATCAAAGATGTGCAGAGCCTTGCGGGGAAAGTAGCAGCATTAAGCAGATTCATCTCTAGAGCGACAGAAAAATGCATTCCGTTCTTTGAATCGATAAAGCGAGGAAAACGCAATTTTAAGTGGACTCCTGATTGCATTGAAGCATTTCAGAACCTACTGAATCATCTGGAGAGACCCCCGATACTGTCTAAGTCGGTGGATCACGAGGATTTATTCGTGTACTTAGCAGTGTCGTCCCACGCGATCAGCTCAGCGTTAGTGAGAGAAGAAGACAAGGTTCGAAGGCCAGTGTACTACGTGAGTAAAAAATTGGCGGCAGCTGAACGCAATTATCCAAGGATCGAAAAGATGGCGTACAGTTTATTGATTGCATCTAGGAAACTTCGACATTATTTCCAAGCTCATCCTATCACCGTGTACACAGATCATCCGCTCAAGCAAGTTCTACAGAGACCAGAAGCTTCTGGAAGGTTGCTCAAGTGGAACAATGAACTGAGTCAATTTGATTTGAATTTTCAGCCCCGACGATCGATACGGGGGCAAGTGCTGGCAGATTTCATAGCAGAATTTACTGTCTCGGAGGATGACTTGGTAAACGAAGAGGCTGACCCACCAAAGTTACTTCTCGATCCTAGTGCATGGAAATTGTATATTGATGGTGCTAGGAATGATAAACGATCCGGTGCCGGAGTGGTGCTTGAAACTCCTGAGAAAAGACTGATATCCTATGTTATCCGGTTGGAATTTCACGCCACTAACAACGACTCCATATATGAAGCCCTGATAGCCGGGCTGAGGATCGCAAAGGAATTAGAGATCGTGAAGCTGGACATATTTTGTGACTCCAAGTTGGTTGTAAATCAGGTTACCGGAAAATTTCGAGCTAAGAGCCCAAGATTGATTTCATATTTGGAGAAAATGAAGGAGTTACTGACTGGCTTCGATCACTACAGTATATCCCATATTCCGTGGTCAAAGAACCAACATGCGGACAAGTTAGCGAAGATGGCTAGCTCCGACGATCCTGAAGAAGCTGGGCTAGCCCCAGTTGAAGTACTTCAGTTCCCTAGCATAGGTCAGATGGAAATTGATCCGATACTAGAGACTGAGCCAGAAAGGGAGTCATGGATGACCCCTCTAAAGAATTTCTTGATAAATGGAACGCTTCCGACCAAGAAGAGCGAGAGGCGTAAAATAATCCGTAAAGCTTCCTGATACGTTCTGCAAGGCGGAATCCTGTACAGACAGGAATTTTCGATGCCTCTTCTCCGGTGTATAGCCCATGATGACATCAAGCGTGTACTGCAGGAAGTACATGAGGGTGAGTGTGGTGACCATACTGGAGGATAAACATTGGCAAAAAAGGTGTTGCGGTATAGTTACTTTTGGCCTACCATAAACAAAGATGCGGCAAAATACGCACGACGTTGTGATGCATGCCAAAGATTTTCAAAAATTCCCAGGGCACCTCCTGTCTTGTTAAAGATAATGGCAAGTCCATGGCCTTTTACTATGTGGGGGATTGATATCGTCGGAAGCCTCCCTATAGCAAAGGGAGGAGAAAAGTTCGTTATTGTGGCTGTAGATTACTTCACCAAATGGGTCGAGGCTGAGCCGTTAACTACAATCACAACCAAGCGAGTGATTAATTTTGTTATTAGAAACATTATTTGCTGGTTTGGGATCCCGAAGATCGTCGTCACTGACAATGGGACCCAGTTTGATAGCAACGAGTTTAGGGATTTCTGCCAGAAGTACCACATTGAGAAACGGTACATTTCTGTGGCACATCCGCGGTCGAACGGACAGATCGAAGCAGCAAATAAAGTGATTAAGTCCATTATCAAAAGAAGATTGAAGCGGTCCAAAGCCATGTGGGTCGATGAATTACCCTTGGCATTATGGGCCTACAAGACGACATATAAATCGGCAACAGGCCATACCCCCTTCTCCCTTGCTTTTGGAGCAGAAGTTGTCATCCCGGTTGAGCTAAAAGTACCATCTCACTGAGTTACTTATTATGATCCGATGACTAATAACGAGTTGCTTCTTGAATCCCTAGATTCAATAGAAGAGAAGAGGGATGAAGCAGACTTGCGTGCCTTGAGACACAAGCAACAGGTCGCTCGATACTACAACAAAAAGGTTTGAGCCCGAACCTTTGAACCCGGAGACTTGGATCTAAAGCGTGTCTTTCCGCCCCCGACTCATATGGGTGCGAAGTGGGAAGGATTGTACTCAATTCTACGAAAGCTTGATAATGGAACCTTCAAGCTAGCTACAGTGGATGGAGAAGAAATCCCCAGAGTGTGGAATGCCCAACATTTGCGGCCTTATCTGACATAAAGATGTCGGATATATTCTTTTGTTTCATAGGACCATGTAAAAGGCACGACTTGCCTAGAATAGTCCAATTTTTTGAGAAAAAGATTATAAAGTGGACGTAGGTTACGATTTGACCGAACCACTATAAAAATACCGTGTGTCGTTTACCTTTATTGCACTATTATTTATCCACTTTTCTATCTTTATGAAATTTGCAGTAAACTATGCGGCAATCACAGGAACATGTGACTCCAGGTGCCTTCCATCAGAATGGAGAGCAATCCACAGCTAGAACTTTGAAGGTACAATAGAGTGAATCACATCATTGACAGAACTCTAACCTGGGCGACCTCCAGGAGAGTATAAAAGCGTCCATGATTGAGCGCTGAGAAAGAGCTCTTGCCCCGCTAAAGGATCGGGGGGCGACTGAACAGCCGAGCTCGAACTCTAACCTTGGCGACCGCCAGGAGAGTATAAAAGCGTCCATGATTGAGTGCTGAGAAAGAACTCTTACCCCGCTGAAGGATCGGGGGGCGACTGAACAGCCGAGCTCGAACTCTAACCTTGGCGACCGCCAGGAGAGTATAAAAGCGTCCATGATTGAGCGCTGAGAAAGAGCTCTTACCCCGCTGAAGGATCGGGGGGCGACTGAACAGCAGAGCTCGAACTCTAACCTTGGCGACCGCCAGGAGAGTATAAAAACATCTGTGATTAAGTGCTGACAAGGATGCTGGAGACTCAGCATCCCCAGAATTCCTGCCCCGTTAAAGGATCAGTGAGCAGATCATGATACGAGTTCGAACTTTAACCCGCTGATGGATCGGGAAAGTATAGAGGCACCGGAGATTTGGTGCCCCAAGGACTACAATTCTACTAAAAAACTCCAAGTCCCCCGTATCCAAATATAGGGGGCAACATGCATAGAAATTGTTAAATTCTTTCTGTTGCTTGAATGATTTGTAGTATAATTTTAGCTTGGTTATAGCCAAATGACTTGTGACTAAATATGAAGAAGTTATTGACTGCAGGTACACGATGACGCAAAAGAAATAAACTTTCATTCATAAACTGCAAACCTACAGGATAAAGAGGAACCTAAACACAAGTGAGGGCCATTCTCACAATTACATTTCATGGCCAGTGGAAAGCCTAAAAATCCTAAGGACAAAATATGAACTGATATCTGCATCCTACTTATGCTGGGGGGAGAGGGCTATGTAGGCTTCTTGCTCTTTTTCTGCTTCCCTGACTCCTCCTTATCAACATCCGAACGATCACCTTTTTTCCTCTTCCTCTTATCAACAAGAGGCTCCAGCGAAGAACTAGAGGATTGAGAGGCTACTTGTGAAGTTATTGATCGGGAGGAAAATCTTACGACCAACCCAGTTTTGGGGTCGATCTCGGAAATAGGGGGCACATATATTGGATCCTGTCCCCCTTTCATAAGGAGCAACTGATCCTCCTCTTCGGCCTGTTGTTCAGCCAAGGTTTCCTCGTCATTGCCTCTGCTTTCTTTGGTAATGGCGACTTCCTCTTCATCGCCGTCGTGGCGCCCGTCCATGTCTCTCAAAGCCTCGATGGTTTCAGCATCTGGGGGGACATCAGCACCAACACTTGGCAGGATGTCAATCTTCTCTGCCTCTGCCTTCTTTTCAGCATCCTTATCAGCTGGCCCACCACCTGTATCATGAGAAACAAATGTTATTTTGGGAGAGAATGCGGTTTTCTCAGTTGATTGTCCGACAAGACGACGACAAGTGACAATTGCTTTGGCAAGTTGCGGAGAAAATATAGAGATACCTTCCGCCGATCCTCCATCCAAGCTAGCAGCAGAACCCCCGACAGCTGGAGGAGTTGGACCCAGAGGAATCAATGGATAGTCTGGATTGTATTCCTCAATTTCGGAGGCCTTGGGCTCTGCAGTTGAGCTCAGGCCTTCTTCCATTTTATCTTTGCCCTTTGCCTGAGTTTTCTCTTTATCAACTTCTTCTTGGAGTAGGCGTCTGCCTTTCTCTAAATCCTCAGGTTCATTATCCCTAAGAATGGTCCGCATCAACTCATTCTCATCAATCTCATCAACTCCTAATCGATGTTTCTCGCTCTGGACGATTGCATCCCATATGTTGGCTAAAGTGACATGGTAGTCTGGGATCCAGGAGATGTTACGGGTCTTGATGACCTGGCCAAGGAAGTCGAACAGCATTTCTTCAAATCCTTCGATATCCTTCTCTCTCTCGAGGAGCTTTTCATTAGAAACAGTAGCCATTTCAATGGCACATTCCACATTACTTTCAGCAAGAATAGCGCGCTTCTCTGCACGTGCGAGTTGATCATTCAGAATCGCCCTCTCTTTTTCGGCCAGAGCTAAGCTATCTTTCAAGCTTTCCTTTTCTTTCTCCCAAGCAGCTTTTTCGGCCTCGAAATGATCCTGTGTTGTTTTCAGTTCAGTGTTGGCCATCCTGAGATCTTCCACCTCTTTCTTCAATAACGCTCGCTCTTTGCTGTTAGAATCGAGCTCATTATGAAAATGTTGCCTGGCCTCCTCCAGATCTGTTTTGTAATTTTTAGCATCTCGTTGAGCTAAGGCAAGCAAAGATTGTGCATCTTCTAAGTCCTTCTCCATTTTTACCCTGGCCCTTTCACTGTTATCTATCTTCACTTTGGACCTATGCGCTTCCATCTCAAGCGTTCGGATGACGTCTGAAAGATTGACATCATGTTTCTTCATCGCCTCATACTGCTTGGCTACATGGCGAACGTGTCCGATGACTTCAGTATCCCAATTCCTAGGGACTGGTTCCAAGGTTGGAACGAACATCATCCTTTCGAAGAAGATATCGGGGAATTGTTCTCGTAATTTTTTCAGCTTGGCCTGAGTCTCAGGACCATGGATATAGTCTCGTGACCCGGGGGCACTCAAACTTTGTTGGCTGGAAGGGACAATGTCAATTTTCTCCCTCTCAGAATCCTTGTTTGGATCCTTGCTTTTATCCTTGGGCTCGTGGTGCATTTTGGATGATCTGCTGTGAGAGGGTGCACTCTTCGGAGGGGTTAAGTTTTTTGGAAGTTGTTTTCATCCTGTAGGAGGCACCGGATGATTGGGAGGCTTTCCAGAGGTTTGTTTTGATGGAGATCTGGACTGTGAAGAAGTAGGCTTGTGAGAATCCCGGGACCAATGATTGTCTCCCCCTCGGTTGCTGCTACGAGCACGCTCAGGATTTGGATGAAGACTAGGTGTGCCTTCACGAAGAGAGCGATAGGAATAAGATCGTTTGCGAGTCATCTTTCCTGCAAAAGAAACAAGTGCATATTAAAACCTTGAATACTGTTGGTATAAAAGTGTGGGGTCAGACAGTGCATGTGATTTGTGCATCCCGTATAATTCCCCCAAACAGACCAGGGCCCGAAGTTAGGCTCATCTGGGTAGTCTCTCGTTCTCCAACTATAACAGTTGTTTCCTCAGAAATAGAGAAAAATGGCTCCCCTTCGAAGTCTCCCTGTGTATATACATCATCAGGTAAAGGAATCTTGCTCAGTTCTTTAAATAACTGCTCCTCTGTTTAATCATCGGGAGCAGCAAGTTCAACCGGTAGAGAGGCCCTTGAGGGGAAACCCCCTTCGACTCGTCAGCACGGGCCTCATCTCCTTTATATACATTTAGGTCTTCGTCGTCCTGGATAATTATCGGCGAAGGAGTCTTACGAAATTTAGTTGTTTCTGCTGCCTGTGACATTCCTTCTCCCTCAGTGGGGGGCACGTATTTGTAAGGTTTGCCACCCGCACCAAGTCCAAACCTTATATCCAGAAGGCGGTGCTTGTGAAGATTCTCGTCAGTAATACATTTCTTGATCTTTAGGAAGTCGGATTTGCTTTGCAGAAGAAGGGAAAGTCGATTATTGTACACCGAGCCTTCCGTCTTTGGAAAGGCGTGATCTGCTTAGAGAAAAGAAGCATGTTAGCGCTTCGATTTCTTAAACAAGTTATTCATTCAAAGGTTTAAAAATTACTTGATTTAAGCCATCTTCTTGAACACCCGGCCTGTCTCTTTATGTAGAACCAATCGGCCTTGGGATCCCCTATGTTGCTGTACCCGTCAGACAAAACCTTCCTATTTGCTACCGATTCGAAGAAAGAAAAATTTGGGGTTGTCGTGGAGCGATGCTTGAAAAGGTAAAAAAAATTCAAATCTTTAAATGTGAGCTCACTTTGCAGGATTTCCGCATATGCGATGTATAGGGTGTATAGGGCTGCGTAGGCATTGGGATGAAGCTGCATTGGAGCAATACCCAATCGTTTTAGGGTCTCGATGACGATTTGAGGAAACAGAGGAATAGCGCCTACCCAGCACATAAGTCGGCTAACTGTCATATACCCCTCCGAAGCCAAATGAGGTCTATCTTCGCTACCAGGAGTCCTCACATCATCCTAGGGGATCCCGTGTCTCAAGCAAATTCTCTTAAGCTTTATGTCATCAAGTTTGGAAGCTAAAGAGTCAGTGAATTTATCTATTTCCATTGCACCAGGAATCTCGTTGGGAGCTCGACCGTCTACTTCAAACTCCTCATCAAGCAAAGTACTCTCGGACGGTTCCGGTTCTCTTTCTGCCTCATATTCAGATCCGGAATCCTCACCCTCTGGATTAATTGGAAGAACCTCGGGATTGTGGTGCTCATACACCTCGGGATCCGTCTCTGTATCAGATCTTGAAGGGGAATGGTTATCCAACATTATTGTTTAGGCGAGTAAACATGAGAAATAAGAATATAATTATCCGTCCCCCCGTGTGTGCAAGTGCCAGTGTTTGCTTGTGCGTGCATTAAAGAAAAGTACGAAGATCAACAAAATCATTGAGATATTGGTCGATTGCTCGCTGATAGGTTATGCAGTTGTTTAGTCCAGAAAGTCCATCTTGAAGGCTCTAACCTAACTGTTCAATGTATTGCAGTTACGATGCGTTGTTTAAATTCATATGTGTTTCGGATCGTCAACTAAGTCAGCTCGCTGGAATCTTGGAGATCGGATCAAGATAAAAGGCTTTTCCATGGGGTCGGATCGTTTCGCAGAGATCGGATCGCTAGTGAGCTGAATCAGCAATGAAATGTTGACTCGTGGGCTGAGCACTGCGATCCATCGGCTTGTGATAAGAGCGCCTCGATCCGCTCCTACTCACATCCCCACGAGCCAACACTCCTCGACCCGATCCGAAGCCTCTCCCATGAACCGACCTGACACCCTCCTTCTCCCTCCTTCTTCCTCCTCTTTCCTCCTCTTTGCTCACGAACTCAGACAGCAAAACCCATGGAGCCTCATCAGCCTCCAAGACCTTGAATACCACAAAACTCCGCCTTTCTCTCCTTTCAAGTCCGTAAAAACTCAAAGAAGAATAAGGGTGAAAGTACATGAAAGTATTTTTTATATGATTACCTTTTTTAAGTTAGGAGATGGGTGGGTTTTTGAAAACTGAGGTTAGGGTTTCAATAGGAAGGGCGGCTGCGGCGGAAAGAAGAAGAAAGGGAAATGAAGGGGGAGGCCCGGCTTATATAGACCAAACCATGACCGTTAGTATTCTAGTTTTTGTCCCATTCAGACCGTGGAGACAAGTGGGCCACCGACTTGAGCCCAACGAAGGAGAGGGAGGGCGCTCCCTCACGCGGCTCGTGACTGAAGCAAACAGGCCCATCGCGTTTCGCAAGGAAAGCCCATATAATCACCAACTCGAAACGAGTATCTCGTCCCACGGACCGTGGGGTCTCTCGGCGATCCGACTCAACGAATGATTGTTGGAATAAAAATTCAGGAATACTTGTGAAGAATCTAAAAGGTTTACCTGCCAATTTTTACAATGGAGCCCTCCAAAAACTCCAGAGATGAGAATTATCCAAGGGATAAAAAAAATGTCTGAAGATCGACTGGATATTTATACTTACTAAGAGATATGGCTCTTTTAAGCTGTACGACATTCCAGATGGACACGACATTTGATTGGCACTGCTTCGTGAAAAGATAAGTCTGTAGTTTCGAAGCATGTTCCATCCTCGATAAAACATACTTCGAGAGGGCAAAATGTTGGCTAGCTTTTTGACCAAGCCACCAAGGTCCACACACGAGGCAGACATGGTGCTTCATCCCTTTGATCCGTGAAGTCTCGATCGCGATCGCTCCATCCATATCGGTTCGCTATGTCTCCTCCAGCTCGCGATCGCCCCCTGTAGCCTCGATCCGACCCACTCCTGTCCTTACGATCCGATTCGTTCCCAGAAGCCAAGCTGAGGTTTATGACCCAGTCATTCACGATCCACAAACATCGGATCCAGTGACACCTGTCCATAACTGTCATATTGACCAATTCTCCATCAAGCCACGAACCAGTCTGAGATTCTCGAGATTTGTGCCACGTATGACCGCGATCCGCCTAAAGAAATCAGCTATAAATAGCCCAGAACTTGGCATTTTGGGGGATCTTTTGGCAGTATTGAGTATTGATTCCACCATTACTGTCATACCACTATTTCTTATCAGTTTTACTTCGAGATTACTGAGAGAAATCATAATTGTAAGAGTGAGTTTGAGAGAAATCATTGATTGTACTAGCATTCAAAGTATAATCAATCGCATATAAAGTGGACGTAGGCTCGTTAACGCCGAACCATTATAAACCTTGTGTGTTCTCTGCTTTTTCCTCATTTTTCAGTTATAATTCTCTACGAATCACAACAATTTGGGTGTTAGAGCCAAATTTTGATCTAACACTATACTTTGAGTATTTTATATTTTATCCATTCCGCTATAAGATATTTTCTGAGCTCTGACATATATTGTGTCTCTTTCTTTTCTGCAGGATACTAGAGAAAACCAATCCGGGTTTCGAAAGATTGAAATTTTGAAGAAGAAAAATCGATCTATTGGAATTCGTGTTGTTACATCTGGTATCAGAGCTTAGATTTAAGATTCCTATATAGATAGATAGTGAACTTTTTTGTATTTTTTTTAAAATATAAATGTATTATATATATACCCAGATCCATAGAGGAACCCACTAAATAGAAAGAGTCTAACATGGTAAGAAATGGGATGTTTGTTTTTTACACTAAAGGAATGAATATGGAAATTTGAGACCCTTAGGTAATTTGGATGGAAAGTGTACAATGTACTTTGTATGGAAGGAAAGTGGATCCCATATGATTAGTATTTTGGGTTAGTGGGCTTGAAAACCTTATAGATCAGAAAAAGGTTAAAAAGAGAAAAATGGATTAGGAATATATATATTTGAGAGAACTGACCTTAGGGAGTGTCTAGGAAAGCCTAGAAAAATTGGAAACTCGCTTTGAGTCTAACCACATCGTTAACTTTTACGAACTTGAAATTGTAAAATTTTTGGTAAAACCGTTTATGGTGTTTTCAAGTTTTTAGTCTTAAAAGTTATAGTTTTAAATATGTAAAGTATACACATTGAGTTTTAAAGTAAAACGGGGTATATTTTATAAATAGTGATTTCTTACGAAAATTTTGTCTAAAGAAAATTCTCTCACTAAAGGTGCATATTATGGAGCATGTATAGCTCACTAGTTTTCTTGTTAAATTTCATACAAGAATTTTTAATAAAGAAAGTTTTGAAATCTCTATTCTTCTAACAATCATTTTTGATAAATTGTTTGAATAAGAGAATTCTGTTGGGCGGACAAAATAAGTTGTAGAAATAAAGAATAGAGTGGATGTTTGCACCTTGTAGTAAGAGACTGAACTGACCATATAGGCAAGAACAAGTTATAAACCCGATTGAGAAATAGTTGTCGTTATCTACTCCGGTTTTCTGATTTGAAAAAAAAATGATTTACATTTTTTTTGACATGTTTTGATTTGGCAAAAGTAAGTTTTCATGAGGAAAATAAAGTTTTGACACTTTTAATTTTTGGGAAGAAAAATTTAAATGAAAAGGCCAAACCGTGTTTTAAAAAGTATGGAGTAGGTAAAGATTAGTGCCTAGGAAAGATGGGAAAAGTTTTGAGGCTATAAAGTAAATAGCGAGAATTATCTTGGAAAAATGGTAAGTTCCCGTAAAATGCATAAGCATTGAATAGCCTAGGGTGTTGCTTGAAATAATTGTTGGTACACGGCTAGGACTGGTGGTGACTACTAGATAGTAAAGGGCAAGTAAGTGTTTAGATCATGTTGCTAATTTTCATGTTAGGGGTAAAACCCATTACTACATTTTTGTTGGGATTGTTTCGTTATTTTTGTTGTTGTTGGGTAGTTAGGTAACACCTAAAACCGTCCTGGATCCCATAGTTTGGACTTTTCTGTCTGAGGGGGGACATAGTCCCGGAATTCTTGGCCCTTGGTAGTAGTTATGTAGTGTGTTTGTTCTCCAGTTTTAGTTGAAAGACTTGAAGGCTTATTTGAAAACTAAACCTAGATCAGATAATTAAATAAGCTAAGAAAAGAGAAATGGAGCAACTAAAAAGGAAACAGCAAATTCAGTAAAGCAATAAACATGATAAGTTATGAGAAAAAAATGGATAAGAGTAAAATTTTCCAAGATAAGATGAAAAAGAAATTTTGTAACAAAGAAAATTTTGTTATGTGGGCTATGCTTAGATAGGAAAATAGGGAATCTTTATAAATAATTTCATAAAATCCAAGTACGGTTGGAAAAGGGCACATAAAAAGAAAAATGGAAGATGCGAAATTTTCAGTTTTCCACCTTTTTGTAACATAAGAAATCAAATTTAGAAAATTAGATTTTTCCGAAATTCGAAAAATAAAGTTGGTTGGTAGGATTGTGGATGCAGCAATTGGATGAATTACGCTGTTACTCAGTAAGAGTGTGGGAAAATTTGGATGAAAAAGCATTTTTGATTTTAAAAATATTGCATTCATGTAGAACTGCCAGTATATTTAGGATGTGAGCATCAAGTTTTTTTATAAAAGGATTTTTGAAAAATTTGCATACACATAGGAGGTACCTCTTGGGCATACATGTATTATTGTTATGTTGTATTTCACCTTGCACAAGTGCACGATGTTGCAAAAATTGGATGCACAATGATGGATGGATATTATGCGAGTGGTTAATTGATTTTACCCTTATCAAATTTCGGGGACGAAATTTCCTAAAGTTGGGACAATGTAACACCCTGCATTTTTAAGATAATAAAATAAGAATAACTTAATTAAATAATGAGTATCAAGTAAAACGAACTGCTCCATTGCGTCCATCTCGAAATTCTGGTCTAAATAGGCACCTAGTTCGCGTAAAACGGATAACGTATGAGGAAGTTATGATCGTTACAAGTTTGTGTGTGTGTGTGTATATATAAGGAACTCATATGGATATATATATATATATATATATCTACATATTAAAAATTAGTCCAGAAATCAAAATTCATGAGCGGGAAAGTCTGGAGGGAAAATAGGCAGTTGGGGGTCGACCTAGGGGTCGACCCACCAACAGGGGGGTCGACCCATGGTTAGACCCCCCCCCCCCCCCAAGGGGGATCGACCGCACCGCGGATCTGGAACCTTCTCCTGACGTGGTCGGTTCTGATATTTTTATTTTAAATATGAAGGACCAAGACTCTCCGAAACACCTATAAATAAGTCTGTAGAGAGAATGCTAAGCCTCATATTTCTGAGGATACGCGAAGGCTCTGCCACTCTTCCTTCTTCTCAAATCTATTCAGAAAATTAAGATTATTAGTTTTGGAAAAATTCTGAATCCATATTTGAAGAAAAGGAACGAATATTTGTTAGTAGGTGTTCAGATCTCATATCGAAGTAAGGTAACTTTCTGGATCCGATCTATTCAATTTTCCTCCTCTTTCTTTTCCTTTCTATTTTAGTAAAAATAGTGAATCCATGGTTGTTAGGTTCTGAATCCAATTAGGGGAAATCCATGGAAGATTAAATCTGGACCAGATCCAGAATTTGGAAAGCGTCTAAGGTGAGTGGATTTAAGCTATAGCATTTTAGATAATAATATGTTATCGTTTAAAGCATTGCCCGTTATTATATGTGAATTTGCCAGAATAATTGAGAATTACATTTATAACAAGTTGAGATGTTAATGTGAATAATTCATATGTTGAATCCGTTAAAGAGTTAGAATTATTACATGTTGAAAAACAAACTTGTCATAATATGGGTAATGACTACCATTGTTATAATTACATGATTCACTTGTGGCATATTATTGAGTAAATGACATGTTAACCTATTAGATTTGAACAATTACCCGATTAAATGTTTACATGTCAAAATAGAATTAAACACATGTTAAAAAGGACATGCACCATAATATAGGCATAATTTGATAAAATGCAAATTAGATTACAGTAAAAATGATAACATGCCTAAAATTTACATTAAATAAGAAACTGTAACGCACTTAGACATGAGGTTAGATTACGCTTGTGGTAGAAGTCTGCCCGGAACCGCCCGGTGTATCCAGCATCCACAAGTGGTAAATCTAATGTGAATGGCTTAAGTGCATAAATAAAACATGTAATGGTGCTAGGACATGAGGTTAAGTCAACTTGTGGTAGAAGTGTGTCAGGACCCACCCGGCAAATCCAGCATCCACAAGTGTAGGCTTAATGTGAGAGGTCTAGTGCATGTATATATGTATATATAAATATATACATATATATATATACACACATATATATACCTATATATGAATAAATGGCAATGATAGTATTTAAATGTATAACTCAGAAAATAAGAAAATAAGGGATGTAATGGACTGAGTTAGTGCGATACGAAGGAAAACTGATGTATTTCCCTAAATGACCTAATTCTGATAACGTGGTCGCAAGTAAGCCACATTAAATAAAGAAAGAAGAAGGAAAGAAATTACTTGCCACCATAGATTTAGATGGGAATACATTATGAAAATAAATCACTGATTCCTTCTATAAATCAAACTGATAAGGTGCATGAAGTGTTTTCCTTAATAAAATAAGGAACGTATATTATAGTGAATGAAGAATAATGGGTTACAGCAGTAAATGGTTTAAACGAGGAATGATAATAAACTATTATATGTAAATTACATTAATAAGAATGTTGTATAATAGGTAGACTTGTCCTAGGGAGAAGTGAATATTATAACTTAGGTTATAATAAACTAGTAAGGAAATGGGATAACTGGTGAAATGAGATAAGGGACACTTAATTGTACATTAAGTAATCAGTAAATGGGGAAAACCTGAAACCAGTTGAGAAAAGGGGGAAATTTATGAAATATAATAAGTTGTACTTAATTATAAATTAAGTAATCTATAAACTTGGAAGTCTGAAACCCGCTGATAAGAATAACATGTTTAGATTTGTCCTAGGGACCAGAGGAAATTATAACATAGGTTATGATAAATGTTAGAGAAACTTATTAATGGGCCTTAGTTAAGAGAACTAATTTAATAAGTAAACAACAATAAGTTGTAGTAACGGTGTAAAATGGAATTATGATTAAATGAGAAAGAATGAGGAAGACTTATGAAATAAGTTATATTAAATCATAAATAATGGCTGACTTGTTAAACAAGAAAACATGTGAATTGGGATATACTTAATGACATATTAAGTAGAACATGTTATCATAACGATGAAATCAAACAAGAATATAAAAGGGATTGTGGATTACAAATCTTGGGCCACAATTTGGAGAATAACATGTTGTGGGCTTATTAATAAACTAAAATGGGTTAAGTTTATAATAGAAATTAATAAGCAAGAGGAACTTGGTAACTTGATTAAAATTCAATATGAATGGGAATAACCAAGTTAAATGGAAAACTAATGAGGTAAGGCAAGCATGTAAAAGAATGTTTAAACATAAGGTCTAACAACATATTAAAGTAAGGCGCTTGGACCAGTCTGTACGTTTGAGGATGAATAACCCAATGGGGTAGATCAGTTTTATGATATGAGGCACAAGAGGAGCTGCACGTTCATCTAATTATTTTGTTGGCTCTGAAGGACTGGAAGGGGAAGCACACGGCTTCCTGAGATACGTAAGGTGCTCCTGGTAGTCCTCTGTGTGGTGGCAGATGTTTAGGCTGTGCGCGCAGAGGTTGGGTCTGCGCATAACTACCAGGTGGGTAGGCCTTGACTATGAAATTAGCTTTGCAATCAGAATGCTATGACGTGTGACTCCAGGGTGATTTGGAGTTCGCCTCAATGGGGAGGCATAGGGTGATGACCAACAAAGATAGTAGATCGTCGGATATCCATCATCGGCAGCCAGTGGGATGCGATAAGACTAGAGCTAAAACCAATAGACCATTCACCTTTCACTATAGAGGTACAGTGGTTGAGGGAAGACACCAGCTGGATGTTTAGATTATTTGTTAGGGGCCAGTCGTTTAGCACTTGTAGTCTTTATTGGTTGAGGGAGGGACCGAGGTGGGGCCATAACAACCATGAAAACATACCCTAGGAATATCTGTATATAGAGGCTCTTAAAGACGGGCCTGTGCAGATATGGAAAAGCTCCCGACCGAGTTATGTGTTTCTTGTATCACCCTGCCATGGAACTCGGTACATATTAAAGGACGTGCGGTTGAGGCATCGAGTTACAATTAACGGTACATACGTAGGACATTCTAGATACATGCATGTCGGCTCTGGGTGGTGTATTGTAGACTTGAGGGCATTATTCCAGTTTGGAATCTGATTCGATCAAAGGTGGCAGTTCGTACGCTTATGTAGCATAGTAATGACAGATATATGCGGATTGCAACATTGTTATTTAGAGACTCATACGTCACTCCGGCATAGGATGAAGGACTGCGTACATTTCGGTGGTATTATGGTGGAGACCGTGCGAGTGGGGTACCATGGGGAGTACCTTAATATTGGGGGTAACTACGTGTATATTGTATTAGGTTAATCCACTGGGAAGTAAATGGGTACGACTGTGTGTAAACCTTGAGTGTTGTTAACCCAAGTAACCTAATAAATAAGAAAATGTGATTGAACGGTATATGTAGTGTTGTCCAAAGTGTATAATTTAAATCCAGTCACTAAAACTTGTATTCTAACCCCCTCCTCATAACATACTCGTAGGTTAGATTTTTGGTAGAGACATGATAACTTTGGAGACTGGCTAAGCTGTATTATTAATACGGCAAGGCTATACTTTGAGTATATTATATTTTATCCATTCCATTATGAGATATTTTCTGAGCTCTGACATATTTTATGTCTCTGTCTTTTCTGCAGGATACCAGAGCAAACCAATCCGGGTTTCGATAGATTGGAATTTTGAAAAAAAATCGGTCTATCGGAATACGAGTTGTTACATAAAGGAAATTTTACAATGACCTCGGAATTCGACGAAACCTTTTCCATCGTGTCCGGATTATCGTTTTTTGCTAGGATTTAAATTTTCATCCCAATCGGAAGTCGTTTGTAGGTGTTTCTATGTATTACTTCATGTTGAAGTTTTGATAATATTATTATATTAATATGGGTACACTATATATACCCCTTAATGGAGTCAAACCCTAGTTCTTGTCGTGAAAACCAATTCTGTGGTCAATTTTTTAAAACCTCCGCCTCTATTTAAATTGAATGGAAAATACGATTCGAATTTATTCCCATTCGATCTCCATTCCCATTGATATATTCGTAATTCTTCCAACTACTAAAACCTTCAGCACTTCAAGCTCTTGCTGTCGACCGGTGGAGATGGGGACATGACTTTTTTTTAGCTGGAATTGGGTCTTAGAAGGCTAGCGGTTTGTGGCAAATACGGGATAGACGATGGCATTGAGTGGCACAAAGCTGAGGGCGGAGGACTTACAGGTGAAGGTGCATGTTTTGGTGCACTCAGATCTAGGTCCGGCGGACTTTGGGGAGGTGTGGTGGTGTATGTTTGGTAGAGATTGTGGGTATCAGGAAGAAATGAAGAAACGTGGGTTCGAAATAGGAAAGTATTGAGAACGAAGCGTTGTGTTGGGCAGAAGAAATCGGGCCAGTGGTCTCAAAATAATGTAATACGTCGGCCCTTATATATATTAAATGTAATTACGTTAGACTAAAACCTAATTGGTAATTAATTATTTTAATAATTAAAATCGTATAGATTAATATGATAAATCATTTCATGTGCAAATAGATGGAAGTCGAGAAAACGGAAGAAGGTATTGTGTGAAAAAGAAACAATTTGGATCGACCTGGGTAAAACAATTTTGTCGGCCTATATTTCCGAATGACCGAAGTTTAGGATCGGCACCGTAAATAAAGTAATTAATTTAAAATTTTATTTAATTATTAAGGCATAATTTTTATAATTAAATATGTATTAATTTAAGGCATGAATTTGATGCACGTGTACTGGTTTGGTATTGCTTAGCGAACGTACATGGAGAGAGCTGAAGTCGACTATTTTATTTTGTAACTAAAACGTAATTAGCTTTATTAAACCGTGATTAAGAAATTAATGAATTTAATTATACACCGTTAAACTAAAATATTAATAACTTTTATTTGCATGGTCCAAATCAAACGAAACAAGTTGCAACAAGATCGTACTTCCAAGCAGGACACCATGGAATATAACCGGACGTGATTGGAATCAACCAGAATTTTTAGTTGAATTAAACATTTATTTAATTTAACTGAAATAGAACCGTTTCAACAACTAATTAAATCAAAGTGAGCTAAACTCACTCATTTCTTCCCACTAATATTTTATAATTGTATGCTATGATTGCTAATAATTGACTGTTTGTTTAATATATATTCATATATTGATTGAACCGATGAAATTAAACATTGTCTAATTTCAGTGAAAAACCAAATCGTTATTTTAACAATCAGAACTGATTGAGGTAACTTACCTTGTTGGTCACGTTTATCAAATAAACGTGTTTGAGTAAATGAATTGTTTGAATTTTTATTGTTGTGTTAAATTATTTTTATTGACTATTATAGAAATTATTAGTTTAAAATTTGATAATTCTTATTGAATGATTTTACTTGAGGTAACGTATTTGGATGAAGGGAAAACAGGTTGGAGTGATCCAACTGGATTCCTCACCAGTAGTTGTAAAATTTTATTATATTATTACATATATGTTGAGATAATTAATTTGTGATGCAGAGATTGACAGGCTTGGGGATTCCAATAGGATTCTTCACTAATATTGATAATGTTAACCAATATGATTTGTTGTGTTCATTTGGACGTGAAATTGGTTTATATTTCACGGTTTGGTACTTTAGCAGATATTTACCTCTTTAGTACTGATGGTAAAAGGAAAGATTTTTAAATCGATATTAAATCGAGTGTGAACGTTTTCAAAGTTATATTTATATATTTGAAACACTATGTTTATGTTAAAAACAAACGTCGAAGTTTATTTACTTTTTTTATAATTATTTTAATTATAAATTAATGGAAATTTTAAGATATTAATAAATAAATAGATAAGCGGTATAAACTAAATGGGAATGTTAAAATGATTGTGAAAAAGGGATTAAGCGGCGTAAATAGAATTTTAAGAGATTTTAAAATGTTGAAATGGACTAATGTAACTAGAAGTTTACAAGAATTGATTTTAAAAGGAATTGAAAAGTGACTTTTCGTAGTTAATAAACATTTTTACAAACATTGTTTTTAAATATATGAAATGTGGTTAAATGGGTTTTCATGAATGAGATAAGCGAATAAATGGTATTGAAAATAGAATATGAATATTTGACGTAAATTAGGATGAGACAAATGTCTAATAAATGGGATTTTAAGGCAAGATTGCCAAAAATAGTTATAGATGGAAATTCATATAAACTGAGTTATATGGACAGAGTTGTGGAATAATTTTATAAAATAAAGGAATTTGTCAAACTTAGTTAAATATTGATGAACGGTTAAGATATTTATATGAATGTTCAAGATATTTATAAAAAAATGGCCAAGTTATTTATAAATAAAATGGTTAAGGATTTTATAAATTAAATGGATGGTTAAGGATTTTTGTAAATGGAAAATTTAGGATTTTGTAAAGTAAAGGACGAAGTTTTTTTTTTGAAATGGAATATGTAATATTTTTTGCAGAGGTTAATTTAAATTATTTTAGTTAATTTTATGAAATGATATTTAAAATAAAATTGGAAATGATTGTGAGATTATAAAGAAATATAATTGTTTTAAAAGTGGTAAAAAGGGATAATAATGTGTTTTTCTAGGAAATTGGAACTTGTCATATGTTGGTTGAGTTGACTAATTTTCGAGGTGTCAATCTGATGTGTGTTTCAGCCTTCGGGGTTGGTACCGAGAGATTTATTCACTTGCAAATTTACAATGAGGAGTCAATGAGTAGAACTGGAATGATAGTTGAATATTCTTATATTAAATAAGAAAAGGGAAATATTTTCCAAAATAAAAGTTTTAAATATTTAATTAATGACTGGTTAATTAAAGAGGCTAAATGTTGCTGGGTATCGAATCAGTGAATTCATTTTATTTTTATGGATGTTTTGATAGTTAAATAACCGACTATCAGATACGGTCTATACGATTTTGGTACAGACAGACCGTGATAGAATTTATATTCGAAACCCATTCTGAACCAATGAATATGTAAACGTGGAAGATGCTGATTGAAGATGGAGCATTTGAAGACCGTTGATCTTTATGAGCAGAAGAACTATTTGTTAAATTTCTCTGGTTTAGCCGCCAGAGATATTTTGGCAGTGATTCTGTCGTGATTGAAATCTTTGGATTTCAAGGACTGCTCGCTACTGATTCATAGGGTGATACATAGGATGCGGTAGGTGGGTGCCTTTGATTCATCTTGTTCATGGATGACTTGTATGGACGGATGTCTGACAGATTATTTCCAAAGGGATTGCGTACGTTGATTTATTCAAACGTACCATAGTTGATGGCGAAGAAAGGCCTTTCTCTTAGCCAAATAACTAGAGTATATTTATGGACGTCAATTTGTGATTTTCTGGCGGATCTGACAATGTGGCAATCAAAGTGAATGGTGGCCAGATGTTATGAAAGAAGATTTATAGCTTCTAGCCACACAATCGGGAAATGGTATAAAATTGGGTAGGTCGCATGGCTATATGGGTTGCTCCCATTAGGGTGTATTTTCACCATCTAGAGAATATACACATTTGTTCTTCTTTTTGCTTATGTATCTCCCGGGAAGGGTTACGTTGGATCCAACAGTAAGGTGACAACATATTCAGAACATTCAAGAAAAGTGAATGGTCGATCATGTTTAGCCTGGGTTGCAAGACGTTCCAGTTGAACCCGGTGTATTCCTCTCAAGAGATACATTATCAGAAGGTGGTCCCAAACCTTGCCATAGTTGGAAATCCATTCTCCAATAAGGGCCCATGGTTTTTTATTGTATACTATAAATGTAGAGCGTAAGATGCAAGTGTTCTGCTAGGTTGTTATTTATTTATGTTTAGACATTATTATAATATCAAAAAAGATACGATTTCAAATTGTTTTGGGTTATCGTAAGGTAAAACCATTCGTGTTTATGTGTGTGTTGGCTAGCTTTTAGAGCAAGCCACCAAGATTCAAATAGAAATCTAGTACAAAGTCTTGCTCGTGAAGCTGCCTCGACCCGATCGCGATCGCCCCCTGCTCTCCACGATCCCATTCGTCCATACCAGGTCGACCCGATCCAATCCCAGAAGCATAGTCATGGAGAGCTGGACCAAGTCTACCACGATCCGAGAAGGAAGGGTCTCACGACACCTGTCCATAACGGCCATATTGACTATATCTCCATCAAGCCACGAACCAGTCTGAGATTTTCGGGATTTGTGCCACGTATGACCGCGATCCTCCTGCAGATATCACTTATGAATAGCCCAGAACTTGGCATTTTTGTGGATCTTTTGGCAATTCAGAGCTTTGATTCCACCATTATCATATCTCCATTATTTCTACTCAGGGTTATCTTGAATTTACTGAGTGAATCAGCATTGTAAAAGTGAGGTTGAGAGATAAATCATTGGTTGTACTTGAATCTTAAGTATAATCATTGATATAAAGTGGACATAGGCTCATTAACGCCGAACCACTATAAACCTTGTGTCTTTTCTGCTTTTTCTTGCATTTTTTCTGATATTTATCTCCCCAAATTAGAATAATTTGGGTGTTAGAACCAATTTTGGATCTAACATTTTTGTGCTTTCACTGAGAACCGAAGTCTCAGCATATTGGATTGTAGTTCTATTTTTTGGATAGTCAAGTCCGAAGAAAACAGTCCAAAACTCCACTGTTTCGATTTTTGAAGATTTCAGTAAAGCTCAGATATCATGGCTGGAAAGAAGTCTAAGGAAGTACAAGCTTCGCAGGCGAATGAAGCTGCAAACGAAGCATAGAAGAAAGCGTGCACGAGCAGGTTGAAGAAGTGCTCTCGGATCGTGGTAATGTAGGGGCGATCTGATCTGGTGATGGTGTAACGAACCAAACAGTTGAAGGAGTTACTACCCGATCGTAAGACCACGCCGCGATCCCTCCTGCACCTATCACCACGAACCGACGTCAAGGGGGTACCACGAGCCACCAGCTTAGGAGGACCAAGATCTGAGCTGACAATCAGACTACTACCCGACATGGGAAGGAAACTATGGTTCGTTCCGCTCGTGCTGGTACTTCTGCTCAACACGGTTCGAGTTCCTTGCGTATAAGAGAAGATGAAGATGACTAGTTCGACCCTTCTGCTCCAGTTACCGAAGGACATCTGACTTGGACACTTGAAGCATTGGACAGGCAAACTGACTAATTGGCCGCTCAAAGGCAGGAGAGCTCGTTGCTGCGTCAGAATATTACTGCCTTGGGCCGACGAATTAACGGTATTCAAAGGCAGGTTTCGCCACCTCCAGCTCACCCTTTATCCCCGAAACATACATCCTCGTCTGAAGAACCTCGAAGAAATCGGCAATGGCCTCCCTTGGAAAGGGATGAGAATATAAAAGTGCTTAATCAGGAAACCAATAACCGTAACTTAAATGAGCCCATCATGCTGCTTAGGAATGGAGGCGTTATTGATCCTGCTCAGAATCGATCTGTTCCTCCTGCTCATCGTGCGACTGATTGCGGCAATAGGGGCAAGGGAGTTCTGTCCAAGACCCAGACCTTGCAGCAGCACGTCAAAGAAATGCTGGAGGGGCTCGCCGGGCAAGAAGTGCTGATCTCGAATCCACTTTGACCCATGTGGATGTCGAAGCCATGATCAGGAAAATGATGGTGGAAAGTCGCGGACAAAGAACCGAAGATTGGAGTATAGGCCGTAGTCATTCGCCTTTTACAGATGATATTTTAGAGATTCGATTCCCGAGGAAATTTAACATGCCATCTATGAACCGTTATGCGGGAAAGGATGATCAAGTTCAGCACCGGATGAGATATTCATAATATGTGAATGCAGCTAAACAGCATTTTGAAGTGGGGGAATGTAGCAACCCCGAGGATAATGCTCCGATTAAGCAACAAAAGACGATGTCTGATGACGTCATATTTCGCGAGCGAGAGAGTATTGGCGTTCACTCCCCAACTGAAGACCCATTAGTGATCATCGTCACCATCGGTCGAGCTATAGTTCATAAATTTTTAGTGGATAACGGGAGTTCGGTCCACATTCTGTTCAAGAAAACATTCGACCAAATGAAACTCGAGCCAAAGGATTTGAAACCATGCAAGGGTTGGATACGTGGATTTAATGGGGCCTCGACCGCTCCAATGGGATACGTGGAATTGTCAGTAACCCCTGGGGAAGGAGAACGCCAGAGAGTGAGAATTCTCCCCTTTGTAGTCCTGGACATTGAGTCGCCATACAATGCCTTTTTGGGCTGGCCAGCCCTAGCCCAAATTAGGGCCTGCATTGCACCCTGGTGCCTGTTGTTGAAGTTCCCGACGGATGCCGGCATAGGCATAGTCAGAGGAGATCAAGTTATTGCACGAGCATGCTACATTGCAGAGTTAAAATTGCTCCGCAAAGGGAAAGATGTAGAAACAAAAGGTGGTTCTTCCCCTCCGAGGGAGGAATCGTATAGCAACTAAAGAAAATACCTCCGGGAGGGTCGCCCAGAGAGTTGCTCGAGGACATAGATCCCAGAGAGGATGAAGAGCCTGGGGGCAGAATGGCGACTCCCAATGAAGTGACTGTGCATGTACCAATCGATGATAGTGACACAGAGAAGGACCTGAAGATTGGATCCTAGTTGGATCCTGTTTGAGCCAAAGAATTAACAAATTTCCTGAAAGCTAACTTGGTTGTATTCGCCTGGACCCATGCGGACATGTGTGAAATATCTC
The DNA here is from genome assembly GCA_030737875.1 of Allium sativum. Taxonomy (NCBI): domain Eukaryota; kingdom Viridiplantae; phylum Streptophyta; class Magnoliopsida; order Asparagales; family Amaryllidaceae; genus Allium; species Allium sativum. The sequence goes on from CM060913.1 coordinate 966,350,219, forward strand.
CCTCGATTATGAGTCATTCGTTAAGCATCAACCCAAAACATCCTCCTGTCAAACAGAAAAGGCGAATGCTTGGCCCAGAGAGGTCTACCGCCTTGAAGGAAGAAGTCGAAAAGCTGAGGAGTAATGGATTTATTAAAGATTCAACATACCCTGACTGGATTTCAAACCCGGTTTTGGTAAAAAAAGTTCAATGGAAAGTGGCGTACATGCATCAATTTCTCAGATCTAAACAAAGCCTGCCCAAAGGACAACTTTTCGTTACCTCGAATCGATCAGTTGGTAGATTCAACCGCGGGTCATGAACTTCTTTCTTTTATGGATGCATACTCAGGGTACAATCAAATCCTCATGCACGTCCCAGACCAAGAGCATACCAGCTTCATTACAGATTTGGGATTATACTGCTATGTGGTGATGCCTTTCGGTTTGAAGAATGTCGGTGCTACATATCAGCGATTGGTGAATAGAATGTTCTACAACCAAATCAGGAAAACGATGGAAGTATACGTTGACGACATGTTGGTAAAGTCCAAACAATCATCCGACCATACTACTGATTTGGTAGAGATGTTTGGGATTCTCCGGAAATATGGGATGAAACTGAATCCTTTGAAATGTTCATTTGGGGTAGCATCTGGAAAATTCCTAGGATTCATCGTCAGCTCGCGTGGAATCAAAATCAATCCAGATCAAATTACAGAAATCCGGAATATCCAAGAACCAAAGCAGATTAAGGATGTCCAAAGCCTCGCTGGAAAGGTGGCGGCGCTGAGTAGGTTCATCTCCAAAGCTACAGATAAATGCATCCCGTTTTTCGAGATGATAAAGCGAGGCAAGCACAACTTTAAATGGACTCCCGATTGTATAGAAGCATTCTAGAATCTGTTGAACCATCTGGAAAGACCCCCAATACTATCTAAGCCTGTGGATCATGAGGATTTATTTGTTTACTTGGCAGTGTCATCTCACGCAATCAGTTTGGCTTTGGTAAGAGAAGAGGATAAGGTACAAAGACCGGTGTACTATGTGAGTAAGAAATTGGCGGCCGTAGAACGGAATTATCCAAAAATAGTAAAGCTGGCGTATAGCTTACTAATTGCATCTAGAAAACTTTGCCACTACTTCCAGGCTCGTCCCATTACTGTGTACACCGATCACCCACTAAAGCAAGTTCTGCAAAGGCCCGAAGCATCAGGAAGGTTGCTCAAATGGAACATTGAGTTGAGTCAATTCGACCTGAACTTCCAACCCCGAAGGTCGATAAGAGGGCAAGCACTTGCAGATTTTATAGCAAAGTTCACCATCCCAGAAGATGATGTAGTAACCAAAGAGGATGATCCTCCAAAGCTACTCCTCGACCCTAATGCCTGGAAACTATACACTGATGGAGCTAAAAATGACAGATGATATGGCGCCGGAGTGGTTCTCGAAACTCCAGAGAAACGTTTAATATATTACACTCTTAGACTGGAGTTCCATGCCACTAATAACGACTCCTAGTACAAAGCTCTAATTGCCGAGCTGGAACTCACAAAGGAATTGGATATCACAAAGCTAGACATCTTTAGCGATTCCAAGATAGTCGTAAACCAGGTCACTGGAAAGTTTCAGGCTAAGAGTCCAAGGCTGATATCATACTTGGAAAAAGTGAAGAAGTTGCTGGATGGTTTTGACCACCACAGGATATCTCATATTCCCTGAACGGAGAATCAAAAGGCAGACAAGTTAGCGAAAATGGCTAGTTCAGATAATCCTCAAGATACGGAGTTGGTCCCAATTGAAGTACTACAGTCTCCTAGCATAGATCAGATGGAAGTTGATCTGGTACTAGAGATTGAACCTGAGAGGGAGTCATGGATGACTCCTTTAAAGAAGTTTTTGATAAATTGAACGCTTTCGACGAAGAAAAGTGAGAGGCGTGCAGTTATACGAAAAGTATCCCGATATGTGTTGCAAGGCAATGTCCTATACAGACAAGGTTTCTCGATGCCCCTCCTCCGGTGTATCGCCCATGATGACATCAAGTGTGTGCTGAAAGAGGTCCACGAAGGCGAATGTGGCGATCACACTGGAGGGCAAATGCTGTCGAAGAAGATATTGCGGTATGGCTATTTTTGGCCTACCATAAACAAGGATGCAGCCAAGTATGCACGACGTTGTTACGCTTGTCAGAAAATTTCCAAGATACCCAAGGCGCCACCTAGCCAGTTGAAGACAATGATAAGCCCGTGGCCTTTTTTTATGTGGGGGATTGACATTATTGGGAGCCGTCCCATAGAAAAGGGTGGAGCAAAGTTCGCTATTGTGGCCGTGGATTATTTCACTAAATGGGTAGAAGCAGAGCCTTTGACCACGATCACAACCAAGCAAGTGATCAATTTTGTTGTCAAAAACATTATATGTCGGTTTGGGATTCCAAAAGTCGTCATTACCGATAATGGGACCCAATTCGACAGTACCGAGTTTCGAGATTTCTGTCAGAAGTATCATATCGAGAAAAGATACACTCTGTGGCACATCCGCAATCGAACGGACAAGTCGAAGCGGCAAACAAGGTGATTAAATCCATTCTAAAGAAAAGATTGAAGAGGGCCAAAGCCATGTGGGTTGATGAATTACCCTTGGCACTATGGGCCTATAGGACAACGTACAAGTCGACGACGGGTCACACCCCGTTTTCCCTTGCTTTTGGAGCTGAAGCGGTCATTCCGGTCGAGTTGAAAGTACCATCTCATCGAACCACTTATTATGATCCAATGACCAACAATGAACTGCTCCTTGAGTCTTTAGACATAGTTAAAAAAAGAGGGACGAACCCGATCTACGCGCCTTAAGGAACAAGCAACAAGTTGCTCGGTATTACAACAAGAAAGTCCGACCTCGAACCTTCAAACCCGGAGACTTGGTTCTGAAGCGCGTCTTTTCACCACCAGTACATATGGGCCCGAAATAAGAAGGACCATACTCCATTTTACGAAGGCTTGATAATGGAACCTTCAAGCTAGCAACCGTGGATGAAGATGAAATCCCCAGAGTGTGGAATGCCCAGCATTTGTGGCCTTATCTGACATGAAATTGTCAGTATTACTCTTTTGTTTTTAGGACCATGTAAGAAGGCTCGACTTGCCTAGAACAGTCTGGTTACTTGAACAAAAGATTATAAAGTGGATGTAGGTCATGATTCGACCGAACCACTATAAAAATATCGCGTGTCATTTACCTTTTCTGCACTGTTTCCTATATGCTCTTTTATTTTAATTAAAATAGATCATTACCATTTTGAGATTTGTTTTAAGCTAGGCAGCGATCACAATATACCTAATTCAAAACGCCATCTATCAGATCGGAAGACTAACGGTAACTAAAGCTCAAAAATGTGCGGCGAGGTAAATCACACTACTGCTTGCACTTTAACTCTCGAGATTAGGGAGAGAGTATAAAGGACGCAAAAATAATGTTCCCAAGGCGTTCAGGTGCACCGCGATAAAACCGCCTTGATAACGCTCTAACCCGCTGAAGGATCGGGAGAGTACAAAGGCGCAATAGACTTAGCGCCCCCAGAACTTCTGCCTCGCTAAAGGATCGGTCAGCAGACCAAGAATCGAGCTCGAACTCTAACCCGTTGAAGGATCGGGAGAGTATAAAGGTGCTAGAGACTTAGCACCACTCGAACTCTAACCCGCTGAAGGATAGAGAGAGTATAAAGGTGCTAGAGACTTAGCGCCACTCGAACTCTAACCTGCTGAAGGGTCGGGAGAGTATAAAGGTGCTAGAGACTTAGCACCACAAGAAATCTTACCCTGCTGAAGAATCAGGAGAGTATAAAGGCACAGTGACATATGCCACTCAAGGGCTCCCATCCCACCACACGAGTGGGGACAAGAATGAAAAAGGGGGCCCGAACCCCTCATTTCCGGGAATGGGGGGAAGCATATATATGACTCTAATCAATCCTCAATAGGCCCTGGCCAGGCACTATATTAATGATTGATTGGGGGCATGTGCATATGACACTTAGCATTCGTGAACACCACACGTTTACTTATTACACGAACTTTTCAATGATTATCATTCATGACTTCAGTATTTAGTTACGATTGTTTTGATTATGATTATTTTTAAATTTTGTGATTCAAGATAATAAACTCTGCAAATATGGTAAACTTGCAGGTACACAATGGTGTAATAGAAATAGATTTTCATTGACTAAAAGCAGGTTTACAAGAACAAGAAGCTAAACAAAAGTGAGGGTCACTCTCACAACTACATTTTTTGGCCAGTGGAAAACCTAAAAGCAAAAATATGAGCCAATAAGTGCATTCTATTTACGCTTGGGAGACGACTTTGACTTCTTTTCCTTCTTCTGTTTCTCCAACTCCTCTTTTTCAGCATCAGAGTGGTCACTCTTCTTCCTCTTTCTCTTATCAACAAGAGACTTCGGGGGAGAACTAGAAGGCTGGGAGCCAAGCTGAGTAGTTATTGATTTGGAAGAGAATCTTATAACCAACCCAGTTTTGGGGTCGACTTCAGAGATAGGGGCACATATACAGGGTCCTGTTCCCCCTTCTTAAGAACCAACTACTTTACTTTCCTAGCCTGCATGTCAGCCAAGGTTTCACTATCATCATTCTTGGCCTCATCTGTGATGACAACTTCATCTTCCTCATCTCCGTGACCACCATCTGTGTCTTGCAAAGCCGCAATAACCTCAGTGTCCACAGGAGCGCCTGTGCCAGATTCCGCAGGTGCTACGGTAACCTTCTCACTTTTTGTACCCTCGGTTTGCTTTGGAATCTCAGAAACTTCAACATCAGTGCCCGAGGGGACATCAACTTTCTCCGCCACTACCTTTTCCTCTGCATCTTTCTAGACCTGTTTGATACCTACACCATGAGAAGAAAATGTTAGTGAATCGAGAGAAGATGTAGCCATATCAGTTGTCGGTCCCGTGAGACGAAGACAAGCTACGACTGCTTTGATGATCCGTGAAGAGAATATGGAGATACCTTTAGCCGACGCATCGCCCAGATTTGTAATGGTGGCTCCGATAACTGGAAGGTTGGAGCCAAGGGAATCAACGGATCATCAGGGTTATATTCCTCAACTTCAGAGGTTTTAGGCTCCACCATCGAGCTCGAGCCTTCGTCAATCTTATCCTCGCCCTTGAGCTTAATCTTCTCCCTCTCGATCTCTTCATGGATTAGGCGTTTTCCTTTCTCTAAAGCCTCAGGTTCTTCACCTCTGAGAAAGGTCTGCATCAGCTGGTTTTCATCAATCTCATCGACCATCAACCGCCGCTTCTTGCCTTCGATAATTGCATCCCATACATTGGCCAGAGTAACATGATAGTCCGGAATACAAGAGATGTCTCAAGTCTTGATGACTTGACCAAAGAAGTCGTACAACATTTCCTCAAAACCATCTATCTCTTTCTCTTTTTCAGGGAGCTTATCAGCAGCAGCAGTGGCCGATTCAAGAGCATTATTGGCGTTACTTTTAGCGAGAGCTGCACGCTCCTCAACTTAGACATGTTGATCATTTAAAACCCCTTTTTCTTTTTTGGCAAGAGCGAGGTCGTCTTTTAAGCTCGCCCTCTCTTTCTCCCAGGCAGCTTTCTCAGCAGCAAAGTGTTCCTGTGCTATTTTCAGTTCAGTGTTAATTGCCCTAAGATCTTCCACTTCCTTCCTCAGAGCCACCCGTTCCTGGCTGTTTGAATCAAGCTCACTACGAAAACGCTCCCCAGCACTTTCCAGCTCAGACCTGTAATTCTCTGCATCTCGCTAAGCTAAAGCCAGTTGGGCATGTGCATCCTCTAGTTCTTTTTCCATTTTGCTCCTATCCCTAGCATCATTCTCAATTTTCACTCGAGACCTGGCCGCGTCCGTTTCTAGGTAACAGATGGCATCTGAAAGATGAATGGCATGCCTCTTCATTACCCCATAGTGTTTAGCCACATGGCATACGTACCCTATCACCTCTGTGTCCCAATCCTCGGGGACCGGTTCAAGATTCGGAACGAACATCATCCTTTCAAAGAAAATATCAAGGAATTGCTTTCGCAAACGCTCCAGCCTGGCCTGAACTTCAGAATTGGGAGCAATATTCTATGCAGCGGTGGTATCCAAAACATGCTCACTAGAGGAAACAAGAGATGCCTTCCTCTTCTCCATGATCTTGCCCTCATCTTTGTTTTTGTCCACTGGCTCGTAGTGTTTTTTAGAAGACTGGATATGAGAAGGCATACTTTTCGGAGGGGTCAAATATCTAGGAAGTTGCTTACCCCTAGCCGGTAGTGATGGACGACTGTGAGACTTTCCAGAACCTTGATTTGATGAAGATCGAGATCCTGTAGAATAAGATTGATGAGAATCCCGGGGCCGATGACTATCTCTTCCCTGACTATCACTACGAACATGCTCAGGATTTGGAAGGAAGCTTGGTGTGCCCTCACGAAGGGAACGATAAGAATAAGACCATTTATGAGGCATTTTACCTGCAAAAGAACCAGGTGCATGTAAAAACTATGAATGTCAGTGGTATAAGAGTCTTATGATAAATGGTGCATGTGATTTGCGCATCCCGTGAAATCCCCCTTTAACGGACTAGGGCCCAGAGTTAGGCTCGTTTGTGTGACTCCTTTTTCGCCAACTGGAGCATTCATCTCCTCAGAGATAGGAAAAATTGGTTCCCCTCCGAAGTCTTCCTGAGTATAGATATCATCTCGTAAAGGAATCTTATTCAATTCCCCGAGTATCCATTCCTTCGTTAACTCATCATGGGTGACAGACTCAACCCGTGATGAAGTTTTTAAGGGAGACTGCCCCTCAGAGGTCGGGAACTCCTTTGGCTCGTCAGCTTGCCCCTCGTCTCCTTTGTATACGTTTAAATCTTCATCATCCTGATTGATCATCGGCGAAGGACTCTTGTGAAGATTGGTTGTCTCTACAGCTTGAGAATTTCCTTCTTCCTCAGTCGGAGGCATATACTTGTAAGGTTTACCACCCGCTCCAAGTCCGAATCTTATATCTAGAAGACGGTGTTTGTGAAGATTCTCGTCGGTAATACATTTCTTAATCCTTAAGAAATCTGAGTAACTTTTGAGAAGGTGGGACATTCGGTCTTCATATATCGATCCTTCTGTTCTCTCAAAGTTGTGATCTGTATGGAACAAAATGACACATTAGCACTGAAATTATGCATTTGAAGTAAACACGGGAAAGTTGAAAACATACTTGCTTGTTGCCACTTCCTCGCACATCCAGCTTGATGTTTTATATAGAACCAGTCAGATTTGATATCCCATATATTACTATAACCATCCGTCACAACTTTTCTGTTGGCAACTGATTCAAAGAAAGAAAAATTGGGAGCCCCTGCGGAACAATGCTTGAAATGGTAATAGAATTTTAGATCTTTAAGGGTAAGTTCGGTCTGTAGAATCTCCGTATAAGCAATATACAGAGTATACAGAGCCGCGTAGGCATTCAGATGGAGTTGCATAGGGGCAATGTGTAATTGTCTTAAGAGATCGACAACAAGTGGAGGGAAGGGAGGAATAGCTCCTACCCAGCACATGAGTTGACTAATAGTCATGTACCCCTCTGGGGCAGAATGAGGTCTATCTTCGCTTTTTGGAGTTTTCACATTGTCCCAGGGAATTCCGTGTCTTAAGCATATCTTCTTAAGTTTTATATCGTCTAACTTGGAAGGTAGAGAATCGGTGAGCTTCTCTATTTCCTTAACACCCGGAATTTCGTCAGGAGCTTAATCATCCTCATCTTCAAGGGATGTGCTCTCAGAAGTCGTTGACTCTATATCGGTATCCGTTTCGTAATCCGGATCGGATTTTTCCCCAACTGAATCTGAGGGAAGCACATTAGGGTCGTGATGTACTGATGTATCTGATTCGGTACCTTCGTTTGGTGTCTCAGTCACTTGTTTATCCAACATAGCTGTGTTGGCGAGTAAAAATTAGAACACAAGTTACCCGTTCCCCGTGTGTGTAAGTGCAAGTGTGTGCATGTTCATACAATAAGGAAAGCGTGAAGTTAATCAGATAAGCAGATATTAGCCGTTGTCCGCTGCTGGGTTATGCTGTTGTTTAGTTCAAAAGATTCGTCTCGAAGGCTCTAACCTAACTGTCCATTGGTATATCAGAATTGAATTGCATTATTTGGTCAACATGCACATCAGATCGTTCATCGAATTGGCTCGTGAGACAGGGTCCGGATCGCGACGCATCGACGGATCGTGAAGCAGGTATGGACTCACCACAACGCACCAGCTAGTGGAAAATCATCGGATCGTGAAACGCTGAAGCTTTTGATACGCTATGCCTTACCTGGATGGATCACGGTAGACCTCCACGATCCATCCCCATCACCACGGTCCGATCCTAGTCCAGCGACCCGATCCGTTGTCCAGAACCACGCTTCTATTCTTCCTTTACTCCCTGGTCCCCCTACTTCCACGACCTGAGCCAAGACCTCACCTACGAACCGACCAAGCCTTCTCCTTCTCCTTTCTCATTTCCCTCCTACATCCACAAACCAATGTAATCGAACCCATCGCACCATTTCAAGTCACCAGCTCGTGGTCTCTCATCGCCATAATGATTGACGCTCAAAGAAGGCGTAGAGGAAAACATGGAACGGGGAAAGGAGGCTGATGGTAAATTCTAAATTTCCAGAGGTAAAAAACGGCGATTAATTTACCTATTGGAATTTCAAAAAACAAAGAGGAGTTGGAAAATTAAGGTTTCCACCGAGTTTTCTTTGTCTTGAAGTAGCGACAGTAAAAATAGAAAAGAGAAGAAGAAAGGGAAAAGTGGGTGAAGGGTCGGCTTATATAGGTGTAACATGACTCTTGATATTCATTTTCTTGTCTCGCTCACTAGAAGGCTGATGGGCCATAAGCACCTATAACGGCTCGTAATTAAGCCCATCCCCTCGAAGCCTGCTGGACCGTGGATACTCGTGAAAGCCCACCATGGTTCCGTTGGATCTTGTTCGCCTTGGATCGTGATATAAGTCCGAGTGTATAAACAAAATAATGCTTTGGCAACCCGAACGTGAAAAAAAAAGAGAAAAAGAAGAAAGGGAGAGAGATATAAAAACACTCATGAAATTCAAGGATCACCTGATGGGTTGACCACGATCTGTTTTAAAGCTTGAAAGGCGGAAACTGATCGATGAATAAAGCCATAGTGGACGATTTAATCTGGTATTTATACCAGTCAAGGGACACGACTTTTTGAAGCTGTACGACGTTCTAGACAGATGCAACTTTTGATCTACATCGCCTCATGAAGAGATAGGTCTGTAGTTTCGAAGTATATTCCATCCTTGATAAAACATGCTTCGAGGGGGAAAAATGTTAGCTAGCTTTTAGACCAAGCCACCAAGATTCAAATAGAAGTCTAGTACAAAGTCTTGCTCGTGAAGCTGCCTCGACCGGATCGCGATCGCCCCCTGCTTTCCACGATCTGATTCGTCCATACCAGGTCGACCCGATCCAATCCCCAAAGCATAGTCAGGGAGAGCTGGACCAAGTCTACCAAGATCCGAGAAGGAAGGATCTCACGACACCTGTCCATAACGACCATATTGACTATTTCTCCATTAAGCCACGAACCAGTAGGAGATTTTCGGGATTTGTGCCACGTATGACCGCGATCCTCATGCAGATATCACCTATAAATAGCCCAGAACTTGGCATTTATGAGGATCTTTTGGCAATTTAGAGCTCTGATTCCACCATTATCATATCTTCATTATTTCTACTCAGGGTTATCTTGAATTTACTGAGTGAATCAACATTGTAAAAGTGAGGTTAAGAGATAAATCATTGGTTGTACTCGAATCTTAAGTATAATCATTGATATAAAGTGGACGTAGGCTCATTAACGCCGAACCACTATAAACCTTGTGTCTTTTCTGATTTTTCTTGCATTTTTTCTGATATTTATCTCCCCAAATTAGAATAATTCGTGTGTTAGACCCAATTTTGGATCTAACAGTGTAGATTGGTCTTACGGCTATCCTTTTCTTTGAAAAAGAATTTTGACTTTAAAATCAAGTTGGATGACCCCCCTTAAACTTAGTGAGTTTTCTCACGCTGGTTCACCCGACTGATCCTGGCGTTTGCAATGCTCGGGTCAGACCGAATTTAACAGGTTCGGGTCATCGGATGCCGTGAAGAGATGAGCTAGAATAATTCATACGTATGATATTATATATTTACTATTCCGCTGTGTGATTGTATATGAGGAATGATTATTATAGTTGTCTAAATATGTTGATGTACTATGATGATTGTAAGTTTTGTTACAAGCTCTCAGTAAAGATTGGTTTCTATATTATATTTTGTTCTGCTGTGCTGTGAGACTCTGTGTTCTGTTGGTTCTTTTGCTTCTTCTATTCTAATATTTCTTTTTTATCTTTTCTCACCCTATAATTTCTTTCTATTAACTATTTGCATTTCTGTGCAATTTGTGTTGACATGGGTTTTTAGATGTTGGCTTAAACTATACGAAAAAAGTGGGACATAAGAAGAAATGTCTACACTTATTATGAATAAGTGCAGACATATCAGCACAGTGTAATGCATAACTATCTCCGTGTATTGAAACTTGCAAATATGTCAGCGATTTTTCTGTTTAGTTGCTTCCTTTTTGGAAGTGAATTACTTTTCATATGTATGCAATGTTTCATCATTTTTTCAATAATTTTTCTGCAATAATGTGATATTTGAATAAATACAAGCATTGAATTTGTAGGTTTGAAACAATCAGAAAAAAATTACATAAATCATGCAATATTTTTGACAGAATTGCTGCAATATTACAAAAAATTGCGGGATTTCCCGTATTTTGGCATAAGTGAATTTTTTGATGCCTTTTTTATACTTTTTTCCATCATGAATATAAAGATGATATATATTGAGTTAAATTTTGAAGTTTGGTAGTTTCTTACGTTGATTTTTGGTGTTTTTTTAACGATTTTCGAAACAGAGACCTAATTTACAAAGTTTTAAGAAACAGAGTTTTTTGTATTTTGAAACTTAACACATACCTTAGCCAAGCTAACATGATATAAACATCTCTTGAAGATATGATTTAATTGATATCCCTTAAAAAGGGACAGTAACTAAAGTTTATTTACCAATTTAAAACATTCTTATAGGAATGTTACTTATGTCTCTTAAAATTAGTATAAAAAAATTATCTGTCTTATAAAATAATTCCTTATTAATCAATAATATTATTAAACATCTAAATTACCGAAAAATCAAATGCAACAACTTAAAAATAATATCCAAAGTAACCAAATATGATTTCTTATGCAAAAAGAAAACAAAATATTTATGCAAATAACTTCCTCAAAAATGTGTTAAATACAAAGAATCTGTAGAAAAATAGCTGCCCAAAGCTATCAACAGCGAAGCATATTCTTTTAACCGGCCTTTTGATCCGGTTCCCAAAAGCAAATCAAGCCCACATGACTCAGGCCATCGCGCGGCGCAATAGCTCGAAACGTCGCCAAAATACTTAAGACTCAGGCTTAAAGGAAGTCATGCGAGTATAGACCACACAACTCCTCGAAAGACTCCTACTTGGACATTTTCTCATCCGCTCATATGCACGAGCTCGACACATTTCGTATCCTACAGGATACAAAATTCGTATCCCCCGGATACAAATTCCGTATCCATTGGGATATGAATTTAGTATCCCTTGGATACGAAGTTCTTATCACCCCCGGGGATACGAAATAAAATCGTGTCTACTACTTCGAGATGCGAATTTCGGCCTGTGGTCCCTATCTTTCACCTACTTTCACCTACTTCACTACCTATAAATACTTCTTGATCTCACGTATGAAAGAGGTTGGCATTTGCTTGATTTGATACCTTTAGAGGACCTTGAACACCATTAAAGTACTTTGAAGCTTTGGGGAAGAAGAAGTGACATTTTCTCAAGGCTTTGAACTTTCAACTCCCGAGGACTTAATGAATCATTGTAATCCTTTGTAATGATGATGGCCATCTCTGTAATCCTTTAACAGTGAATAAAATCAGCAAAAGCTTCAAAGTGGACGTAGGCTCAACCTGGACTGAAGAACTATAAAATATTGTGTTTGTTACTTTTCCGTACTTTTTTCTTATGTGGAACTTTATTCTCGCTAACTCAAGAATCTTTGGGTGTTACGCCAACTTTTGCACGTAAACACACTGGTTCTTTCATTGAGAGGTATCGAGACTTCAACCCCTTTCAACCAACCTCCATTTCGAACTAGAAGCGCTACTTAGGTCCCTTAGGCTTACTTCCTAGTTCCTTTTACAATGGGTAGAAAATGAAAGAAACCTATGACCAAAACTTCCACTGTTGCAGATCGAGCAAGTTCAAATTGGTGCAACATAATCATCTTCAACCTTCGGAATTTTCAGCCGATAAGGATATCGTTACGTCCTATGATCTTGACACTCTGATAAGCCAAGCCTAACTCTTTGAACTTAATAAGAAGTTGGAAGAGAGGACGAGACAACTTAACGACCAATTGAGAACAAAGATCGTGTAGAAGCGACGACTCCAAAAATCTCAACGCAACGTCACTCTCCTCAAAGTCAATAGAAACACTCGTTCACTATAGAATGTTTCTAAAAGCTCTTCTTCAGACACCCACCGTGGAAACCAAAGCCAAAGGAGGGGGACTGATGCTAACAAAAATGACAATGGTTTTGGAACTACCGTCACCATCGGTGAGGAACATAGCAATGCGAGCATTCCTAGGTGATTCCTAATGATGAAGCAAGACCTAGCACCCAATCCCTTCCGCAACAAAACCACCATGTCGCCACTCAGAACTTGGCGCATATGCATCTAGCAGCCAACCAGGCCGAAGTTCCTCTCAACTTACCTCAACATAATAAAGTAGTAGAGATTGATGACTTAATGGAAATGGATGCTGATGTTCATCACTGAAGGCATCCACAGCCCCGAACATTCGTACTGGACCATGGCCGTTGGAATCCATCAAAGGTCTAGTCTGTGGTTCTCACCGACATGGTCAGAAGGATCATGAGAGAAACGCGGGGTAGGCCACCGACATCTGGGAAACCAATATGAAGTGCAACCCCTTCATTTAGGCCGTGTATGCCGTCGAACGGCCTTAACATTTCAATATACCCTAGCTAACAACTTACTCGGGGAAGACCGTTCCCATGTAATTTCTTGAACCATCATGAGTGGCATATGGACTCTAGTGTGCCACCGACGCCGTCAAATGCAAGTGCTTCCCAGTTTTCTAGAAGCGTCGATCTACTCTGGTTTTCTTAACTTCCATCCAAATCCATATCTACCTTTGACCAACTTGCTTCCGAGCTAGTTAGACAATTCAGGATGCACGTTGCAAAACTGAAGGGCACCCTGACTCTTTCCAATGTCTACCAAGGCATGGGGAAACTCTTAAGAGTTACCTCGGATGCTTCAACAACGCCTTGGCAAAAGTCGAAGATCCAGAACCTCGAACCGTCTTAGTCTAGCTTGTTATGGGCATCTGGCCTGACTCTCATTTGAAGCTTGGATCAACACAACGCAGCCAAGGACTTTGAAGTCTTTCTACGAGAAGGTTAATCAACTTTTGTGCCAAGAAGAAGCATGTAGAAACAGGGAAACTCGGACTGTCCATCCCAACAATCCACACCAAAACACTGTCCAGGACAACGTTAAAGGCAAACACATTGGGGAATCTTCCAACAAGGGTAAAGGGATAGCCCAATTCTAGCCTAAGCCTAACAATGGCAAACCAGGTGGCTGAAACTTTCAACCGATTGGAGATCCAAAGAAGCACTATTGCTTCCCAACTTACAAGGTCTACACTCCAATATATTCCGAGTTGGAGGCAATTTGTCTTGAGGTCTGTAACACCATTCAGTACAAAAAGCTGAACACGAGGGAATCTACGGACTAGGAGAAGAATTCCGACAAATATACAGATTCCACGATATGTTCGACCATAATATGAACAACTGTCATCACCTCAAGGATGCCATCGAGAAGCAAATCCGAGAGAAGCGTCTAGAGTGGTACATTCAGAATTTTGCTTCCCAAGAAGCAGCCGCGAGCCCTTCAACACCCACACTTCCTCAACTCCAAGTGACCCCCGGGTTGTCCAATCTAAGACTTCCTCGTGGGGGTATTGTGATTAATACCATCTACCTCGGACCTTGTCCTGCAAATGGAAGCTTCCAACATATGGAGGAATATGCAAATTCAATCAAGCATGCTAACTTGAAAGCATGCTCCTCCTTGGACGAATTTGTCCCGGCCAAGCTTTAGAAGACTATGCGGACGACATAGTTTTCTCTGAGAGAGATGCTACCGGAATCGACATTAGAAACATAGATCCTCTCGTCATTATTGTTGCCATAGGCACAGCCTGTGTGCAAAGATATCTCATCGACTCGAGGAGCTTTATTAACATAATCTTTAAGTTGGCCTATGACCAAATGAAACTTGAGGCCAAAGACTTGAAGCCTTTCCACACCACCGTCCATGGCTTCAATGGCTCCTCCAACTGGCCAGTTGGTATGATAGAACTGTTAGTCGAGCTCTTAGATAGGGATCAAAGTCGGGTCTGGATCCTCACCTTCGTGGTTATTGATGTCTCTTCTCCCTACAACGTCTTCCAAGGACATCCTTTCCTTGTAGAGTTCTGAGTCTGCACGGCACCATGGTCCCTTCTCATGAAATTCCTGATAGAGAATGGGATTAGAACCGTCATGTGATGAGCGCCCATAACCCTCGCACTATATAAGAGGAATAATGCGCTGAAAGGTATGCCAGGCAGCTATGGACGATCATCAAGGTATGGTAGATAAATGAAACATGTCGTAAACTCACGGCGCAAGGATAAAATATGATATAATATATACAATAGGTAGTGATAGTGAAGTAGAAAACACTAAACTTTCATGACGACCAGAAAGTATTTCCCTTACATGTGGATAACAACCGTAGTGTTTGAACAATTTGCCTCACAACAACACTCACAGAAATAGCACACAGCGGAAACAAATACTAGATAGTAGTAAAGACAGTACGCCAACCATCTGCTCGCCTCCGAACAGCAACATTATCCTCACTTAAGCTATCACCTGTCACGTGCTACTTAGTCTGCCCACCCAACAATCGGATGAACAGCCCAAGGTAATTAGAGGAAACATAAAACCTTGAGTCAGACAACAGTCTTAGTGAGCGATAAAACAGCTAACAAACTTCATCAATAATATATATGAGAATGGGTAAATAATCAACTAATCTACCCATCTTCAGAGAAGAACTCTCAATTTCCTTCCCCATTACATGACAGTGATAGCCTTTACAATCCATACACCCGAAGGAATAACAATTCTGTCACGGCAATTAAAGCATCCATTCTTATATGGCAAAGCAACTCAATCATAGTCACAACATGCATTCAAATCATGACTAACTCTGGCTATCATCGCCAATCTTACTTTGGAATCTACGTTATCATAAGACTGGCTAACAATTTGCCGTCAGTTGTCAAGACCACACACGACGCCCCAGTTCTAGCAAAACTCCACATGTTATACTCAACACATGCTACACGCAATACTCAACACGTCTCTAGGCCATACATGACGCCCAAGGCGCTCGAACTACAATTGGTCTTCAATTGTCCCTCTGCTTTGAGTCCGCTAGAACCTACGACAACGATGATTCCTCGGCCTTCTCCTCTCTAGTCGTTATCAATTACGACTATTAATTAGCTCAGAACACCTTAGAACTGTCCCTTCACATGAACTCAATACATCCTTGAGTTGTCTCCCCATTTGTTGCATATAAGGAACAATAAATACTTTTCAACACTTCCAAACTTCCCAATTGAATTCACTTTGAAGTCACATCATCACCGGAAGTGTTCGACCATAAATGGCAAAAATGAATGACCAGAATAGGCCGACCCACTTTGGTCCGACCCAACTTATATCTGACCCAACTTTGGTTCGACCCGACCCAACGTCAGTCCGACCCAACTTGAGTCCGACCCAACTTTGGTCCGACCCAACTTCCATCCGATCCAACTTTGGTCCGATCCAACTTTTGTCTGATCCAAACCCAACTTGAGTCTGACCCAACTTTGGTCTGACCCAACTTCGGTTCGACCCAACTTCGGTCCGACTCAACTTCGGTCCGACCCAACTTCGGTCCGATCCAGCTTTGGTCTGATCCAAAACATGCATATTGAAATTCAACTCTGATTTTGACCAAAACTTCGCCAAACGATAAATCCGACGAAACTAACTTATCCAATTCATCCAAAACGATTATAAGCATGTTATGAAATCAACAATATCATCAATATGACAATTCTATCCATGATAATGTCAAATTCACCAAAATCACCACAAACATGTTATGAAGAAGAAGAAGAAGCACAAAACAATTATAAGCATGTAGATCTAGCCTCCATTGGTGTAGATCTATGATTTCCTTCCTTAGATTTGGATTTTTAATGGTGGAAAGATGTTAGAGGAAGAAGAAGCACAAGGCCTCAAAATGAGATAATGGGAGAAGTAACCTTTTTTCCATACCCCTCACGCCCTATTTATAGTTTCCACTAACCCACTAATGGGCCTCTTCAATTTAGCCCGTTAGGCTCTCCAAACATGAACAGCCAACTGAAAAACCTTAAAACAACGATTTCTCCCAAACCGCTAAAACAAATCTTTAATGTAACCACTCTACGGAAAGGCAATCATCAATTCCTTTCCAATGACATAGGTCTCACCCTCTAATTCGACCTGAGTCAAAAGTTATTCCCTGTACAAGACTGATAGGGGAAAAATGGTCACAAACAAAATCGTTAAAAATTATGGACATGTCTCACATCCCCATAAGCAACATATCAAAAGATGAGAATGATCCAACCCTCAAGGTATAAAATAAAAATATTTTACGATCTTCCGAAACGTAAAATGCGAGTTGTTACATTCTTCCCTCCTTGAGAATTTCGACGCCGGAGTTCATAGCAAACACAAGCAATCACAATAATTCTGCATGCCTAGTATCCATGAGAAGCCAATTCTATCCCTCAAACTAGCAACCATCGAGCCATGCGTCCATAGCCTTATCTAGCAAGCGGAATTCTATCAAACAACAACAAAGATAACAACAAAATCAACAATCTATAATGATTGTGCAATATCAATGGGTCATATGGATGAAGAGTTTTGATTGGGTCGTCTTTATGCTCTTTCCCGCCTCCTAAGTAATATTGTCGTCATCCCCACTCCATTGTACCTTAACTAAATTAAATGTCTTTTCCCTAAGTTGTTTCATGTCATTCGCCATAACACAAAGCGGCTTATGAGATTTCATAACTACGAACTCAGCTATAAGGTCGATGTACTACTCCGGAGGTACTACCACATCCGGACCATGCGTATATTTTCACAAAAACGACTTACAAAACATTGTGCACACTCTATATCCCTCGCGTAAAATCACTTTATATGCGAGCTTTCCGATTTACTCATCTATCGGAAATGGTCCAACAACCCATAGCACTTAAGCCACCCACCACAGCGTTTAGAAGCGTTGCTGAAAACTCCTCCAACTTGACCGATCGGCCAGAATACCTAATCGACCAACCCACTTGGACCCGACCGATCAGTGCCTTCCAATCCGACGGACCCGACTCGACCAGCTCCACTGATCGACCCTTTCTGACTTGTTCCCCATGACAAAATCTTAGGCCGACCCGATCCGGTGGCACAACATAACCGACCAGATCTGGTTGCACAACACAACCAACCTGATCCGGCTACCTTAACATGACTGACCCGATCCGGTGGCACAACATAACCAACCCGATCCGGTTGCATGATACAACCGAGTCGATCCGGCTACATCAACATGATCAACCCAATCTGATCACCAACATGACCGACCCGATCCGATCACCCCTTCATCACCTCAACTTCTGAACTGACCCGACCCATCTTGAATGGACCGATCCATTTCCTGGCTTGGCTTTAGGTAGCCCATCGATAAAATCCATCGATACTTGCTCCCACTTCCACGTAGGAACTTCTAATGGCTGAAGGAACCCACTCGGCTTCTTCTGTTCAGCTTTCACCAACTGACAATTCATGCACTTGGAAATGAACTTTCTAATATCTCGCTTTATCCCTCCCCAGTAGTAGACTCGCTTCATATCTTGATTCATTTTATTACCACCGGGATGAATCATCAACTTCAAGTGATGACATTCTCTTAGAACCACATCACACAATCCGTCAATATCAGGAACAACTAATCTCCCTTGTTTTCGAAGTCAACCTTCTCAATCGACTTCGAACTCTTTGTCTTTCGGTTCCAGCTTTGGGACAAACTCGACAAGCTTTGCATCTTGCTTTTGGCTATCGCCAATCCTTTAGATGAAGCTTGCCAACATTTCAAGTTCCAACTTACACTTTGGCCTGAAATCAAACCTTGCCAAATACTCAAGGCTCTTCCATTCCGAAAACATCGCTCCCAAACTTGTGTGTCTTCGACTCAACGCATCCGCAACTAGGTTACCTTTGCCAGGAGTATAGGCTATATCAAAATCATACGATGCCAGAAACTCTAACCATCATTGCTACCGAAGATTCAAATCCTTTTGGGAGAAAAGATACTTCAACGACTTGTGATCCGTAAACAATTCGAATCGAACTCCCAACAGGTAATGTCTCTATATCTTCAGAGCAAACACAATTGTCGCCAACTCCAAATCATGAGTTGGGTAGTTCCTTTCATGCGGCTTCAGCTGTCGACTCGCGTAGCCATAACCTTATCCTTCTGCATTAGCACTGCTCCAAGTCTAGTACCACATGCATCAGTGTATACCACCATCTCTTCATTCCCACTTGGAATGGTCAACACAGGAGCACTTGTCAATCTCTTCTTCAAGATTTCGAACGCTAGTTCACACTTCGCATCCCACGTGAACACTTGTCTCTTCTTCGTTAATCATGTCAATGGTGCAGCTATCTTGGAGAAATCCTTGATAAACCGTCGGTAATATCCTGCTAACCCAAGGAAACTCCGAACATCCATCGCATTCTTAGGTCGATCCCAGACCTGGATTACCGCCACTTTAGCGGGATTGACCATGTAACAACTCGCATTCTATGCATCGGAGTATCATAGAACATTTATTTCTTTTTCGTATGAGGTCATATAGTAGTGTAACATTGGGAAACGACTACTGGGGTCATTTCCCATGTTCACGATTTTTTCCGATTTTTAAATGACCGTTTTGCCCCTAGCATATCTTATTTCGGCCATAACTTTTGATTGGTAAGGAATTTTGACCTGAACCCACTTCCATTGGATTCGAATGATGGTTTACAATTCCGTAGAGGTCACATTAGCCAAACGGACTCACTGTTTGGGAGATATGGCTGAAAAAGGTTTAGAAGGTGAAAAACAGCTTAACCGGGCCTAATTAGGGTTATTAGCAAGAGGGCCCATAACTCATTTCGGGATTAGGGTTATGGGGAGGTTGAGAACAGTTAGGAAACGATTTTTATTTCATTTTTTAGCCACCTAAAATATTTCTCTAACCCTAGCCATGGCCTCCCCCTTCTAATTTCATTCCAAATCGCTTTCTAATCAAGGATTAAGCTAATCTATGTCAAATCAAGGAGAAATAGCACCAAATCAGAGTTGGAGCTGCTATATTGCATAGAGATTCGACCCAAATTAGATATAGTTTCAGATCTAAGTTTTATTTGTGGCTAAGGTGAGTGATTAGCATTGTTTTTACACTAATTATGGTTAATTAGGTGTAATTAGTGTTAATTAGCGAATATATGTATTAATAAATTCTGGAAAAATGTTTAGAAATTCTTAAACACCGTTTTAGACCTTTGTTAGAAGTTTGGGTTAATTTGGTTAAGTTTTGCTAATTCTATCATTAGATTTTCTTAAACATGCTTAAGGGGAAAATATGGGTTTTGGGTATGTTTGACCCGTGTTGGCATATTAGATGGTTGTTTTAGTGTTTGTGGTTGATCATACATGTTGTTATTATTGTTTGGAATGTTTTATGATTGTCTAGTGGAGTTAGATTGGTCGAAAACACCGTCGTGAGGCGTAAACAGTTGCTGGAAAAGTTGCAGGAAACAGTGCAAAAAAATGGACCGGATCAGATCGCCTGACCCGATCATGACACCTACTCACGACCCGATCCGCTCATATCTAAAGCTCTCCGACCCGACCCGGACAAGGTCCCACGAACCGCCTGAGGAAGCAATTCATGACCCGATGCTCGAAGAGGAGGACCAATCCGGAGTGCCACGGTACCCGATTCGACTTGGAGTGTGCCACGAACCGATCTGATGCAATGGCCATGACCCGACCCGATATGTGATCACGACCGACCGCCAGGGGATGTGGACCACGACCTGGAGCTTGACCATGAGCGGAAGGAGACTGAACCGAACCAGGGAACAACATGACTCACGAATCGATCCGAGGCCAGGTAAAGAGAGAATACTGAACCGATCCGGAAGAAGACCAAAACCCAAGATGCAAAGGTAGTCCAAATGAGAAGTAGAACTCAAGAACCAGTTGGGAACTAATGAGTTAGCTTCATGAGTTGGGCTTTGCTGCAGGATGTTTGCTAAGGGGTTATTGACGTTTGATTCACCACCAAGACGGATGTTAGGCTACGGATCAGTGCAGTGGGGTAGTTATTACTCCATGGGGCAGAGTGATCGTAGCATGGCTATGAGCCAGTGCAGTGGAGTCGTCATGACTTCATGGGGGCAAAGTGGACATAGCAAAGGATTAGTAGCTATGGATCAGTGCAGTGGAGCCATCATGAATCCATGGGGAAGAGTGGTCATAGCAAAGGATTTGGGTGGTCAAAGCAGTGGATATCGTATGCTTTACGCACTAAGTGAGAGATGTGAGGATGTTTGCAACGCTTGATTGTTCGACATCACTATGACATGTACACCCCCACCCCCATATCTTTACACCATATGTTAGTGTCACCCTAGAGTATTGTACATCCTGTTGTGCTGACTCTTTGGTTGCAGATCCAGGTTCAGGTATGGTTTAGTATACTTGTTATTTATCTGTTTTGCTGCTTATCGCTTATACCAGACTTTTGTCTAACCCAGAGTTTTATGTCTCTTCTTATTACTCTGGGTTCTCTTAAACAGGCAGACTAGTGACAGGTTAGGTGGTATGCACGAGTAGCTGTACCGGAGACGAGCAGGAGGCTTCCACGTATGATATATATATATATATATATATATATATATATATATATATATATATATATATTCTCCCTGTGTCGCTGCTGGTCACTACTTTGGGCATTAGTAGTGTACCTTTCTTATTTTGCCTCGAAGATAGTTTTAAAAGTAGTAATAATGATGATGTGGAACATAAGCTGTATTTTGGATTTTCCGCTGCTATGATGGTTTAGTTTTCAGCTTATGCAATGTCTCACCTGTTTTATGTCAAAGTTATGTTATTATTATATTTTGTTCCATGCGTTGTGAGATATACTACAGGTTCCTTGCTAGTTCAAATTCCATTCTTTTCCTTTCTTTGACGACGATCGTCCCGTGCTGGTTGGACATTGGCATAGTGCACTTTCATTGGAAATGTCGGCTGGTGCGGGGCGGGCCGACACACTTGGTGTCAGAGCTCTAGGTTGCGTAGTTAACCCAGGGAGAGATAGTACGTACATGAGAGCGCGTATCTGTTATATTTTGGTTTTTAAAATCTATATATATACTATTATTATATCTAAGGATGGAGTCGCACTGCACTGGCACCACTAAAGAGATGGTTAATCATTTTCTCCTTACAGATTGAACGATGAGCCGACATACGAGGGGTACTGGTAGAGGAGCTAATAATTGGAATGCTCCTGATATGAAGACGATGTTCACTGACCTCGTGAGAGAGATGCTTAGGGATATTCAGAGGGAAGTTCCTAATGCTGCAAATGGTGGTGGTGTAGCGGTGCAGGCGCGTAGGACCGATTTCGCCAAGCTCTGTAAGGACTACACTAGTCTTGGTGGGAAGTCGTTCCACGGAACGGAATCGGCTACAGAAGTTCAGGATTGGTTGAATAACTGTGAGCGTATCTTCAAAGACTTGTGTCTCGAGGATGCGATGAAGAGAAGGCTAGCATCTCGTCAGCTGCAAGGACGGGCTATAAATTGGTGGAATGCTATTAAGGCAGCTACCCCTGAGGATCAAGTTACTTGGGATCAGTTTAAGGCTAGATTCAGTGATAAGTTTATCCCAGCTGCTCAGAAATCAGAATTGTTTAGAAAGTTCTTGGAGCTTAAGTAGAATGATAGGGCAGTCTCGGTATATATTATTGAGTTCGATACTTTATCGAAATATGGATTATCTCTTATTGACACTGCCGAGAAGAAGAACGAGAAGTTCATAATAGGCTTAGATCAGTACTTGGGGGAAAGACTTATAAATCATATTGGTGAGACTTTTGAATAGATTGTTGGGAAAGCATTGAGGTCAGAGAGCCTTTATCCTAAGCCCAAGACTGAAATCGTTGTTGCATCTGCAGAAGGCCCAAAGCCGCAAGCAAGCGGTGGATGCAAGAATAATTCTCAGAACAAAAGGAAACAGAATAAGACTAAGGATGGTCAGAAGAAGAGCAAGAAATATGTTAAGTGCCTTAGCTGTGGCAAGAAGGGCCATTATGCTAAAGAATGTCGAGCAAATCCAGCGGACAGGAAGTGCTTCAACTGCAGTCAAGTGGGTCATCACAAGGATAAATGTCCGCAACCCCCTAAAGAAAAGCAGATTGTGAAAGCATATGCTATTAATGTTGTTCCTTCTTCGTCGAATGCCCCAACTGCAGTGAGAAAGGAAAGAATGTTGTCATTCAAGGTATGCCTGGAGCTTCCCGTTCCTTCATATCTAGTGACCTGGTAGATAGGTTGGGATTGGAACCTGAGATAGTCGATAGACCTTTAGCGGTGACGAACCCGATTAGCGGTTCGACTAGCCTTAGTATGATTTGTCGCAATGCGGTTTTATCGAGTCATGGATGTATGTTTGCTTGTGATTGCTTTGTTTTGGGCTTTACTGGGTTTGGCATTATTTTGGGAGTCGATTGGCTCCAAAGGTACGGGGTGGTGGTAGACTGTGCGGGCTTTTTGGTGACAGTTAGAGCGGATGATGAGCGGAGGTTAGTGTTTGGCGGTCTACCTAGTGATGGGGTAATGGCTAGTTTTCTAAATTCCCTCGACATCTCGCATGATGAGTTGTCAGATGTGCCTGTGGCTGGCCAGTATACGAACGTCTTCGAGGAAGTGACCGGACTTCTACCACACCGAGAGATTGAGTTTCGTATTGATTTAGTGAAAGATGCCAGACTTATAGTGATGCCACTTCGTCGTATGGCGCCAAGGGAGCAGAGAGAGCTCGGGGTGCAAATAAGCGATCTTTTGAAGAAGGGATTTATCAGAAGAAGTGTCTCCGAGTGGGGAGCACCAGTTGTGTTTGCTACCAAGGTAGATGGTTCCCTTCGATTGTGTGTGGACTACCGCGAGTTGAATAAGGTGACGAGGAAGAATAAATATCCTCTACTGCGGATAGATGATTTGTTTGATCAGTTGAGTGGCGCGAGAGTGTTCTCCCAGTTGGATCTCGTGATAGGTTTTCATCAGCTTAGGGTGGAAGCTGAGAGTATAGCTAAAACGGACTTTCGGATGTCGTCTGGATTCTAAAGGTGGTTGGTGATGCCATTCGGGTAGACCAATGCACCAGCATATTTTGTGGATCTTATGAATAGGGTATTCAGAGATCAATTGAATAAGTTTGTTCTTGTGTTCGTAGATGATATCTTGGTTTATTCGAGGACAGAGGAAGAACACAAGGAACCTTTGAGAGTAGTGATGGAGGTGTTAAGAAAACACCAATTGAAAACAAAGTTTTCTAAGTGTCACTTCTGGAGGAGAGAAGTGAGATTCTTGGGCCATGTTGTTTCAGAAAATGGTATTGCCGTGGACCCTGCAAAGGTGGCTATAGTACAAGATTGGTCTACACCCAAGAATGCAACAGACGTAAGAAGTTTCTTGGGATTAGCTGGATATTATTGGAAGTTTATCCAAGACTTCTCTAAGATAGCAGCACCATAGACTCAGTTGACCAAGAAGAATCAAGCTTTCGTATGAGACGAAAAGTGCGAGAATGCATTCAAGAGTCTAAAGGAAAAGTTGACATGTGCACCAGTGTTAGTCATTCCTAAGGGGAATGAAGAGATGACAGTATATACAGATGCATGTGGTACCAGGTTAGGTGTTGTATTGATGCAAGGAGGTATGGTTGTAGCTTATGCAAGTCGGCAACTGAAACTTCACGAGAAAAGATATCCTACCCATGATTTGGAATTGGCAGCAATCGTATTCGCGTTGAAGATGTGGAGACATTATCTCTTGGGAGAAAGATTCGAGTTGTTTACCGATCATAAATCGTTAAAGTACCTTTTCTACCAGAAGGATCTAAATCTCCGAGAGTAGAGATGGTTAGAATTCTTGGCTTCCTATGATTTCTATATCGCATACACGCTAGGAAAGGACAATGCGATAGATGATGCATTGAGTAGAAGACATGCCAGTTTAGGGGCTATGTTTCTTGAATGGAAGCAACTGGAGTACATTGCGGGGTATGATTTCAGACCAAAGTGCGAATTGGATCCAGAAATGTTAGCAAGTTTAACGACCAGACCCACTTTGATTGAGAGGATTGGTTCCAGTCAGAGGGACGATCCTAACTTATTGGAAATCATCTCCAAGTTAGAGATAGGTATCGATGAGGAGATGGACAAGTATGGGCTTGATCGAGATGGATGGCTTAGAAAGAATGGAAGACTAGTTTTACCCAATGTTAATGGATTCAGAGATGAAGTGCTTAGAGAATGTCATCACTCAAAACTGACTATACATCCTGGTGGTAACAAAATGTATCGAGACATGAAGCAGACCTACTACTGGGAAGGGATGAAAAGAGACGTTGGGATGTTTATATCCAAATGCATGAACTGCCGGCTAGTTAAAGCTGAGCAAAAGAAACCTAGTGGTTTGTTGCAACCATTAGAAATTCCAGAATGGAAATGGGAACAAGTCTCAATGGATTTCATTGATGGGTTACCAAGGACTAGATCGGGCCATGATAGCATTCGGAAGATTGTGGACCGATTGACCAAGAGTGCAAGGTTTATACCCGTCAAGTCGAATAGAACAGCAGCTAAGTTAGCAGAACTGTATATGAAGTGGGTAGTGAGATTTCATGGAGTACCCAGAGGCATTGTAAGCGACCGAGATCCGTTGTTTACTGGTGGATTTTGGAAGAGCTTACAAGAGGCGTTAGGATCAGAATTACATCTCAGTACAGCGTATCATCCCTAAACCGACGTCAGATAGAGAGGGTGAATCGTGTATTAGAAGAACTCTTGAGAGCTTGCATATTAGATCTTGGTGGATCATGGGATGAACATTTGCATCTAGTGGAGTTTGCATATAATAACAGTTATCAGTCCAGTATTGGTATGGCTCCATTTGAAGCTTTGTACGGAAGACCGTGCAACTCACCGTCATGTTGGTTAGAAACTGGTGAGAGATTTGTGCTTGGGCCAGATGTGATAAGAGAAACCTCAGATAAGATCAAGGTTATCCGACAATGAATGAAGGCTGCCCAAGATAGGCAGAAGAGTTATGCTAACAAGAGGAGAAGAGATTTAAAATTCTCCATTGGCGACTTGGTGTTTGTCAAGATTTCTCTGTTAAAGAGCATGATACGATTTGGTAGGAGAGGTAAGTTAACACCAAGATTTGTTAGTCCATTCCCAGTTCTCGAGCAAGGTGGGAATTTGGCATATAAAATTGGATTACCTGACAAGATGGCGAGAGTTCATAACGTATTTCATGTTTCCAGTTAAGGAAATTCGTGCATGACCCCAATGTGGCTATTTCACCTGATCAGTTGGATGATATCGAAGTAGAACCCGAGGCGGTTGGGAACCGCAAGCCAATTCGTATTGTCGAGCATGATATGAAGAAACTTCAAAGGAAAGGGGTGAATCTAGTTAAGGTTCAGTGGGACGAGGATGAGAATGACTGTACTTGGGAGGCAGAGGAGAGCATTAAGGAGACGTATCCAGAAATCTTTGCCTGGTAAAGTTTTCATTTCGATTTAGTCTTTCCGCATGCTAGGATAGGTTTGTCTTGTTTGTTTTATGTATCTGATTGTTTGTGAATGACTGATAGGCATGCGGAATAGCTTTGTATGTTTTAGTTAAGGAATTTCAGGGGCGAAATTTCTTAAGGGGGGAGAGTGTAACGACCCGCATTCTACACATCGTAGGATCATAGAATATTTATTTCTTTTTCGTATGAGGTCGTATAGTCGTGTAACTTTGGGGAACGACTAGCGGGGTCATTTCCCATGTTCACGATTTTTGCCGATTTTTAAATGATCATTTTGCCTCTAGCATATCTTGTCTCGTCTATAACTTTTGATTGGTAAGGAATTTTGACCTGAAACCACTTTCCTTGGATTTGGATGATGGTTTACAATTCCGTAGAGTGGTCATATTAGCCAAACGGACTCCCCGTTTGGGAGATATGGTTGAAACAATTTTTAGAAGGTGAAAAACAGCCTAACCGGGCCTAATTATGTGATTAGCAAAAGGGCCCATAACCCATTTCGGGATTAGGGTTATGGGGAGGCTGAGAACAGTTAGGAAATGGTTTTTATTTCATTTTTCAGCCGCCTAAAATATTTTTCTAACCCTAGCCATGGCCTCCACCTTCTAATTTCATCCCAAATCGCTTTCTAATCAAGGATTAAGCTAATTTACAACGAATCAAGGAGAAATAGCATCAAATTAGAGTTGGAGCTGCTGTGTTGCATAGAGATTCGACCCAAATCAGAGATAGTATTAGATCTAAGTTTTATTTGTGCCTAAGGTGAATGATTAACATTGTTTTTACACTAATTATGGTTAATTAGGGGTAATTAGTGTTAATTAGCGAATTTATGTATTAATAAATTCTAGAAAAATGTTTATAAATTCTTAAACATCGTTTTCGACCTCTGTTAGAAGTTTGGGTTAATTTAGTTAAGTTTTTCTAATCCTATCATTAGATTTGCTTAAACATGCTTAAGCGGAAAATATGGGTTTTGGGTATGTTTGATCCGTGTTGACATATTAGATTGTTGTTTTAATGTTTGTGGTTGATCATACATGTTGTTATCACTATTTGGAATGTTTTAAAATTGCCTAGTGGAGTTAGATTGGTCGAAAACACCGTCCTAAGGCGTAAACAATTGCTGGAAAAGTTGTAGGAAATAGTGCAGAAAAATGGACCGGATCGGATCGCCCGACCGATCGTGACATCCCCTCACGAGCCGATCCTCTCGTATCTGAAGCTCTCCGAACCGACCAGGAAAAGGTCCCAAACCACCTGAGGAAGCAAGTTATTACCCGATGCTTGAAGAGGAGGACCAAACCGGAGTGCCACGGTACCCAATCCGACTTGGAGTGTGCCACGAACCGATCCGATGCAATGGCCACAACCCGACCCGATAGGTGATCACGACCGAACCGAACCACCAGGGGATATGGACCACGTCCTGGAGCTTGACCACGAGCAGAAGGAGACCGAACCGAACCAGGGAACAACATGACTCATGAATCGATCTGAGGCCAGGTAAAGAGAGGATACTAAACTGATCCGGAAGGAGACCAAAACCCGAGATGCAAAGGTAGTCCAAATGGGAGTAGAACTCAGGATCCAGTTGGAAACCAATGAGTTATCTTCATGAGTTTGGTTTTGCTACGGGACTTTTTCTAAGGGGTTATCAACGTCCATAGCTTTGATTCACCACCAAGACGGATATTAGGCTACGGACCAGTGCAATGGGTAGTTATTACTCCATGGGGCAGAGTGATCGTAGCATGGCTATGAGCCAGTGCAGTGGAATCGTCATGACTTCATGGGGTAGAGTGGACATAGCAAAGGATTAGTGGCTATGGATCAGTATAGTGGAGCCATCATGATTCTATGGGGCAGAGTGATCATAGCAAAGGATTTGGGTGGTCAAAGAAGTGGATATCCTATGCTTTATGCACTGAGCAAGAGATGTGAGGATGTTTGCTATGCTTGATTGTTCGACATCACTATGACATGCACACCCCCACCCCCATATCTTTACACCATATGTTAGTGTCACCTTAGAGTATTGTACATCCTGTTGTGCTGACTCTTTGATTGCAGGTCCAGGTTCAGGTATGGTTTAGTATACCTGTTATTGTTCTGTTTTGCTGCTTATCGCTCATACCAGACTTTTGTCTGACCCAGAGTTTTATGTCTCTTCTTATTACTCTGGGTGCTCTTAAACGGGAAGGCTAGAGACAGGTTAGGTGGTATGCACGAGTAGTTGTACCGGAGACGAGCAAGAAGCTTCCACGTATGATATATATATATACATACATATATATATATTCTCCCTGTGTCGCTGCTGGTCACTACTTTGGGCATTAGTAGTGTACCTTTCTTATTTTGCTTTGGAGACAGTTTTAAACGTTGTAATAATTGTGATGTGGAATATAAGCTGTATTTTGGATTTTCCGCTGCTATGATGGTTTAGTTTTCAGCTTATGCATTGTCTCAGCTGTTTTTTGTCAAAGTTATGTTATTATTATATTTTATTCCATGCGCTATGAGATATACTACAAGTTCCTTGCTAATTCAAATGCCTTTCTTTGGCGACCGTCCCATGCTGGTTGGACATCGGCACAGCGCACTTTCATTGGAAATGTCGGCTGATGCACCGGGGGGGGGGGGGGGGGGATGGGGCGTCACAGACCGCTATCCCGTTCCCAAAAACAACATGACCTACGAACCTTACTTCATTCTCACAAAAGTGATACTTCGAGAACTTAGCCTTCAGTTGATGCTTTCGCAAGATCTCTAACACAACTCTTAAGTGCGTCTTGTGTTCTTCTTCATTCCTGGAGTAAACTAGAATATCATCCACGAACACAAGCACAAACTTGTTCAACTAATCACTTAACATTCTATTCATAAGATCCACGAAATACGCTGGCGCGTTAGTCAACCCGAATGGCATCACCAACCATTCGAAGAATCTGGATGGTGTCCTAAAAGAAGTCTTTGGTACACTATCCTTAGACACCCTCAACTAGTGAAATCATGTTTCCAAATCCATTTGAGAAAACACTTTGGCTTTGCGAAGCTGATCGAACAAGTCATCTATCCTTGGCATCAGATACTTGTTCTTCTTTGTCACCTTATTCAGCTCACGATAATCCACACACAATCTTAACGAGCCATCTGCCTTGGTTGTAAACACCACTGGTGCAACCCATTCAGAAACGCTTCTCTGAATGAATCCTTTTCCCAAAAGGTCACTAACCTGCACCTCTAACTCTCGTTGTTCCTTAGGCGTCATCTGCCTAAGAGGCATAACGATTGGTCTAACACCCTCGACCAAATCGATTCTAAAGTCGATCTCACGATGCGGCGGCAACCCTTTGACCTCATCAAAGAAATCCTCATACTCACTAGTGATCATCACAAATGACAAGTCTTCTTGTGGAATCACAAGCGAATATAACTACTTATAAGAACACTGTCTTCGGGTTACCCCGAATCAACACCTTCCTCCCTTCCCCCACTGTCATCTCTAGCTTTTCGCAACTCACTTTTGCCGCACATCTCTTGGGCTAATCCATGCCCAAGATGATCCCAAACCCGGCGAAGTTAAGAACAAAGCAATCATATACAAAAGAGAAAACATGACTCGACAACACTAGACCATGACACAACATGCACAAACTGGACGAACCCCCAACTGGATTAGTCACGATCAATGGTCTATTACAACTTCAAGTTTCGAACCCATTCGACATACAATCTTATTATAGGTTAAAGATAATGATTCTCTAATACCAAATAGAACTCAAACAACTTCATTGGCTGGAAGCACATCCAGGAAATTGGAATAGCTTCCACAACACATGGTTCCTCCGGTTGCCTATTCTTTGGAAGGTCCAGACAGTCTTTCTTCTTATGTCCAGGCTTGCCGCATTCAAAGAACTTCCTTTCGGTTTTCGGCTTCTCACAATCGTTGGCATAAACCCTCCAATTGACAATTAAAGCAAGTGACATTCTTCTTAAATATCTTCTTCTTTCTTTTCTTCCTATTAGCACTGGGGCCAATAAAGGTTTCTTCATCTGTAGGAGAATATTCCCTCTGTCGCTTAACAGAATCCCTTCTGGGTACTTGCGCAGGATCACCACGCTCTACTGACACTACTAGAACGGGCATCCTTAACATGGCTACTGCGATCATGGCCTCCACAAACATAACTAGATATTCTGGTGCAACAGCTAATGCTTCCAATCGGCTCCTTACATCTTCTACTCTTCCGATCTCAGTCTCACTCCTAGATGTTTGACGATTCATTCTAAATCCAAAATAGAATGATTAGTCCACTTACAAGATAAACTGCAAAAGGAAAACAACCATTACTACTATATATGCTAATATATATAGTAAACATCCAACTGAAATATACGAGCATGTCTCTCATACGTAATTATGTCTTCGAACTTTGGCCCCAATCGTTAACCAGAGCTCTGATACCAAATGTGACGACCTCCCGTAACCCCCACACTATACAAGAGGAATAATGAGCTGAAAGGTGTGCCAGGCAGCTATGGACGATCATTAAGGTATGGTAGATAAATGAAACATATCATAAACTCACGGCGCAAGGATAAAATATAATAGAAAATATACAATAGGTAGTGATAGTGAAGTAGAAAACACTAAACTTTCATGATGACTGGAAAGTATTTCCCTTACACGTGGATAACAACAGTAGCATTAGAACAATTTGCCTCACTACAATACTCATAGAAATAGCACACAGCGGAAACAAATACTAGATAGTAGTAATGACAGTACACCAGCCTCCTGCTCGCCTCCGAACATCAACACCATCCTCACTTAAGCTATCACTGTCACCTACTACTTAGTTTGCCCATCCAACAATCGGATGAACAACCCAAGGTAATAAGAGGAAACAAAAAATCCTGAGTTAGACAACAGTCTTAGTGAGCGATAAAACAACTAACAAACTTCATCAATAAAGTATATGAGAATGTGTAAATAATCAACTAATCTACCCAACTTTAGAGAAGAACTCTCAATTTCCTTCCCATTACATGACAGTGATAGCCTATACAATCCATACACCCAAAGGAATAACAATTCAGTCACGGCAATCAAATCATCCATTCATATATCGTAAAGCAACTCAATCATAATCACAGCATGCATTCAAATGTCCATGACTGACTCTGGCTATCACCGCCAACCTTGCTTTGAAAACTTCGTTATCGTAAGACTGGCTCGCAATTTTCCGTCAATTGTCAAGGACAACATAAAAGCCCCGGTTCTAGCAAAATTTCACATGCTATACTCAACACATGTTACACACTATACTCAACACGTCTCTAGTCCATACATGACGCCCAAGGCACTCGACCTACATTTGGTCTTTAATTGTATCTCTGCTCTGAGTCCGCTAGAACCTACTACAATGATAATTCCTCGACCTTCTCCTCTCTAGTCGTTATCGATTACGACTATTAATTAGCTCAGAACACCTTAGAACTGTCACTTCAAACGAACTCAATACATCCTTGAGTTGTCTCCCTATTTGTTGTATACAATGAATAACAAATACTTTTCAACACTTCCAAACTTCCTAATTGAATTCACTTTGAAGTCACAGCATCACCAGAAGTGTTCGACCATAAATAGCCGACCAGAAATGGAAAAAATGGCTGACTAGAAATGGCTGACCAGAATAGGCCGACCCACTTTGGTCCGACCCAACTTATGTTCGACCCAACTTTGGTCCGACCAGACCCAACTTTGGTCCGACCCGACCAAACTTTGGTCCGACCCAACTTCGGTTCGACCCAACTTCAGTCCGACCCAACTTTGGTCCGGCCCAACTTTGTTCCGATCCAACTCTGGTCCAATCCAAAACCTGCATATTGCAATTCAACTCCGATTTCGACCAAAACTTCAAAAAACGATAAATCCGACGAAACTAACTTATCCAATTCATATAAAAGGATTACAAGCATGTTAAGAAATCAACAATATCATCAATATGACAATTCTATCCATGATAATGTCAAATTCACCAAAATCACCACAAATATGCATATGAACAAAAACCATGGATCTAACTCGCACATTCGTATGAAATATCATAGAAATTACTATCTAAACTTGCTAAATCAGAACCTAGGCATATTTATATGAAAATGAACATACCAATGCATGGATCTAAGGAAAAACACTTGAATGTGATGAAAAACATGATCTACTACCCATACACTTTATTGAATCCATGTGAAAGATGTAATCCACTCACTGATTCTCTAATACAAGATAAAATGATGGAATTATGAATCCGAACAGCGAGCAATTCAAACCAGACTCCTCGATACATTGAATTAACCCTTGAAATGATGTAGATCTAGTCTCCAATGCTATAGATCTATGATTTCCCTCCTTGGATTTGGATTTTTAATGGTGGAAAGGTGTTAAAGGAAGAAGAAGCACAAGGCCTCCAAATGAGAGAATAGGAGAAGTAACCTATTCTCCATACCCCTCACCCGCAATTTATAGTTTCCACCAACCCACTAATAGACCTTCCCAGTTCAGCCCATTAGGCTCTCCAAACCTGAACAGCCAACTGAAAACCTTAAAACATCGATTTCTCCCAAAACGCTAAACCAAATCTGTAATGTAATCACTCTACGACGACAATCATCAATTCCTTTCCAATGGCATTGGTCTCACCCTCTAATTCGACCTAAGTCAAAAGTTATGCCCTGTACAAGACTAATAGGGGAAAAATGTTCACAAACAAAATCGGTAAAAATTATGGACATGTCTCACATCCCCATAAGCAACATATCAAAAGATGAGAATTATCCAACCCTCAAGGAATAAAATAAAAATATTTTACGATCTTCCGATACGTAAAATGCAGGCTGTTACACGTCAAGAGCGATCAAGCCACCGCGAGAGCATGCTATCTCGTAGAACGGAAAGATGCCATTAAAAAGAGAAGGGAAAAGGTGCAGAGCCAATCCACTAGGCCAAAACTGCCTGTGCATAGAAACTACTGGGGTGTGAGTCCTAGCTCAGATGCAAGTGTTGTCTTTCCGAAGACCTCGATTCAAAGGAAGATGAAGAGCCTGATTCCAAAAGGGCTACTCTGGTGGAGCAAACCGTTGATGTTCCAATTAACTCGCTGACCTGAATTGGATTTTGAAGATTGGGTCATAACTCCACCCATTAAAAAAGGAAGAAATTGGTTCACTTGGGCCCATTCCGATATGTGTGGCATCGACCCAGGAATCGCTTGTCATATGCTTAGTATCAACCCAAAGCATCTTCCAGTCAAGAAAAAGCGTCGAATCTTGAGAATAAAAAGATCGGTAGCACTTAAAGAGGATGTGGTAAGGCTGCTCGACAACGGCTTTATCCACAAAACCCTCTACCCCGAGTGGGTTTTCAACTTGGTCTTGGTTAAAAAGTCAAATCGGAAGTGGCGAACATGTGATGACTACTCATATTTAAACAAGGCATGTCCAAAAGACAGTTTCCTACTCCCAAAACTCGATCAGCTCGTTGATTCCACTACAGGATACCAGCTTCTCTCTTTCATGGACGCGTACGCAGGTTGTAATAAAATCCCAATATACCTTCCAGATCAGGAGCACACCTCATTTATCACCGACCCTGGCTTTGTTGTTATGTTGTCACGCCCTTCGGTCTCAAGAATGTTAGAGCCACCTATCAGCAACCGGCCAACCATATGTTTAAGGACTAGATCAGAAGATCCATGGAGGTTGACGTGGAGATGTGGACGACATGCTCGTAAAATCGAGGGTGTCGAACGACCACGTCAATGACCACGTGGAGATGTCCTCCGTAAATACGGCATGGAACTCAATCTCTTGATGCTCTTTCGGCGTTGTTCGAGAAAATTCTTGGGTTTCATTGTCAACTCATTGGTTATCGAGGCAAACGCGGAAAAGATTCAAGATATCCAGGATATTCAAACCTCTTAAAGCATCAAAGATGTTCAAAGCTTAAGCAGGAATGTGGTCGCCCTAAGTCTGTTAATATCTAATGCAATTGACAAGTGCATTCCTTTCTTTGACTTACTCAGGAAAATAAAGCACAACTTTGCTTAGACATCGGAATGTGTTGTCACATTCCAGGACCTCCTGAATCACTTAGAGCGACCACATATTCTATCAAAACTCATTGACCCTGAAGACTTATTCATCTATTTGGTTGTTTCTATGTAGGTAATTAGCTCGGCACTAGTGCGCGAAGAAAATCGTGTCCAATGGCCCGTTTACTACATTGGCAAGAGATTGACAGGTGCAGAAACGAATTATCTAAAGCTCGACAAGCTAGCTTATTGATTGTTGATCTCTTTCCGAAAGCTCCAACCTTACTTCCAATCTCATCCAATCAAAGTCTACACTAACCAGGCACTACGACAAGTCCTTCAACAACCTATAGCGTCTGGGAGACTCTTAAAATGGAACATCGAGCTCAGCCAGTTCAAGCTAACTTTCATTCCTCATTGAGCCATCCTTGGACAAGCCCTAAGAAATTTCATCGTGGAGTTCTATCTTCGAGATCTTCTAGAGAAAACAAAGCCTCCCAACATTCAATGGAAACTATTCGTGGATGGTTCATCAAACAATCAGTGTTCTGGCGCCAGATTTGTACTCATTACACTCGAGGAGCACTCGATTTGTTAAGATCAACTTCCTTGCCACCAACAACGATGCAGAATACGAGATCTTGATCGTTGGACTGAAAATTGCTTTTGAACTCAACATCAAAGCGCTCAAAATATACTGACTCGCAACTCATAGTATGTCAATGCAGAGAAAATATCAAGCCAAGGGGCACAACTTGCTCCATACCTCACTCGGGTTCGCGAACTGCTTACTCACTTCGACTACTATATCATTACTCACATTCCGCGAGCATATAATGTAAAGGTTAATTCATTGGCCAAACTAGCAAGTTCTAGGGATGCATAGCTTTTGGGACCCGTCCCAATCGAAGTACTTGACTCTCCAAATCTTGATAAAATGTAGACTGATTCGATATAAACGACAGAGACCGAACCTAAACCCGACTCTTGGATGACTCAAATTAGAAATTACTTGCAATATATAAGAAATCTTCTCAGGCAATCGAAATGAGAAGAAAGCACTCATCCGCAAACCATCATGATACATCATTCAAGATGGAGTGCTCTATAAAAGAGAATTGTCTGGTCCACTACTCCGATGTGTAGCCCGCAACGATGCCGACCGTTTACTACTGTATGTGCATGAAGGCGAGTGTGGTGACCACATTGGGGGGGAGGGGGGTAAACTCCAGCAAAGAAGATTCTCTGATACGATTATTTTTTACCAGCCCTCGAGCGGGATGCCGCAGATTAACCAGCAAATGCGGCAAGTGCCAAAGATTCTCCAAAGTTCCAAGAGCCCCGCCTATCCATCTTACGCAAATGGTCAGCCTATGATCATTTTCAATGAGAGGAATTGATATCATCGGAACTCTTCTAATGGCCAGGGGTGGTGCACGCTTTGCCATCGACACGGTTGATTACTTTACCAAATGGGTTGAAGCTGAGCCACTTACTACAATCACTACTAAAAAAGTAATCAACTTCGTTGTGCGCAACATTATCAATCACATTGGGATTCCCAAGACTATCTTTTTTGACAACGGGACTCAATTCGAGAGCGTTGAGTTCAAGACCTTCTGCCGTCGACATAACATTGAGAAAAAAAATTGGCAGTAGCTCACCCTCAAGACAATGGGCAAGTAGAGGCTGTCAACAAAGAGATCAAGTCCATCATTACGAAGCATTATGGGTGGATAAACTCCCTTTAGCCCTTTGGGCTTACTAGACTACTCATAAGTCAACGACCGGTAACACTTCATTCGCTCTCTCATATGGATCTGAAGCCGTCATTCCTATTGAGCTTAAGCTACAGTTTCATCGAGTCACATATTATAATCCGAAGACCAACCAAGGCCTTCTCTTGGAATCACTTGCTTACTCGAAGAGAAAAGAGACGAAGTAGAACTCAGAGCAGCCACCCAACGTCAAGGAGTCGTCTGATACTTCAACTCCAAAGTTCTCTCGAAGCACTTTGACATCGGTGACCTCATCCTGAAATAGACCTTTCCCACACCGACCAGTTTCGGTCCTTGCTGGGAAGGTATGTACGCCACACAATGGAGGCTTTGGGATGGTACCTACAAGCTAACAGCCACTGATGGCGCCGAACTACCAAGAGAAGGGAACAATGAGCATCTTCGCTACTACTTTACCTAGTTTTTGTACATATTTACTGCTTTCCACCAATGTTTTAATTTCAGAATTCAAGGCATTATAAAGAAAAGGCCATTACTGCCAAAAGTTATCAATAAAGAAATTTCAAACATCCATGTAATTGTTGTGTTCACTTTCAGCGTAGTATGTTTGAGCTATCACAACAACCGCCTTGAATACACAAGCGCACAACACTTGATCGGTACCTCGAATCTTGGCATCGATCCACCACCTCGAGTCTTTACATAGACTCAAACCTTGTGGAGTGGTCCGCCCTTCACAAGTCAACTTGGGTCTCAAACCAACAACGAGACTGAGTATAAACAACTCACGATGCTCGTTAACTTGAGCGTCCAACTTCGTTCCTAAGTCTCTGAACTTGAGGGCAACCCACCAGCTAAGTAAGTGTGATATCGATTGGTTGCTTGGTTGAATCCCACCCATAAGGTCCGGAACCGGGCACAAAACTGGCGAACCAACGACGCCCTCAACTATAACCAGACCGAAACGAAGGAAGAGTATAGAGGATGAAACAACAACGTCCACCTTATCTCCTTACGACTCAGAATCAACAAGTGCAAGGAGATCCCGAGAAGGGAAACACCGACATCAAACTCCACACGACTCGAAACTCCCAATGGAAAGGAAGTTCTGAGGGCGGAGTCAACGCACACGAACTTTGCACAACTTGAACATATCAAGAGTGGAGTCTCAAACATCATTGCTTTAAATGTAACAACAAGTACATTTACGTAAGTATAAAACTTGAAAAGCATGAATGAAAATTCAAACACTTAGAACAATACATGATGTAAGCAAAGTTAACTAACTTTCATTCACAAAACAAAGTACAACCATCTTTTTCTTTCTAACAACATAATGTATGTGAAAACCACATCACACCTCCAAAAGCAAGGGTTGTACTTGCATATCCTATCGGCCTACATAAACAAAAAGTTTTCTATAACAATAACTTCGATGAGCCATCATTCTTCTTCTTCTTTTTCTCTGATTCAGCGGTAGACGACTCGTCGTTGTCTTTCTTCTTCCTTTTCCTGGAGCTGCTTCCTCCACTCCCCTTCTTTCCCTTTGTCGGTGTAGGATTATCGCCAGGCAACATCAGGAACTTATCCTTGTCATCACCACTTAAGAGTTCGGCAGTCTCCGTATTTGAACCACCGATCACTTTCACAGCTTTTGGCGGGGACTCACTAGATAAGGCCGGCATTGCAGACTTGTCTCCTACCTTTTTAGCCTCCTTATCCTTTTTGGCCTCCTGATCAGCCTTCTTCTTGGCCTCCCTCTCTGCCTACTTTAGAGCCGCGCTCCCCGCCTTTAGCATCTTATCCTCCATTGCCTTCAGCTTCTTAAATTCGGCCTCGGCTCTTTTCTGGACAGCCTCGTCTTCAGCTTTCTTTTTGGTCGTCTCCTACAAATTAACCTCACCCTCATCCTAGCCTTTTTCCTTGCCCCTTCCTAATCCAAGTGGAGGGCTACCTCATGTCTCTTCCCCTTCTCCTCTTGTTCCTCCGACTTTGCAAGCAAGCGGTCTTTCTTCTTCTCGACCAGTTCATGCATGGTCTACCCTCCTACTTCCATCGGTCCAGTCACTTACACATCCTCTCCATCCTTCCCTTTCTATTCGAAGAGAAGGTCCACCACTCTAAACTCCCCAAAGTCCAAATCCGAGAATGTGTCCAGGTGATTGCCTCCCTCTCCAAGCAGCTCTCCTTGAGTCTACATACCAAAACCAGGCATGACAGGCATTCTTGGTGCAAAACCCATTGTCACCCCTGCTCCAAAGGAACGTGCATGGTGAAGCAAAAGACGAGTTAGTCTACTTTGACTTCATGTTACTGTCCTCTTGGACTCTCGTGATGAAGTAGTTTTTCCTCCCAATAATTGCTATGTGGCTTTGACAGGCATGGTGCTCCTGATTGTTGGCCAAAAAGAACCTCTGTATCCCACCCCTGGATAATCGAGTTCATACTCGGTAATGACGAAGGCCAGGACTAACGGACCACTTGTAGAGATCGGTGAGGCGACTTGCTAATGCTGAGAGTTGCCACCTTCAAATGTGTGAGAAATTACCACACTCTCGGCAGAGACTGCTTTCCCTTTCGCGGTAGCAAGTTGTGCGAGCTTCTCTTCCTTGGCATCCTCTCTTAACAATTCCCTTCCTTCAGCTAACACATGGTGCTCTTCCTTGGTTAGGTATTTAAACATCATTGCCACCTCGTCGACCGAGTCCACCTGCAGCTGCCTCGCCTCATATTCCACCAACTTGTCCTAAGCTCGAGCCAAAGTGCGGGGATAGTCTTCAACCCACGAGATTCCATGGAATCAAAGTGTCTTTACGTACAAACGCT
Source organism: Allium sativum (assembly GCA_030737875.1). Classification (NCBI taxonomy): domain Eukaryota; kingdom Viridiplantae; phylum Streptophyta; class Magnoliopsida; order Asparagales; family Amaryllidaceae; genus Allium; species Allium sativum. The sequence continues at coordinate 966,389,163 of CM060913.1, forward strand.
ATATTGATGGCTCCATCTCGGCCTCTATCCTTTCCTCGGCTTCATTGACCTCAGCACCAAGCTTCTCTACTTCAGCCTGGTACTCAGCCTTTATACTTTCCACTTGGCTTAGCACCTCTTTGTTCGAACCTCAGCAGCCTCCTTCTCTTTCTTTGCCTGTTCAAGTTTAGCATTCCTCAAGTTAAGGAATTTTCTGAGCTCATTGTTTTCATTGATGAGCCTTTGCGCCTGCTCATTCTCTTCTTGCATCTTCTTGTTCTCCTAAGCCAAGGTTTCATTGCTTTTACGAAGCTGGTACACCTCCTCATTCTCACTCATCAATCAGATGTTCTCCTCTAAGATAACCTTCATATCTAGTTCGAGTGTCGTGTTCCAATATAAAACCGAGGCCAACGTGTCTTTAAACGACTCCCGGGCCTCTTTCGCATCAGCTTCGACCTTTTGGAGCTCCATATTCAATGCATCTGCTTCAGCACTATAGAGTTAGCACATAAATGCGTTACTCTAATTTGCAGAAACAAGTACTAGTTGAAATGTTCTCTTACCTAGTTCATCCTTATGATTCTTGTGGCTCTCCTTCTCGAGACCGAACTCAAAGATGCAACCCCTGAATCTCTCCATTCTTTATGTGGATTAAGTCCAAGAGCCTCCTTGCATACTTGTACATCTCCTTGTATTGGTAGTACACATCATACACCTTGTCATACACATCTTTATCCACGTTCAGCGGGATCTGATGTATGTTCGGTGACCCCGCCTGCTCCTCAAAGTAGAAGTCAAGGAATGACTTCTTTAGTATCTCTTTCTTGTCCTCACTACTGAGTTGTGCGATCTCCGACATGTCAAGCATTGTTGGACCCCGCTTTGCCATAGCCTTCTTCCTATGTCATGTCCCTCCAAGCACCATCTCCTTACTTACAGACTGGGTCACATATACCACAAGCGTAACATGGGAAGGTATAGTTGACGCTTATTGTCTTGTGCTTGCAATTTCTAGCCTTTTGTCTGTTCCCGATAGTTGGATGAGGGTGATGAAGATTCCGAGTGTCGAGGTTAATATCTGTGATGCCAATTGTCAAAGCGATTGTGGGCGAGGGGCTACGAAAATAATTTTGCACTCCTTCTGAAACAACTCACAGCCCTACTCTTCCACGGCCGGCGACCCTCGACCTCAGTCTCTATCACTTTCTCTAACCATTGCACCTGCAAGGAGTAAATTCTAAGTTAGAACGAAACATTTCACACACTTGTGTCATGCAGTATTTAAGAGTGTGTGTCCTAAGTGTTCCCTTCACAAACCATAAGTTCCCTTCACAAACCAGAACTTTTGATATTTTGAAAATTTGAATTTTAAGAATTTAGAATAACCGTACTTTGGATACATACACTCATTTTTAAATATGATTTCAGAAAGTATAAAAATCAAATAAGTTATTTAAATTAGTTTTATGAAGTTATCAAATCAAACAATTTTGGTCAAAAATGAAATTTGACACTATTCACCGATATCGAAAATTTTGAGATTTTTGTATATTATTTTAAAACGACATATTAAATAGTTAAGATAAGGTTAGTGAATTTTTAAAATTGATTTAAAAGTTAATTATATTAAAATTCGATATTTTAATATTATTCTAATAGCGTAGAAAATTGAAATTTGCAAACGATCTCGGAATTCAACGAAACTAATTTAATCAGATCTGGAATGTAGAATTATGGTAGGATTCCAAATTTCGCACCATTCAGAGTTAATATGTAGCCGTATGAAATTTAAGTGTAAACTGATCGATAATTTGAACTCGAATTAAGCTCGAACAGGAACTTTTAAAGCAAATGGAGTTTCGACGAAATCAGTTTCGTTGGAGCCATATCGGAATGTCGCGATTCCAGATTTCATCGAAAATGGAATCAATATGTGGTCACACGAGTAGATAATGCATAATAGACTAAACGTACCTTAAATTTGTGATCACACCTTGAGCGGTTATCTACTAATTTGTTTCTTTTGAGGTGTCAAGCTCATAATGCCATCATGTGTGCTTTCTCCCCTATCTTAGATGCATGACACCTCCATGATTCGTGGAAACACCAAATGCCTATATATACAAGCTCCTTTCCTTCCATTTCTCACTTTACACTTCCATTCACTGTTTTATTCTTCCCCCTTCTCCATTTCTTCACCACCCATGCTCCCCTTTCAGCTACCCACGGCCAATAGCCCTTCCCCACTGCACATGGTCCTTCCAGCCCCTCCCCCTCCTCCAAGTGGACACCACCCCTTATAAACACCTTAAAACCAATTTTAACCCTAAAACGGTCCTTCCTTTAGCTCCTCTCCACCCAACCAGCCCACACCCGCACCCAAACAGCCCCACCAGCGATCTAACAGCCCCCACTCAGCCCACATGTGGACCCTACCTTAACCTGAACCCGTTAACACCCCGAAACTCAGCCCTGTTTTCTCCAGAAACCAAATATACATCGATTTATTCGCTAGTCAATTTCTGAAACCCTATAGCGCCGAACCTCTGCCCAATTCATTTTCAGAAATCTCTGATGATGCAGAAAGGCTATTAAAATCATTTGGAATCGTTAAGATGCCATTGGGACATCCGTTAAAATTGGAGTCTTGATTCTATAAAAAAATACTGAGCATTTCCTCGATACTCTAAATGTTTAATTGATACAAAATGTATGGATGGTCTCCCTTAGCCAGCCCTATTCTCTGTATTAGTAGACATCATTACTAGATAATGTTCTTTACTAATGTGGGTCTCGGAGTGGGGCGTCATAGCTTGGTATCAGAAATTGAAGTTAGGAGGAATGGAATGCAAGGTGAGAGCTTCTAGACAATATTAAGGAGGAATGGAATGCAAGGTGAGAGCTTCTAGACAATATTAAGGGCTAGTTTATATTGGTTGTGAACTCGATTGAGTTATATATTGATGTTTGGTTGATACGATGGGTTAATGCTATGGTTTAATGATGTTAGATATGAAAAATAATTGATTTTTAAATGAAATTGACGTAGTAACTTGAGTATATGACATTAGAATCAATATAGTTGACATAGGAACTGAATTGAACCTTAAGTGGTCATTAGAAACAAATTAACTAAGTATTGGTTATTGGATATTAGTATGAATCCCTTTTGATATGATAGTGATGAATGCTTATGTTGATGATTGTGCTTAATCTTTGATTGACAAAACCATTTAAGCGTTAATGTTTTAAGGCTTATGAAACACCCCACCTCCCTTAAGGTCACTCACAAAGGGAATGCATTAACTTTGGTGAAGCATTTTAGGTAAAAGACACAGATAATTTACAAGACAGACATATAAACAGCGGAAAACTGAAATCATTTCATAAATAGCGTGATTCAGTCAAAACATTACAAGCATTGTCTCAAAACACAACTTCTGAATTATTACAATGAAACATCTGTCTTGATTTAAAACTCCAAGTACATAAAGAAGCATAAACCAGTAGTAAACCAGCATAAATCCCCAATAAAAGTGTAACCACAACCATAACCCAAGAAGAGAGAATCCAAGCAATACATCTACTCTCTTCAAACTAGAAAAGGTCTGCACTAAGCTGAAGTGTTCCCTCCCTGCGGACCTGGGGGGTCAGACATAAGTCTGGTAAGTCCAGCGATTATTCAGCACGTAAACAAGTAAAAGGATCATGACATGAATAAACTGAACATAGGACAATACCATAGAAATAAGATAACATAAGATAAGGGAAGATAAACTGAATATACTTATCGCACTCAATTCCATTTCTCTGCACCTACTATGAATGTTTCAACTACCATCATGTGTTCATAACAAAGTGATCCCTTTCCCGATCAGCTTCTACTCGCATGCATTTTCTTACTTGTGTCATTCGGCCCCGCTCGATTGTAGATACTTGTGCTGGTCTCCCCATGGGGTGTATCAATTCCTATGGTGGCAACCTGACACAAATTCAAGATGCACAGTGTATACTACTGATGCCCAGTGCCTGCTTCTACACTCCGGAGTACGTGCACGCCCATACTCCGTCGGAACTACACTGCTGCACCCCCTGTCGCTATCTTGACCGCTTATAATCAGCCCAGCAATCGTGCCTCCACCCTGCCTAGTTCAGGGTACCATGATACATCTATGTGGGTTACTGCTGGAATAGGTCCCCGTTACTAGGGTTTCCTAATCAACATGTTATAACGGTTAAGTGTTCTCAAAATTTACCTAACCTCACCCATCTGTTTTGCTAACATGTTGTATTAGTTAAGTGTTGCCTTAATTAACTTAACCCTACCATTCTTAGTATGTCTGTTCCTTAGCTTTAATTCATTCATTAAAGCACCAATCTCTCACATTAAATCTATATTATTGCGGTCGCTGGATGTGCCGGGCGGTTCTGGGCAGTCTTATACTGCAACTCAATCTAACCTCGGGTTTTTGGGGCTTAATGCGCTAACCTCTCACATTAGATTTATATTGTTGCGGTAGCAGAATGTCCCGGGTGGTTCTGGGCAGTCTTACACCGCAACTCAATCTAACCTCAGGTTAGGCGTGTTCATCTTTAGCCAATTTACATATTTGTCATATGTGTCCAAATCTATGTGTCAAATTTTCCCCAAGTCTAGTAAATACAAGTTTATGCCACATTCCCAAGCTATGCCCAAAATTTACTAAATTAAATTATACCCAACTTTCCCCGCATTATAATTGCACGTGCAACGAGATTCAATCTAAGTTCCGAATGAACTTAGTATTCACAAAAGAAAGTAAAAAGGGGGAAAATAGAGAAGGAGCATAAGAATTGACATAAGGAAAAATAGGCACAATTCACACCATCGGTATAAAGATTAGATAGAATTGGACTTAAGAGAATTACTAATTTAATGTACAACATGAAAAGTCCCATTTGATAAATCCCAATAGTCTCATAGGCATAGATTGTACAACATGAAAAGTTCCATCCCATCAATCACAACAGTCTCACAGGCATGATAGGTTCATTTATGTCAGTCCAACAGTCTCATAGGCATGATAGGTTCTATTATGTTAGTCCAACAGTCTCATAGGCATGATAGGTTCTATTATGTCAGTCCAACAGTCTCATAGGCATGAAAGGTGCCATTACATCAATCACAATAGTCTCATAGGCATAAGCATTTTAGATTAGACAAAAGGATAGGCACGAATCAGAATTGGGCATCGTTATAGATCTGATTATTACAGTCATGATTTCTATTAGATGTTTAAATCTAAATAATAACTAAACTTACAGAAGAAGGATGGATCTTGTATTCTGGGATCTGATTTCTGAATTTGAAAAGCTATCCTTTGATGTAGACGTTTGATTTGAAGTTATTATAATTGATTACTAGTTTGGATTTATTTTTCTAGTTAGGAGAAGATGAAGGAGGCTAGGCTAGCTTGTAGACGAATAGCATGACGACACCATAGTCTTAGGGTTATGAGGTTAGGGTCAAGGTTCGGCTACGTATACATAGATGTCTAGGATTAATTCTAGCCTTTAGATTAGTCTAAGAGAAATCAGAGCCATCAAACCAAAGAGATGTGTCATCCAGCCAATCATAGCACGACACATAAGCCCTAACACCTCAAAAATTAGTCATTGGACAATCGGGGAAGGCCACATCATCTCAGAGCCACTAAAATTCGTCACAAGAAGCAGATCTCAATGGGGTCGATTCCCTACAGGGGGGTCGACATCTATGTTGACTCCCCTATAGGGGGGTCGACACCTATGTCGACTCCCCCTGGGGGGGTCGACACCCTGAGCGGGAATTTTCCCGCTCAGCCTGTTCTGTTTGAATTTTGAACTGGATTTATTATTTGATTATTATTTTCTGTTTATTCTTGAAATCTTCTGAACTTCATAACTTCTACATACGGAGTCCGATTCACACAAACTCGGACTCTATCTCAAGAAGAATTTCGAGACGAACGCAATGGCATAACCCATTTTCCTTAATTCTTCTTCTAAAAATTAAGTGTTCTTAGATTTGTTAATTTTAATATTCATAGAAAGTACGAGGTGTTACATTCTCCCCTCCTTAAAGGATTTCGTCCCCGAAATCTCTAAGTTAAGAATAATGTATCCTAACATCCAACATCCATCTACTCAACCATCAATCACAGGCATCCATTGTCCATAAAAGGTTTCTAATGCTTTCATGATCAGATGCATAGTGTGTGTATATGTCCATATCTAATGCAAAATCAGGCGGTCTACTGATTCATTTGACCTCCTTGATGTGAATCATGTCAGTGCTATGAGTCCATCATGTATGCAATTATTCCTAATTGTATTTTGTAACTTCTACATGAGTGCACAATCATTCGTACAAATGCAACGTCCATATGACAACATATCAAATTTCAATCCATATATAAATTCATATATGCATATGCAATACGAAAGTGACTGAGCTGATCTAGTACATAGTGTGTGTATATGCATCCATGAGCAACCACTTGCAACCATAAATCATAACATGTTTCAAATACATGTTTGCATCGATTGTTTTCTACCTAAGGATCAAGAATAGGACCGAGGAGATATGCTTAAGAGATAGATACAAGCATGCATAAACTTTTGGAAAAAGAGACCAAGAATGTACCCTCAAAAAGATAAGGGTAGGCTGCGTGTATCTTGTCCTCAGTCTCCCACGTCGCATCTTCCTCAGCATCACTCCATTGTACTTTAACTAGCTTGACCTCACGATTACGTAGCTTTTTAACTTCTGTACCCAAGATACGAGTTGGAACTCTTCTCAACGTTGCTTCTCGTTTCACTTCTATTTCCTCTAGTATGCTTGGCTCCACAACTTCCGTAGACTCATGTAAGCACTTTCGTAGATGAGAGACAAGAAAGACATTATGTACTCCAGCCAATCTTTCGGACAGCTCTAATTTATAAGCCATCTTCCCAATCCTCTCAATGATAAGAAATGGCCCTACAAATGTTGAGTCAAGGAATTCAAGATGTTTTGATCAATGACAAGAAGAAATTCAAGATCGACAAAAAGAAGAGATTCGATGGTATTCAATGTTAGAGGTTGATTATTTAGTGTTTAGTTGAGTTATATTTGTTAAAATCTATCCTCAAATAATCATATACCTCAATGTTTTTTGAATATATATGTGAATATATGTATGCACATTCATTGTGCATACTGCCTGAAACCGGTCGACCGGTTTCATTCTGGACGGTCGACCGTTTCTGAGTAGAATGCACAATGAACCTGCACACATGTATATAACGTATATATGTACAAATACCAGTCTACTGGTCATTTTTTGCCAGTCCACTGGTCTACGAACTGAAGCCATCTTTTCGAATAGACACTCTATTTCATCAATGGTTATGATCCTTTCTTTTCACTAAAAATCATCTCTATTCATTGCTTCTCTTCACCAATGATTACATCTCTCCATCCTCTCCAAAAGCAACATGAAATCATCATTTTAATAACAACAATTCTTTCTATTCTTGCTATCTAAGTGCTGATTTCATTCTTACTCTTTAAAAGCATTCAAAAGCTCACTATTCTCATATATTGTTATTTGAATCCTTGAATCTATATATTATTCTTTAGATTCAAACAACGATATCATCTTCCAAATCTTCATAATATCAAAACCATATTTGAGGATAAGATTAAAGGAAGGTTGTACAAGAATTGACAAATTCGTGTTATTAAGAACACACATTGTCAAACTACAAGTTTATATCTTGTTTGAAGTCCTCGGTGTTGTAAGAGGCGAGTTGTGAAGTCCTCGTGTTGATAGAGGCGTGAAATCCCGTTCGGCTGCTCGGGTGTTGTGAACCTGTTTTCCTCAGGGTTAAGTGAGGATAGTGTTTAGTGAAATTCCAGATAGGAGATCTGGGACTGGACGTAGGACGGTGCTCCGAACCAGTATAAAAATCCCTGGTGTGATTTTTCTATTACTGCATTTACTTATCTGTGATATTGCTACTGTGAGATCTTTCTTAGTATATATCATATATTCCGCATATCCATATTACTGATCCTGCCTAAAGTCGTCTATCGACACTTTCATTTGGTATCAGAGAAAGGTCATCTCATAACCGTAACACAGTTATTTGATATATTCTAGTAATATGGAAAATAACGCAAGCACTAGTAACACCACTTACACAGAAGGTCAGTCAACACAAAGACCTCCTTTCTTTAATGGCCTAAACTATAGCTATTGGGCAACACGTATGGCTTTTTATATGCAATCAACAAGTTATGATGCTTGGAATGCTACTCAGAAAGAAATAGTCAATCCAACAAATGTGTATGCAGAATGGACAGCTGCTGAGAAAACCGCAGCTGCTGTAAATGCAAAAGCAATAAATATGTTGTTTTGTGCATTAGATCAAAACGAATATAACCGTGTTAGTATCTGTACCTCTGCATATCAAATTTGGCAAACGCTAAAAACCACTCATGAAGGTACTAACAAGGTTAAACAAGCAAAAATAGCTTTGTTGAAAAGTCAATTTCAAATTTTCAAAATGAAGCCGAATGAAACAATCAATGAGATGTATTCAAGGTTTCAAACCATTCATCATGCTCTTATCGGTTTAGGACAAAAATATTCTGATTTTGATGTAGTTTCAACAGTCCTACATTCACTGACTAATGAATGGAAAGGAAAAGTATTAGCAATAGAAGAAGCTAATGATCTTTCCACCATGAAGCCAGATGAATTGATAGGAAATCTTATGTCCTATGAAGCTAACTTGCAGGCTTGAAAAGAACAAAAAGAAGAAAAGAAAATTGTAGCTTTTCATGCTGAAAAAGATGAAGACGTCTCAGATTCCGAAGATGAGGATCTAGCATTCATTGCAAAAGGATTCAAAAAATTCTTAAAGCAACGAAAAGCTAGTCGATACAACAGAAAGAAGTTCGGATCAAATAAGCCATCATCATAAAATGTAGAAAGCTTTAACTGTCATAAGAAGGGACACATGCAAAAGGATTGTCTAGAACAAAAGAAGAAGACAGAAAATGACAAGTTCAAACACAAAAAGGACAAGTCAAAGAAACGGGCATTCTCAGTGACATGGGATGATTCAGACTCATCTTCATCTGATAGTGAAAGTGACTGAGACAATGAACAAGCTAATATATGCTTTATGGCTAAAGAAGATGAGGTACAAATTCCGACTTTTGAAGAAGTTCTAGATATAAATGCTGAGTTAATGTATAAATTTAAAGATGTAAAACGACAATGCAAGCAAGCTCAAGCTGATTTAAGTAGAGCAGAATTTGAACGAGATATGTTAAAAGACGAGAAGAAAATATTAGAGGAAGAACTTGAAAAAGCTCAAGAATCATCATCTAATATTGATTCTCAATTATCTCTTTTGAGTCAAGAAATTGAAACTCAAAAAGAGAAAAATGATGCTCTAACTACTGAAAATCATGAGCTTAAGGCAAAAGTCAAGATGTTAGACCTTGAAAAAGCTAGTTTACAAACAAAGTTGGACGACATTACTCAAAATGTTTCTAACTTTAACAAAGGTCGAGAAAATTTGACAAAAATTATTGAAAGTTCACAAACTGCTACAAATAAACAAGGTTTGGGATATAAGAAACAAGTTATCAAGAAACATCTTGGTAGAAGAAAAAGGAAAAATAAGGAAGTACGAGAAACTAAAGCTAAGAAAAAACTTAGTTTATTATATTCCAAACCAAAACTGATTGTGAAATTTCAAAAGAAGAATGTCAAATCTATAAAAATGTGGGTTCCTAAAACAAATATCAATTTGATTAGGAACAAGTACATTCAAAAAATTTTGAGTTCTGTGCATCATAATCCAAATTATGTATATAAAGGGGATACCGGACCCGTATGGGTTTGGACTCCTAAGACCTAACTCTTAGGACCCTATAAAAAGGTGGGTACCATGGACTTAATTTTATTTTTTGCAGGTCCCACTTAAGAAAAGAGGAAAGTGGATACTAGACAGTGGTTGCTCGAAGCATATGACTGGAGACAAGAGCTTATTAACAAATATCACTTATTCAGATGGTGGCTCAGTCACTTTTGGAGATAATTCAAAAGGCTATATCATCGGCAAAGGCGATGTGAGCAATTACGGTACATCAAACTTACCTCTTATTACTAATGTCATGCTAGTTAGGAATTTGAAACATAATTTACTAAGTATCAGTCAATTGTGCGACAAAGGTTTTATCATTTCTTTTTTGAACAATAAATGTAGTATTTTAGATAAAGATCGAAATATAGCTTTTGAAGGATATAGAGACAGAAACATCTATATTCTGAAATGAATACCAATCATAATTCAGATATGTGTCTTGTAGCAAATGATAATGATCCATGGCTATGGCACAAACGTTTCTGTCACATAAACTTCAGAACTATTGACAAGCTAGCCAAGAATGATCTAGTTAAAGGACTACCCAAAGTAAGCTTTAAGGTTGATAATCTTTGTGATGCATGTCAATTAGGAAAATTGACCAAATCGTCTTTCAAATCCAAGAAAGTCATATCAACGTTACAACCATTGGAGCTATTACATATGGATTTATTTGGACCAACACAGGTTCAGTCAATAAATCATAATCGATATGTGTTGGTAATTGTTGACGATTACTCTCGATATACATGGGTAATTTTCTTGAAAAACAAAAGTGACACTTTCAAACATTTCAAATCCTTCGTCAAAAGAATTCAAAAAATCAAAAGGGCTTAAAGTTAAAAACATAAGAAGTGATCATGGCGGAGAGTTCGAAAATAATGATTTTGAACATTTTTGCACAAAGAAAGGTATAAATCATAATTTTTCGTTTCCTAGAACTCCACAACAAAACGGAGTTGTAGAACGGAAAAATCGGACTTTACAAGAATGTGCAAGAACATTATTAAATGGATCCACTCTACCAAAACATTTTTGGGTAGAAGCTGTTGCAACTACGTGTTATGTTTTGAATCGTGTATCTATTCGACCTCTGACCAAAAATACATCCTATGAGCTATTTAATCAAAGAAAACCAAATATCTCATATTTCAAAGTTTTCGGTTCTAAATGCTTTATTTTAAATACGAAAGACCATCTTGGAAAATTTGATTCCAAATCCGATGAAGGTATATTTGTCGGATACTCGGAACGAAGCAAGGCCTATCGTATATTTAACAAGAGAACTAAAACTATTGAAGAATCACTTCATGTTTCTTTTGATGAATTCTTTAAATCATCTCATATCGTATCAGATGATGAAGAAACCATAGTCACTGATAATCCTGTCATCACAAATAACGACTCTGACTCAGAAATTGTTGACGATATCCCTCAACCTGCTGTGATACCTTCTCCACCAAGATTTAGATCTCCTCCGAGAATTCTATGCGATCATCCAGTTCAAAATGTTATTGGAGAAGTAACATCACAAATTAGAACAAGAAGTCAACTAAATCAAATGGGTCATGTCGCATTCCTTTCAAATATCGAACCTAAGAATCCGAAAGAAGCTGCTACTGATGATTATTGGATCATTGCCATGCAAGAAGAACTAAATCAGTTCGAGCGCAATGATGTCTGGGAACTTGTTCAAAGACCGACTGATCAGTCAATCATTGGTACAAAATGGGTCTATAAAAATAAGGCTGACGAACAAGGAAATATAACCAGAAATAAAGCAAGATTAGTAGCACAAGGATATAATCAGGAAGAAGGTATCGATTATGAAGAAACCTTTGCTCCCGTAGCTCGATTAGAAGCTATTCGAATTTTACTGTCCTTTGCTTGTCCTCGTGATTTTAAACTTTATCAAATGGATGTCAAAAGTGCATTTTTAAATGGATTTATCAAAGAGAATGTATATGTCGAACAACCTCCTTTGTTCGTACATGAGAAATATCCTGATCACGTATATAAACTTAAGAAAGCTTTATATGGATTGAAACAAGCACCTCGTGCTTGGTAAGAACGATTAAGAAGCTAACTTATCGATTTTGGATTTCAAATTGGTAAAGTTGATCAGACTCTATTCATTTAACATTCTCAAAAAGATATATTAGTTATCCAAATATATGTAGATGACATTATCTTTGGTACAACAAACGACGAACTTTGCAAAGAGTTTGCAAATATTATGACCAAAGAATTTGAAATGTCTCATATGGGAAAACTATCGTATTTCCTTGGTCTTCAAATCAAACAACTTTCTAACGGTATTTTTATTAGTCAAGAAAAATACTGTGGAAACTTAGTCAAATGCTTCGGTTTAGAAAATACCTCTGGTAAACCAACTCCTATGAGTACGACCACACATCTTGAAAAAGATGAACATGGTAAGAATGTTGACCAGAAGTTATATAGAAGCATGATTGGTTCTCTCCTGTATCTTACCGCAAGTCGTCCTGATATTATGATGAGTGTTTGTTTATGTGCAAGGTTTCAAGCAAATCCTAAAGAATCACATGTACGAGCTGTAAAATGAATAATACGATATCTTAGTAACACCAAAGACTTTGGTCTTTTCTACCCGAAATATTGTCCATTTGAATTAGTATCGTATAGCGATGCTGATTTCAGTGGCTCTCGCACGGATAGAAAGAAAACAAGTGGTACGTGCCATTTTATTGGAAAATCACTTGTCTCTTGGTTTAGTAAGAAACAAAATTGCGTTTCACTCTCGACATGTGAAGCTGAATACATATCAGCTGCTCTAGCTTGTACTCAAGTTTTATATATGCAACAAACACTTCGAGATTTCAATATTCATTTATCAAAGTCCATCATATATTGTAATAATACAAGGGCAATCAATTTATCAAAAAACCTAGTAAATCATTCCTGAACAAAGCACATTGATATTCGACATCATTTCTTAAGAGATAATATTGAAAAAGGAACAATATGTCTCGAATATGTCCAGACTGACAACCAATTAGCAGACATTTTTACCAAGCCTCTACTCGAATCTAGTTTTATCTCTTTACGTAGAGAGCTCGGCTTGATTTCTAGAAACGAACTTGGTGTATAATGTATATAAATATATATACACTATTGAGTTCTTCTCTAGCCGGTACATTCATTTGTTTTTTTTTAACATAGCTAATTAATAGTCTTTTACTATTATTAGCAATTCATTTTGAGCTTTACAAACTTTGAGTGGTTCATATTCTCTGAATGTTTTCCATCCATTACTTCCTACTTCATAAAAGTTATAAATACATACTCCTTCTTATTGTTTTCTGCATCACTTTCTTAGTGTCCAGTTTTAACATTCATACACAAGTCCATATACTCTTATGGCACACATATGTGATGAATGTGCTCAACGGTCTCACATCTCGGTCACTAGCTTTGAACTGGAGGAGTACTACTCTCCGGAAACACCGAAGAGCAGACCGGAATGTTCGCATACTCCTAGACATACACCCAAACCCAAACGAGCTAAGAAAGCACTATTTTGTTCTCCGGGTACGAGAGAGAAGATCAATGAAATTTATCACTACCAGATACATCAGTTGGATCTCCAACGTCAACTGCATTATGAACAAAAACTCACATCTGATCGTTTAATTCTCTTAGAACGAATGGCGCCATTTTTCTATAGCACGGATAGACATAAGGTACACGAACCAATACCAATGCCACACCCTCCGTCTACATCTCGAAATACTAACTCATGGGACCGTAATTATGCGAGAAATGAAGGATCAAGAGAAAATTGGTCGCCATGGACGCCGAGAGTTTCGAATATTCAAGAAAAATCCGAAGACAAGTCATCTACCTCTCATTAAGTTATATCGTTTTTAAAATGTTTATGTTGCAAAATAATTTTTTAGTTTTAATTCTTATTTGTGTATTTGTTTTCATAATCTTCGTTCAAAATTCATGTTGAGTTGAAATAAATTAAAGTTCTCTATATTCAAAATTTTCAGAAACCAGAAAAATAAGCATACACAGGAACGGTCGACCGTCTGGAATATAAAGTACACCAGTCGACCGTTTATAATCCACCGGTCGGCCGGTAATGTTCTCTGGAATTTATTACCCCCAGGAACCAGTCGACCGTTTTTAATCCAACGGTCGACCGGCAAAGTTCTCTGGAACTTATTTACCCAGGAACCAGTCGACCGGTCCAAAAATAACGGTCGACCGATCATGCATTTTTTTTTGATTTCCCTCTCCAAATCGACACGTCGAATCATTTTTACTACATCCTTTCACTGATTATTTATTCATCTCCTTCTCTATCTTTTGAAAAACCAAAAAACCCCAAATCAATTTCCTTTTATTTTCAATGGCACCTCCTCAAAAGAAACCCAAAAAATCATCCTCCACTCCACCTCAACCCATAGATGCTAACATCAAACAATGGCTCATGGATCCTATTGCAGTGAAACGATGGAATTCTATGAAGGATTACACCATTCACGAAGGTTCTTTCGTAGATTTATCTGCATTTTTTTTAAGTATGTATTTTAGGGGGAGTATACATTCAGGGGGAGTAATAAACTCTTTCAGATCTATATTGTCATCAATCAAAAAGGAGGAGAAGGTTGAGTCAAGGAATTCAAGATGTTTTGATCAATGACAAGGAGAAATTCAAGATCGACAAAAAGAAGAGATTCGATGGTATTCAATGTTAGAGGTTGATTATTTAGTGTTTAGTTGAGTTATATTTGTTAAAATCTATCCTCAAATAATCATATACCTCAATGTTTTTTTGAATATATATGTGAATATATGTATGCACATTCATTGTGCATACTACCTGAAACTGGTCGACCGGTTTCATTCTGGACGGTCGACCGTTTCTGGGTAGAATGCACAATGAACGTGCACACATGTATATAACGTATATATATACAAATACTAGTCTACTGGTCATTTTTTACCAGTCCACTGGTCTACGAACTGAAGCCATCTTTTCGAATAGACACCCTATTTCATCAATGGTTATGATCCTTTCTTTTCACCAAAAATCATCTCTATTCATTGCTTCTCTTCACCAATGATTACATCTCTCCATCCTCTATAAAAGCAACATGAAATCATCATTTTAATAACAACAATTCTTTCTATTCTTGCTATCTAAGTGCTGATTTCATTCTTACTCTTTAAAAGCATTCAAAAGCTCACTATTCTCATATATCATTATTTGAATCCTTGAATCTATATATTATTCTTTAGATTCAAACAACGATATCATCTTCCAAATCTTCATAATATCAAAATCATATTTGAGGATAAGATTATAGGAAGGTTGTACAAGAATTGACAAATTCGTGTTATTAAGAACACACATTGTCAAACTACAAGTTTATATCTTGTTTGAAGTCCTCGGTGTTGTAAGAGGTGAGTTGTGAAGTCCTCGTGTTGATAGAGGCGTGAAATCCCGTTCGGCTGCTCGGGTGTTGTGAACCTGTTTTCCTCAGGGTTAAGTGAGGATAGTGTTTAGTGAAATTCCAGATAGGAGATCTGGGACTGGACGTAGGACGGTGCTCCGAACCAGTATAAAAATCCCTGGTGTGATTTTTCTATTACTGCATTTACTTATCTGTGATATTGCTACTGTGAGATCCTTCTTAGTATATATCATATATTCCGCATATCCATATTACTGATCCTGCCTAAAGTCGTCTATCGACACTTTCAACAAATATTGGTGCCAATTTTCCTACGGACCCAAAGCGAACGACATTCTTCAGAGGAGATACTTTAAGAAAAACTTTGTCCCCAACCTCAAACTCAAGGTCGGTCCTTCTTTTATCAGCGTAGGACTTCTGTCTATCTTGTGCAGTCTTCATTCGTCTTCGTATCAAGTCTACCTTCTCTAAAGTTTCTCTGATCATGTCAGGCCCAAGTACGAGCTTATCTGTAGACTCCCACCAACAAGTTGGTGATTGACATTATCTTTAATATAAAGCCTCAAAGGGTGCCATGCCTATGGTGGCTTGGTATCTATTGTTGTAGGCGAACTCCACCGAAGGGAGGTGATCCTCCCATGTTCCCCCAAAATCAAGAATGCACAATCTCAAGAGATCTTCTAATACTCTATTCACCCTTTCCATCTGACCATCGGTTTGAGGGTGATAAGCAGTGCTTAAGCATAGCTGTGTGCCTATAGCCTCTTGCAAACTCTTACAAAACTCGCTCGTAAAGATAGGGTCTCGATCACTTACTATGCTGGAGGGTATTTCATGCAGTCGAACTACCTCTTTAAGATAAATGGATGGTAACAATGAGGCAGTCCTCCTACTCTTAACATGTAACACCCCGAATTTCAATTAACACTAATGGTTAGTAATTAAAGTATAATTAATCTCAGATTTGAGAATCAGGGGAAACGGGCTGCGTCATTGCGTTCGTCTCGGAAAAATACGCGAAATAGAGTCCGAGTTTGTGTAAAACGGGTACCGTATGAAAGAGATATGGACGAACGAAGTTAGGCAGAAAAACCCGAAACAGGCCAGAAATGCACTGGCGCACTTGTGAAGTGCGCCAGCACAAAAATACACTGGCGCACTTGGGAAGTGCGCCCATGTCGGGACAGGAAACCTGCACAGTTTCTAGAGAGTTCTGTGGTTGGGTGCACCAGTTTGGGGTTTGGGCTTGGTCTTAGGGCTGGTTTCTGGAAGGTTCCGAAATCTAAGGGTCCTAATCTAATTTAGGGTTAATCTAAGGGCCTAAAACACTCACCTAATCTATAAATACACCCTAAACCTACCCTAATCCATACTAAAAATAGAATTGAGGGCTACATGCTGCCAAATTAAATCTTAGAAGGAGCCTCCACTAATTTATGAAGAGGGTTGCAAGCTAATCACTCTCTAATCAACCTCTAATCCATTCTAAGCATCTTAATCTTCTTCATTTGGAGTGCAAATTGGCTAGTTGTGAGTTTCTATCACTCTAATGATCAATTGCTAAACTAAGTAGATGAGATATGATGAGATCATATGGTTTTATTTGTGGATTAATGGGTTTTAAGTCATATGACATGATGTTAGTTTGCTAATGTATGTGGGTTATGCAAGTTTTTGTGCTTTGTGATCATATGTTAATATGCAAGTTACATGTATGATAATATGCAAGTTACATGTATGATAATTATGCAAGTTGTATGTTTCTTCATATGCAAGTTTATGAGTTCATATGCAAGTATGTAACATGTTATGCAAGTTCATATGCAAGTTTATGAGTTCATATGCAAGTTATGTAACATGTTATGCAAGTTCATATGCAAGTTATGTGACATATTATGCAAGTTCATATGCAAGTCATGTATTTGTTAATATGTAAGTTTATGTAACATGTTATGCAAGTTAATATGCAAGTTATGTGACATGTTATACAAGTTAATATGCAAGTTATGTGACATGTTATACAAGATTATATGCAAGTTATGTGACATGTTATGCAAGTTCATATGCAAGTTATGTGTTTGTTAATATGCAAGATGGCACCTTTGAAACATGTTCATACATATGCAAGTTGACACCTTTTATATGTGTTATGTCATGAGAACGAAATTACGTGGGAACGATGGGGTTAATTCAATGCATATGTTAATAAGATTGTGTGAAATTAATATAATTATGCATAACATAAAATAAATGAACACAGTATGGGAATTTAACTATTAAGTTAGGTGTACCCATACTATGTGTTGGGAATTTGCCTATTAAGTTAGGTGTACCCACACTTTGGAGTTGGGAATTTGCCTATTAAGTTAGGTGTACCCATATTCCTAAAATAAACATGATAATTAACACAAATTATGGGGGTGATTAATTAGGAGTAATTAATCGATTAAGACACGAGGTTGGACCCGTTTGTAGTGTAAGACTGCCCGGAGTTTACCGGCTTAACCAGGCATCTACAAATGACGGTCCAATGTGAGGGGTCTTAATCATAAATTAAATACGTAACAAGGGTAAATGACACGAGTTTGGACCCGTTTGTAGTGTAAGACTGCCCGGAGTTTACCGGCTTAACCAGGCATCTACAAATGACGGTCCAATGTGAGGGGTCCTTTACACGGTTACGGTGTTAATCAATTAAGAAACACTTTACCAGATAAGCATGTAGTGGGGCATGGGGGTTAAGTGGGTACCTTGGGTGGTATGTGGAAATTGCTAGTGGTTGCCAATAGAAAATATGATAAAATACTTAACCAAGATGAAACATGTAATTAAACATGATTAAAGGGTTAAGTGGGAAACACTAGTGTGTGGGCCAAGCTTAGGGGGATGGCTTGTGCTGGGGGCCCATTTCAACCAGTAACCCATACGTATCTTAGTGGGCTCGACCCATGTCGAGGACGGGACACGCATACTGGGCTTGACTATAAGAGGCCAAAATGGGTTAGCGGTGGCAACGCATGACCAACGGGTTTCATATGCGTGTGTGGACCCGGGCTGGTAAATAAGACGTTGTTGCATCGTGTAGATATAAGCCGTGCACCGTTAGTTTTATCAGGTTGCCACGTTGGGGAATGGTACACCCCACGGTGGGGCCAACACAGGTATCTACGTTAGGGAGCCGATCGAATGGGGAGTAGTGTGTACACCTAGTGGATTGTAGGGCCCTGTGGCGTCTACTCAGTCGCCTAGGGGTACGCGAGAACTATTAAGTTAATTTTATAAGTCCATGGGTGGGATCAACCTTTAAGTTAGGAATGACTGGTGTGGTGCAGTTTAGTAATTTACCTTTGGAAGGGTAGATGCGTCTTTACGTTTCTTAGTTTATCCTAAGTCTACCAAGCTGCTTAGTGTAGCCATTCATCCCCAGACGACACCGTATATCAAGCTTATGTCTTCTCTGGTTACTTTAATGATTGTATTGTTAAAGTTATAGGACTCGCTCAGACTTATGTCTGACCCCGTTGTTTTTATCTTTTTTCCCAACCCTCAGGTTATCAGAGTGGGTCCAGTACGAGTGGGCTTTGATCAGGCTGCTTTATTCTCTTTTGGAGCTTGGACCATAGATGTAGAGCTCAGCTTACCCTTTCTTTTATGGCTATCAGTTCATGTATTGGGATTATGTACTTTTATTTATCAGGATGGATATTTTGTACTTGACTCTTATTATGGTTTTGTGATGTAACCAAACATGTTTTACTTTCCGCTGCAATGAAATGATGTTTTAAAATTTTCAAGTATTACTTATATCTGTCTTGTTGTAACTTTTCTGTTCTATATTCACTTAAAATACTCCACCGATGTTATGGCATTCCCTTAGCGAGTGACCATAGCGGGTGTGGGGTGTTACATGTGGTATCAGAGCTTAAGGTTACTAGAACAGATAAAAATTTTAGAAAAACTATTTTCTAAGAATATTTTTGAAAGGAGTATTTTCAAAAAATGTCTTTTAAAAGAAAAGTTTTTGAAAGAAAAGCATAATCCCCAATAGCCATATCTATATCTTTCGAATTCTCCGTTTTGAATCTCTTCCTCTCTCGTTTTGAGTTTCCCCTCCGCGTATAGATGACCTTTCTAAGATAGATAAGAATGGAAAACCACTTCAAGGGACTTAGACGTTAGTCAGATTAGAAGTTGGTTCAAGAAGGAGGAGGACTGGTAGGTATCTATTGGATAGACGAAGGGAGGAAGGCTCAAATAGTTGTTTGGTTAATGAAGGATGAAACCTCATTGGTGGGAGGTTACGAGTGGAGAATGGGATGAAGAAGGCGAGTAGTTATCCTTTTGGGAGGAATAGGACACCTTATTAGGATTGTCCAAAGAGGCAAGGGCAAGGTACGGAATCTCCTAGAGGGTAGTTGTATTCCCTCACGACTAGGGTACCAAATGGGGATAGACCGTCTAGGTTGGAATTTGGATTTCTTTATTATCCGATTCGAACTTTACTTAATTCTGACGCATCGAGTTCGTTTATCTCATCATTGTTAGTTGAGTCACTGCACTTAGACACCAGTTAGTAGATGATCCCTTAGTTGTTTCAAACCCAATTGGGGCTCCATGAAGTGTTTGGGTTTGAAAGTTGCTATACTTAGCGTTGAGAGTAGATGTGATGCTTTTTGGGCTTCACGAGCTATGGGTTAGTTTTGGGCATGGACTGGTTATCCAGTAGGGGTGCCGTTCTTGATTGTGAAAGGAGAGTTGTCAGGCTTATGACCCGCTTGGGTAATACTCTCGAGATCTCTTGTAATCCCATGGAATCTGTTTTGCTAAGTTATCTTGAATCGCTCGATGCTTCGGTCGAGAGTTTGCGTTCTGTCAGAATGGTCCGGGAATATCCGGATGTGTTTGAAGAGGTGAAGGGTTTGCCTCCGAAGCGGGAGATAGATTTCCGAATTTATTTGGTGGATAATGCCAAACCAGTGTCTTTGCCAGTGCGCCACATGGCTCCTCGTGAGAGAAGAGAACTTCATAAGCAAGTAGGGGAGTTGCTTGAGAAGGGGTTCATAAGGCGAAGTATATTGGAGTGGGGACCTCCAGTAGTGTTTGCCACGAAGGTGAATGGGTCCCTCGGACTTTGTGTGGATTATAGAGAACTTAATAAGCTCACGAAGAAGAATAGACACCCACTACCGAGGATAGATGATCTCTTTGATCAGTTGGTTGGCGCCTCAGTGTTTTCGCAGATGGACTTAGCTACAGGGTTTCATCAGTTGAGAGTGGCGGAGGACAGTATAGAGAAGACTGCTTTCCGGACTCCGGATGGTTTTTATGAGTGGCTTGTGATGCCATTTGGGTTGACAAACACCCCGGCATACTTTGTTGATCTGATGAGTAGAGTGTTCAGAGAGTATCTGAATAAGTTTGTAGTGGTCTTTGTGGATGACATCTTGGTCTTTTCCAAGAGTGAAGAAGAGCATGCCTTACATCTCAGAGAAGTGTTGGAGACTCTTCGAGCACATAGTCTTAAAGCTAAATTCTCTAAATGTCATTTTTGGAGAAGAGAAGTGCGATTCTTAGGGCATGTGGTCTCTAAGGAAGGGATAGCTGTGGATCCCGCAAAGATAGTATCTATCCAGGATTGGAAGGTTCCTAGAAATGCTACCGAAGTAAGAAGTTTCTTGGGGTTGGCAGGATATTATAGGAAGTTCATCAAAGACTTCGCGAAGATATCAGCCCCATTAACCCGCTTGACGAAGAAGAATCTGGTTTTCTCATGGGACGTAGATTGTGATGATGCTTTCCGACGATTAAAGAGAGCTTTGACCACCGCTCCAGTTTTAGTGCTTCCAGATGGGAGTAAGCTGTTTGTTATTTATACCGATGCTTGTGGGACAGGATTAGGCGCAGTCTTGATGCAGGAGGGAAGGGTAATAGCCTATGGAGGGAGGCAATTGAGAGTGCATGAGAAGAATTACCCTACCCATGATCTAGAGTTGGCCGCGATTGTTTTCGCACTTAAGTCTTGGCGCCATTATCTTCTTGGTGAGAGATTCGAGTTGTTCACTGACCATAAATCATTGAAGTACTTATTCTCTCAGAAGGATTTAAACTTAAGACAGCAAAGGTGGATGGAGTTCTTAGCATCCTATGATTTCGAGATAGCGTATACCCCTGGCAAGGGTAACGTGGTGGCGGACGCCTTGAGTAGAAAAAGGCTATCTTTGAGTCCATTGTTCGTGGAACGGCGAAGCTTGGAGTTTCTTTCTTTGTTCGACTTCAGACCTTCTGTTGACTTTGTACCTGGTTTGTTAGCATCCTTGGAGGTTAGACCTACTCTTTTGGGACGGATTGGCGAGGCTCAGCGAGACGACCCACAGTTTGTTGAGTTGGTAGAGAAGCTTATAAGGGGGGAGTCGTCCAGCCATTTGGGTAGATACACCATAGATGATAGGGGATGGTTGCATAGAGACGGTAGACTTTGTGTACCGCAAGATGAGGGTTTGAAGAAGGCTATTTTGGATGATGCACATCGTTCAAGGATGACTATTCATCCCGGTGGAGACAAAATGTACCAAGACATGAAGAGAGTTTTCTTCTGGGCCGGTATGAAGAAAGATGTGGTCGAGTATGTGGCTAGATGCTTAGTGTGCCAACAATTTAAAGCGGAGCAAAGGAAACCCGGTGGGTTGCTACACCCATTGGAAGTTCCGCAATGGAAGTGGGATAGTGTCTCGATGGATTTCATCGATGGGTTACAGAGATCGAGGAAGGGCAATACGGGAATTTGGGTTGTGGTAGACAGACTTACCAAGAGTGCCCATTTTATACCCGTGAAGAGTAAGAGGACCGCTCCATGGCTTGCTTCAGTCTATGTTAGAGAGATTGTTAGATTGCATGGCGTACCATCCAGCATTGTGAGTGATCGAGATCCTATCTTCACTAGTGAGTTTTGGAGAAGTTTGCAAGAGGCGGTAGGGACTCAGTTGTGTTTGAGCACCGCATATCATCCTCAGACGGACGGTCAGACCGAGAGGGTGAACCGTATCTTAGAAGATCTCTTGAGGCTTTGTATCTTGGATTTTGGAGGTACATGGGAAGAACATCTTCCTTTGGTGGAGTTCGCATACAATAACAGCTTTCAGTCTAGTATTGGCATGGCACCTTTCGAAGCTCTTTATGGAAGGCCTTGTCGATCTCCTACATGTTGGTGGGAATCTACGGATAAGATCTTGCTTGGGCCAGATATGGTTAGAGAGACTTCAGAGAAGATTGATTTGATTCGAAGAAGGATGAAGGAAGCGCAAGATAGACAGAAATCTTATGCGGATTGGAGAAGGACGGATCTTGAGTTTGAGGTTGGGGACATGGTTTTTGTCAAAGTATCTCCGTTGAGAAATGTTGTTCGCTTTGGGTCCGTTGGGAAGTTAACACCGAGGTTTGTTGGGCCGTTTCCTATTAAGGAAAGGATTGGACGGATGGCATATAGGGTGGAGTTGCCCGATAGACTTAGTGGTGTTCATGATGTATTCCATGTATCACATTTGAGGAAGTTCTTACATGAGACCGCAGAGGTCGTAGAGCCGAGCTTGCTTAGAGATGTAGAGCGTGATGCGACGATTTGACGAGCTCCTACTCGCATCCTTGGGTCAGAAACTAGGAAGTTGAGGAACAGAGAAGTTCAGCTAGTTAAAGTGCAATGGGGAGAAGACGAGGGCAATGCTACTTGGGAGACGGAAGCGAAGATGCGTTCTTTGTACCCATTTCTTTTTGAGAGTATGTCTTTTAACTTCTCCTTTATCGCTTGTCTAGTACTTATCTTATCTTTAGTATATCCTCTCGCTAGTACCTATGACCTTTAGATAGGGTAAAACCTATGGTTGAAACATGTTATGGTTGATGGATGCATGTGGATGCAATTGTTTGCTAGTGGTTGCTCGTGGATGCATATACACACACATTAGGCACTAGATCGGCTCAGTCACTTCATGTTGCATATCGCATAAATGGATTTGGTAGTTAGATTGATGGATGTATCATGGCTGTGTTATCATGTGGATGATGCATTTTTGTGTATGGTTGTGCACGCATATAGAAATTGTATGTGTCAATTGGGTTTCGCATACATATTGGATGCATGGCACTATCATGGTTTGCATTAAGGAGGTCGACTGAATCAGTAGACCGCCTGATTTTGCATTAGTATACAGACATATACACACACTTTCTGCATATGTTCATACATCATTAGAAGTTTATAAGGATAATGGTTGCTTGTGGTTGATGGTTTAGTAGATGGTTGTTTGGTTGGTAGGATACGTTCTTCTTGACTTAGAGATTTCGAGGACGAAATCCTTTAAGTAGGGGAGAATGTAACACCCCGAATTTCAATTAACACTAATAGTTAGTAATTAAAGTATAATTAATCTCAGATGTGAGAATCAGGGGAAACGGGCTGCGTCATTGCGTTCGTCTCGGAAAAATACGCGAAATAGAGTCCGAGTTTGCGTAAAACGGGTACCGTATGAAAGAGATATGGACGAACGAAGTTAGGCAGAAAAACCCGAAACAGGCCAGAAATGCACTGGCGCACTTGTGAAGTGCGCCAGCACAAAAATACACTGGCGCACTTGGGAAGTGCGCCCATGTCGGGACAGGAAACCTGCACAGTTTCTAGAGAGTTCTGTGGTTGGGTGCACCAGTTTGGGGTTTGGGCTTGGTCTTAGGGCTGGTTTCTGGAAGGTTCCGAAATCTAAGGGTCCTAATCTAATTTAGGGTTAATCTAAGGGCCTAAAACACTCACCTAATCTATAAATACACCCTAAACCTACCCTAATCCATACTAAAAATAGAATTGAGGGCTACATGCCGCCAAATTAAATCTTACAAGGAGCCTCCACTAATTTATGAAGAGGGTTGCAAGCTAATCACTCTCTAATCAACCTCTAATCCATTATAAGCATCTTAATCTTCTTCATTTGGAGTGCAAATTGGCTAGTTGTGAGTTTCTATCACTCTAATGATCAATTGCTAAACTAAGTAGATGAGATATGATGAGATCATATGGTTTTATTTGTGGATTAATGGGTTTTAAGTCATATGACATGATGTTAGTTTGCTAATGTATGTGGGTTATGCAAGTTTTTGTGTTTTGTGATCATATGTTAATATGCAAGTTACATGTATGATAATATGCAAGTTACATGTATGATAATTATGCAAGTTGTATGTTTCTTCATATGCAAGTTTATGAGTTCATATGCAAGTATGTAACATGTTATGCAAGTTCATATGCAAGTTTATGAGTTCATATGCAAGTTATGTAACATGTTATGCAAGTTCATATGCAAGTTATGTGACATATTATGCAAGTTCATATGCAAGTTTATGAGTTCATATGCAAGTTATGTAACATGTTATGCAAGTTCATATGCAAGTTATGTGACATATTATGCAAGTTCATATGCAAGTCATGTATTTGTTAATATGTAAGTTTATGTAACATGTTATGCAAGTTAATATGCAAGTTATGTGACATGTTATACAAGTTAATATGCAAGTTATGTGACATGTTATACAAGATTATATGCAAGTTATGTGACATGTTATGCAAGTTCATATGCAAGTTATGTGTTTGTTAATATGCAAGATGGCACCTTTGAAACATGTTCATACATATGCAAGTTGACACCTTTTATATGTGTTATGTCATGAGAACGAAATTACGTGGGAACGATGGGGTTAATTCAATGCATATGTTAATAAGATTGTGTGAAATTAATATAATTATGCATAACATAAAATAAATGAACATAGTATGGGAATTTGCCTATTAAGTTAGGTGTACCCATACTATGTGTTGGGAATTTGCCTATTAACTTAGGTGTACCCACACTTTGGAGTTGGGAATTTGCCTATTAAGTTAGGTGTACCCATATTCCTAAAATAAACATGATAATTAACACAAATTATGGGGGTGATAAATTAGGAGTAATTAATCGATTAAGACACGAGGTTGGACCCGTTTGTAGTGTACGACTGCCCGGAGTTTTCCGGCTTAACTAGGCATCTACAAGTGACGGTCCAATGTGAGGGATCTTAATCATAAATTAAATACGTAACAAGGGTAAATGACACGAGGTTGGACCCGTTTGTAGTGTAAGACTGCCCGGAGTTTACCGGCTTAACCAGGCATCTACAAATGACGGTCCAATGTGCGGGGTCCTTTACACGGTTACGGTGTTAATCAATTAAGAAACACTTAACCAGATAAGCATGTAGTGGGGCATGGGGGTTAAGTGGGTACCTTGGGTGGTATGTGTAAATTGCTAGTGGTTGCCAATAGAAAATATGATAAAATACTTAACCAAGATGAAACATGTAATTAAACATGATTAAAGGGTTAAGTGGGAAACACTAGTGTGTGGGCCAAGCTTAGGGGGATGGCTTGTGCTGGGGGCCCATTTCAACCAGTAACCCATACGTATCTTAGTGGGCTCGACCCATGTCGAGGACGGGACACGCATACTGGGCTTGACTATAAGAGGCCAAAATGGGTTAGCGGTGGCAACGCATGACCAACGGGTTTCATATGCGTGTGTGGACCCGGGCTGGTAAATAAGACGTTGTTGCATCGTGTAGATATAAGCCGTGCACCGTTAATTTTATCAGGTTGCCACGTTGGGGAATGGTACACCCCACGGTGGGGCCAGCACGGGTATCTACGTTAGGGAGCCGATCGAATGGGGAGTAGTGTGTACACCTAGTGGATTGTAGGGCCCTGTGGCGTCTACTCAGTCACCTAGGGGTACGCGAGAACTATTAAGTTAATTTTATAAGTCCATGGGTGGGATCAACCTTTAAGTTAGGAATGACTGGTGTGGTGCAGTTTAGTAATTTACCTTTGGAAGGGTAGATGCGTCTTTACGTTTCTTAGTTTATCCTAAGTCTACCAAGCTGCTTAGTGTAGCCATTCATCCCCAGACGACACCGTATATCAAGCTTATGTCTTCTCTGGTTACTTTAATGATTGTATTGTTAAAGTTATAGGACTCGCTCAGACTTATGTCTGACCCCGTTGTTTTTATCTTTTTTCCCAACCCTCAGGTTATCAGAGTGGGCCCAGTACGAGTGGGCTTTGATCAGGCTGCTTTATTCTCTTTTGGAGCTTGGACCATAGATGTAGAGCTCAGCTTACCCTTTCTTTTATGGCTATCAGTTCATGTATTGGGATTATGTACTTTTATTTATCAGGATGGATATTTTGTACTTGACTCTTATTATGGTTTTGTGATGTAACCAAACATGTTTTACTTTCCGCTGCAATGAAATGATGTTTTAAAATTTTCAAGTATTACTTATATCTGTCTTGTTGTAATTTTTCTGTTCTATATTCACTTAAAATACTCCACCGATGTTATGGCATTCCCTTAGCGAGTGACCATAGCGGGTGTGGGGTGTTACATAACAGGTATAAATTGAGCGCTTTAAGTGATCATGTTCACTATTACCCAAATACTGGTATTGCCCCTCTTGATCTAGGCAACCCATCAATAAAGTCCATCAAAATGCTATCCTATTTCCACTATGGGACCTCCAGAGGATGAAGCAGACCACCAGGCTTCTTCTTCTTTGCCTTGACTTGCTGGCATATCAAGCATTTAGAGACAAACTCAACTACATCCTTCTTTATGCCATTCTAGAAGAAAACCCTTTTTATGTCTTTATACATCTTGTCCCCACCTGGGTGTATGGTCAACTTAGAATGGTGTGCCTCTTCGAGAACGGTCTTCACCAAATCCCTTGCTTGTAGGATGCATAGTCTTCCATCCCTTCTCAACCAACCCTTGTCATCGATGGAGTATCTATTGAGGTGACTAGAAGTCTCACCTCTAATTAGCTTATCCATTACATCAATTAGCTGAGGGTTTCCATGTTGCGCGGTTCCTATTGAGTCCAAAAGAGTAGGACGCACCTCTAGCGATGCTAACAAACCAGGTACAAATTCAAAGGAGGGTCTAAAGTCAAAATTTGCTATATACTCCAAGCTTTGCCTTTCTACAAAGAGAGGACTTAAGGTCAGATTTTTCCTACTTAAGGCGTCTGCTACCACATTGCCCTTGCCAGGGGTATAAGCAATCTCAAAATCTTATGAGGAAAGAAATTCCATCCACCTTTGTTGCCTTAAGTTAAGATCTTTCTGTGAGAAAAAAGGTACTTTAACGATTTATGGTCAGTAAACAATTCAAACCTTTCTCCTAACAGGTAATGACGCCATCACTTAAGAGCGAAAATAATGGAAGGTAGTTCTAAATCATGAGTTGGGTAGTTTTTCTCATGTATCTTCAACTGCCTTCCTCCATAACAAACTACTCTGCCCCCTTACATCAAGACAGCGCCCAATCCTGTACTGCATGCGTCCGTGTACAATGTAAACATCTTACTCCCATCAGGCAATGTCAGAACCGAGGCTGTTGTTAGAGCTCTTTTCAATCGTTGGAAAGCAACATCGCAATCCAAATTCCAAGCAAAAGTTAGGTTCTTCTTTGTCAACCTAGTAAGTGGGGCTGAGATCTTCGCAAAGTCCTTAATGAACTTTCTGTAAAAGCCTGCCAGCCCGAGAAACTTTGTACTTCTGTTGCATTCCGTGGGATCTTCCAATCCTGCACCGCAACTACTTTTGCGGGATCCACAGCTATCCCCTCTTTGGACACTACATGTCCAAGAAACCTTACTTAATCTCTCTAAAAATGGCTTTTGGAGAATTTTGCTTTCAACTGATGTGCACGAAGAGTATCCATAACTTCCATTAAATGCAAAGCATGTTCTTCCTCACTTTTTGAGAAAATCGAAATGACGTCCACGAAGACCACTACAAATTTATTAAGGAACTCTCTGAATACCCTACTCATCAAGTCTACGAAATAGGAAAGTGTGTTTGTCAAGTCAAAAGGCATGACAAGCCATCCGAAGAAACCATCCGGGGTTCCGAATGCAGTCTTATCTATGTTGTCCTCAGCCACTCTTAGCTGATGAAATCCGGTGGCCAGATCTAGTTGGGAGAAAACTGAGGCACCTACGAGCTGGTCAAACAATTCGTCTATTCTAGGAAGTGGGTGCCTGTTCTTCTTGGTCAATTTGTTTAGCTCCCTATAGTCCACGTATAGGCGAAGTGAACCATCTTCTTTGGTTGCAAACACCACTGGAGCACCCCATTAAAAAATACTCTGCCTTATGAACCCCTTTTCGATCAACTCTTTAACTTGCTTGCTGAGCTCTTTCCTTTCCCTTGGAGCCATGTGTCTAACTGGTAAAGCAACAGGTTTTGCGTTATCAACAAGGTATATGCGGAAGTCTATCTCTCGCTTCGGAGGTAAACCCTTCACCTCTTCAAAGACATCCGAGTATTCACGGACCACTCTAACAAATTGCAAGTTTTCAACAAATGCATCAAGAGATTCGAGGTAACTAAGCATAACAGAATTCATGGGATTACAAGAAATTTCGAGAGTTTTACTGAGGTGAGTCAAAAGTCTAACCACTCTCTTTTCACAATCGAGGATGGCACCATTACTGGATAACCAATCCATGCCTAGAATCAACCCATAGCCCGTCAAAACCCAAAACATAAGCATTGCATGTAAACCCAACGCTTAGTATAAAAATTTCGAAATCCAAACAAATCATGGACAAATAAGCCAAGCCCCCAGTTGGATTTGAAACAACCATGGGATCCTCTACTATACTGGTACCTAGTTGCAGAGATTCAACTAAAGCAGTAGATATAAAAGAGTGCGATGCGCCATAATCAAAAAGAGTACAAACTGGATGATCAGAAAGATAAACTAAACTCTCAAAAGAAATATTTCAACCTCTTTCTTGTGGAGGTGCCATGAGAGCGTGAATTTGTCCTCCAGAAGTGGGTCCAGTCCTCTGCCCTTTCCCTTGCCTTTTTGGTCAATCCTTAGCCATATGCCATGTCTCGCCGCATTGAAAGCAACCACCCATCTTCCTTTTCTTCTTTCTGCAGTCCTTAATCAGATGTCCAGGTATGCCACAAAATTTACACTTCCTCTTGTCACGGGGTTTATTATTCTTCCCGCCTTTCTTGGAATCCGTCTTCTTATTCTGTGTTCCCTCCACTTTCTTGTCTAGAGGTTCATCCACCTTTGCCTCTTTCTTACCACCCTTGTCTTCCTCCTTTAACAGGGCCATGTCCACCAGTCTCTCAAAAGTCGCACCCATAGGTATATGGGACATAGCTAGGCTGTGCAGCGGTTCATTCAACCCTTTCACGAAACGGAGAGCCCTTTTATGTGGAGTGTTTACCAACTTCAGTCCGAATCTGGCCAGCTAGTTGAATTGGTTGACGTATTCCTTAACTGATAGGTTTCCCTGTTTGAGTGCTAAGTACTTCTCCATCTGTAGGCTTCGTTCATCTTGCGAGAGGAACTTCATTTCAAATCTCCTTCTGGAATTCTCCAAAGTTTCAACTGGTCTCTCAGCATCAGTAACTTCCCACTAATAAGAGGCTTCGTCCTTAAGTAACCATATGGCCAATTGTATCTTCTGCCTATCATCCACTTCGAAGATAACAAAAAAATCTTTTGTTTCCTTGAGCCAGTTTCTTGCTTCCACAAATGACTCAGTCCCATTAAAGTTCTTTCCACCCATAGCTCGAAAGTCCCTACATATCTTCGAGAAAGCATTCACCTGCGGAGAAGGAGGAGGAATGGCTACAGCAAGGGGAGGAGGAACGTCTGTTGGGCCTGCGTCATTAGCCCTAGCCTCCAGATACCTTCTGATCCAGCTAGGTATTAGTACGCCCTCGGGAAGATTTATATCCCCAGACATGCTGAAATGAAAAGAAAAGGTTCAAAACAAAGGATAGAAAGATAATGAAAATGGCTTTAGGGATTATGCCTTTAAAATAAAACAACACTTTTATTGAAAATGCTTCTTTAAATTTCTTTTTGAAAAATAGTTTTCAAAAACTTTTATCTGATCTGGTAAACCATCGCTCTAATACCAAGTGAAACACCCCACCTTCGTTAAGGTCACTCACAAAGGGAATGCATTAACTTTGATGAATTATTTTAGGTAAAAGACACAAATAATTTACAAGAAAGACATATAAACAGTGGAAAACTGAAATCATTTCATAAATAGCATGATTCAATCAAAACATTACAAGCATTGTCTCAAAACCCAACTTCTGAATTGTTACAATGAAACATCTGTCTTGATTTAAAACTCCAAGTACATAAAGAAGCATAAAACAGTAGTAAAGCAGCATAAATTCCCAATAAAAGTGTAACCACAACCATAGCCCAAGAAGAGAGAATCTAAGCAATACATCTACTCTCTTCAAACTGGAAAAGTTCTACACTAAGTTGAAGTGTTCCCTCCCTGCGGACCTGGGGGGGAAAAGGAAGAAAAGAAGGCGAAAGAAAATAGGTCAGACATAAGTCTGGTAAGTCCAGTGATTATTCAGCACGTAAACAAGTAAAAGGATCATGACATGAATAAGCTGAACATAGGACAATACCATAGAAATAAGATAACATAAGATAAGGCAAGATAAACTGAATATACTTATCACACTCATTTTCATTTCTCTGCACCTACTACGAATGTTTCAACTACCATCATGTGTTCATAACAAAGTAATCCCTTTCCGGATTGGCTTCTACTCGCATGCATTTTCTTACTTGTGTCATTCGGCCTCGCTCGATTGTAGATACCTGTGCTGGACCCACCATGGGGTGTATCAATTCCTATAGTGGCAAACCAACACAAATTCAAGATGCACAGTGTATACTACTGATGCCCAGTGCTTGCTTTTCCACTCCGGAGTACGTGCACGCCCATACTCCATCGGAACTACACTGCTGCAACCCCTGCCGCTATTTTGACCGCTTATAATCAGCCCAGAAATCGTGCCACACCCTGCCTAGTTCAGGGTACCGTGATACATCTATATAGGTTACTGCTGAAATGGGTCCCCATTATTAAGGTTTCCTAATCAACATGTTATAACGGTTAAGTGTTATCAAAATTTACCTAACCTCACCCATCTGTTTTGCTGAAAGGGGTCGACTCCCTACGGGGGGTCGATACCTATGTCGACTCCCCTGGGTGGGTCGACACCCTGAGCGAGAATTTTCCCGCTCAGCATGTTCTGTTTGAATTTTGAACTGGATTTATTATTTAATTATTATTTTCTATTTATTCTTGAAATCTTCTGAACTCCATAACTTCTACATACGAAGTCCGATTCATGCAAACTCGGGCTCTATCTCAAGCAGATTTCTGAGACGAACGCAATGGCGTAACCCGTTTCCCTTAATTCTTCTTCTAAAAATTAAGTGTTCTTAGATTTGTTAATTTTAATATTCATAAAAAATACGGGGTGTTACAGCTTATATGGTATATGCCGCAATATGTGGATTGGATATTATATTGGTGGTTGATATGTGGTATATAGTAATTAAACTATTGAAATAGAATTCAATTCGATTTTATTTTGAATCAAAATATGGTCAGAATAGAACTCATCGCGCAGTGGTAGTTTGCGAATTTCGACCATTGACTTCAAACTGACGTACTAGGAGATCCGACCATCAGATCTTCCTAAAACGAAAATTGTTGAGTTCAAAATGAAAAGAGCATTCAAATGATATACAGAGTGTTATAATCCAACAGTTAGATTTTGAGATAAGTCCAAATCGAATTTGAATAAAAAAAGAGCGCCAATGTAGTTTAGGACCCGAAACGGGATCTGATTGAAATGGCCTACTTTTAAATAAATAAAAAAGGAAAATTATGATAAATCGTAATAAATGATTAAAAACAGATTTGAATTGAATATACTAAGTTTGGAAAGTTAAAAGGCTATATTGGGAAACTGAGCCGTTTAAGCTATGTTATTTGTGATGCTTTGGTTTAGCGATAGTATTAGAACTCTTTTAAATTATGGATGAATGGTTTTGAAAGATGGTTCATAAAAGAAAATGAAATGAAATTTTGGATTTCAAGTAGTAGAAAATATTTTGAAATAAATATTATGAAGTTGACAAATGGTTTATAAAGGATGTTTTATAAATAAAGAGAATTTCGACGGCTTAGATCCCAATGTCTAAATGATTTAGAAAGAAATATAATTAGCATGTTTTGAAAGTAGTTGTGACTATTATTATGAAATGATTTATCACTTTGGGATAGAAATGATTTGATGTGTTACCTATGATTCAGGTAACCAGTGACTAAAAACCTAGGCAAATGGGTATGGGGCTCCTCTTGCGAGAGGGACATACCATATGGGGCTCCTCTTTAGTTTGAGGGACATACATAGAAGGGTTATCGAGATGAGAATGCTGAGACCCAGTTGCCTTATTGTCGGGAGAAACCACCCGATCCAGTAGCATATATTTTGATATGCTTATATTATAGATACTAGAGATTTCTAAAGTGATTTGTTTTGAAATTCTGAAGTAAAGTATGATTTGATGTGAGAGAAATATCTATAGTATTTCAATGATTTGAAATGAAATGGGTATCTTAAATCCAAAGAGATTATTTTCAAAATTATGGGTTTGAAAGTAAATGTAATTAATTAGATTTGATTTATAAATCTAAATATGATGATGAAACTATTTTTGTTTCAAGTTTTTTGCACAAGTATTCATGTGGAGGAAACCCGTTTCGTGTTATACGGCGTGATCCGATGATATGCCTAACTTAAATAAGCTAATAATAACTGATTAGTGTTCTTACACCAGTCTCATGACTGACTCGTAGTTTGTTTTTCCCTTGCAAATTTGGGTGCCCTTATTTCTACACGGGTAACCAGGTAGTCTTTTTTTAATGATTTATTGAGTAGGATTCTAGATTGAAGCTTAAGGTGTGTCCAGAGCATTATAAGTTTTCCACTAAATGTAATTATGTTTCTGCTGTGTATTATGTTGTATTTGTTATACTGTGATATATATAGATATATATATATATATATATTCTCGTACTCTAATGTAACATTTTTATGATGTTAATGAATAGTCTTTTGTTTCTATGATAATGTGTTGGAACCCCAAGCGTACGTCTTGTTGATTGGTTTGAACCGGCGGGTAGGATGGGTCGTTAAATTTGGTATCAGAGCTTTGTTTAATTCAAAAAATTTGGGGTACGACTCGTAAGAACGGAAAGAAAAGACTCATCCGAGGTAAGATTAGTAATATCCTAGAAGAGTGACTCATTAGAGATAGGGTTAGTGATGCCCTAAAATGAGTTAAGAGTATTACGTATATGAGGGAGCATATTCATAATAAGGAATTGAAATTATCGACGATTTTGAACAGTCGATAAGTTCTGAAATCTGTTAGGTACAAAAATAAAGAGTGTATGTAGTTATGAATACCTTGTGAATTAAGTTTCGCAATTTTGACTAAATGGTATTTGGTACATAGTTTAAAGGGTCATTATAACTAAATTAGCTTAAGTCTTCTTTCCTTTTCGAGGACGAAAAGTTTTTAAGTACGGGAGAATGTAACTACCGAGAAATTTTGCTATTTTGAAAATTTGAGTTTTTAAGAATTTAGAATAACCGCGCATAGTTCTGGATACATACATTCATTTTTAAATATGATTTCAAAAAGTATAACAATCAGATAAGTTATTTAACTTAGTTTTATCAACTTATTAGTTCAAAATTTTTTGGTCAAAAAACGAAAATTTTACACTATTCACCAATATCGAACATTTTGAGATTTTCAGATAATATTTAAATATGACTTATAAATAGTTAAAATAAGATTAGTGAACTTTTAAAATTGATTAAAAAGTTAATTATATTAAAATTCGATATTTTAATATTATTTTAATGGCCTAGAAAATAGAAATTTTGCAAACGATCTTGGAATTCGACGAAATCAATTTAATCGGATCTGAAACATAAAGTTATGGTAGGATTCCAAATTTTGCACCATTGAGAGTTAATATGTGGTGGTACGAAATTTAAATGTAAACCAATCGATAATTTGTACTCGAACTAAGCTTAAACGGATATTTTTTGAGTAAACGGACTTGGAATTCGACGAAATCAGCTTCGTTGGAACCATATCAAAAAAATATGCCGTGATTCCGGATTTCGTCAGAAACAGAATCAGTATGTGGTCACACGAGTAGATAACGCGTAATAGACTAAAGGTACCTTAGGTTTTCTTTCACACCTTGAACCGATTATCTACTATTTGTGTTTCTTTTGAGGTGTCAAGCTCCTAATTCCTTCATGTGTGCTTTCTCCCCTATCTTAGAGGCATGAAACCTCCATTGAAACGACCTGAACTTCCCCGTGAAGGAAAGCACGGATTGAATTGAGGACAAGACGAATCAAAACGCAAACAGAAGAACATTTCATTGTTAATTACAACAATTCATCAGATTACAAGAATATACAGAGTATGAATAAATATTATACATCAACAAATATCAGAGATTACAATAATTTACATTACTGCAGCGGAAAAATAATACAATACACAACTGAAAGAGATATATGGATACTGAGCTTTCCGGACATCGTTCCAGCTGTAAATCAAGATCCTGTGAATATAAATCTGCAAAACCAAAACTACTAGCTGCCCGTGTGGAAAATAGAGGCACCCAGAGTTTAGGTTAAAACAATAAACTCCAGGTCAGTCATGTGACTGGTGTGAGAACTAAAACAGTTATTAATCTTTATTTTAAAGTTAGGTAAATCAAGGGACCACGCCGTATAACACGGAACGGGTTTACTCCTAAGAATACCAGTGCATAAAACAAACAGCGCAATGCTAAATAAAGAAATATGAAGCTATTATAAGACCCAGGTCCCATCACACAATGCAACGCAAGTCGGAGGATAGGGTTTTACCTTATAATAGCCAAAAAATGCTTGATACGTTTAAAAACACATTATTTTGATATTACTATAAGTGTATAGTGCCAAAACAATTTCAATCATAAGTATCAATCATAGGCGGCATAACTGCCATCTACTATGTCGCCATACTAAGTTCTACAAATAAAACCGAATTATCACTATTGCAAATTGGATTCCATCATGAGTCGAGGCAAGGGGCAAGCTCCTCTCCGTTCGAGACACTCTAGCAAATGTCTCAGGACCACACACAACAATCCTTGGAATCGGTTGGGCCGGTCCTCTCTTACTTTTGAGGATTGGCAATTCCTGAACACACGTTTCCCGGTCCTATCAGACCTATATCCGAGGCGCCTCGCATTCCAACAACCACACAGGTGAAAAGTATATAAATGTCAGCCAGTTTAAGCACTGACACCACCACTAGCTAGAAAGAAACGTCGTGTTCTCCCAACGGTCCGATAAAAATCTATTTTTATCTTTTCAAATTTGGAAATTTTCATCCCAATTCTTCACAAATCATTTCTTATGATTTTACACAAATTATTGATATTTTTAATAATTTTATCAAGGCCCGTACAGTCGATTTCCATCAACGACCATCGAACTGCACTTACAGCGACCTTTTCCAAATTTGATTTGGACATAATTCCAAATCCAACCGTTAGATTTCAAATCTCTAATATTCGTTAGAAAGCTCTTTTCAATACGAACCCAAAGGTTCCGGTTTCAGAAGAATCCGACGGTCAGATCTCCCGCAACGTCTATTCGAAGTCAATGGTCGAAATTCACGAACTGCCGCGGCGCGGCACGTTCTATTCAGGCCATTATATATATATAATATATATATTTCGTCGATTTCCTTTTAAAACGTATTTTATAAATCGTTTTCGAAACGATTTCAACTTCATATTCAATTTCGAATCAAAATTGAATATTCCACCTCATCGATATACAAATGATAATATTTTCAAAACATTATATTTTGAAATCACTTCTTTTTCTATATTCATTATAAAAACAAATATAATCAATATAAATATCGTTCACGTCAAAATGGCGCATATCTAACCAACACTGCTTTATATATTTCAATAACTTCGTTATTCTATTCAACAAATGAATATTTATTTTATTCAACACATGAATCTATATTTCTTTCAACACATGAGTATCGTCAACACATGACTATTTTTGTTATTTAATATATTTTATAAAATTATGATAAAGATGTAAATTTTATTGTTAAAATATTTTACTCAACACATGAATCTGTATTTCTTTCAACACATGAAAATTTATTCCATTCAACACATGAATATATGTTTTATTCAACACATGAATATTCTTTATTCTATTCAACACATGAATATATATTTTATAATATTCTTTATTTTCCCAATTTGAATGAGGCCCAATCAATTACCATATAATGTTAATTATATGGATTCTATACAACACATGTATATAATAGAAACGATAAATAATCAACCATCATCCAAAGAGCACCACACAACCGTATAAGCATTAAATATAAATAATTAATGCTTACACAGTCTGTCGATCAATCGATCAACATACAATTAAATAATTGGGATTAGTGTACGCCAAATATCATCCCAACACCTGTGTGGGGTTTCAATCCACAAACACTAAATATTATTTGTGCAGTTGGGCGACGTGTAAAATTTATCGTCCCAATCAATGTCGTTCAAATAGGTGTACATAAACAAACTGTCCGGTTTGTAAATGAATATTTATTTATTCACGTTCACGTTAAAAATTATATTTTTAACGATAAATAATTTATTTCAACACATGAATGTTTTATTATATTCATTTCACATCAACATCACAAACAACTTCTCAACACATCAAACAAGCATACAAGTCGTCCATGGTCTGTGGACGACGGGTGTCGGGTGCTGCTAAGCACCGTCTGCATCCTAGTATATATTTTAACTAGAAAACAAGATTCAAAGTGAGAAGTTCTCACCCAAGCTAAACCAAACGCCACGACTCTTCTTATGTAGAAACATTCGTCGTGCTCCCCCTTTTGTCAATTTCATTGTCCGTAGCCACTACATATATAAAAATCACATTTTTATAACTACGCTATATGGATAAAAATTCTATTTTTACACCGCTACTATATAGATAAAAATTCTATTTTTACACCGCTACTACATAGATAAAATTTCTATTTTTACCACGGTGTTCATATAATAAAGATTATAATTTTTATATCGCCACTCATATAAAAATCACATCTTTGCTTCTTCTACATAATAAAAATCATATTTCTATATCTCCTACATAATAAAGATCGAATTTTTATTATCTATATAATATAAAAATCATATTTTTATTTCGCCTTCGAGATGATAAAAATCGTATTTTTATTTCTCTAACTTCATAATAAAATAAAAATCTAATAATTTTTTTTTAACTCTAAAGATCGAATCTTTCTAACCCTAAAGATCAAATCTTTATTTCACTTTCATATACATAAAAATCATATTTTTAATCTTACATAAAGAAAATTCGATCCTTTCTATTATAAAAATCCGATCTTTTTAATCCTGTGCTATTCATGTATATAAAAAGGATGATTTTTATTTAAGCTACATGTCTATAAAACTGAGAATAAAATTCGAATTGGATTTTACTTACATTGCATCGGAGAAATGGGGGTTTCGGGTTCGATTGGAGGAAGAGGGGGCTGTTGCGCGTTGACATGGCGGAGGGGGTGGCGTGGGGTTCGTCGAAGGGTCAAGGGGGAGGCAGGCGGAGGCGATGGCTGTTCCACGGGGGGAGTGCGGATTGGGCTCGCGGGTTTTGTGCAGAGGGGGGAGGAAGCGAGGACGTCGGAGGGGGGACAGAGGGAGGGCGCCACCGATTGACGGTGGCTAGGGCGAGGCGCCGCCTCCTGCGGCATCGGAGGGGGGCCATGCGACAGGAAGGGTTCCAGCGTTTTTTTTTTCTTTTTCATTTTCTGTTTTCTCACGATGGAAGAAAAGGGGGGCCTAAGGAGATAAAGGGTTTGACTTTCTCTTTTTATTTAATTATTTAATTTCAAAAAGCAACTTTTAATTTCGACCTCGGAATCGAACTCACCACCTGTCGTCCATAGCTAATTACCCTCATTCCGAACACAATGGGATATGTATCGCAAGCTGATTTGGCTGTTTCGATCAGTTTTCGTCAAAATCAACATATAACTCTATATATTGAATTTGAACGTGCATTTTAATTTACCGGGGCCACATACTAACTAGAAAAATTCCAGAAAAATATTTTATAGCTTCGTATTGACGATAGGTCCTAACAAAACTAATTTCGTCAAATTCCGAGACCGTTTGAAAAATGGCCATTTTTCAGTCGATTAAAATCAACTGAAACTGGTCAAACGCGTTTTCCTTTGCCACGCTCACATATTGAATCGAAAAATTATGAAATTTGAAACTTAGCAATAATTTGACATCGTGGATCCAACAAAAGTGGTTTCATCGAAATCCGAGGTCATTTGCAAAATGGCTATTTTTAAAGGTCAAAATTCCATAGCGACTATTCTGAAATTTCAACTGGACATATCTTTTGATTCCCACTATGAAATTTCAATTTTTCGGATTCATTGGAAAGATATTCTCAATTAGATTCCATTATTTTTGGTTTCGCTAAAATCCGGTTTGTTTTGAATCTTGTACATTCATTTGAACTTTGAAATCGAATTATCGAACTACCGCGCCATTTCAGGCTCGTTATATAATTAAAATAAATAATTATATTCTAATGACGATTCGAATAAATATATACTTCTATTTCTATTCAAAATAAATTTCTTATCGATATTATTTAAAATAATTCATTTTAAATATTCAAAATTCGTTAAAGTTGCCAAAATAAAAATTTTAAACTGGCTAAGATTTTCCGGGTTATTACATCCATGATCCATGGCAACACCAAATGCCTATATATATACAAGATCCTTTCCTTCCATTTCTCACTTTACACTTCCTTTCTCCCTTTTATTCTTCCCTCCTCTCCATTTCTTCATCACCCCTTCATCCCCCCACTGCCAGCAGCCTTCCCCCACTGCCCATGATGCCTCCAGCCCCTCTCACTCGTCCAAGTGGACCCCACCCCTTCCAAACACCTTAAAACCCATTTTAACTATTAAAACCCTAAAAGACCCTTCTTTGGCCCCTCTCCACCCAAACCGACACACATCCAAACATCCCCACTGGTGCCCAAATAGCCCCCACCCAACCAACACGTGGACCCTACCTCAACCTGAACCCGTTACCACCCCCGAAACTCCTCCCCGTTTGCTCCAAAAACCAAATAGACATTCATTTATTTGCCTGTAAATTTCTGAAACCCCATAGCATTGAACCTCTATCCAATTTATTTTCAGAAATCTCGGGTGACGCCGGAAGGCCTTCGAAATCGTTTGGAATAGTTAAGACGTCCTTTGATTGAAGTTAGGAGGAGTGGAATACAAGGTGAGAGCTTTTAAACGGTATTAAGGTCTAGTTTATATTGGTTATTGGTTGTGAATTTGATTGAGTTATATATTGATGTTTGGTTGATACTATGGGTTGATGTTATAGTTTAATGATGTTAGATATGAAAAAAGATCTGATTTTTAAGTGAAGTTGATGTAGTAGCTTGATTATATGACACTTAGAATCGATATAGTTGGCACTAGAATTGAATTGAACCTTAAGTGGTCACTAGAAAAAAATTAACTAAGTATTGGTTGTCGGATATTAGTATGAACTATTTTGGTATGATAGTGATGAATGCTTATGTTGATGACAGCGGTTAATCTGTTGATTGACAAAATCATATAAGCGTTAATGGTTTAAGGCTTATATAGTATATGCCACGATATGTGGATTGGACGTTATATTAGTTGTTGATATGTGGTATATAGTAAATAAAATGTTTAAAATAGAACTCGATTCGATTTTTTTAATTAAAATATGATCAGAATAGAGCTCGTCGCGCAGCGGTAGTTTGCGAATTTCGACCATTGACTTCAAACTGACGTACCGGGAGATCCGACCGTCTGATCTTCCTAAAATGGAAAACATTAGGTTCGAAATGAAAAGTGATTTCAAATGATATGTAGAGTGTTAAAATTCAAC
Source organism: Allium sativum (assembly GCA_030737875.1). Classification (NCBI taxonomy): domain Eukaryota; kingdom Viridiplantae; phylum Streptophyta; class Magnoliopsida; order Asparagales; family Amaryllidaceae; genus Allium; species Allium sativum. The sequence goes on from CM060913.1 coordinate 966,429,614, forward strand.
GGTTAGATTTTGAGATAAGTCCAAATCAAATTTGAATTAAAACAACGCCAATATAGTTTAGGACATGATATGAGATCTGATTGTATGGCCTATTTTTAAATAAATAAAAATTGGGAAAAATATGATAAATCATAATAAATGATTAGAAATAGAATTGGATTGAATATACTAAGTTTGGAAAGAAAAAAAGCTATATTGGAAAATGAGTCGTTTAAGCAACATTATTTGTGACGCTTTGGTTTAGCGATAGTATAAGAACTCACTTAAATTATGGATGGATAGTTTTGAAAGATGATTCATAAAATAATATGAAATGAAATGTTTGGTTTTAGGTAGTATAAAATATTTGGAAATAATTATTATGAAGTTGACAAATGGTTTATAAAGGAAGTTTTATAAACAAAGAGAATTTCGACGGCTTAGATCCCAATGTTTAAATGATTTAGAAGGAAATAGTACTATATTTGTAAAGTACCTGTAACTATTATTGTGAAATGATTTATAACTTTGGGATAGAAATGATTTGATGTTTTACCTACGATTCGAGTAACTCATGATTAAAAAACTAGGCAAATGGGTATGGGACTCCTCTTGTGAGAGGGACATACCGTATGGGACTTTTTTGTTGTTTAAAGGACATACACAGAAGGATTATCGAGATGAGAAGGCTGAGACCCAGTTGCCTTGTTGTTAGGATAAACCTCCCGATCTAGTAGAATATATTTAGATATTCTTGTATTACAAATACTAGATATTTCCAAAGTGATTTGTTTTGAAATCCCGAAGTAAAGTATGATTTGATATGAAAGAAATATCTATAGTATTTCAGTGATTTGAAATGAAATGGGGGTCTTAAGTCCAAAGAGACTATTTTCAATATTATGGTTTTGAAAGTAAATGTAGTTGATTAGATTTAGATTATAAATCTGAATATGACGATGAATCTATTTTTGTTTCAAGTTTTGTGCACTAGTATTCATGTGGAGGAATCTCGTTCCATGTTATATGGCGTGGTCCCATGATTTGCCTAACTTAAATAAGTAATGAATAACTGATTGGTATTCTCATACCAGCCCCATGATTGACTAGTAGTTTGTTTTTCCTTTGCAAACTCGGGTGCCCTTATTCCCACATAAGCAGCCGGGTAGTCTTTGTTTTACAGATTTATTGAGAAGGATTTTGGATTGAATCTTAAGCGGTGTCTAGAATATTATAAGTCTTCCGCTAAATGTAATTATGTTTCCACTGTGTATTATGTTGTTTGTTATATTCTGATATATATATTTATATATATATCTGTGTACTCTGTTGTAACATTTTTATGATGCTAATGAAAATTCTTTTGTTTCTGTGACAATGTGTTGGAACCCCAAACAATACATCTTGTTGATCGGTTTAAGTCAGTTTAACGACCGGTTAGAACCAAGTGGCTGGATGGGTCGTTAAAATTGGAGACATGGAAGGGGTGGTCATCAGACTTCTCCTCCGATAGTCACCTCATCGCTGGTGTCTCACCCACTAGTCTCTCCCTAAGCCCCTATAGAATCATGTCGTTGGGGCTTTATGGGGGCATTCTCACTTGTGGACCCAGCGGGTTGTCTCTTCCCTCGGCGTTTGCCTCTTCTCCTTCTCCAGCACCGTCTGGATGGCCTATTGATAACGAAGGATTTGATCGGTCATTATATTTTTGGCAGTGCGAGAGTAAGTTGGAATGACCCTCAGCGCTTCAAGGCGCTCCTAATGCACTTTGCCTTTGGGGATCGAGGGGATACCTGTCACGTAAACCACAAGTTAGTCTCGAGCTTACAACTCGATTTACTACAAACCCCAAAGCAAGAAAGAAACACTTACTTTCGGTCAGCCATCACCTCATGAATCCTAGGGGGCACCAAACACAGAACCAATCATACACAAAACTGTTGAGCTTGTTCCATTTCCACAGATGAACCGGGTGTTGGCCTGTGTCTCCAAGTAAAAAAGAGAGGGCACGACAACAAATCTCCTCTTCATCTGAAAAATAAATCGAATTTCATCCTTAGTTGGACTCTGTGCAAGTATTCTGAGAATAGGATGCACATAGCAAACAGGAAGGCTTACGCATTGAGATGAAACAGTGTCGACGCTAAGCGAAAGTAGGGCAGCATATACCGGATGAACCCTTAGGATGAGGGGCACGCAACCGGCATCACACATATGCATGTTCTAGGCAGTGTACCCTTCTGAGGGCGTTGCGCCCTTCCCCCTTCCTCAAGGACACGAATGTCGTCCCATGATATACCGTACTTTTTATAAATGTGCCTCAATGCATCTTTGCCCATTCGTAAAGGAACCGAATCCAACGGATTGTCGACTATGGCGGCATCTACCATCATGTACGGTGTCTCAAGAACGTCTTCCCGCATGATATCCACATCCTCTTCTCTCTCGGGGCTTCCTTTTGCAGTTCCAGCCCTTTCTGGTATCATTGACTCAGCTATGCGCCCGGCTGACCGTTGCAGTTTTTCTAACTGCTCACCCAGGTCGGGTGCACCAGACGGGCCCACACGCTAGGGGATGGAAGCCTCTGAGGTCTCAAGCTCACTGCCCAATAGACTGAAATTGTAGGATGATCCATTCGGGGATGATGGGAGTTTCGTATTTTCTTCTTCTAGGCCTTTAAGTCTTCAAGAAGTTCTCGATGCCATTGCAAACTATAATTTTAAGATAGTACCATTAAATACCACACTGAAAATCCTGTGCCTCTTATGTTGGTGTAAATTAACGTGAAACGTGCAGTGTCGTGAGGTGCTGATGCAATTATAGTAAAAGAATCGAGACACAATGATGATTATTAGTCCGTGCAACTAAAACCATCATTTTCATTAACCGATATTGTCAGATTCACATTGAGTCACGATCACATCATGATTGAGGTCGGGAATCAAGTCCGTGGAACAGTAATTCAGTCACATGTCCATAGTTCGATTTTATACTCTAATCCTACGTGCAAATCCGAATTATCAGTTCTAGTTCAACCGTGAAGGCATTTGTGACACCCCGCATTCGTTAATGTCACTCTCTATCAGAATGCATAAAGTTTCGTGAAGCGTTATAGGTAAACATAAACAGTAACATTGCAAGACAAATACAAAATAACAGCGGAATTTAAAACATCATTAAATAGAAAAGCTACGTGGTTCAAACCCAACTACATAATAAGTCTGGAATACTGAAAACATAAAACTTCTGCCTTGTACAAAATCCATCATCAAAGTACAATAATACATAAAAAGAGCATAATCCCCAAAATATAGCCATTGCAGAGCAAAAACGAAACTGAGCAATACATCTAAGCAACTCCAAGTAGAAGGAAAGAAGAATCATGATCAAGCTTGAGTATTCCCACCCTTAGAACCTGGAGGGAACAGAAAAGAAGGAAAAGGAAACAAAATGGGTCAGACATAAAGTCTGGTGAATCCAGTTACTTTTCGCATATAAATAAGTAAAAGCATCATGACAGGCATATAAGTTGGAGAGAGAAATAACAGTGTCATAAGGAAGGTATAACAAGGTAAACATGATAAGCAGAATAGAACATGCATTGCGCTTCTCTAATACTTTTCTCTGCACCAAAATTAGTATAACAAGAACAAGATGATCCCAACAAGTACAATATGGTAGACTTAGGTGTACTTCAAGTGAGAGGTTTTACCCCATACAATAACAGGTAGCCCAATAGAACTGACAGGTGTTAACCCTCAATGACAATAACGGGCTCCTAAACAAGCAAGACTAGATGTACCCTAATTACTACTCCCAATCGATCGGCTCCCTAACTCGTAGACACCCGTGTTGGCCCCATAGTAGGATGTATCACTTCCCAAAGTGGCAACCCCCTTCTTTACAAGATGCATAGCTATATCTACTGATGTCACAACGTCTTATTTTCCCGAGCAAGCGGACCCATTCACGCACATGACTGCGATGGAATGCGCCGTCAACACCCTCACCCAAGTGACCTCTTATAATCAGCTCAGTAAGCGTGCCCAGACCCTGACCCAGTTCGGGATTCCCCGTTTGATACCAAGATGGTTTACTGACTGAAACGGGTCCCACACACCAGATGATACAAGCTTCCCACTATGCTTGCATCCCCACTACTAGGATTTCAACAGGTTATGCCTAACAGTTTAACAAGATTGCATAACCCCAACAAGTTAAGTTTGTCGGTTCATATGTATAACCCGTCCACACCTATTTTACAAGATTAACTTAACCCTCCCACTAATTCAAGCAAGTCTACTTAACCTCTACTCAAGTTAATGGGTTCATGTAATCCTTATGGATTCAAACATGTTAAGTATTACAAGTTTATCACCATTCATTCATTTATGGTTATTAAATCGCTGGACCTCCCACGTTAAGTCCACCACTTGTGGATGCTGGATATGTCGGTTGGGTCCGGGAAGACTTCTTCCACAAGTTGGACATAACCTCATGTCTTAGCACCGTTATGTGTTTATACACTTAGACCCCTCACATTAGATTCACCACTTGTGGATGCTGGATATGTCGGACGATTCCGGGCAGACTTCTACCACAAGTGTAACCTAACCTCGTATGTAAGCGCGATTACATTTTCAAATTACAGTAAATCTACCAATTTTCATGTTTATCATGCCCCAATCCCCGTTCGATCTACGATACAAGTTATGCCCCAGATTAAGGTTTAGGTCAAGATATAGACTATGCCCCCAAATCCCAAGTTTTGGCTCAAAGTATAAATTATGGCCAAATTTCCCAATCATGTTTACAATATGAATTATGCCCCAAATTAATCATTCCCAAATTCGTGCATACGTGTATTTCAGCGATAGGCCTAGGATCGAAGGTAGCCTGGCTATAAAAACAAAAAGGGAAAAAAGGGAGAGGAGAGAACAAGAATAAGCATAGTAAATAAAACTGGCATATGATGAAAAAATTGGGCAAACTAACATAATAGGCATAAGGTGACATGACTAGGCATAAGGTGACATGGTTAGGAAAAATAATAGAATAAGGATATTATGAATAGGCATATGAGATCTAAGCAGCAAATTGGGTATACAAGTAATGGCAGATCTGCTATGATTAGATTTCTAACAGGCATAGGCTTAGATCCAAACTTATAAACATGTCAAGATTACATTTTAGGTGTTTATATCTAAAAGCAACATAAACTCACTGTGATTGGATCTAAAGAACAGAGAATTGATCGTAGATGATGAAGCACAGATCTCTAAATTCGTATAACGTGTTGTTGAAGAAGAATAGTTTAGATCAAACTAAGTTGGGGCAGCACCTCATTGTCTCCATTGTTTTTTGTGAACAAAAACAACGAGAATGAGGTCCTATTTATAGCCTAAGTTCAACGAATCTTGCTCAGAACTGTGTCTAGGTGTAGAGAAGGAATCTGCCTAGATCTCGGGGGAGTCGACCCCTAACGGGCCGATTTCCCCCCATTTTACTCATCCATCAATCACAGGCATCCATTGTCCTTAAAAGATTTCTAATGCTTATATGAATATATGAAAAGGTGTGTGTATATGTCCCTATACTAATGCGAAAGATCAGATGGTCTCCTGATTCAGTTGACCTCCTTAATGCAATGTATGTTAGTGCCATGAATCCAACATGTATGCAAATAATCCTATTATAACATGTAATTTCTCTATATGTGTGCACAATCATTCATCCAAATGTGACATCCATATGATGATATACCCACTTTCATCCCTTAAAAGAAGAAAAATGCACACACATTCATATGCAGTATGAGAGTGATTGAGCCGATCTAGTGCCTGATGTGTGTGTATATGCATCCACAAGCAGCTACTAGCAAACATCTGCATCCATTTGCATCCATCAAACATAACATGTCTCAAACACATGTTTACATCCATGGGTTTCCTACCTAAAGGTCGAAGATTCGATTGATAGGATATACTTAAACGATAGAAACAAGCATGAATAAAAGATTTGGAAAAAGAAGTTAAGAACATACCCTTGAAGAGAAAAGGGTATGAAGACGAATCTTGTCTTTAGTATCCCAAGTTCCATCCTCATGGTCATCTCCCCACTGAACTTTCATTAACTTAGCCTCTCGGTTGCGTAGCTTCTTAACCTCTGATCCAAGAGTACGGGTAGGAACTCGTCTAACTGTCACCTTCTGTTCCATCTCTACTTCCTCAAGCATAGTCGGCTCAACTACTTCTGCGGTATCATGCAAACACTTCCTCAAATGAGAAACGTGGAAATCATCATGAACGCCGGATAGTCCCTCTGGTAGCTTTACTCTATAGGTCATTTGGTCAATCCTTTCTGTTATGGGAAATGGACCTACAAACCTTGGTGCCAATTTCCCTGCAGATCTAAAACGAACTACATTCCTCAAAGGTGAAACCTTTTAAAAACCATGTCTCCTACCCCAAAGTCAATGTTAGACCTTCTCCTGTATGCATAGGATTTATTCCTATCCAGAGCTGTCTTCATGCGCCTGCGAATAAGATCAATCTTTTCTGAAGTCTCTTTAATCATCTCAGGTCCAAGTAGAAGCCTTTTTGTGGATTCCCATCAACAAGTCGGTGATCTAGAGGGTCGTCCATACAATGCTTCGAAGGGTGCCATACCAATACTAGCCTGGTAACTATTGTTGTAGGCGAACTCTACTAAAGGAAGATGCTCTTCCCAAGTCCCTCTGAAGTTTAGGATACATAGTCTTTAAGATCCTCAAGAACTCTATTTACCCTTTCCGTCTGTCCATTGGTCCGAGGCTGGTAAGAGGTGCTCAAACACAACTGCGTACCTAATGCTTCCTGCAAGATCCTCCAAAACTCACTGGTGAATACGGGGTCACGATCACTCACTATACTGGAAGGTACCCCATGTAGACAGACTATCTCAACAAGATAAACTGCTGCCAACCATGTTGTCGTCCTCTTACTCTTAATAGGAATGAAATGAGCGCTCTTAGTAAGCATGTCCACTATAACCCAAATACTGGTGTTGCCTCTCCTTGATTTAGGAAAACCATTAATGAAATCCATAGAGACGCTCTCCCACTTCCATTGTGGGACTTTCAAAGGATGAAGTAAACCACCGGGATTCTTTTGCTCAGCTTTGACTTGCTGGGAAATCAAGCATCGAGAAACAAACTCCACCACATCCTTCTTCATCCCATCCCAAAAGAAAACCCTCTTCATATCTCTATACATCTTATCACCGCCTTGATGAATAGCCTGTTAAGATTGTCTCGCATGTTCTTAAGGAGCAATGACGGTTTGGATACAATAGTCCCACATCACGGAATATATTGAAGGAATTGTGTACAAATATTAGCTGGTAGGCACGTAGCAATAGGGATTCCTTTTATTATATGGGAGTTGTATGCCAGCTCATATTCGTGCAAGGAAGGGGGACTTTGTTCCGACCGTCGTTTCATAACAGTGGTATCAGAGCCGAAGGTTCGGACTGGGCCATGCAGGCAAGGTTGTGCTCTCAAATGATACTCGTAGGATGCGAGTCAAGGGGAGACTATTAAGATTGTCTCGCATGTTCTTAAGGAGGAATGATTGTTTGGATACAATAGTCCCACATCACGGAATATATTGAAGGAATTGTGTACAAATATGAGATGGTAGGCACGTAACAACAAGGATTCCTTTTGTTATATGGGAGTTGTATGCCAACTCATATGTGTACAAGGAAGGGGCTTTGATCCGACCGTCGTTACATAACACAATCATCCTAGAATGATGGGATTCCTCAAGGACTGTCCTTAACAGACACCCAACTCTGGGAGCACAAAACCTTTCATATCATCACAACCACCCTCGATTGTCACTGGAATATCTATTGAGGTGACTAGAAGTCTCTCCTCTACTGAACCTATCCAAGATATCTACTAGCTGTGGGTCCTCTCGCTGCGAATTCCCTATTTGGTCCAATAGAGTAGGTCACACCTCTTATAATGCCTATAAACTAGGTGTAAACTCGGTGGAGGGTCTAAATTCAAAAGTCGATATAAACTCCAAGCTTTTCCTCTCCACAAAACAGAGAACTCAATGTCATCCTCTGCCTACTTAATGCGTCTGCCACTATGTTACCCTTGCCAGGGGTATAAGCAATCTCAAAGTCATAGGACACTAGGAACTACGTCCATGCATCTTTGTTGCCTTAAATTAAGGTCCTTCTGCAAGAACAAATACTTAAGAGATTTATGATCGGTGTACAACTCAAACTTCTCTCCTAGTAGATAATGGCGCCAAGTCTTAAGTGGGAATATTATGGCAACTAACTCTAAGTCATGTATAGGGCAGTTCTTCGCATGAACTCTTAGATGTCTAACTCCATAACATACTACCCATCCCTCTTGCATCAAAAGCCCACCAAGCTCTGTACCACATGCATCAGTGTATACTCTGAACACTTTGTTCCCATTAAGCAAGGTCAAGACTGGGGTTGTTGTCAAAGCCCTCTTCAATTTGTTGAAAAGCATCGTCACAATCGCAAGAAATTGTCAGATTCTTCTTCGCCAGTCTAGTGAGTGTTAATCCATACAATATGGATTGTTTATCCCTTAAAATCATACACACATTGGTAAATTAAATCTGTAAGAAAATCGCGGGACAAACGTCGTTAAGGTCGGTCCTCTACCCAGTAACCTTGGACAGTTGCGAAGGGTAAGGGACAATCGCACAGAACAAGGTTCAAGCACCAGCTCCAAGGTTAAACATGGCAAGAAAGAACGAGTTGAGTCGTTCGCTCAGCACAGTCAAGATCGGTCACATGTTCTGTTCTACAGTCATTTGTTCATAATAAACTGATCGATCGTGCATAGCAGGGAATGCAAAGGAAATCAGAGGTCGCACATATATTCCATGTCCGCTCATAGAATGCAACTCCAGTCGCCCACTCGATACCCGATCAGCTGTTAAGGTCAGATACTGCTTGCCAGTCGATTGGACATCAGTTATCAAAGGGTTATACTTACATCTCGGACTACAGTGCAGGCCATCCGTTCATGATCAAACAAGTTGCATCAACCAAAAGTCATCCATCGGTTTATCATTCTTATACAAGCTAGGAAGCTTTGACAGGTCGCATGTACACTCATCGCTCGCCCGCCCATTCAATATGCCCAGACCTATGCGGTCGCTCACTCCTATAAAGTCGCTCGCCCTCATGAAGTCGTTCGGGGAATACAGCCAGCTGTCACCAATTGGCTACAGCTAAGCGGTGGCATACTTGTAATTAATGAGACAAGCAACTTGTGGTCTGAATATATGCTTTAAAGATCATTTCTTCAGGAAGGTACACCTATAAATAGGCCATGGCTCCTGCCTTAGAGGGGACGGCGGACCATCACGAAGTGCTGCTAAATTCTCTTCTCCACCATCCTAAGGCTTCACAAGCACCATTAATGATGGACAAAATTAACTTCACCTTTCTTCATCACCAAATGAACCAAATCTCCTTCTTCCTTCCTTAGAGATCATTCCAAGTTCTCCCCATCCATTCCAAACCAAGATCCATTATTTTCATCTTCTCAAGCTCCGTTCTACTTCTCTCCTGCCACCATTAAACTTCCTCAAAACTTCGACTCGCACCTCAATCGTCGTGGGATCATTATTGATCCTCTGAGTGCTCAAACAGTGGAACATACATTTTCACGTTCACCGCACTCATGAGGGTCCAATCATTTTCATAGCGGCTAGAGGGAATCAAGTTAGTAAGGAGAGGAAAGATCATTGTGCAAGAGAAAATGGGCAAAAAGTGAGATGTATGGAATGATGAATTTTGTAAATCCCCCTTATGATAATGAGAATCACTTTAAAGTGGATGTAGATCTACTTTAGATCGAACCACTATAAAATTTCTGTGTTTTTACTTACTTTTTACTATTTGCTTTGAGATTGTGGCTCCTTTTCAATTCCTAACCGTGTTGGTGAAGTACAATCCTCGTACCCTTGGTGTTTAAGCCATTTTCGGTGAAAACATTTGGCGCCCACCATTGGGCCCTGTCGCGCTTCTTTTAGAGCCTTGTGTTAAAACTTTAAACCACTTCTTTCTCCAACATAATGGCGAAGTCAAAGAAGACCACCAGTAAGATCGCTGAAGGAACTACCAATGGTACTAACAATGAAACCACACCACTTGCTAATCACTTTGAAGATGGTGAAAACTCCCTAGATGGGGCCGGGGTAACTAAAGCTGAGCTCAACACCGCTATTGCCAACATGAACCAGCAAATGAATGCTTCTACCCAAGCTATGATGGAGAAACTCGACTCTATCCTTAATGCCTGATCGAATCCAGCCCCTCCGAAAGTCCAGGATGACCTCGAGGAAAATGGCAATTCATCTGCTCCTGATCTTAATTGTCGCGACAACATGGAAAATGACAACGATCCGGTGAGTGACAAGGATGAAGATGACATCGAGAACTCAAGGCAATAAGCTAAGAATCGATCTAAGATGAAAGGCCAAAGAGTTACCAATCCCATCACGAGGGCACCTCTTCGCCGGGAAGGTAAAAGACCATAATTCTCTAACCTGAATCACATTCCTAGAAGAACATTCAGGAAAGAGCTTAGTTTTGCAAAGCACCCTAACACTGAAGAATACATCTCGGACATGATAGAGCAAATTATGAAAAAGAATCAAGTTGGCAATGGTGAAGAAAGGGAATGGGACTTTTCCCCTGATAGGACTCCGTTCAACGAGTGAATCCTCGAAGTCGAGTGTCCAAAGAAATTCAATCCTCTAACCTTGACCCCGTACAATGGGCTCATTGATCCAAATTACTTTCTGTTCAAATACAAATGGCATATGAGTGCAGCCAAAGCAACTGATGAGATGAGATGCACGTACTTCCCTCTCTAATTAGAAGGTGTTACATCATTATGGTTTACAAAGCTGTCACCTTAATCTATATACCGATTATATGACTTAACCAAAAAGTTCAAGGAGCAGTTCTGCCTGTATGCTACAAAATCTAAGGTGTTATAATGCTTTCATCAATGAAGCAGAATCCTAGGGAATCTGTTAAAGCTTTTCTCGGTAGACTTAACGTCGCCTTGTCCAAAGTGAGAAATCCAGAACCTCGCATAATTCTCATGTCTTTACTCAGTGCCATAGACGAAAAGAGCGAGTTTGGTAGATGGATCAAATTGAAAGAACCGAATATGCTCGATAAATTCTACAAAAAGGTCGAGGAATACATGAGAATTGACGCTAATCCTGTACCTCTTCAGATTATTGATGCTAACCCATTTCTTGAAGCTCCTAAAAATACGGCTACCCGGTGTAATCAGAAGAGTAATCAGGGGTAGATATGCGCCAACAACGGGAATGGAAGCAAAACTACAAAAAAGTCTCGCCTCTTTAGCTGATTAGAGTTAACGCCTTTGAATGACACTCCTGAAAATATTTATTTTGCGACAAAGAACTCTGAGGAATATGCGGAGCCAAATCCGATGAGAACAAACGATAAGGCGGCAAACTAAGGGAAATTATGCAAATTTCACAACCAATCAGGTCATAGCACCAATGAGTGCCGACACCTTAAGAACCTCATCGAGGATTAATTAGGAAAAATAGGCTGCAACAGTACGTTAAGAATCCGCAGACTATCAATCCCGTGGCAACTCTTTAAGGGCCAGGGGTATCAAACAATCAGTCTGATCCAAACAATGGAGCCCCAGCTCAAATTGATCCAAGGCCGATCATCAACTAAGGATCAAGGACTGCCGCTTCAATTTCCATGGCTCAGAATAAGCGATCAACATCGCCATCACCTTATTTCATGCTCTGTTTCTGCCTTAGTTCACGCTTTACTTCATGTTTACTTCCTATTACACTCAATACTTCTTGTAAACAGTCTTTAGTAATCTGCAAGTGATGCGCTGAACGTCAGCTCTACAACTAAGAGCATATCTATCTATACGAGTTTCTTACTTGTGAAATTATATATCAAATCAAAGCTTGCTTAAATGAAATGATTCCATATTACAGGTCGCCAATCAAGCGCATGTTCTTGTAGCATCGTGACCCCAACAACACTAGTTCAAGTGTCGAAAAACTGTAAACATCAATAAACACAAATGCAAAGCAACGAACAAGCGCCACAACGAACAAATGTAGGAGTTGTAGCCTTCGTAGAAAGGGCACATCTCCAGATGGAAGGACCTAAGCCCCAGTTCCTAAGACGGAATGACCTGCCAGGTCAGGCATCGGACAAAAGGACTGATGACTACCCTGCAAAACGATATAATAGTCGCTCAAATCGCTTGCGTAACATCTGGAATTTCCAGATGTGAAAAGCACAATCAATTCGCGTAACATCTGGAAAGTCAGATGTGAAGATTGACCAATCCGTTCACGTAACATCTGGAAGGTCAGATGTGAAGAATGATCAATCCGTTCGCGTAACATCTAGAAAGTCAGATGTGAAGAATGATCAATCCATTCATGTAACATCTGGAAAGTCAGATGTGAAGAATGATCAATCCATTCGCGTAACATCTGTAAGGTCAGATGTAAAGAATGATCAATCCATTTGCGTAACATCTAGAAAGTCAGATGTGAAGAATGATCAATCCATTCGCGTAACATCTGGAAAGTCAGATGTGAAGAATGATCAATCCGTTCGCATAACATCTCGAAAGTCAGATGTGAAGATTGATCAATCCGTTCACGTAACACCTGAAAGGGTCAGATGTGAGGAGTGATCAATAAGTCTGCATAGCATTCAAAACCTCGGATGTAAGGAATAGCAAACGCTCAATTGATCATCAATATCGGAAAATGTTTGACCTGGTAACAACAGACTTTAAAGTTATAACTGAGGTCCTCCCTCAGGTCACTTCTATTGAATCAACCAAACTAGGACATAGGTGAGATTTCATTCTAAACCATTGGTTTAATGCAAATGTCTTATTTTGTTCAAAATAAAACCTGCTGCAAGTCGTCGTTAATAATCGTCTAATCCAATGTCAAAAACAGACGAAAGATGATGATGTGAAGCATGGATCGTTCAGCGAAAAACCGTTGCTGGATCTTAATGCAAAGCAAAAGTACGACAAAGTTAAAGCGAAGGCCTAGAGTACAACAATCAAAATGCATTACCATCCCCACGTCACAAGTCAATCGTAGCCCACGGTTCTGTTTCCTCCTACTACTAGATTTGCTTGGTTTCACCTTTCCTTAGAAGAAAAATGTAGTGATTCAAGGGCCTTGATATGCGCAATCTTATCATTCTCTAAAGTACGGATCCGTCTGATGTTTTCCCTGTTCAATCTTTGGAGATCACAAGCAAGCGTATGCAAGGCACCCAACCGTCACACAGCATGATTCCTGACAGTATCAATTCCCTCCTTCATCTGATCTTTGATGGTGTCAAGCTGAGCCAACATAAAATCTTTCATGGCGTCCGTCTTGCCAGCCACAACCCAATTATCGTACGGGTCTATTTCCAAATCAAGATCTGTGCCTTATAGGCACCAACCCTCCAATCGTGCGGCAAGCACTGGATTACATGGATCGGGGCCATAACAAGGCCTTTGCACAATCGCTTGAAGATCCGCAGAGATTGAAATAGAAAATGGAGAAGTCGCAGATAGTTGAGGAGAGCTGGTTTGAGTGTGCGACATAGAAGACTTGTCCAGCTTGGGGCATTTCCTAAGATTTCCTCCGTTCGGACCCCTCTTCTTCTTCCTTTCCCTATGGATCTTCTCCACCCTTTTTCTCCTTAGTATTTTTAGCAAAGAAAGCTTCATCCTTGGACCTAGGGGGAAAATGAAGTTGATTACAAATTGGGCCCAAGGGGATGGAAACAAGATAATTTGGAGTACCTTCTACAAACTGTTAAAATCACAACAATCGAAAATAGATAACAAAGGTGTTTCCGACTTTCAGAGAAATGACAAGATATGGATTTGTAGATTAAGATCGTTGGTGAATAGTAAGAGTATGCAAAATTATCATTACAGCATAGTCGTCATCAGTAGAGGGCATCACAAATAACCGACAACCTTTAGAGCCTAAAAAAATCAAAATAAAACCTGAATCATGAAGCTTCAAGGTTGAGTAGTTTGGCCAATCAAATTCGCTGAAGAATCAATGATGGTTAAAATTTAACCTCAAAGATCCGCCATTAGTAAGCTCGAAGTAGAAAAAAGGAAATGTAAGAAAGGATGATGGCGTGAGTCGAAAAATAATATACGGGTGGAAAGTAAATGGGCCAAACTCAAGCTAAGAGCCCAAAAGCAATCCGCGAAACTATACGACCTAGAGCATGAAGTGACATAACACATGTCAGAATTGTTCAAATCAAAGCTTGCATTATCTTTAATGAATACAAACTTCGAGGGGCAAATGTTAATCCATACAATATGGATTGTTTATCCCTTAAAACCGTACACATATTGGTATATTAAATCCGTATGAAAATCGCGGGACAAACGTCGTTAAGGTCGGTCATATCTAGTTCTACCCAATACACTTGGACAGTTGCGAAGGGTAAGGGACGATCGCACAGAACAAGGTTCAAGCGCCAACTCCAAGGTTAAACATGGCAAGGAAGAATGAGTTGAGTCGTCTGCTCAGGACAGTCAGGATCGGTCACATGTTCTGTTCTGCAGTCGTTCGTTCATAATAAACTGATCGATCGTGCATAGTAGGGAATGCAAAGGAAATCAGAGGTCGCACATATATTACATGTCTGCTCATAGAATGCAACTCTAGTCGCCCACTTGATACTCGATCAGTTGTTAATGTTAGATACTGCTTGTTAGTCGACTGGACATCAGTTCTCAAAGGGTCATACTTACATCTCGGAGTACGGTGTAGGTCACCCGTTCATGATCAAACAAGCTGCATCAACCAAATGTCTTCCATCGGTCAATCATTCTTATACAAGCTAGGAAGCTTTGACAGGTCGCATGTACACTCATCGCTCGCCCGCCCATTCAATATGCCCAGACCTATGTGGTCGCTCACTCCTGTAAAGTCGCTCGCTCCCGTGAAGTTGTTCTGGGAATACAACCAGCTGTCACCAGTTGGCTAGAGCTAAGCGGTGACATATTTGTAATTAATGAGACAAGCAACTCATGGTCTGAATATATGATTTGGAGATCATTTCTTCAGGAAGGTATACCTATAAATAGGCCATGGCTCCCGCCTTAGAGGGGAGGGTGAACCACCACGATGTGCTGCTAAATTCTCCTCTCCACCATCCTGAGGCTTCACAAGCACATTAATGATGGCCAAAGTTAACTTCACCTTTCTTCATCATAGAATGAATCAAATCTCCTTCTTCCTCCCTTAGAGATCAATCCAAGTTCTCTCCATCCATTCCAAACCAAGATCCGTTATTTTCATCTTCTCAAGCTCTGTTCTACTTCTCTCCTGCCACCATTAAACTTCCTCGAAACTTCGACTTGCACCTCAACCGCCGTGGGCTTACTACTGATCCTTTGAGTGCTCAAACCGTGGAACATACATTTTCACGTTCATCGCACTCATAAGGGTCCAATCATTTTCATAGAGGCTATAAGGAAACAAGTCAGTAAGGAGAGGAAAGATCAGTGTGCAAGAGAGAATGGGCAAAAAGTGAGATGTATGAAATGATGAATTTTGTAAATCCCCCTTATGATAATGAGAATCACTTCAAAGTGGATGTAGATCTACTTTAGATCGAACCACTATAAAATTTCCGTGTTTTACTTACTTTTTACTATTTGCTTTGTGATTGTGGCTCCTTTTCAATTCGTAACCGTGTTGGTGAAGTAAAATCCTTGTACCCTTGGTGTTTAAGCCATTTTCGGTGAAAACAATGGGTGGGGCTAATATCTTTGCGAAGTCCTTATTGAACTTCCTATAATAGCCTACTAATCTAAGAAAACTCCTCACCTCCGTTGCATCCGTTGGGGTTTGCCAATATTGAACTGCAAGTACCTTCGCGGGATCTACTGTATCCCATCTTTAGAGACCCCATGCCCTGAAAATCTCACTTCTTTTCTCCAAAAATGACATTTGGAGAATTTCTCCTTAAGTTGGTGCGCACGGAGGGTTTTCATAACCTTCCTCAAATGTAGGGCATGCTCTTCCTCGTTCTTCGAGAAAATTAAGATGTCATCAACAAAGAATATAATGTACTTATTTAGAAACTCTGGAGATCAGCAAAATAGGCGGTTGCATTCGTCAATCCAAAAGGCACGATGAGCCACTCGAAGAAACCATTTGGAGTTTTAAAAGTGGTTTTGTCTATACTGTCATTGGCTACCCTCAGTTGATGAAACCCTGTGGCCAAGTCCAACTGAGAGAAAACAGATGCACCAACAAGCTTGTCAAACAGATCATCTATCCTCGGAAGTGGGTGCATATTCTTCTTGGTGAGTTTATTCAACTGCCTATGATCCACACATGAGCGAAGCCAACCATCCGCCTTAGTGGCGAATACCACCGGAGCACCCCATTCAGATATGCTTCGCCTAATAAACCCTTTCTCAAGTAGCTCCCCTACTTGCTTGCTGATCTCCCACCTTTCTCTTGGAGCCATATGACGCACAGGCAATGCAACTGGCTTTGCATTATCCACCAAGTATATACGGAAATCAATCTCGCGCCTTGGATGTATGCCCCGAACCTCCTCAAAAATATCAGGATACTCACATACTACTGGTACAGATCGTAAATCGTCGATAGATGCATCAAGCGACTCTAGGAAACTAAGCATGACGGGCCCCTTAGGGTCGCAAGAAATCTCGAGGGTCCTCCCACGACAAGTCAAAAGTCTAACGACCCTCCTCTCAATATCCAGAATGGCACCGTACATGGCTAGCCAATCCATCCCTAGAATCAAACCGCAGCCCATGAAACCAAGCATATATGCGTCGCACTCAAACTCGACGCCCAACACAGATATTTTCAAACCCCGAAAATCATAAACAGATGAGTCGTACCCCCAATGAGGTTTGAGACAACAATGAGATCCAAAACCATACTAGTACTAAGGTGTAGAGACTCAACCACAGAATCAAATATAAATGAATGTGAAGCACCCAAATCAAAAAGATTTTTAACTAGATGATTGGAAAGAGAAATCAAACCTTTGACGAAAACTTTCCTACCTCTATCTGGCGCGCTGGCCACCAGAGCATGCACCTGCCCTCCAGATGATCCTTCCTTTTGACCCTGTCCTTGCTTCTTCAGGCAAACCTTAACAAGACATCTGACTTCTCCGCAATGAAAACAAGCGTTCTTTCGTTTCTTACAATCCTTGATCACATGACCCTCGCGTCCACAATAATGATATTTCCTCTTATCTCAAGATTTGTCGTTCTTACAGCCCTTCTTTTGTTGTTGTTGTTTTTTCTTAGGCCACACTTTCTTGTTTTGTGTTTCCTCAACCCTAACCTCTTTCTTTTCACCTTTATCTTCCTCATGCATTAATGCCATATCAACGAGTTTCTCAAAAGTTGCTCCCAACGGAATATGAGACATAGCCAACTCGTAGAGGGGTTCATTCAATCCTCTAGCAAACCTCAAAGCTTTCTTGTGCGTGATATCTACTAGTTCCAAACAATACCTTGCCAATTGATTGAACTTATTAACATACTCTCTAACAGACATGCCTTCTTGTTAAGCACCAAAAACCTTTCTGTTTGCATAATTCGCTCGACTTGAGAAAGAAACTTCACTTCGAAACTCTGTCGGAAATCATCCCAAGTCTCCATTGGATGCCCTGCTTGCGTCACTTCCCACCAAAATGAAGCCTCATCTTTCAGCTGCCAAGCAGCTAACTAAATCATTGTATGATCATCAACTTCAAAAATTCCAAACAATTCCTCCGTCTCTTTAAACCAATTCCTTGCCTCTACGAAAGTCTCAGTCCCTCGGAATGGCTTTCCTCTCATAGCATAGAAATCTTTGCATATGTTTGAGAAATTATCAGCACGCATAGGAGAAGGAGGAGGAGGAGGAATAGCAACTGCAACTAGGAGATGCGCATCTACTTGGCCCTCGGCAGGTGCCGTAACCTCCAAATACCTACAAAGCCAAGCCTGTATCTAAAATCCCTTAAGAATATTAGGTTCCCAGACACGCTGAACAGAAAAGGAAAAAGGGATTCAAACAAAAAATCATAAGATATTTCATATGGCTTTGGGGAATATGTTTTTCAAAATAGACTTTCCTTTTAAAAAAAATTCTTTTAAAACCTTTTTGAAACAATTTTCAAAATTTTTTATCTGATCTGGTAACCTTCTGCTTTGATACCAAATGTGACAACCTACGTCCGTTAACGTCACTCTTTATCAGAATGCATTAAGTTTCGTGAAGAGTTATAGGTAAACATAAACAAAAACATTACAAAACAAATATAAAATAACAGAGGGGTTTAAAACTTCATTAAATAGAAAAGCTTCGTGGTTCAAACCTAATTACATAGTAAGTCTGGAATACTGGAAACATAAAACTTCTTCTTTGTACAAAATTCATCATTAGAGTACAATAATACATAAAAAGGGAATAATCTCCAATATGTAGCCATAGCAGAGCAAAAACGAAATCGAGCAATACTTCTAAGAAGCTCTAAGCAGAAGGAAAGAAGAATCTTGATCAAGCTTGAGTATTCCTACCTTGAGAACCTGGAGGGGAAAGAGAATAGAAGGAAGAGGAAACAAAATGGATCAGACATAAAGCCTGGCGAGTCCAGGTACTTTTTAGCATATAAATAAGCAAAAGCATCATGACAGACATATAAGTTAGAGAGAGATAACAGTGTCATAAGGCAGATATAACAAGGTAAACAGGGTAAGCAGAATAGAACATGCATTGCGCTTCTCTAATAATTTTCTCTGCACCCATACTAGTAAAATAAGAACAAGATGATCACAACATGTACAAGATGGTAGACTTAGGTGCACTTCTAGTGAGAGCTTTTACCCCATACAATAACAGGTAGCCCAATAGAACTGACAGGTGTTAACCCCCAACGACAATAATGGGCTCCTAAACAAGCAAGACTAGATGTACCTTAATTACTACTTCCAATCGATCGGATACCTAACTCGTCGAAACCCATGCTGGTCCACAGTAGGATGTATCACTTCCAAAAGTG
Source organism: Allium sativum (assembly GCA_030737875.1). NCBI lineage: Eukaryota > Viridiplantae > Streptophyta > Magnoliopsida > Asparagales > Amaryllidaceae > Allium > Allium sativum. The sequence goes on from CM060913.1 coordinate 966,448,754, forward strand.
GCAACCCCATTCTTTTCAAGATGCACAGCTATATCTACTGATGTCACAGCGTCTTATTTACCCAAGCAAGCGGTCCCATGCACGCACATGACACTGATGGAACACGTCGTCAACACCCTCACCCAAGTGACCTCTTATAATCATCTAAGTAAGCGTGCCCAGACCCTGACCTAGTTCAGGATTCTCTATTTGATACCAAGATGGGTTATTGACTGAAACGTGTCCCACACACCAGATAATACAAGCTTCCCCACTGCTAGGATTTCAACAGGTTATACCTACCAGTTTAACAAGATTGCATAACCTCAACAGGTTAAGTTCGTCGGGTTCATATGTATAACCCGTCCCTACCTATTTTACAAGATTAACTTAACCCTCCCATTGATTCAAACAAGTCTACATGACCCCTACTCAAGTTAACATGTTCATGTAATCCTTATGGATTCAAGCAGGTTAAGTATTACAAGTTTATCACCATTCATTCATCTTTGGTTATTAATACGCTCGACCTCCCACATTAAGTCTACCACTTGTGGATGTTGGATATGCCGGCTGGGTCCGGGCAGGCTCCTTCCACAAGTCGGACTTAACCTCGTATCTTAGCACCGTTATGTGTTTATGCGCTTAGACCCCTCACATTAGATTCACCACTTGTGGATGCTGGATATGTCGGGCGGTTCAGGGCAGACTTCTAACATAAGTGTAACCCAACCTCGTATCTAAGCGCGGTTACAGTTTCTAATTACTGTAAATCTAGGAATTTTCATTGCTAATTAATATTCATATTTATCATGCCCTAAATCCCCGTACAATCTACGATACAAGTTATGCCCAAGATTAAGGTTTAGGTCAAGATATAGATTATGCCCTCAAATCCCAAGTTTTGGCTCAAGGTACAAATTATACCCAAATTTCCCAATCTTGTTTAAAATATAAACTATGCCCCAAATTAATCATTCCCAATCGTTCCCAAATTCGTACGTTCGCGTAATTCAGCGATAGGCCTAGGCTCGAAGGTAGCCTGGCTATAAAAACAAAAAGGGAAAAAAGGGAGAGGACACTACAACAAAATATGATATTAATAACGCTATTTAATAACACAGTATTCTGAAATGTTATTGTTTATGCTTAACTAGAACTGTATCACTGTAACGCCTCCCTTACTAGTACAAATTATTCAACGGTCCCCAACTTCATACTTGTGACGTTCCCTCAAGGAATTTTCACCGTCTCCCTCCAACTTCACAAATCATCATCTCTCTCCCTCCAAAACCTTTTCTCCTTCCTCCAAAATCATTTCGGCTCACAAAAAAGTGCATCGTATGGCTTCAATCTCCTCACCCGATCAAAGAAAGCAAACTCCTTCCATCCCCAATATCCTCAACTGATCTGTCAAAGGTAGGGTTCGTACGTTTTGGGTCTAATCATGGATTTGATTTATGGTAAGCGAATCCATACTAATTTAATGAATAATAGCTATAAATTCCTAATTTTTATGTTTTGGGTATGTTTCTTATACCCTCTTTTATCTATTTGAATATCTATTTCAGATAATTTTATAAATTTATCTATTGGAACTGTATTTTTTGTATTGTACTAACAACAACTATGAGATGCGGAAGCTATGTGCAGTCAAATTATGGTGAAATTTTTGTTTATCTAGTAATTTATGTGGTATTCAGTAACTCTTATATATATATATATATATATATATATATATATATATATATATGTATGTATGTATGTATGTATGTATGTATGTATGTATATACTAAAACTTGACTTTCAGGAAATCGGTTTCAGGAATCGGCTGTCAATTATATTTTTGAAGATATCATAGCAAAAATTGGTAATGTTTCATTGGTTAAATCATTAAGCTAATTATATTATTTTTTAATTGTTATTATTTTTAAATACTCTGTCCGTTGGTTTTATACAGTTTCATTCATGCAACACTAACACACTAGCATGCACGAATTGCAGCATATATTGTTTACCGTTATATTTTTACATATATATTAGTATGTATGCCTGAGTGTGTGCACATTCGCGCATGCATGTATGCGCACACTTATACCGTGCTCGCATTTAGTTCGTATGTGAAACTGATGTTGTTGTGCTAGAAAATGAATTTTGTTTTCTCAATTCAGTAGTGCTATTGGAGAGATTGTATTATTATTTATTTGTTTAAATGACAATGCATACTAAGTGTCCTACTAATATTTGACTTATATTCTCATATGTGCAATATGATTGTTGTTCACTTTAGTCCACTGATGCACGCTAATGCATTTGCATGTTAATTTATTCTGCAAGTTGAGCCCATGAAATTTATTTGATTTTAAAATTGTTCTAAGATAAGCGACAGAAGGATAGAGGTGATATGAAATGATTGAAACTAGTAGAAACATATATGTAGAGTAGTGGAAACAAGCATATTTGGTGCATGGTTTAACAGTTGAGATTATTTGGTTTTTGATAGTAGAGATTTAGTTAGGGTTGTAATGTGACAAAAATGGATACCAGTGCAATAAAACTGATACTGTACTAATACCGCTGTTAATCATTTTTGACTATCGATATTTTACTGATATCATTGGTAATGATAAATTTACCAATATATAAATATGTTAAAATTTTATTGTATTACTAAGACTTTGATAATAAATCAATGATTTAAAAAAGTAAATATTTCATTGTGGTTGCTTGATACCAAGTCTGTTGATGTATATATCTAAATTTTGCTTTATTTTAGTTAATATTTTTTCTTTGATTCTTTACAAATTATTTACAGAAATATGAACGTTGTTAATCTCATATTTTGAAATGAGAAAAACTAAAAAGAAATTCAACAACAGACATCTTCTTGAAATCTGATATTATCTTCAGATGGTCCATCATTAACACTAATACAATAGTGAACAACAACAACAACATGGTTAGTAGACTTGTTACCACTTACTGGTAACAATGTCAAATTTGTTGTACCATATCGGTGGCAATAATACATCGATGTATCTTGTTATCGATTACCAATTGAACTGTTACCCTAACAGCCCTAGATTTAGTCCCTTGGTAAAATTTGATGGTTTTTGTTATGAATATAGTTTCATGAATTTGAAATTTCTATTATGTTATGCTTAGAAGTAAAGCATGTGCACTTGTAGTTGTTTTGATGCGTAAGCTTCATTCAGGCTATCCGTTTACCTTTTTTGTCACCACAGTTGTCTCCAGCTACTATCGTGCAAATTATTTTAACAGATTGAGGAATAATACTACATGCTTATCCAAAATGTATCCATCTGGGTTAGAAGTACAAGGTGTTTCCTTAATTAGCATATATTTTCTCAAGTTGCTATATATTTTTGTTTTTTTATACTAAAATGTTTGTGACTTTCTCATTAGCATTTGGACTTTATTGACAAACTCGTTTTTTATGCAGAACCAATAGGGGGTAGATTTCGATTGCATATGAGTCTTGGCTTATTGACAAAGGACCATTAACAAAGATGGGGAAGCAATTAGTGGGGCAATTAAAGGATAGTAAGTTCTCAAAATCAGTTTTTGAAAATAGTGAAAAGCGAAGATGTTATTACTCATATATTTCTCACAATGTCAAGGAGCACTCTCTATCAGGTGAAGATCTTACTTTAATGAATCTTGATAAAGTAAGCTCAATAAATTATGTTCAATTGCATTTGTTTTTGTATTTTAAAGTTTTATATTTTATTGCAAATAACCGAAGTATTTATCTGTTAAATAGCAGTAAAATAAATTGCTTTGATTTTTTAATTTACTCTGATAATACTACATTGTAGTCTTCGCAATTTAAAGGTCTCGTTCTTGTTATTATCTTTGTGTTGTTCTTACCTGCTTGCGCTTTTTCCATATATCAAGGGTAGTTTTCATTACATCAAGTCATACGAATATGGTAAGGCATACACATACATTAACTTTTCGTTTTTGAATTTACAAAAATTATTCTTTACAAACTAAAATAAAAAAATGATAAATTCACACTTACTAACTCTTATTTTGGGACAAATATTTGATTACATTTATGGAATTTCTGTCAGAAAGAAAATTATTGAAATATTAAATAATAGCTTAAAAAGTAAAATATTCAATATGTTATTGAAAATGGACCACAAAGCATTCTCGATATAACAAAGTAAATTGAAAATTGAGGAACTTAAAATATTACAAAATCTTGTATCAAAGAAAATAATTCTTGCTGATGAGCTCTGCAAAGAAAAGAAAAAACATAAGGAAATAAGGAGAGTACAAGTATTAGAAATAAATAGAGTGCCACATTATCATGATATTATTTAGTATATATTTCAGTAATAGATGTATAAGAAGTATTAGTTGTCTAATAGGTAATTTCAAAGTAGAAAATTTTAACCAATATTTGCATGAAATAAGGATATCCCAAAACAGTATGTTTAAAAGTTGCGATGAAAATAATTTTTGGATCCTAATGACTTTTGTTCTATAACAGTAAAATAGTAAAAATACTAAAACATTTTTAAGTTTTTAATTCTATATTGAATCATTAATTCTAGATGCACGTTCGGTAAACAAAATTGGTGAATAGGCTTGGTATATATACACGAGTTCTTATATTCTGTTTGTTGGAAGAAATTTTAAAATAATAGGAGAAAGAAGGGGACAAAATCGTTTAGTCCCACATCGGGAAAAACTAATGCCTTCGCCACTATATATGAAAAGGCATTATGTATTATGACAAAAGGAAAGGGGAGATGAAAAGAGAAGAGACAATGGCGTGAGGCAGGAGCATATCCATGGACATTAATATTTAAAATGTCAAAAGATGGGCCTTGGGGCTCTTGGGGTCTTGGATCAGATGGGCCACGAAATGCTATTGGACTTGCGCAGATTCGTTGGGTTTTGCGTGCGCGGGTTTCGAATTCATAACGCACCAGAGCCATTGCAAATGAACGGATGCATCCATTCACCATTCAAATTTGCAACGCTTCTGAATTGTCGCAAAACGAAAAGGTGTGGCTGTTTGAATTCAAATAGTCGTAACCGTTGGAAAAGGGTAGTATCTCTTCACTACTTATATATTAGCTGCCCGCATTCATTTCTCTTCTCCTTCCTTCTACTATTTTCTGCCATTAACATCTTCTTGAAACTCTACCAAAATTTAGAGTGAATTATACAAGGTTATAGTTCTGCGGGTTATAACTCCATCATCTTGTCACTACAGCGATCAAATCCTAGATAGTGAATCACCATGTCTGTGCAAACATGCCGGTTAAAAGATATTTAATATCTGCTCCGTTGTATCTTCGAACATATTTTCTATTACTCGAGCACAGAATTAAGAGGGTAAATACTGTTTTAGGATACCGATCACCACATCGTGCCTCGGAGATTTGTGTATAAAGAGATCCAGCAATGAATTCGACAAACAACAATCTAAAACAGTATTTCTGCAATGGCTCCTCATAGTCTCAAAGAGTTCGTTGCTGATTTTGCAAAATTAGAGCGCTTTGATGGTGTCAATTTCCTACGTCGACAGAAGAAGATGCATTTCTTATTGGCGGGTATGAAAGTTATTTATGTTTTGACTACGCCAAAACCAATGGAGACAGAAGATGAAACTATTGCACAGACACGAGATCGGATCAAATGGGAACCTGATGATTATATTTTCAAAGGCCATATCTGTAATGCGATAACGGACACACATTTTGATATGTACTACAACAAGCCAACTGCAAAGGATGTTTGGGATGCATTAGAGGCGAAGTATCTGATGGAAGGCGCAACAAGCAAGAAATTTCTAGCCACCAAAATTTTTAATTACAAAATGACCGATGATCGTTCAGTAGTAGAGCAATTCAATTATATTGTACACATACTTAATCAATTTAATCAACATAAGTTAAATATGGATGAGGAAATTAAGGTTTCCTCGATAATAGACAAATAACCCCCTTCTTGGAAAGATTAGAGGGAAAAGATATTTTGTCACATTTATAGATGATTACTCTAAATATTGTGATGTCTATCTTATGCATGCTAAAAGTGAAGTGTTATATTCATTCATTACTTATAAAACTGAAGTAGAAAACCAATGTGATGTCAAAATAAAAACACTTAGGTCTGATAAGGGTGGTGAGTATCAATTTCGTGAATATTGCGAATCAGTAGGAATTGTACATGAGACATTTATTGCTTACACTCCACAACAAAATGGAGTGATTGAAAGGAAAAACAGAACTCTTACCGAAATGGTAAATGCAATGTTGTGTAATTCCGGACTTAACACTAGTTTCTGGGGAGAAGCTTTACTTACCGCGTGTTATATTCTAAACAGAATACCTCATAAGAAAAGTAAAGTTACTCCTTATGAACTTTGGAAGAAACGGAAACCAAATTTTGATTATTATCGAGTCTGGGGTTGTAGAGCGATTGTTCGATTACCTGAACCAAAAATCAGGAAATTAGGACAAATGGCTATCGAGTGCATATTTTTAGGATATGCTTAACATAAAAAAGGATATAGGTTTCTAGTAATAGAACCTAATAGCTCTATTGATGTAAATACAGTAATAGAATTAAGGGACGCAGTGTTTTATGAGAGTAGATTTACATATATTAAAAATAAACCGATTCATGAAACAATGGAGGTCAATACACCTATTAACGAAATGGTGGAGATTAATGAACCAACTATTGAACCTGTAGAAAACACTGATGGAAATATCGATGAAAATGGTGAATCTTTTAGGAGAAGTAAACGATGTAGGATAGAAAAATCCTTTGGGCTAGATTTCATTGTATATTGGGTTGAAGGATCTAGAAATAATGTAAATCATCAATTAATGATTTCTACAAATATAGAATCTGACCCTTTAACATATGTTGAGGGAATGAAATCTCAAGATTCATCATTTTGGCAAGAAGTCATAAATGATGAAATGGATTCAATTATGGGAAATAAAATAGGGAAATTAGTAGATTTACCTCCTGGTTCTAAATCAATAAGATGTAAATGGATATTTAAGAAAAAGTTAATGGCAGATGGAACAATCGAAAAATTTAAAGCTAGATTAGTTGCCAAAGGATTCACATAGAAAGAAGGAAAAGATTATTTTGATACGTATGCCTCAATAGCTAGAATTTCAACTATTAGGACTTTAATTGCATTAGCTTCTATCTATAATTTTGAAATTCATCAACTGGACGTCAAGACTGCATTTATAAATGGAGAACCTGACGAAGAGATATATATGCCTCAACCAGAAGGTCTTGTGATGCCTAGATAAGAACGTAAAGTATGTAAACTTATCAAATTACTTTACGGTCTTAAACAAGCACCAAAGCAATGGCATGAAAATTTTGATAAAACTATTATTTCTAATGGCTATAGGATTTTTGAATCTGACAAATGTGTCTATAGCAAGTTTCATTCAGGTAAAGGTGTAATTATATGCCTGTAACGACCCGGGATTTTGTCGACTTTGGTTATCGCCATAAACTCAATGATGACTAACCAAACATCGAAAAATACCGGATGATTAATGAAAGAAAACAGAGGGTGAGGAAAGATAAGGTAGAAACTTATAGAAAAGAAGAAGAAGAACAACACAACATCAGAGTAACACGAATCTCACAGCGGAACGAATAACATATAATATATATAACATAACTTGAAATATACATCTGTACTTGAATATACATCATTATCAAAGTACAACACTAACAACACAGCGGAAATAACTATAGCTATATAATCCTGAAGCCTCCTGCTCCAAGCTCTTCCAGTATATCTGTAAATCCTGACTACTTGACTGCCCGTACAAAATTGGGCACCCAAGAGTTTAGGGAAAACAACAAAATAAACTCCAGGTCAGTCATGGGACTGGTATGAGTAAAACATTTTAAAACAGTTTGAACAAGTAAACGATATCTCATAAGACTACGTCGTATAACGGAACGGGTTTTTCCCTTATGAGAATCCAAATTATCTTTATATCAAAAACCTTTTGATATTATAATAATGTCTATCAACCACAATATAATAATCATCTAGCAGAAACGCTTTCATCTCACGTTATATATATATAGTATACAATCAAAACCGCAAGCACGTATTGGGTAATGGATTTCCAACTATGACAAGGTATGGAACCACCTTTCTCTAGTGTACCTCTAGAAAGGAATACACAGGGTTCAACAAGAACATCTAGCAACCCGGCCACACATGACCGACCACTCATTTCGCTTGAGTGTATCGAATGTATATCACCAACGGTTGGGATCAGCAACCGTTCCCGAATGGGACAGTATCGACAATAGATTTTTAGAAATAAATGAAACTCTAGATCAGGTGATTATACACCCTACTTCGGAGCGACCGACTTAGCCATGCTACCTGCCCGATTTCTGTCATTTACCGGATGTGAGGCTTGAGGTTACGCTTCATCATCACATCAGATTCACTTTGAATGCCACATCGTCAAATCCATCAAATCACCGATTGACTTCCTCAACCATACATTATGTGTTAACTAAAAGAAGTTTCCTTCTCCGCTTCCACTCTTGGTACGGTTGGAGAAATCAATATACGTGATCGTCTGGAAATACTCTGTCAGACATCCGTCCATACAAGTCATCCAGGAACAGGATGAACCAAAAGGCACTATTCAATACATCCATCTTAGACACTGTTATCTAAGACTTATACAATAGCCCTTGCACTTTACTCCGTCTTCAATTATCTTTGGCATATATGATTCGCAACGCTTATGCCAATACAGAGTGGTTCTTTGGATAATAATCCAACCGGTCTCTCCATATTAACAACGTTAAAATGGTCAAAAACTTCGATAGTCGGTGAGTTAACTATCGAAGAAAAACACGTGTGCAAGCAACGATATTATTTCCAGATGGAAATTCTATCAATCAATCATCAATCATATATATATATATATATATATATTCATATTTCCTATTTCAGTATTTGATTACGTTTCTGATTCTATTTGGAAAACATTTCCAAATCTTCTTTACTTGGATTTAAACAGATGTTTAATCAACATCGCGACAACACTCAAACCACTATACTTATTTACTAAATTCACTTAACCACTTTCACTCTCAAACCTTAACCATTTCTAAATTAAAAACGAAGTCAATCAAGTTGGGGTATAACTACCTCTCAGACCTTAACTGAACAACATTTCAAATCTCGAAATAGGGTAAGTTCATCTTTTAACTTTTTAACACTTCTCCTTACTTAACTCCTTTAACTCTATTAGAATAACTAATATTTGATAACTGTATTTAACTTTATTCGAATCACTAATATTCGATAACTCTATATAATTAACCCTATCGATTTAACTCTAACTAGTTAACTCTAACTCATTTACTCTATTCGATTAATTCTAATCGAATAACTAATATTCGATTAACTCAATTCAACTCTATTTATTTATTCCTTTTCTATTTGTTTACTTAACGAATAACTATTCCCTTTTCAATTCTATTTACTTAACAAATCAATATTTCGTTTATCTTTCCTATTTATCAACAAATAAATTTCCCTTTCCTTTTCTATTTATTAACAAATAAATAAATAATCCCATTTAATCTATTTGTAATTGTTTTACAATTATCTCCTTTCTATTTGTTTGACAAATATTCCCCTTTATATTTGTTGTTCAAATATATTTCCCTTTACATTTGGTTTTCAAATATATTTCCCTTTACATTAGATTTTCAAATATATTTCCCTTACATTTGGTTTTCAAATATATTTCCTTTTATCCTATCATATTTATTTACTAAATAAATATCTCTTTTTATAAAATCCTTCGATTATATAAATTCCTTCTTTTATAAAAACCCTTTTCCTTTTCTATATAAAATCCATTGATTTTATATAAATAATTCATTTTCAAAATACACTTTGAAAATCCCCTTTCCCACATCCAGTATTTCTTATGGTATTTAACATACCATATAACAACGATAAATATCGTCCGAACACACATAATCAACAACATGTTATATATCACATCATATAAAACAATATATGAATCACAGTAAAATAAATGTTGAGGAATCCAGTTGGATTCCTCTAGCCTGTTTCCCTGCATCACAGATGTTAAACAATATATATAACATCACTTTCAGTTCCATATGATATGTTCTGTTAAACAGAATCAATATAGAAATTCAACTAATTGACTAGCAGTTCAATCAAACAATCAACACACAGTCAATCAGCCAATATTTAACGGTTCTAAAAATACAACATGAAATTATAAACTGTTCAGAGTTAGTGAGATTTAATCACATTTCGCGTTAACCATTAAATAACGATTTGCGTCTGTTGATTTAGACGGACAATTTATTTCGCCATAAATTGTAACGAGCTCAGATTCACTCCCAGTCAGTCTCATTGTGTTGCTCCCGTCCATGCGATCCCAACGCAACTTACAGTTCGTCAATCTGATATTGTATGACCAAGATATTCGGTTTACAGGATTGAACTAATTTAAATAAATTAAAACTAAACTTTAGCTTAAAACCAAAGATGGGCTTTTACCCTTTGACTAAGCCCAATACCCACGACCCACGTTAAAACCGGCCCCCCCTCAATCCATCTTCCCCAAATTGCGTCGCTCCAGCATTTCAACACCAAAAATGGCCGACGAGTTTCTGCTTCCATCTCCTCCTTCTCAAGACCGAACTAAATAATAAAATCACCACCTTCTTTCTCTTCTCGAGCTCTCTCTCTTCCTACCCATTTCATTGAACTCGGCATCACCCTGAGAACCGCGTTGCTCAGCTTCCTCGTGCAGGCTACAGGATCTTGCGATCCTTTTTCACACCGAATACCCCCCAACTTCTCACGCTGGTACTAAAACACACCTCGATCCCAAAACCAACCTCAAACTCTCGCATTGATTCATGTATTACCCGAAATCACGAACCCTAGTCCCATTGTTAAAAACCCAGCACCGGAAAAAGGAACCGAACCACTTAATATGTACACCTAATGGAAGAGAAACAACCCAGGAGTCAATCCATATATACTTTATAATTTTAGAGATTTTGCAAGAATTGTTTTTGATTTTAGGAAGATCAATGTTTACTGTGTTAAGAAAATCTGAGGTGCGGCGGCTTTAAGTGTGGTTTTAAACTTGAGGTGGTTGAGGATTGTGGTTGAGAGAGGAGATAGGTGGCCTTGCTTAGTCCACAATTTGATTAGGATATTTTATTTTTATTTTCAATTATTTGTTTCTGATTTCTAAAAATCCGTGTGATCACACACGACACTCAAAAATCACGAAACTGGACATGTAGCTAGAGTTCGACATTACGGTCCCAACGAAACTGGTTTCGTCGAATTCCGACTTCGTTTGCAAAAGTGGCTATTTTTAAAGCTCTGGATGACCCATTTAAATATATAAATATAATTAAATTTAATATTTAAAAATAAATATAATCATCTATATTCACAGTGGAATACCATACAGCTCTAGAATATTCCTATATGAATTTCTAACTTAATATTTCAAATCTGGGTCAACCCGATATTCGATTTATATTGAAATTCCTTTTTTAAAATATAAATAATCCCTTTATAAATTATAAAGGAATTCCACAGTGACTTTTCTAAAATTTGATTTGGACGTACATTAAAATCTACACGACAAAATCCCGATTTTTCTCTTCCACTAGAAAGATATACTCCACCAGCTCCACACATTTCTTGTTTCACAGAAATCCGGCTTAAAATGAATCCTGTACATTCAGTTGAAGTTCGAATCGCTAATTTACGAACTGCAGCGCCATTTCGAGCTCGATTTTAATTATAATATAATTATAAGTTCAAACTGTCGTTTATATAATATATTCGTTATTCAAATTCAATTCCAAGCTGAATTAAATATCACAGATGATCCAATTCACACCATATCGCCATTTCAGCCAATTCTGATTATTTCAGAATTAAATATATTACTTAATTTATTATTTTAATTAGATATTCACCATTATTTAATTCCACGACCATTTAATTCACTATATCACTATTTATATAATTAAATAAATAAATTATAATACCTCTGCCAATGCGGGTCATTACAATCTTCCCCACTTAAAATAATTTCGTCCTCGAAATTGCTAAAAGGTAGAGGACGACCCTATCGACTGGTTAGAACATATTTGTTCACTTCTTAACTTCAGTTTTCAACTGAACCAATTTAATTTCAATTAAATTATTCATTAATTCTTATTAACGAAAATTTTCAAAAATCCTGAAAATTTTCTAACGCCTTAACTTTTCGAAAAATTTCGCCAGCACCTCCTTTGTACTGGTCAATAGGTCAAACTCCAACTCGCCTCTCTGGGCCATCTCCAACCCAAAAGAAAATCAAACAGCCAAGCGGCTTGCCAATTCGACTCATAAATCTTATATCCAATAGAAATATAAACTTGCACCTTTTTGTCGGGCATATCATTATATCCTTTCCACCAGTTATCAATTCAGCAGATACAAGGGTCATCCCAATCAAATTCCAATCTGCTTTTATCCACAAATCCAACCATTCGCTTATCCAAGCCAAATATTATTTCAAACTCGAGTTTCATTCTCGATTCCACTCTTAACTTGATTAACACATTACACTTCAAATTTGAATCTCACAATCCAATTTGTCTTGATATCGTTCTAATTCAGTCTCAGTTACCACTTTACTGGCTGTACTTTATTTCAATTTTGCTTTCACAAATTTCTGTTAAATTTGTTTTTAATTCAAGCAGTATTTCCTGGGAGTTTCAAACAGTTTACTCTTTTCAAAAATCAAAGTTTCCCTTTGAACATGTCACTGAGCCCTTAATTAATATTACATTAGTTAAATCACTTCTCTATTTCTTTATCAATATTTGTTAACCAAATATTTTCAATAACCATATTGGCCTTTTATGTTATTTGGAAAACATTTCCGAATATCGCCTTCCTTTATTTTCTAAACTTTAGAAAATATATGCTATTTATAATTGGAAAATATTCCAATTACTTATCTCTTTCCCGATCTCGTTTATTTTTATACTTAGGAAATATTCTTTATTATATTTCCAAGCTTACACTTATTTGGGTTAAAACAGATGTTGTGTAAAACATCGTTACGACAACCCAAATACTATAGTCAACTAACTCTTATTCAACATTGATCTTCGAGCTTGAAATCTTACTATTTATTTGTTAATAATGAAATCAATCAAGTTGGGGTATAACTACCTCTCAGACCTTGACTGAATAACATTTATAACGTCAAAACAGATATGACTACTTACTCGAATAATCAATACCATACAACTACTTCTTCACTTTTAAACACATATACACTTCCTCTTTCTATTCTTACTAGATTTTATTCTTAGTCTTCCTTTTTGATTTTACTATTCTATTTCTAAGTTCGTTTCCTTATCGACTTCTATATATATATCGATACGTTGATTTCTAACTATCAAATTATCTTAAAAATATTCTAACTCCTTAAATTCCCGGAAAAATTCGCCATAACCTCCTTTGTACCAGGAGCATCGGGATATTTCAAATAGCCTCCCATGGCCCTCTCTATTCAAAAAGAAAAAGGAAAAGCCAAGCGGCTTGCCGATACGGCGTATAAAATCCCATATATGAATTAAATACGTACCTCTTTTTGTCGAGCATTATATTTATACTCTTCCAACACTCCATTCCAAACCTGTTTAACCTATATCCAACCATTCCCATTTTTGTTTCAACTCAATCAAAAAGTTTTAACTCGTTTCGTTAAGTACTTCGTTAATTAGCTCTTTTCCTTATTGCACTTTATATTTGAACACAACATGTTCAAATCTAAGTTTAACTTGTTTATAACTAATTGAATTCCTTTTCAACTTACGTTTCATATCAAATTTCGAAATCTAAGTTCTCAAATCCCATTTACCTTTCAATGTTCAACTTTAATTAAAAATTCCATTAATTAATTTCTAGTTAACTGTTTTGCCTATTTCCCCCTTTCATTTTGAATATAACCTATTCAAATATAAGTTTAACTTATATATCACTAGTTGGATTCCGTTTTCAATTTTATTTGAATTCTATATTCAAATTCATATTTGAACTTCTCTATTCAAATTCTATATCAAATTCATATTTGAACTTCTCTATTCAAATTCTATATCAAATTCATATTTGAAATTCAACACAACTAGTCTTTCCCAAAACAAATTCAAAACGGTATATCTGGTAGTAATTCGTCACTTACAACTCGAAAATGAATACTGATGATGCAGCTATCATCATCAGAATCTATTTTCCAGCGATCGAAGTGAGTTCAATACTATAAAACCATTTCTAAACATTTCCACTTTGAAATTCATTTCAAAATATAATTCACACTGCTTGTAAAACAATTTAAAATCTCCCAGGATCTTAAATTTTCCTTATTTTTAATCCAAATCCATTTACAAACACTTATCCAATTTTCCAGAATTTTAATTCAATTTCTGGTTTAAATTTCAGATTTAACTCATCTGATTTCACGTATTTCACTTATGTGAATTCTGATTGGTTATTTACATAACCATTTAATTTAAAATCTTACTCGGTTATAATCACAACCAATATATCCAATATATTATAATCTTGATATTTATATCTTCTTTATTTTAAGATATACCTTGGGTAAACTTATTTTAATTTACCATCTTTTCAAAACATATCGTGCCGACCCATCGTATTCGATGTTTATAAACTCCTACCGATACAGTGGATCAAACTGATCGACTAGAACCCATAAACAACTCAACCAATGAATCTCCACAAAATAAAACCACTTTATATCAAATAACAAATACGTTCACTCGTATATATACACTCAAACTCAATCTAGGGTATTACTAACCCTATCTCTACTGAGTCACGCCACAGAGCCAAAGTAAAACTTAACTTAAGCTCTGATACCAACTGTAATGACCCGGGATTTTGTCGACTTTGGTTATCGCCATAAACTTAATGATGACTAACCAAACATCAAAAAATACCGGATGATTAATGAAAGAAAACAGAGGGTGAGGAAAGATAAGATAGAAACTTATAGAAAAGAAGAAGAAAAACAACATAACATCAGAGTAACACGAATCTCACAACGGAACGTATAACATATAATATATATAACATTACTTGAAATATACATATGTACTTGAATATACATCATTATCAAAGTACAACACTTACAACACAGCGGAAATAACTATAGCTATATAATCATGAAGCCTCCTGCTCCAAGCTCTTCCAGTATATCTGTAAATCCTGACTACTTGACTGCCCGTACAAAATTGGGCACCCAAGAGATTAGGGAAAACAACAAAATAAACTCATACGAGTAAAACATTTTAAAACAGTTTGAACAAGTAAACGATATCTCATAAGACCACGCCGTATAAAAGAACGGGTTTTTCCCTTATGAGAATCCAAATTATCTTTATATCAAAAACCTTTTGATATTATAATAATGTCTATCAACCAAAATATAATAATCATCCAGCAGAAACGCTTTCATCTCACGTTCTACATATATAGTATACAATCAAAACCGCAAGCACGTATTGGGTAATGGATTTCCAACTATGACAAGGTATGGAACCACCTTTCGCTAGAGTACCTCTAAAAAGGAATACACGGGGTTCAACAAGAACATCTTGCAACCCGGCCACACATGACCGACCACTCATTTCGCTTGAGTGTATCAAATGTATACCACCAACGGTTGGGATCAGCAACCGTTCCCGAATGGGACAGTATCGACAATAGATTTTTAGAAATAAATGAAACTCTAGATCAGGTGATTATACACCCTACTTCGGAGCGACCGACTTAGCCATGCTACCTGCCCGATTTCTGTCATTTACCGGATGTGAGGCTTGAGGTTACGCTTCATCATCACATCAGATTCACTTTGAATGTCACATCGTCAAATCCATCAAATCACCGATTGACGTCCTCAACCATACATTATGTGTTAGCTAAAAGAAGTTTCCTTCTCCGCTTCCACTCTTGGTACGGTTGGAGAAATCAATATACGTGATCGTCTGGAAATACTCTGTCAGACATCCGTCCATATAAGTCATCCAGGAACAGGATGAACCGAAGGTACTATTCAATACATCCACATTAGACACTGTTATCTAAGACTTATACAATAGACCTTGCACTTTACTCCGTCTTCAATTATCTTTGGCGTATATGATTCGCAACGCTTATGCCAATACAGAGTGGTTCTTTGGATAATAATCCAATCGGTCTCTCCATATTAACAACGTTAAAATGGTCAAAAACTTCGATAGTCGGTGAGTTAACTACCGAAGAAAAACACGTGTGCAAGCAACGATATTATTTCCAGATGGAAATTCTATCAATCAATCATCAATCATATAAATATATTCATATTTCCTATTTCAGTATTTGATTACGTTTCTGATTCTATTTGGAAAACATTTCCAAATCTTCTTTACTTGAATTTAAACAGAAGTTTAATCAACATCGCGACGACACTCAAACCACTATACTTATTTACTAAATTCACTTAACCACTTTCACTCTCGAACCTTAACCATTTCTAAATTAAAAACGAAGTCAATCAAGTTGGGGGTATAACTACCTCTCAGACCTTAACTGAACAACATTTCAAATCTCGAAATAGGGTAAGTTCATCTTTTAACTTTTTAACACTTCTCCTTACTTAACTCCTTTAACTCTATTCGAATAACTAATATTTGATAACTATATTTAACTTTATTTGAATCACTAATATTCGATAACTCTATATAATTAACCCTATCGATTTAACTCTAACTGGTTAACTCTAACTCATTTACTCTATTCGATTAATTCTAATCGAATAACTAATATTCGATTAACTCATTTCAACTCTATTTATTTATTCCATTTCTATTTGTTTACTTAACGAATAACTATTCCCTTTTCAATTCTATTTACCTAACAAATCAATATTTTGTTTATCTATCCTATTTATCAACAAATAAATATCCCTTTCCTTTTCTATTTATTAACAAATAAATAAATAATCCCATTTAATCTATTTGTAATTGTTTTACAAATATCTCCTTTCTATTTGTTTGACAAATATTCCCCTTTATATTTGTTGTTCAAATATATTTACCTTTACATTTGGTTTTCAAATATATTTCCCTTTACATTTGGTTTTCAAATATATTTCCCTTACATTTGGTTTTCATATATATTTCCTTTTATCCTATCATATTTATTTACTAAATAAATATCTCTTTTTATAAAATCCTTCGATTATATAAATTCCTTCTTTTATAAAAACCCTTTTCCTTTTCTATATAAAATCCATTAATTTTATATAAATAATTCATTTTCAAAATACACTTTGAAAATCCCCTTTCCCACATCCAGTATTTCTTATGGTATTTAATATACCATATAACAAAGATAAATATCGTCCAAACACACATAATCAACAACAGATTATATATCACATCATATATAACAATATATGAATCACAGTAAAATAAATGTTGAGGAATCCAGTTGGATTCCTCCAACCTGTTTCCCTGCATCACAGATGTTAAACAATATATATAACATCACTTTAAGTTCCATATGATATATTCTGTTAAACAGAATCAATATAGAATTCAACTAACTGACTAGCAGTTCAATCAAACAATCAACACACAGTCAATCAGCCAATATTTAACAGTTCTAAAAATACAACATGAAATTATAAACTGTTCAGAGTTAGTGAGATTTACTCACATTTCGCGTTAACCGTTAAATAACGATTTGCGTCTGTTGATTCAGACGGACAATTTATTTCGCCAGAAATTGTAACAAGCTCAGATTCACTCCCAGTCAGTCTCATTGTGTTGCTCCCGTCCATACGATCCCAACGCAACTTACGGTTCGTCAATCTGATATTGTATGACCAAGATATTCGGTTTACAGGATTGAACTAATTTAAATAAATTAAAACTAAACTTTAACTTAAAACCAAAGATGGGCTTTTACCCTTTGACTAAGCCCAATACCTACGACCCACGTTAAAACCGGGCCCCCCTCAATCCATCTTCCCCAAATTGCGTCGCTCCAGCATTTCAACACCAAAAATGGCTGACGAGTTTCTGCTTCCATCTCCTCCTTCTCAAGTTCGAACTAAAAACTAAAATCACCACCTTCTTTCTCTTCTCGAGCTCTCTCTCTTCCTACCCATTTCATTTAACTCGGCATCACCCTGAGAACCGCGTCGCTCAGCTTCCTCGTGCAGGCTACTAGATCTTGCGATCCTTTTTCACACCGAATACCCCCTAACTTCTCACGCCGGTACTAAAACACACCTCGATCCCAAAACCAACCTCAAACTCTCGCATTGATTCATGTATTACCCGAAATCACGAACCCTAGTCCCACTGTTAAAAACCCAGCGCCGGATAAAGGAACCGAACCACCTATTATGTACACCAAATGGAAGAGAAACAACCCAGGAGTCCATCCATATATACTTTATAATTTTAGAGATTTTGCCAGAATTGTTTTTGATTTTAGGAAGATCAATGTTTACTGTGTTAAGAAAATCTGAGGTGCGGCGGCTTTAAGTGTGGTTTTAAACTTGAGGTGGTTGAGGATTGTAGTTGAGAGAGGAGATAGGTGGCCTTGCTTTGTCCACAATTTGATTAGGATATTTTATTTTTATTTTCAATTATTTGTTTCTGATTTCTAAAAATCTGTGTGATCACACACGACACTCTAAAATCATGAAACTAGACATGTAGCTAGAGTTTGACATTACGGTCCCAACGAAACTGGTTTCGTCGAATTCCGACTTCGTTTGCAAAAGTGGCTATTTTTAAAGCTCTGGATGACTCATTTAAATATATAAATATAATTAAATTTAATATTTAAAAATAAATATTATCGTCTATATTCACAGTGGAATACCATACAGCTCTAGAATATTCCTATATGAATTTCTAACTTGATATTTCAAATCTGGGTCAACCCGATATTCGATTTATATTGAAATTCCTTTTTTAAAATATAAATAATCCCTTTATAAATTATAAAGGAATTCCACAACGACTTTTCTAAAATTTGATTTGGACGTACATCAAAATCTACACGACGAAATCCCGATTTTTCTCTTCCACTAGAAAGATATACTCCACCAGCTCCACACATTTCTTGTTTCACAGAAATCCGGCTTAAAACGAATCCTGTACATTCATTTGAAGTTCGAATCGCCAATTTACGAACTGCAGCGCCATTTCATGCTCGATTTTAATTATAATATAATTATACGTTCAAACTGTCGTTTATATAATATATTCGTTATTCAAATTCAATTCCAAGCTGAATTAAATATCACAGATGATCCAATTCACACCATATCGCCATTTCAGCCAATTCTGATTATTTCAGTATTAAATATATTTCTTAATTTATTATTTTAATTAAATATTCACAATTATTTAATTCCACGACCATTTAATTCACTATATCACTATTTATATAATTAAATAAATTAATTATAATACCTCTGCCAATGCGGGTCATTACAATGCCTTTACGCGGATGATATGCTTATATTTGGAATGGAGTCTTCGAGTATTGAAGAAACTAAAAGATATCTATCTTCATGTTTTGACATGAAAGATATAGGAGTAGCTGAAATGATTCTTGGAATAAGAATCACAAAAACAAAAGATGGGTTATCAATTACTCAGTCTCATTACATTGAGAAAATTTTGAAAAGGTTCAATCTATTCATTTGTAAACCTATGTATAATCCGTTTGACTCAAATATGCAGTTATACACTAATATTGGAAGAGCTATAGATCAATTGGAATATGCTAGAGTTATTTGAAGTTTAATGTATGCTATGACATGCACACGACCAGATATTGCCTATGCTATTGGCAAAATGAGTCGATATACTACTAACCCTAGTCATATCCATTGGAATGCAATACATAGAATTTTAAAGTGTCTAAAAGGAACCATAAATTATGGAATACATTATAACAGTTATCCGAGTGTAATAGAAGGATACACAGATTCTAGTTGGAACACTAGAAGTAAAGATAATAAATCAACTAGTTGATGGATATTCACTCTTGGTGGTGGAGCAATATCCTGGGCCTCAAAGAAACAAACATGTATTGCTGATTCAACCATGGCTGCTGAGTTATAGCACCAGCTTCTGATAGCAAAGAAGCGGAATGGTTAAGAAATCTATTATTAGAAATTCCTGTGTGGCCAAAACCTATGCCACCAATATCTGTGCATTGTGATAGTCAATCTACATTATCATAGGCATACAACCAAGTTTATAATGGTAAATCTAGACATATTGGTCTAAGGCATAGTTTGGTTAGGCAAATGCTCACTGAAGGGGTAATTACTATAGATTTTGTGAGATCTAGCCAAAATTTGGCAGATCCATTTACTAAAGGACTTACAAGAACTTAGTGATAAAAACATCACAGGGAATGGGTTTAAAGCCTATACAATACAATCGCCAATGAAGGAAACTCAACTCAATATAATAAAGAAATTTGTTATCTTGAGTTCAAAGAGCAAAAGTACTTCATATGTTTGTGGTTGGAAGCACTATAATATTTAGTTTGAAAAACTGAGTATTATCATACATTCCAAGGAAAAGTGCTTGGTACTTATAATGACGAAGAGAGGATGTTCTACTTAGAACTTAATCGGATTATAACAGATGTTGTTGAGGTGTGTGTTATAAGGCACTTCTGATAAGCCTACCTATATGAATGCAACGAAGGCGGTGCCGCCTTCTACGAGATTTTGGCTTGATCTCTAAGGGCATTTCATGAAAGAAGATACAAACCCAAGGCCAATCCACGGGTCGAGCAAACATACTATCTGGGAAATATGAAAATGAGTGTGTGATAATAATATCCGATAGATCATACAGGATCGATGTTCAATGCTTAGTCAATCAATCCATCCTGATATACTTTGATGGGTTTTCACTACGTATAGATTCAAGTCTGTAAGACATCTATTCTTATGCAAAAAAAATTCTGCATATAAATGACAAGAGGAATTTATTTAAAATTTGGCGGAGGATTGTTGGAAGAAATTTTAAAATAAAAGGAAAAAGAAGGGGACAAAATCGTTTAGTCCCACATTGGGGAAAACTAATGCCTTTTCCACTTATATGAAAAGGCATTATGTATTATGACAAAAGGAAAGGGGAGATGGAAAGAGAAGAGACAATGGCATGAGGCAAGAGCATATCCATAGACATTAATATTTAAAATGTCAAAAGATGGGCCTTGGGCCTTGGGGCTCTTGGGGTCTTGTGATCAGATGGGCCACGAAATGATATTGAGCTTGCGCAGATCCGTTCAGTTTTTGCGCGCGCGGGTTTCGAATTCGTAACGCTCCAGAACTGTTGCAAACGAATGGACGCATCCATTCACCATTCAAATTTGCAACGCTTTTGATGTGTCGCAAAACGAAAGGTGTGACTGTTTGAATTCAAACAGTGTAACCATTGGAAAACAGTAGTATCTCTTCACTACCTATATATAGGCTGCCCGAATTCAGTTTTTATTGTCTCGAATTCATTTCTCTTCTCCTTCCTTATACTCTTTTCTGCCATTAACATCTTCTTGGAACTCTGTAACTCCATCATCTTGTCACTGCAGCGATCAAATCCAAGATAGTGAATCGCCGTGTCTATACAAACACACCGATTAAAAGATATTCAATATCTGTTCCGTTCTATCTTTGAATAGATTTGCAATTACTCGTGCATAGAATTAAGAGGGAAAATACTGTTTTAGGATAGCGATCACCACATCGTGCCTCGGAGATTTGTGTATAAAAAGATCCAGTGATGAATTTGACAAACAACACTATTTGGGGTTCTCTTTTAATTATCAAAGTAATCTTTCACTGGCAACATTGCTCTTTGCATGCATTATTGATTCTTCTGTTGCTTTCGCATGATTTCAATGGCAATATAACTAATAATTTCATCTTTGAAGTATACTATATAGTACAAAGTACATGAAGGGGTCTTCGGGTAACTTCTTATCTATGAGTATTTGGGAAATATGATATTCTAGGTAACTATACTTATCAATTAGAAATCTTTGGAAGTCATTGCTGTGAAAGAAAATAACATTTTATGTATACTCGAGAAATTTTAATGTCAGCGATTCACAGTTATAATAAAGTATACCTTATTCTTATGGAACTGTACTGGAGTATACTAGGTTTGTGCTAAGATGGCGATCCCCCCTGTATTGTTGCAAATCAGATGCCTTTTGTTTACATGTCCTGTAAGCATTATGAAATAAAGGAAATACAAAATCAATAATTTTCCCTTTTTGTTTTTTACAAAAGAAATTTCATTGATTCATACACCTGCTAACTTTAGAAATATAATTACAAATTTGTTTCATGCTTTCAATACAGCTGCGGTAGGATGTGTGATACCAAGTGGTATGTATTTTATTTCTGGAGATAACTTTAGAATATACAGTTGGTAGCCGGCTTGTTTTTGTGATCATCGGAGTGATGATGGCTAGGTTTGAAGGCCAGTTGGACTATTCCTTAAAAAAACGCTGGTAGCCCACTACGCAACAAAAACAAGTTGGTAGCCTGCTTACAACACTACTCTTTAAAAAAACTAAAAAAATAGATGCTAGTACTTGTAGCACTATTTTATTCAAACCTTTTTGCGGTGTTATGCTGGTTGCTGCACTTGTCTTACATGGTGCAACTG
Source organism: Allium sativum (assembly GCA_030737875.1). Lineage (NCBI taxonomy): Eukaryota > Viridiplantae > Streptophyta > Magnoliopsida > Asparagales > Amaryllidaceae > Allium > Allium sativum. The sequence continues at coordinate 966,471,605 of CM060913.1, forward strand.
TGAACTATGCATTTGACAATTTGACAATCAAATTGAAGTTGGGATTAGGTTGTCAAGCTCCAATATTGGTGTTGTAGGAATATTTATTTGATTCACAATATTTCTAGTTGAGCCTACAATGTCGAATCCATTTATTCAGAAGTGTAATAGTGTCAAATCTTTATACGCGCTAATGAAGCAAGATTTAGTCATCGATCATTCTCTTCCCTTTTCAACACTGAAGGAAAAACAAGCTATGATTCTCTATTTTGTTATTATCGCTTTCCATTCCATTAAACATTTGGAATGAATTCTCTGGCTTAATGGTGTAAACGCTGACACCAATTAGAGATGCTCTAGTATTTCATCACCATCGCCTACCCAGTGCATAAGGCTTTAAAGGTTTGAGATTGGCAAGTTGTACGCAGTCTATTGCGTATTAGAGTCTATTTCCAAAATTGAAGTTTGGTCAATAAATCAAATGTTCATTAAATTTGAATCCAACAACTATGAATAAAAGCTCACAGTTACTTATTTCAAGCAAATCGTGCTGCACATTGCATGTATTTGACTATTTTTTCATAAGCTAAAACATCCAATTAATTCATATAAATTATATCAAGCACGGAGGACAATCTTTAGTGTTCTACGTTTGCGCAAAAGAAATATTACCTCACCATGGTATGCACAATTTTGTCCTAAGAAAAGACTTGATATGGTTTTGAATGGAGTATAGATACTATTTATGACTTTCAGGCTAGAACTTGGGTTGACAAATTTCGTTCTTTGCTGATCTATGGGAGGAAGTGGCCACTGTAAATGCTATTTTTAGGCTTAAATCTAAAGCTCATTCTATTGTAAGTTAATGAGAATCATGCTTTTTAACTTATATAATCCCCGTTGATGCATTGAATAATAACTATTGCAGTTGCTTCAACTTTGTGATGCGGAGAGTGTTTCTTACCTTGGTGAAATTGCTGTGTCTGGAAAAAGCATGCGCTTGGCCAAATCTATAGCATTGTTGGTTTGTTACTTATCAAAGTGTATTACATTTGGATGAAGTTCCCTAAATCTCACTTATTCAATATATTAATAATGTAATCTCAATATTTTCTTCTGAGTAGCTTATCTATCGACTAAGTATCTTTTTTGTGTAAAATGGTAAATTTGATTTTTGTAAGGCCTCACGGTTGATATTGAGATTAAGGGAACATAATTTAAATCGTGGAGTCATAACAATATTTGATTAACTAATATGAGCCACCACTTTATAAGGTGTAGGTTCTTGATATAATAAAGACTGCATTTAGGAAAGAAGCAAGAGGAACTGGATTACATATTGATAGGTGCAACAAGATTGTCCTTCTGCTTCTTAATTCATTGCGTCTAGCTGATACATTTTCTGATGACTCAAATTTTCGAACATTTTTTATGTCAAATGATGTAAGTGTTGAAATTGGTGATAGCAGTTTGGTATCAGAGCCAGATCATCGCATAGCTTGGGGTGTTTGTTGGATTGAAAATTGGAGATGTCGGAGATGATGACGTTTTCGAAGATGGCTATTTTAAATGGGAAGAATTGGGGTATATGGAAGCCGAAGATGGAGGAAATTCTATATCTCAATGATTTTCATGATCCCATTGATAGAGATGGGGTGAATCCCTTGAATATAGACGAGGGAAAGTGGAAGAAAATGGACAAAAAAGCGATTGCATTGATTCGCCAATATTTGGATGATTCTGTATTCCACCATGTGGCTAGTTGTGAATCCGTTAAGGCGTTGTGGGACAAATTAGTATCTTTGTATGAGTCAAGGAATGCTACAAGTAAGGCTTTTCTGGTTCGAAAGTTGGTGCAACTTCGATTGGATGAGGAGAAGTCTGTTGCAGAGCATTTGAACGATTTTCAAGATGTGATCAATCAATTGGTAAACATAAAGGTCAATTTTGATGATGAGTTGCAGGCTCTTTTGTTGATGAGTTCTCTTTCGGAAAGCTGGGAGACTTTGGTTGTTTCATTGAGTAATTCCAATGTTAACGGAACTATCTCTTTGGAAACGGTTCGAAGCAGTCTTTTGAATAAGGAGCTAAGGAGAAAAGGGCCGGAGTTGAAATAAGTTAAAACTGAGGCGATGGTAGCAAGGGACTCGGGGAAAGATACAAGAAGGAAGAAGAAAGGTGCTATTGATAAAGGTGCTATCATTTGTCATTATTGTGTTAAGAAAGCCACAAACGCAATGATTGTTATGCTTATCAGAGGGATAAGAAGAAGGCGCAAGGTGATAATAATAATAATGATTTGGTACAAGCAGGTTTTGCTGAAGGTACCGAAAGCGGTTCTTCATGTGGTTTCCTATTTAGTGTTGTGGAGCCTTGGAAGATGATTCAGGAGCTAGTTTTCACATATGCCATGATGTGAAAAAAAATTTCCATATGAGAAGAGTGTTGGCATGATAAGACGGCCAATGGAGTAGAGCTACAAATTTGTGGAGTTGGAGATGTTAGGTTTCGGATACATGATGGAGTGGTGAGAGAAGTGGTCGGTGTGAGGCACATACCCACTTGTTCGCATAACCTCATATCTCTCGGTCAGTTAGATCATCGCGGTTGCACTTATGAGACTCAAAGTGGAGTTTTGAGAGTGAAGAAGGATGGTCATGTGATGATGCGAGGAGTTTTGGAGGAGGGAAGCCCATATAGTTTGGTCGGTTCGGTGGTCAACAATGGAAGGCGGGTGACAGTTGAAGAACCTAGTCCACAGCAAGGTGGAGAGGTTAATATGGTCACTGCAGATGGTCCTAAGGTGGAGGATCATGGTATCGACAAGGGTCTAGATGTTGATGATGCTCGAGGGATCCCGAAGATGAAGAGATCATGTCAAGCGGAAGACGGATGTCGAGTTGTGAAATCCACAAAGACGAGATGGAGGTCATTGTGGTATTACAAACGCTTTTGAAGATCGCTATTGGCGTGATCCACGGATGAAAGAGGTGCATCATTAGTGGGCGATAATGGAGGTTTGTAATGATATTAATTGAGAAAAGAAGGTTGAAAGTGACAGCTAAGTTGGCTGGTTTTGAGGAGACGTTGTGATTTTGTATCAAGGTGGAGTGTTGATATTGGTGATACGCAAATCACAATTTTGGGAAACAAATAATCTTACATATTTTGTGGAGATATTTGTTGTTAGATTTAATGGAGAGATTTGTTGTTGGATTTTATGGAGAGATATTGGTTGCTATATTTGTGGGATAATTAAGGCAAGGATTATTTGGTGCTTATCCAAATAAATTTATGACATATATGAAGATAATTTGAATGCCAAATTTACTTGGGTATGAAGCAATACACTCTATAAAAAGCCTAGCTAACATCTTCATTAGGTGTGGAAAATTTTCCATTATTCTTCATTGTCTTTCTCATTAAATTTTTACCCATTAGATATTCTCTACCTATTCCTTAATAAGGTTATTGATTCAAGTTGTAATTGTTTGTAACGATAGTTGAGATCGATTGTAAATAATTTTTTATTGGTGAATCAATAAAGAAGGTGGTTGGGTGGAAGATTTTGTGTTCATATTTCTGATATTTTAGTGGTGTTGTTTTGTATTTCAATCACATTCATCTCCAAGTGATTGGGTAAAAATATCCTATTTTTCTTGGCTTTTGGTCAAACTTCCGCTACGCATAAAACCCCAACAGAAAGTGTTCATTTCTATGTATATTGAAATCATCGCCCTACAGATTTGAATTGGTGTTTTTTGGATGAGACCCATTTAGTTTTATTTACTTCACACTTAAGGAGAACTTTTATTGTAACACCCCGCATCCGTTAGTGTCACTCACAAAGGGAATGCACTAAGTTCTGTGGAGCATTTAGGGTAAAAGATTCAGATAAATTACAAGACAGACAAAAATTAAACAGCGGAAAATAAAACTTTGCTTTATTGATAAATAGTTTGTACAATGATTTCTTTACAATATCAGAGTATCATCTGTCTTACAAAATAAAGAAGCATGAAAATGCATTTATATTCCCCAAATTTAGCAAGAGCCAGCCATAGCATCTAAAAAGAGAATCCAAGCAAACTTCGACAAATCTTCGAGCTGGGAAAGGGTGACATTCCTACTTAACCTGAGCTATACTATTCCCTCCTCTACTACCTGGGGGGAAACGGAAGAAAAAGAAGACGAAAGAAAAACAGAGTCAGACATAAAGCCTGAGTAAGTTCAGTAACTTTTAGCATGTGAACATGGAAAAACAAAACGACATGAATTAACTGAATACAAGATTACACCATGACGATAGGGTCAACAAGATTAGACAAGGTAATCACAAGATATGCTAAGATAAGACTAACTGGATATGCTTTAATACTTTCACCGCTTCGCTATTTCCTTGTTATACTATATCTCTGCACCACCTAACTGGTGTCCCAACTAGTAACGATAACGTGATCCCAATCCCTGTATTTTCCATTACCTTCCGGCATACATTCATTATTTGTTACCTGGATCAAGTCTAGGGTTTTCTATCAAGTGCTTTCTAGATTTAACTAGAGATTACGCTATCCGCTGAACGCTTCTCGGATTCAGGATTTATGCCACCTAGTTCAACTAGGAATTATGCTACCTGTCGAACGATGCCCCCAAGTCTAGGACACACTACCTAGAGTGGTATATGTTCCTATACTTCCCCACCCCTGTATCGCGAATCGTTATCGCTTGTCTAGATGCACATGTCCTGTAATGTGCAACCCGAGTCCTGTGTCAGGGCAAATCAAGGAATACAGAACTCGGTCGGGAGCTTTCTGATATCTGCCGATGCAGATGCTAAGGTCTGTTTTTATTCCAGTGGCTATGGTCCTACTTGACCCCTCCCTCAACTAATGAAAGACACACCTTGTAAAATGAGAACTATACGCCGGCCCCCGGTGCCCCACTATCCTATGGCCATCCGCAACCATAACTAGATAGCAAGTTTATGGTCTTTTGGAGTTCTCCGCCTTTCCGCTTCACGTATCTCGATTGACTCAAGATGGACGGTAGACGACGAGTTGTTATCACAGGGCTACCGTTTGCTCGCCGAATCACGCCGGTCCATCCTAGTCTTTAGGTTGCCATGTATTGCAACCAAGGCATACCCCTGGTTCTTCTAGGTAGACCTTAACCTCTGTGGGCCCAGGCGGATCATCTGCTACCTCACAGAGGGATACCAAAAGCATCCTCACGTCCCCTCGAAGCCTCGGGCTTCGTAACCTAATTCGTTGGAGCCTTCTCTCTATTCAAACGGACATTCGCTCCTTCCCGTGTTATACTTACTTAGTTTTACTAACTAAGATTTACCATTTAGTTTCCAGAATCGTTGTTTTCTTAACTAAGGTTTACTACTTAGTTCCCTTTTCCGTCAATTTGGATTGGTTAAGTGTCATTAGTCAATTCAAGCCGACTTAACCCTCTTCATTTATCCTGTCAAACTGGTTAAGTATTATCAGTAATTCATGTTGACTTAACCCCACCACAAACCAAGTTATATTGGTTAAGTATTACTTAACCTTACCCATTCATCCTGTATTGGTTCAGTGTTCTTTTTTTTTTAACTTAACCTTGCCCGTCTGTTTTAACTAACCTGTTATTAACGGTTAAGTATTATCCCTTCATGTTTTAGACTTAGCCCTATTCCTTTATCAAAATATGATGGTTAAGTGTTCAAGTTTACTTAACCCTACGGTCTAGCCCAGCTAACATATCAAATTGGCTAAGTGTATTAAATCTTACTTAACCCCAACCTCTAGTTAACATGTAAATTTGGCTAAGTGTTTTCTTAGTTACTTAACCTCTACAAATCTTGTCTTATTACCATGAGTTTGGTTAAGTGTCCATGTGGACTTAGCCCTCCGTTCTAGCTTAACTGTGCTTAAGTTGGTTAAGTGTTCCTATGGACTTAATCCTCCCATAACTGTATGAACCTAACCCCACCTACCAGTCTTGTTATCATGTTGAATTGGTTAAGTTTCTTAGTTAACTTAACCCTAGCATTCTTGTTCTAGCTTTAACTAAATAAATTAAAGCCACGACCACTCACATTAGACAGATATTGTTGCGATTACTGGATGTGCCGATTGGTTCTGGGCAGGTTTACATCGCAACTCAGTCTAACCTCGGGTTAGGCCTATTCGTGTTTTCTAGTTCAAAGGGTTTTCATTAATTTTCAAATCAAGTTTTGAAAGTAACCATCCCGTCCGTTGGATCAGTTAGGGATAGCCAGGGAGAGCAGGAAACTTGTATTTTCCAAACCCAAGCCTAGACACTATCCTCTCTGTCACCCTAGAACTTTCTGGTGTTTCATTAAAAGAGATGTCGTTAATAAATCTTTAATTTGTCTAAATTTACATTTCTCACTTAGGACAAATTCTATAAGTAAATTAATCCTAATTTACTTATTTCCCAATTACTCTTTTAATGTAAATTGTCAATATTTATTCTTACGGCCCATTTTCCCCTCTACATCATGTTTATGCTTTTTGGTATGTAAACCATACCAAATGAAGTGTCACTAACCATGATTTTACTAATCCTGACAATTACTCCCAATTATGGCCAACTTCAAGTTTATGCCAATATACTTATCGAGCCAAATTAGCTAATCCAATTCTGATTTAACATTCTAATTCACGTCAAACTAGACTTATTACTCTAGTTCACTATTCATGTAAATGCTAGATTTACTAGATTCAAATTACACAATCCTATAATTCCTGTCAAATTTATCCCATTTGCATTTCTATGAACATGCCATACTACATGTTCCCAATTTATGCCAATTTCCAAATTTATAACTATGTTTTTAGTAAATTTCATATTTTGCCCTAAATCGCATTCCCATCGTTCGTATAATCGTGATTCAATCTAGATTATAGATAAATCTAGATTCGCAGAAAATAGGGAATGAACCAAAGATTGCTATGAAAAGGATAGATATAACAACTGGCATAAAATGGTTTTGAATAACGACGTAGGTTCAAGAACATGGATAGACCTAACTTAATAGGTAAATTCCCAAGGTCTAAAACCAAGAATAGACAGAGTAGGTTCAAGAACATGGGTAGACCTAACTCAATAGGTAAATTCCCAAGGTCTAGAACCAAAGAAAACCAAGGACAGGCAAAATAAATAGTCGGGTTTAGACCCAATCTCATAATCACAAAACTTAAGCAACACTTTCCTAGACATGAATCATAGGTGTTTAATCACAAACGTCCTTTTTGTGTCATAGGTAATAGTTTATGTTTTCTAATCAAAGGCATAGGCTTAGTCAAGGAAATAATCCTCATAGTCCCAGTCACAGTCATAGGCAATGTTCATAGTCATAGGCAATGTCCATAGTCATAGGCAATGTTCATAGTCATAGGCAATGTTCATAGTCATAGGCAAATGTTCATAGTCATAGGCAATGGTTTTTAAGGTCCATAGTTTCATAGTCACGGTCTTATTTGTCCTCGAATCATAACAGTTCTTAATTAGGTTCAAGAGTATAGGCACTGATTCGAATAGAGAGAGAGAGAGAGATTTGGCATATTCTTTTATTCCTTTAATTTCATGTCACGAACAAAGAAAAACGTTTAAATCTAAAAATAACTGACTTACAGAGATTAGATTAGAACAGAAAGATGGCGTTGCTAAGATTCGTAGAAAAACAGTCGTTGTAGTCGTTTGGACCTCCTCTTGAATCCTAGCTTGACTTGAACCTCTTCTTGAAAATCTTTTTAGCAGCATTTCCTCGTCTTGGTTTATTTTATATATTATTTTATTTATATATTTTAGAGGAGGAGAAGCCATGTCTAACAAGAATCTTTGCAGCATAAAGGTAGAAAAGAATTGTGAATAGAGAAGAAGACCAGGGCTGTTTATATAGTGTTTGGCAGACGAACCTGGTCAGAAAACGTGACCAAATACAGCAGAACGAACCAGGTGCAGAAAGCTGGAAAAAGCGGGCAGGTCGACACCCATGTCAACTGGGCAGTCGACATGGAGGGGGGGTTGTGTCGACTGCGCAGTCGACACCCCTGTCAACTTGACCTGGGCGGGAATTTTCCCGCCCTGCCCCCTGTGCGTTTGAATTCGAATTTGGCCCTAGTTTTTAAACTGTTTTGAACTTGGAATTTTCTGAAAACTTTGACGGGCCATATCTTGGTCATACGGACTCCGATTTTCGAAAACTCGGACTCTATTTCGCGTATTTTTCCGAGACGAACGCAATGGCGTAGCCCGTTTCCCTTGATTTTGATTTTAACTCTTAATTCTGCCTTGATTTGCGAATCTTAGTGTTACAGAATTTCGGGGTGTTACATTCTCCCCCACTTAAAAGGATTTCGTCCCCGAAATCTTCAAGTTAGGAAGAATGTGTCCTACCATCCAATCACCCATCTACTCAACCATTCAATCACAGGCATCCATTGTCCTTAAAAGTTTTCTAATGCTTTCATGTTCATATGCATAGTGTGTGTATAAGTCTTTATCTAATACAAAATCAGGCGGTCTACTGATTCAGTTGACCTCCTTAATGCAAATCATGTCAGTGCCATGCGTCCAATCATGTATGCAAGCATCCCTAGTTATGTAAATACTACATGTGTGCATAGCCATTCATCCATATTCAACATCCATATGATAACATATCAGGCTCAACTTACAAACAAATACATTCCTGTAAATGCAATATGAAAGCGTCCGAACTGATCTAGTGCCTAATACGCATATGCATTCACGAGCAACCACTTGCAACCACCAACCATAACATGTTTTCAAACACATGTTTACATCCATTGGCTTCTACCTAAAGATCGAAGATACGACCTAGGTGATATACTTCGGAAAGAGAGAAACAATTATGCGTAAAGCTCCTAAAACAAAGAAATCAAGGATGCACCCTCAAGGAAAAGGGTATGATGCTAGTATCTAGCCTTCTTGAGCTTTACTCCACTGTATCTTAACTAATTTAACTTCACGATTGTGAAGTTCCGGATCTCCATTTCCAAAACAGATTTAAATCACGGTACCAGGTATACGTACTAAGATGATTAGAGGTCTCCCTCTTATCCGCCATGCCATAACAATAAGAGTCGAAAGGTCACTACGCGCTCTTTGGAGTGCCTGCAACAACTATTCCTCTCTCACGTAAACCATCCTAGTCGAACTCGACATTCCTCAAGTACAAGCCCCAAAGGCCTAAACCAATATCAGACAAACACCCAAGGAATATCTCCTCCGAATTTAGATGATCCTTGTGAGATGATATAAGCAAATTCGATAGCTATCCTCAAATCCCTATTAACCAAAAATAAACTGGTCGGACCACCAATTGGATTTGAGACTCTAGTGGGATCTTTCTACTATACAAGTACTATGGTGCAGAGACTCAACTGTGGAAGTGGATATGAACAAATGCGAAGCGCTAAAACCAAAGGAAATAGTACGGACAGAAAACTAAACTCTTCCAACAGAACTTTACTTCCTTTCTCCTAGGTGTGCTTGGTGGTGAAAGTATGTACTTGCCCTTCTGAAAATCTTGTTCCTCATTCTTGCCCTTGTCCTTAATTCTATGCCCTATCATACCCTAGTAAAGATACTTCCTCTTGTCTTAGGTTTTATAATTCCTTCCTCCTTTGTGAGCTAAATCTGCATCCATGAGTTCCTCATCCTAGGGTTGTGCTCCTTAGCCAAACTCCTCATCCCCTTCTGTGTGTAGTCATGTTGACAAATCCCTCGAAAGCTGCCTCCATCGTGCGGAAAATCCTACTAAGCTTGGAAGAAAACTAACCACAGGTGAAACTACTACGGTTATAAATAGAAGTCGGGCACTACTTCGCCCATCGATGAGGTTACCTCCCAGAAAGCCAGGAGCCCCAGAGACTCAAGAAAGAAGAAGACAAGAATTCAAACAGAGGAAGAGAAGACAATGCGTATGGCTTTGGGGAATATGCCTTTAAAACAAATCTTTTCTCTTGAAAGTGCTTCTTTTAAACCGTTTGGAAAATAATTTTTCAAATCTTTTATCTGATCCGGTAACCTTTAGCTCTGATACCACGTGTAACACCCTGCATCCGTTAGTGTCACTCACAAAGGGAATGCACTAAGTTCTGTGGAGAATTTAGGGTAAAAGATGCAGATAAATTACAAGACAGACAAAAATTAAACAGCGGAAAATAAAACTTTGCTTTATTGATAAATAGTTTGTATAATGATTTCTTTACAATATCAGAGTATCATCTGTCTTACAAAATAAAGAAGCATGAAAATACATTTATATTCCCCAAATTTAGCAAGAGCCAGCCATAGCATCTGAAAAGAGAATCCAAGCAAACTTCGACAAATCTTCGAGCTGGGAAAGGGTGATATTCCAACTTAACCTGAGCTATACTATTCCCTCCTCTACTACCTAAGGGGGAAACGGAAGAAAAAGAAGACGAAAGAAAAACAGAGTCAGACATAAAGCCTGAGTAAGTTCAGTAACTTTTAGCATGTGAACATGGAAAAACAAAACGACATGAATTAACTGAATACAAGATTACACCATGACGATAGGGTCAACAAGATTAGACAAGGTAATCACAAGATATGCTAAGATAAGACTAACTGGATATGCTTTAATACTTTCGCCGCTTCGTTATTTCCTTGTTATACTATATCTCTGCACCACCTAACTGGTGTCCCAACTAGTAACGATAACGTGATCCCAATCCCTGTATTTTCCATTACCTTCCGGCATACATTCATTATTTGTTACCTGGATCAAGTCTAGGGTTTTCTATCAAGTGCTTTCTAGATTTAACTAGAGATTACGCTATCCGCTGAACGCTTCTCGGATTCAGGATTTATGCCACCTAGTTCAACTAGGAATTATGCTACCTGTCGAACGATGCCCCCAAGTCTAGGACACACTACCTAGAGTGGTATATGTTCCTATACTTCCCCACGCCTGTATCACGAATCGTTATCGCTTGTCTAGATGCACATGTCCTGTAATGTGCGACCCGAGTCCTGTGTCAGGGCAAATCAAGGAATACAGAACTCGGTCGGGAGCTTTCTGATATCTGCCGATGCAGATGCTAAGGTCTGTTTTTATTCCAGTGGCTATGGTCCCACTTGACCCCTCCCTCAACTAATGAAAGGCACACCTTGTAAAATGAGAACTATACACCGGCCCCCGGTGCCCCACTATCCTATGGCCATCCGCAACCATAACTAGATAGCAAGTTTATGGTCTTTTGGAGTTCTCCACCTTTCCGCTTCACGTATCTCGATTGACTCAAGATGGATGGTAGACGACGAGTTGTTATCACAGGGCTACCGTTTGCTCGCCGAATCACGCCGGTCCATCCTAGTCTTTAGGTTGTCATGTATTGCAACCAAGGCATACCCCTGCTTCTTCTACGCAGACCTTAACCTCTGTGGGCCCAGGCGGATCATCTGCTGCCTCACAGAGGGATACCAAGAGCACCCTCACGTCCCCTTGAAGCCTCGGGCTTCGTAACCCAATTCGTTGGAGCCTTCTCTCTATTCAGACGGACATTCGCTCCTTCCCGTGTTATACTTACTTAGTTTTACTAACTAAGATTTACCACTTAGTTTCCAGAATCGTTGTTTTCTTAACCAAGGTTTACTACTTAGTTCCCTTTTCCGTCAATTTGGATTGGTTAAGTGTCATTAGTCAATTCAAGCCGACTTAACCCTCTTCATTTATCCTGTCAAACTGGTTAAGTGTTATCAGTAATTCATGTTGACTTAACCCCACCACAAACCAAGTTATATTGGTTAAGTATTACTTAACCTTACCCATTCATCCTGTATTGGTTCAGTGTTCTTTTTTTTTAACTTAACCTTGCCCGTCTGTTTTAACTAACCTGTTATTAACGGTTAAGTATTATCCCTTCATGTTTTAGACTTAACCCTATTCCTTTATCAAAATCTGATGGTTAAGTGTTCAAGTTTACTTAACCCTACGGTCTAGCCCAGCTAACATATCAAATTGGCTAAGTGTATTAAATCTTACTTAACCCCAACCTCTAGTTAACATGTAAATTTGGCTAAGTGTTTTCTTAGTTACTTAACCTCTACAAATCTTGTCTTATTACCATGAGTTTGGTTAAGTGTCCCTGTGGAATTAGCCATCCGTTCTAGCTTAACTGTGCTTAAGTTGGTTAAGTGTTCCTATGGACTTAATCCTCCCACAACTGTATGAACCTAACCCCACCTACCAGTCTTGTTATCATGTTGAATTGGTTAAGTGTCTTAGTTAACTTAACCCTAGCATTCTTGTTCTAGCTTTAACTAAATAAATTAAAGCCACGACCACTCACATTAGACGGATATTGTTGCGATTACTGGATGTGCCGGTTGGTTCCGGGCAGGTTTACATCGCAACTCAGTCTAATCTCGGGTTAGGCCTATTCGTGTTTTCTAGTTCAAAGGGTTTTGATTAATTTTCAAATCAGGTTTTGAAAGTAACCATCCCGTCCGTTGGATCAGTTAGGGATAGCCAGGGAGAGCAGGAAACTTGAATTTTCCAAACCCAAGCCTAGACACTATCCTCTCTGTCACCCTAGAACTTTCTGGTGTTTCATTAAAAGAGATGTCGTTAATAAATCTTTAATTTGTCTAAATTTACATTTCTCACTTAGGACAAATTCTATAAGTAAATTAATCCTAATTTACTTATTTCCCAATTACTCTTTTAATGTAAATTGTCAATATTTATTCTTACGGCCCATTTTCCCCTCTACATCATGTTTATACTTTTTGGTATGTAAACCATACCAAATGAAGTGTCACTAACCATGATTTTACTAATCCTGACAATTACTCCCAATTATGGCCAACTTCAAGTTTATGCCAATATACTTATCGAGCCAAATTAGCTAATCCAATTCTGATTTAACATTCTAATTCACGTTAAACTAGACTTATTACTCTAGTTCACTATTCATGTAAATGCTAGATTTACTAGATTCAAATTACACAATCCTATAATTCCTGTCAAATTTATCCCATTTGCATTTCTATGAACATGCCATAATACATGTTCCCAATTTATGCCAATTTCCAAGTTTATAACTATGTTTTTAGTAAATTTCATATTTTGCCCCAAATCGCATTCCCACCGTTCGTATAATCGTGATTCAATCTAGATTATAGATAAATCTAGATTCGCAGAAAATAGGGAATGAACCAAAGATTGCTATGAAAAGGATAGATATAACAACTGGCATAAAATGGTTTTGAATAACGACGTAGGTTCAAGAACATGGGTAGACCTAACTTAATAGGTAAATTCCCAAGGTCCAAAACCAAGAATAGACAGAGTAGGTTCAAGAACATGGGTAGACCTAACTCAATAGGTAAATTCCCAAGGTCTAGAACCAATGAAAACAAAGGACAGGCAGAATAAATAATCGGGTTTAGACCCAATCTCATAATCACAAAACTTAAGCAACACTTTCCTAGACATGAATCATAGGTGTTTAATCACAAACGTCCTTGTTGTGTTATAGGTAATAGTTTATGTTTTCTGATCAAAGGCATAGGCTTAGTCAAGGAAATAATCCTCATAGTCCCAGTCACAGTCATAGGCAATGTTCATAGTCATAGGCAACGTTCATAGTCATAGGCAAATGTTCATAGTCATAGGCAATGGTTTTTAAGGTCCATAGTTTCATAGTCACGGTCTTATTTGTCCTCGAATCATAATAGTTCTTAATTAGGTTCAAGAGCATAGGCACTGATTCGAATAGAGAGAGAGATTTGGCATATTCTTTTATTCCTTTAATTTCATGTCACGAACAAAGAAAAACGTTCAAATCTAAAAATAACTGACTTACAGAGATTAGATTAGAACAGAAAGATGGCGTTGCTAAGATTCGTAGAAAAACAGTCGTTGAAGTCGTTTGGACCTCCTCTGGAATCCTAGCTTGACTTGAACCTCTTCTTGAAAATCTTTTTAGAAGCATTTCCTCGTCTTGGTTTATTTTATATATTATTTTATTTATATATTTTAGAGGAGGAGGAGAAGCCATGTCTAACAAGAATCTTTGCAGCATAAAGGTAGAAAAGAATTGTGAATAGAGAAGAAGACCAGGGTTTTTTACATAGTGTTTGGCAGACGAACCTGGTCAGAAAACGTGACCAAATACAGCAGAACGAACCAGGTGCAGAAAGCTGGAAAAAGCGGGCAGGTCGACACCCATGTCGACTGGGCAGTCGACATGGGGGGGGGGGGTGTTGTGTCGACTGCGCAGTCGACACCCCTGTCGACTTGACCTGGGCGGAAAATTTCCCGCCCTGCCCCCTGTGCGTTTGAATTCAAATTTGGCCCTAGTTTTTAAACTGTTTTGAACATGGAATTTTCTGAAAACTTTGACGGGCCATATCTTGGTCATACGGACTCCGATTTTCGAAAACTCGGACTCTATTTCGCGTATTTTTCCGAGACGAACGCAATGGCATAGCCCGTTTCCCTTGATTTTGATTTTAACACTTAATTCTGCCTTGATTTGTGAATCTTAGTGTTACAGAATTTCGGGGTGTTACATTTATTGCTTGTGTTTCAAAATAAAATATTAAGAATATCACCCACACTTAATTTTATTTCAGAAATGCTTGTATTAAACTACAAGTCTATGACTGAAAAATTATATATTTATTCCAAGTAAAGAAGAGGTAGCATTATTTAGTACCCTAAATATTTAGGCAACCTTTACACATGTAGACCAACTAAAAAGCGTTAGTTAAGAGAACATGAAAAAAGTTTTTTTTTTTTTTTTGGATTACCACCTTCCTATAACGCCGTTATGGCATTTAAAATGATAAACTTATGGCCAAGGTTTTCTAAATGAGATTAAAATATTAAAATTCAAACTTTAAATCGAAATATGATTTAAATACTTAATTGTGGATTCAATATATCTTTATTTTAATTTTTGAACAAATTTTGAAATTAATTTTGATGATTGAACTTCTTCATCTAAGTCGATAACTTTATTTTCTCTCTTGTTTTTTTTTTAGGGAAATGATTAGAATTAAAATGGTAGGTCCAAGTAACTATAGTGAAAGTATACTTTTGGATTGAATGATTTTTTCAAATTGCAGTATTTGTCGGAATTGAATCATAATATAAATCAAATCATAAGGGGAGAGTTTCAACCAAGAACGGGATTCAAATCATAGGATTTTAATATTTTTGACAACAATGTTTATGGCATTCACTGACCAAAATTTTGGTAGTGAAACTTTCTATTAAGGTACACTGCATTTTTTATTTCCAGATTCCACTTCTTACTGAAATATTGGGCATCACCATTGAAGAATTTATATCTTGCTGGTGCTCTGCTGACTGCCAAGTAATAGAGGAGGATTTTAACTTGGAATATGATCCATTCACTGCTGCAGGGTTGGCATTGTCATTTTTACAAGCTGAATAATTCTCCAAATGAAGCCAATATTATCTATCATTTTAATTCAAGTGGTGTAGTGCCATCTTCAAATTATGCACAACAGAAAACATCCAGTTTGTGTAAAATAATAGCAAATCTGCACTGGTTTATTCCTAACTTATGTAAAGGTAACATGCTCTTTCAATATTTCTCATATAAATATTTTTCAAACTTTGCATCGGAATATCTTTTTTAATTCAATCAAATTTTGAATAAAATTGTTCAGGCAATATTATGTGCCTAGTGCAATGCACTTTTGGATGGGGATGCAAATTTGTCTATGCAATTTTCAGACAATATTATGTATCCTGCAGTTATACTATGAGAATTTTGCGTGCTTTCTGTATGGTGTATATACAATTATCTTTCAATTATTAGACTATAGAAGTTATAGATGGATGAATTTTACTGTTATTTTATCCAGTAAGAAATGTTGCTTATTTGTTTTTATAATATTATTAACAAAGTATTCCTTGATTTAATAGAAGAAGAGAGGGATTTATTTCTCAAGGAATTCCACAGGCATTTGTTAGCAGAAGGGGCTGAGGCTAGTAAACACTCAACACATACCGTAGAACAGAAGTTCACACTAATTTATGAAAACTTAAGTAAGCTTCTCCCTAGGAAAAATTGGTTGACTAATAACTTGATTATCAGTGGGATATTCATCTAATGGTGTGCAGGTACTTTATCTGCTCATGCATCATCACTTGTTCCCATTTGAATGACCAGGATGTCAACCTTATGAGGTAATTGCTAGCATGATATATTTAGAGATACTCGTGCTTATTTTGATAAAGAGTTCTGAACTTAATTATATATTGGATATATTACAGACTACCTACGATATCTGCTTCAATAGTAATTCATAATACATTATATTGTTTTAGGTACTCAGGTGAAGGTAGAATGCGGAACATGGACAGAAACATGCAGTTATTGAT
Organism: Allium sativum; assembly: GCA_030737875.1. Taxonomy (NCBI): domain Eukaryota; kingdom Viridiplantae; phylum Streptophyta; class Magnoliopsida; order Asparagales; family Amaryllidaceae; genus Allium; species Allium sativum. The sequence goes on from CM060913.1 coordinate 966,488,016, forward strand.
GGCACCATGGATGAATGATTTTGCATATGTACACAACTTTGCTAACAAACAAATTGGTAAAATCAATTTTTAGTTCAACAGGTGTATAGTGGATATCATCTGATGATTTTTTTTATTTTGGCAGACAAGCTTATTTGGATGCTAGTAGATCAGATCATTTTGGACTATTTGATGGAAAAAGAATGGCTTTAAGCAGTTGAAGTTCTTAGTAATGCATTTGGTACCTATAGACGTTAAATATGAACTATGTTTGTGTACTCAAATTGACATCAATACATAATTGAAAACCTATGTATTAAATTTGGTAATTCATGGATTGAAATTATTTTTTGTTAGTCGATACTTTATTTCGTTATCATGAATATGCGTATATTTGCTGATTATTATATTTTTTTCATTCATACATTGCTTTTTAAATTATTATGAAGATTCATTTTGATTAGTATAATATATTGATTTAATAGCGTCATATAGCCGCTATCGAATAAATATGTTATAGCGGCTATGATGTGTTATAAATATTCTCACTTTCGTTGAGATTTAGATGTTCAATAGCGGTAAGGATGAGCTATTGTCTTTATATAACATAGCGGAAATTTTGCGCTAGAAAACCAAGCTCATTTATAGCGGTTTTTTATGCGTTATAAATATTCAGCAGTTTTTTATAACATGTCAATATACAACGTTTATTGAACTGCTATAACTGTTATTAATAGCGGCTATAGACTGCTGTAAAAGACAACTTCTGTTGTAGTGCGAGAGAACAAGAATAGGCATAGTAAATAAAACTGGCATATGATGACAAAATTAGGCAAACTAACATAATAGGCATAAGGTGACATGATTAGGCAAACTAACATAATAGGCATAAGGTGACATGATTAGGCAAACTAACATAATAGGCATAAGGTGACATGGTTAGGAAAACTAACAGAATAGGGATATCATGAATAGGCATATGAGATCTAAGCAGTAAATTGGGTATACAAGTAATGGCAGATCTATTGTGATTCAGATTTCTAACAGGCATAGGCTTAGATCCAAACTTATAAACATGTCAAGATTACATTTTAGGTGTTCATATCTAAAAGCAACATAAACTCACTGTGATTGGATCTAAAGAACAGAGAATTGATCGTAGATGATGAAGCACAGATCTCTAAATTTGTATAACTTGTTGTTGAAGAAGAATAGGCTAGATTAAACTAAGTTGGGGCAGCATCTCTGAATTCGTATAATTTGTTGCACGAATCTCGCTCAGAACTTTGTCCAGGTGCAGAGCAAGAATCTGCCCAGATCTCCAAGGGGGAGGGGGGAGGACATGGGTGTCAACACCACTGTTATGGGGTCGACCCCTAACGGGCCGATTACCCCCATTTTTCCCGCCTCTGATTTTTGATTTCTAGTTATTATTTATATGTATATAAACCTCAGACCTTAATATCTTCATCATACGATGTCCGTTTTACGCAAATTTGGTGGCTATCTTAAGCAGAATTCTGAGATGAAAGCAATTACACAGTCTGTTTTACTTAATTCCAAATATTTAATTAAGTATCACTTGTTTTATCATTTTAATGTTCTTAGAATTACGGGGTGTTACAACATTATCGGTCAACATGCTCGAATCTGATCCAATCACATAACATCGCGAAAACGACACAAGTCCTCTCCCAGGATCAAACTTTCGTTAGGCATGATGGGATGGAGCAACCGGGTACGAAAATTTGCATCTGACTCCCATAGGGGTGCGAAAAATATCTTATTTCCCGAGGATACTATTTCGCATCCCCAGGCCAAGCAATTTCGCATCCCTAGTCCAAGTGACTTTGTATCTTCGGGCCAAGCGACTTTGTATCCCCATGCCAAGCAACTTCGCATCCCACTCGCCTTGGGAAAATTCACATCATAGTGGTCGAAGTCCATCCTGTATCCCCCTAGGACACGAATTCCCTAAGTCCCAAGAATAGAATTTCGTATCCCAAGGCTTGGGAAATTTCAACTCCTCGGGTGGATACGAAATTAAGATTTCATATCCCTCTCGAGGACATGAAATCCAGATTTTGTATCCCACTCAGGGATACGAGACCTTGAGTTTGAATCCTCTCAACCGCTTTGCTCCTCTTGCACCTTCTTCTCCCTCTCCAAACCACCGCCTATGGGATACTAAGTCCAAGGGATACGAAACTCGATTTCCTATCCCAGAGACTTTGTCTCCATCGTTCCTTGAAATCCTAAGAGGCGCTATGCCTCCTCCACGATACGCCATTGCCATACATTAAGCCATGGTCTCGCACCTCGAATGCCATGAAATTGCTCAAATCGAACGAGATTAAAATAAATTCGGGTCACGCATAAGATTCGAACCCACTATGCTTGATCCAAAGTGGAATACATGTTTTTCGGAGGCAGTTGGGGGTATGGCGATCTTAGGAAAATAATTCGAAGTCCTCATGATGCAAATTTATGCTAGGTAAAGAGTGAGAGACTTCGCATCCGCATATTTACATGAGGGGAAGAAGTGAGTCAGAATGCGAAATTGTATCCCCCAAGATACGAAATTTTGCATCCCCCAGGTTGTGATTTTGCATGCCCCCGGGATACAAAAGTAGTATCCCCCGGGAATTCGATTTTAGCATCCCTTAAGGGATAGGAGAGCATCTCTAACCAACAAAAAAACGAATGAGAATCGAATTCCCAACTTTGGAAAATTCCAACTCATGACTCCAGCTCTGATCACGTGCACGTGCTTTTAGAATCCCAATTATTGAGCCCAATTCGATTCTTTGACCAATCATGTGCTCACGAGCTTAAACAACTCAAGAGTGTATGCCAAGCAATCGGGTTAACCAACTACACAATTGTAAGCCAAAAACATACTTACTGATTATGTTCCACTACAAATTCTGATCGCATCACGCAGAATCACGTGAAAACGTGTGAGTACATACGCGACACTGTGTCGACAACGACCCGTTTATGTTTCGGCGTAGGTGGGAGTCGACGACTAACGTTTAATTTTTTGAGTCAACTGGAATTAGATGTTTGATAAAGTTACAAGAGACGATTCCCACTCCAGGGAATCATTATTTTCAACGTGCTTAACGAAAAGGTGGCGACCAAACGTTCGACACAACTTGGAGATCCTTCCAGCTTCCAGAAATACTTGACTCAACTCAAAACACATTATGTCAAGACAAGACGTATTTTGGGGGGTAAGTATTAATCGGCATTTTGGTCCAGTTCCCAAAAGCAAACCAGGTCCACACGACTCAGTCCATCGCGTGGCACAATAGCCCGAAGCATCGCCAAAATACTCAAGACTCGGGCTTAGAGGAAGTCGCGCGAGTGTAGACCACACAACTCCTCGAAAGACTCCCACTTGGACAATTTCACATCCCTCCATAAGCACGAGTTCGACACATTTCGTATCCTACAGGTATGAAATCATATCCCTAGGATACGAAATCTGTATCCCTTGGGGTACAAATTTTGTATCTCCCAGATACGAAATTTGCATCCCCTCCCTCTGGGATACGAAATAAAACTGAGTCTGCTACTTCGGGATGGGAATTTCGGCCTATGGTCTCCATCTCTCACCTATTCCCACCTACTCCACTACCTATAAATACTCATTGACTCACACATGAAAGGAGTCGGCATGTGCTTGATTTGACACCTTCAGAGGACCTTGGACACCATTAAGGTACCTTGGAGCTTTGGGGAAGAAGAAGTAATTTTTTCTCAAAGCTTTCAACTTTCAAACAGTGACTCCCGAGAACTTGATGAATCATTGTAATCTTTTGTAATGATGATGCTCATCTCTGTAATCCTTCAACGGTGAATAAAGTCAGCAAAAGCTTTAAAGTTGACGTAGGTTCAACCCGGACCGGACCACTATAAAATATTGTGTTTGTTACATTTCTGCACTTTCTCCTTACGCGAAACTTTATTCACGTTAACTCGAAAATCGTTGGGTGTTACGCCAACTTTTACGCGTAAAGACATGTTGTAATGCTCCTGTGAATAAATGAGCTAAAAGGTAAAAGTGTATGTGGCTAAAACATTATAATGAATTGAAATTGATTATTGGAAGTGTATGAGAAATTTATTAAAGAAAAAATATATACTTTATTTATATAAATACAAACAAAATTTAGTGATTGAATTATATCATATGGGGAAAGGAAATGAATAATAATAACATGATTAATATAAGTGATTTTCAAAATTAGCTATCATTAAATATATTAAGAAAAAACAAAGATGAATTAAGTTTGAACATTAAACCAGATTTTATATAAAAGATATTATCTTGGAGGATCGACGAAATTAGAGTTTAATTCAGAGCTCAGAAAAAAAGATTGATTAGATAAATCAGAAAAATTATTTATTTGATGAGTAGTATTTATCCCCAAAGAGAAAGCGGAAGCATTTAAGAAAATAACAGAGAGGATGAAAGCAATTAAGAAAACTCAAAAAGGCAAAACTAGAAAGGAAAGAGAGAGAATTTAGGATTCAATTTAAACTGTAATGCATATATATGGCGAGCGTTCAATGGCACCCCAAACAGTGCAGCATCTCAAAAGCCCCCTGATTTCCACCAAGCATTTCACCCTCTCTCTCCTTCCACTTATTCTCTCTCATCCCACTACTTTATTATAATATAAATACTTGAATTCTGTAGGAAGGCTTTTGAGGTGCTCACTATTTGGGGTGCCATTGAACGACTCTCTCTCTCTCTCTCTCTCTCTCTATATATATATATATATATATATATATATATATATATATATATATATATATATATATATATAGGATCAGGGAGTACCCCTGAATTTCAGCCCCTCATTTGCACCCGAACAACAGACACTCATTTATATTAAAGAATGTGAGTGGAAAGTGAGAGAATGAGTGGAATGAGAGAGGGTGTGAAATACTTGGTTGTGGTTGAGGGGCTTTTGGGGTGCTGCACTGTTTGACACTCTATTTAGACACAAAATAAATCTCAACCACTGGATCCTTCCATGAATTCCACTCTCTACATAAAGACAAACAAATCCAACGGTGGAGGCTTTGTGTCTCTCTCTTTGTGTTTAATTTTATATCCAAATAGCCGGATATATATATATATATATATATATATATATATATATATATATATATATATATATATATATATATGTATGTGTGTGTGTGTGTGTGTATTTACCGTCAATTTGGAATCAAAATTTTTGTGAATGACTATTTGTCCCACGAAATTGGATTTTTGGCCCACAAAATCCTAAAATAATAAGGAACTACATATGCATGTATGATACCTATGACCAAGCACGAAACTCTAATGAACATGAACATACACCCAATACAAATTTAGAAACATTCCCCCATAAGTTTAGAACTTAACCCAGTTGTTACTGAGAATACGTCATTTCTTTAGTGTATTGCTAAAAGCACATTGTTTTCTTTATCCTAATATGATTACTAAAAGAATACCATAAAATTTTAAATCACATTCTTTCTAATATCGAACTTTTTAACAGGCAACCAAATACGTTATTTTTTATTTTCTTTCGCACGGCCTACAACCGTCACTCAATACCGGTTCCTGCAGCGATCAGTCACGCAACAACAATAGTTCAATGGTTGATGAATTTATAAATAATTTTGGTCATCGATCGTTGATCGTTTTTTATTTTACACAATGGCTGATTACCATGTAAAATATCTTTGATATTAGAAAAAGCATAAATTTGCTGTGTTTATTATTTTTATTTATGGTATGCGAAAAAGAAAACCGGACTGCTCTTAGCAATACACTTTCTTTACACGCTCGTGTGACAAAATAACATCTAAATCTGAAAATTTATAAACAGAAAACTTCCATATCGAGTAGCCAGCATTCTGCAAACATCATATCAACGTTTTAACAGTGTTTCATGCATCAAACTGTCTAAACTTTTGGATAATAACGTGGAACTGTTCGATACCAAATTTTCCAAGACTAATAATCACCCTTCAAACGTAAACCGTAGGCTCTAGCAAGACCATCAATGCAGCCACTCCTCTTAATTTCCTCAATTGCATTGTACTTCCTGTAGTACTCTTTCAAGACTTCCGCCTGTTTCTTTGCAAGCTCCTCCTCTTCCTCTTTTATTTGCTGAAAATAACACGAGTATACTCGTTACAAACTCTTCAGATATTTCCTTCTATATTCTATTTTTTTTTTTTTTTTTTTTTTTTTTTTCCTTCTAAATAACCAGACAATGCAGAAACTATAAACATGAACATAAGTGAAATGTCAAAAGGCAAGGGTTACATACCCTGATAAGCATGAGAGTTTCAGCAGTATGTTTCTTACATAGCATTTTCATCTGCCTACCCACCTCAACATTTGGATGTGATGATTTGACCACAACAACAGTTTTGTCCTCACCATCGGGAATAGGTGGGCGATCCACAAACATGTCAGCTTTGGAAGGCATCGCTGTAATAGGCCTCGGCTTTCCAAACAACATGAAAGGATTATCGGTTATCTCTGTCACAACTGCTGCTGCTTGCTTTACAGTCTTCATTTGCACTAAAGCACAGCTCGGTATTTGGTGTGGTATCGTGTAGTTTGGTATGAAGTCAACGCTGATGACATCTCCGAACTGACTTAGTCCACTTTTCAGAATAGAGGAAGTTGTTGCTGGTGAGAGATTGCCTATGAATACTGTCCTTTCTACTGTTCGCAGGAACTCCACATACTCTTTCAATTCTTGTTCTTCAGACATCTGTAATTAAAAAGGTGATGATACAATGTAAGAACAATCCCAAACATGGATATTTCCCGTGTGGCATTATGTGCCTTCAAAGCTACTTACTAAAACCTCAGTAGGGGTAAGTAACAAAATATTGGCCTCAACATAAAGGTTCTTCTAGGTTAAATGACTTATCCGACGTTCTGAACATTACATAAGTCAATTCTACATAGTAGTAGCTTGTTATTGTTTTGAATGTGATATTAAATCACATGTTCATTGAAGCCGGCTTTGTGTGATAGTTTTGAAAGTGGTTTCATGATGGAGGAGATGGTTCACAAATTGAAACTCAAAAGGAAAAAGATATGGAGTTAAGAATTCCGAGTGCTTCAGCTCAGACGTCTAGGCATGCACCGGACGTCTGAACAATGTCTCTGGAAACTCTAGAGACTCGGCTTAGATGTGGTCTTCTATGCCAGACATCCGAGCTAGATATATCTGTTTGAACGGGATTTATTCCAAAATATATTTGTAATATTTTAGAGGAACTATTTGGATATTTTATTAAATTTTCTACTCTTCAGTATATAAGCTGCTTTCAGACCTAATTTGGCACCGAATTGGTGTGACGTAGAGGATCTTAATCCTGAGATAATCTTTAGGTCAAGAGTTTGTCGTCGTTCTTCATGTTTCTTTCTCTTCAATAATTTTAGTCATTTAGATATTCTTTCTCTTTCTCAATTTGTGATTTGTTCATTTTTGGCTTTGTTCCAATAAATATAAACAAATTTATTTTTGGTGAATCAATAAAGAGGGTGGTTGGGTGGATTATCTTATGTTATTATGTTTTGATCCGTCTTGTTTTTCAATCAAAGGTATCCCTCTGTGATTTGGATGAAGAAGATTCTGATATTCGCTTCCGCAAAACGCTGCCCATAACCGTTTTGGGCACAACAGTTACTACCCACTTGAAGAAAAGGGACAACGATGTCTTGGTCTATCCACTTACTGATCTCCATAACCCATATTGTCATAGTTATATATAATTCCGCTAGTTGTAAACGAAATTTTATGCTAAACCAACTTGCCATTTAAAGGCCGGTCTATATGCAACACAACTCAAGTGATGTGTCACTGAGCAGGTCACAATATGAAATTCCAGTAGTGAAAACTCACTGGTATAAGTGGAAGATAAACTAATGAGGCAACTGAATAACATTTTTTAGATATCATGACAGCTGGCTGATTTCAGTTAAACATATCAAGTAATGTAACATAGTTAAGACTTACATGTGCAAGATACTGGGACTTGTATTTAAATAAAAGTAACATTGGATCAGTTCTTTGTTCTATTTCTTGCTTAAACATATGAAATAGTAATCTACATTAGAGTTTCGAATACTTTACTTTAATAATATAGTTTAAGCGATTCAAATACTCCAAATCCTTATGTGTCTTAACACACGGAGACGCGCACACACAAAGTGCAATGACATCCATTTTGTAGCTTGTAGCGCTACTTTAGCAATCATATTTTTAGCCAGAATTTTCATTTAAACATTTGTTGTTTCTCTCGTGTTCATTATATATGCCTAGATGTTCAAACCTTAGATCTCCAAAAACAACTAGAGGGCTAGATATTTTACCACCTCTGACAGATTTCATCGTGTGCCCATCATTCATATTTAAATCGTCGATTCGTGTATCTTGGTTATGTGATATAGTCGGTCCAACCATTAACGAAGTAACTTTAATGGGCCTAGTCAAACCGATGAGGCACTCAGGACACTACAAAGGTGTCATTTTACGAAAGAAACTGAAGACCAGCCGTGTGATATGATAAAACAGAACTGAAAGTAATAAAGTTACATCCTTATTAATCAGCTGTAGCCATTTATAAGCAGTACTAAACTGAGTGACATAATCCGAAGACACAAAACCAGGACAAAGCTAAGAGCATGTAGAATGGACGTCTTAATGCTTACAAGCCAAACTTTGACACATTGGACATTTACTTGCACATCAAAAAGTTGGTGCACTTTGATATTTATGAATTGTATTGGACTCGTTAACTTTAACTAGGGAATCGTATGAAAATAATTTAATTCTATAGCAAAATAACTTCCTGCCATTTTATAGCCCTTGTTGTTTTTCCGCGTTTGCCAGCCAAAGTACTAGCTGCAGATTACAAGTTTAACATCTGACAACACAATTTGTGCATATCTAGTTTACTAAAATATCAAATGTAGACTTAACTTTCACTTCTACCTAACGTATGACACTAACACTTGATTGAACATCTCCATAGCAGATGCCCTGACATTACTTAATATGTTGGAGATACTATGTACGTAAGTGCTCCATTATTCCTAATGTCTAGAACAAACCAAACAAACATATCTTTGGACTAACCCTAACAAATGAAAAAGATGATCTAAGCTTAATTAAGGAGAATTTTGTTTGTTTTGATCCCAATTCCTTATCCTTAAACCCATGTGTGTGTGCTCCTAATTATACTCATCACACATTCTGAATTAGTCGATTACAGTAGTTAACGGATTCATTGTTATCGACGGTGTTGACTGCATTGGATACGAGAATATATGGAATTTACGGATCAGAGGATATCATTTAATTTGTTTTCATGTTCCTTTTTTGTATTTTCTTTCTACAGAAGAAAACGAGTTTATAAGACATAGCAAATCATTGCTCCTAACAATTCATTCCTAAATTTTTTTGATCTGATGACATCGGTAATGAAGCAGACAATACAACTTAAAAGGATTTGGTCAAACTTGAATTTCGTTAACCAGCAAAAATCATGTTCTCCGTAAACTCTTTTTTCTTTCTTTCTTTTACTTACTTGTTTATTTATTTTATTTTTAGTTTTGTGATCATCCAAGATACAAAAGTACGCTGAATATACACTTACATGGAACAAAAACAATTTCTGATTAGTAGTTAATGTCAAATTTAGTTACAAACAGCCAAATTTTGCACAGTATTGGTGATTTTTGCTAGCCTATGTGAAAATAACAATTTGCTTTATGATTTTCGATATCTTTATCCAATAAGATAATTAGCTAAAGGGCGTTTGTTTCATATGCAGATCACCATCGTCTAATGATATATATTACACTGTTAATTAATTGATCGATGATCCAGATTTGTTTGG